>OZ012689.1:16768796-16779656 GCA_963942565.1 Maea johnstoni | reverse complement strand
TATTGTTATTATTATATGAGGAAGGAATGTCAAATTCAACACATTTCAAAGCATAATGACACTGCAGTCTCTTTTATAACGCAACATATTGCTACAGACATATACAGATCATACCTAATACCAGGAAAATACTAGCAAAATATTGTCTTTGCATTATTTCGTATCGTGTTTTTTTTTCAAAATCTTAAAGCCTATCAATTAAATTGAAATAAATTAAATCTTGCATAATATTAACACTATCAAAAGTATGAACATCTTAACACTTTAACATTATCAGCAAAACTTTTCTTCCATAACGACATATTCTGCTGAAACATAAAACGGTTCATTAATATGAACGAATCCTTTTATTATCATTACATCAAAAGCTGAATTCGATCATACACTTAATGAAGAATCATGAATATGATTGAGAGGACGTTCTAAGTGATATGTCACACTATTTCCACAACGGAATATAGTTATTTATTTAACAAGTAAAACAACGCGATGTAGTTGAGCAAAATGAGACTAATAGAATGATAGCAATCTACAGTGCAGACATTTAATTTCTGCACCAGTCGACCGGACGTCTGCCAATGCCTGGTTGTATAAAAAGCCATGCAAAGCTATCACGAAAATAATCTAAACACATCAAGGACACATGTAGCTTGCGAATCAAAGTTACGTTCATTTATAAGGTCATCCACACATCCAAGTCAAGGAAACTGGGTAGCAATCGGGCATACGGTCGTTTATCATGCCCGGACTACCCGCGCATTTAGTGCAGGAATTAAATATCGGCACTGTAGTACTGTCAATTCGGAAAATATTGCGTTTGTTAAATTTTTGCGTTTTTTAGCGTTTTGCCTCGGACGCAAGATAAAATTTCCCGATGATTTGTGCTACCACTTTAAGCGTATAGCTGACACTCCATGTTGTGGCCAATTCGCAAAGTTAAAGGGGAACTAAAGGCTCACATACATATTAGCTTATATGAAAGTAATACACTTCAAGAATAGGATGCTGTCCTCCTTTTTCTCTTAGTGATCCCATGAGGGGGAGAATTTTGTGTATTGCCAGCAGCCTCAGCCAGCCCCTAGCAGCCCCTGGTAGCAGCCATGTTTTTCAACTGCTATCAGCTGTGACTCAAATGGGTGGCAGCCCACTTCATGTCCCCTAGCTCTGAGCAGTGTATCATAGACTGTAGTGCTCTACACACCAACTCTCTTCGAAAGTTGCATAACAACTTGTATGAGTACCAAACAGGTAAATGGTAAAATCATGAGCATCAATTGGCTGTACAAAAAGACAGGGTGGTAGAGTTATTTTTCATATATTTCCTGTTGGTAAATTCAGACAAAAACAGTGGCTAGCAATCACTGAAACTTGTAAATCCACCTGTCTTGAAGTATGCAGTTCTTTGTTCAGACCACTTCCCTGATGCGTATTATGTAAGGAATCACAAACTACAGTCAGGATTACTTATAAAAGGGGACTTGGGGGACAGCAAATCATAAGGTTATTTGAAAAGTCATGAACATAGCTATCTGTCATATGCAAATACATTGGATACCTGTGTGACTATGAAGGAAGGGTTGAATAAAAACAATACTAGTATGTACATCACCAATCATCCAGATTTTCAGTATTTGATTTTAGGCCACTCCAATTTATTTACTTGTCTTACGTGCTCAGGAGGTAGGAAATGAGCCATTTTGGAATAAAAAAAAAGTTGAAAAATGTGACTTTTTTATTTTTAAATTTTTTTTTAGAGTCTGACGACTAGGACTGGTAGCGATATGTTTCTACCTGCCTATTCTCAACTAAATAAAATCAATCAATCTATTAATCCCTGTAACCTGAAGGGTGGGAGGTATACTTCCTCAAGTCTGAGGCTCTACTACAGAAATGATAGCTTCCTGTAGTTGATTGAATCACACTTACAAAGAATATTCTTAAAACTTGCACTTTTTTTTTTTTTTTTGGAGTCTGACAGAAAATTTCAAAACCACTTTTGTCCGTAAGACACCAAAGATGACTTTTTTTTCTTTTTTTTTGGAGTCTGACAGGATTTCTTTTCCAAAAAAAGCTCGTAAGACAAGTAATTAAATTGGAGTGGCCTTACTTGAAGCTAGCTGTTCTACAAAAACTGTTTTCTTTCATGTAACCTACACAAATACTAAAGGAAATGATTGATGTTCCAATTACTGATAGCTATTTCCTGCGTTGACTAACTTCTGTGTCCTGGGATCTAGATGTGTAATGCCACAAGGTTATAATTAACCCTTTGTTTATCCTTTTCCTTTAAGGAGTTGTTACTTCCTTTTGTTGTTGCCAAAGGGACCTAGATATTAAACCCAAGTTGTAAGACAACCAACACAATCCTAAAGTCTATTTTCAATTGTACAGATTAATGTTTAGGTACCTAGAATTGTATGCTAATAAACTTAAAGCTGTCTCTCTGTGCTTGCTTTGTAGCAGTTGATACAGAAGGATTGAAAACAAAAACACTGAATGGCACAGCACCATCCTGTTGAGTAATCCTGACTGCATTTATGATTCCTGGTATAAAACGCATCAGGGAAGTGGTCTGAACATAAAATTACATGCTTCAGGACAGGAATTCAGTGATGCTAGCCACTGTTTTTGTCTGAATTTAACAACAGAAAATATATGAAATATAATTCTACTACCCTGTCTTTTTGTACAGCCAATTGATGCTCATGATTTTACCATTTACCTGTTTGATACTCATACAAGTTGTTATGCAACTTTCGAAGAGAGTTGGTGTGTAGAGCACTACAGTCTATGATACACTGCTCAGAGCTAGGGGACATGAAGTGGGCTGCCACCCATTTGAGTCACAGCTGATAGCAGTTGGAGAACATGGCTGCTACCAGGGGCTGCTAGGGGCTGGCTGAGGCTGCAGGCAATACACAAAATCCTCCCCTCATGGGATCACTAAGAGAAAAAGGAGGACAGCATCCTATTCTTGAAGTGTATTACTTTCATATAAGCTAATATGTATGTGAGCCTTTAGTTCCCCTTTAAAAAAACGCAAAAATCGATTTCCTGTAAATTCGCAAAATTTACTCTACACAATCTTTTGTGAATCTACAGTATTTAGCGTGATATTCGGTTGCTGCTAAAATCACATTACGAGGTAAAACATGTTACAAAAATGTTTCCCCATCGCGTCTTAGAGACAATTGGTAAAAAGAAACTAAATAGTCATGGAAAGTACCGAGAAAATGAAGTATTTCGAATTTTCTAGTATGTAATGAAGGGTTTTAGGACCACGGGCTAGGCTATCAAACATATGTATACACTTGCCCCCGAAAGCATGTTTTCGACCTGCACTGTTGATATCGTCCCTCACGTTGTTTCGCATGTGAAATATATATCTATATCTATATATATATATAAATATATATATATATATATATATATATATATATATATATATATATATATATATATATATCTATATATATATATAATTATATATATATATATATATATATATATATATATATATATATATATATATATATATATATATATATATATATAAATATATATATATATATATATATATATATATATATATATATATATATATATATAAATATAAATATATATATATATATATATATATATATATATATATATATATATATATAATATATATATATATATATATATATATATATATATATATATATATATATATATATATATATATATATATATGTATATATATATATATATATAAATATATATAATGAAATACACATGTTCCGTTATGGAAATAGTTTAAGGTATCACAAAGTGACTCATGTGTTCTCTACTCTACATCCTATTCATGAGTACTTTTGTGTTGTATATGAGCGGTAAATTTAAACCCATTCGCGAATTTGCATAGCATCGTGTATAACCCATTGATACTCACAGCGGCCAACAGCAACCTGGCAAATTTGGTAAAATCCTGCAAACAAAAGCATTGTTAGGAAAATATTTGATGTAGAAATATTAATCTGAACAATACCAATAACTTTCATTCTAATTTCTAAAATTATTGTCAAAATTATCTTAGATCCAGACGACAATTTTAGGAAGAGATCCTAAGTATCATTGGGTTATGAAATAGTGAGTATACTATCTTTCATAACTTACATTGTGCAGGTGGACCATCAGCATCGCGCCTTCAGCACGCCAACACCTATGTGATCAGTGTCCAGGAATGTAACATGGTGTGGGGCAACATTGACCAGTACCACATCTGCCTCTTTGACCGCGTGGCCGGAGCCAGGGGAGCCTGTCAGGTAATGTCTTTTAACTATGTTCATTATTATACCTCACGCTATTTCTTACAGGGCCGATGACTGTATGATGCTCTTAATTAAAGCAATCCAGGGTCAATATCCGCTATGGTCGATGATCACGAGTCAAATCAAACACATTACAATTAGCATTTTTTTACCTCACGTGAAAATCGCAAGCCGTGATTGGCTAACTGAGGTTCACCATTCAATGCCGTTGTGCTCATGAGGCAAAGTGAATCACCCCACCCCGATTAGCATTTTCAGACTTCTCATGAATAGTTTCCTCCCGCTGCTGGTGACACCTAGCGGAGAAAGTGCGAGTTATTAGTCAGCTGGGACCTTGACCCCATCAAAAACAGCAGACAGTCTTTTCCCCCTACATCAGCGACCGGCAGTAGTTTTTTTATATTTTACCATTGTGGGGTTTTGTTCGGTATAATAAAACAAATATGACATCCCAGTTTGATGGAATGGATCCCCTCGGGAGGATGGTTTCCTCAGGCTTTGCCCACAGGGAAACCATGATATATCGCACAGATTAGTTGAAGGGCTGCTGTTATTTGACTCCTGTTGAGTCCTTTTCGCACATAGGCATTCACAGATACGCTGTTGTTAGAATGATATCTAACCACACACTCCAGCACTACGTGAACTGTGGTGACATTATCATCAGATGTCCCATTTGGACTCCACAATGCATGGATACCTAGGGGTTCAGTTTAACATGGGACAATTAATAACATTGTGATACCATCTATAAGTGGTGCAAAACAGCGAAAAATCAATGTGTTGCATTACATTCAACCGATTGAATGCATTCGGGAAATTTCATAGCAAGTGGTTATTTTGCATGTGCCCTTGAGTGTGGTATGCTACTCATAACTCAAAAACTAGAAATCAGATCATTCACAGATTCTGATACAGTATAACACTTGAGCAAACTGTTTTGAGGCACATTGTGTTTTTACTGTTTTAAAATCAATTGCACAATTAGCTACAAACGTCTATGCAAAATTAAAAGGTACTCATTTATGTTTTGCTATCACAACACATTAAAAACTCGAGACTAATGTCTTTAAATAGTGTTTCGCTATTTCAGTCATATAATTTAACCTGAATATTATATATTGTATGTATTCATCTAGACATGCAATACTCATTATATTATTACTCGATAATCCCACCTACAAATTCATCAGGGAAGTTTATATCTTTAAGCGTTCTGGTACATTTAAGTTAAACATAGCTCTACAACTTCTTTTATAATGTTTAACTACATATTAACGCAGTAGGAGGTTGCTGGCCAGACCAGATTGGCTACATGAACATGTGCCTTTATCCTGTCGCTCCTGCACTCCTATTTTCACTCCTATGTTTGTATTACATGGAGATAGTGGTGGACCACTGCAGTGTAACATTGGTCTGTGGGAGGTTGCTGGTCTGACCAGATTGGTGATCTGAACATGTTCCTTCATTCTATTACCTGTATGTTTGTACTTAAATACAGAGAGACAGTGGTGGACCACTGCAGTGTAACGTTGGTCAGTGGGAGGTTGCTGGCCTGACCAGATTGGCTACCTGGACAGGTACCTTTATCCTGCCACTCCTATATTCTTATTTTTACTCCTATGCTTGTGTTACAGGGAGATAGTGGTGGACCACTGCAGTGTAACGTTGGTCAGTGGGAGGTTGCTGGCCTGACCAGATTGGCTACCTGGACAGGTACCTTTATCCTGCCACTCCTATATTCTTTTTTTTACTCCTATGCTTGTATTACAGGGAGACAGTGGTGGACCACTGCAGTGTAATGTTGGTCAGTGGTAGATTGCTGGTCTGACCAGATAGGTGATCTGAACATGTACCTTTATCCTGCCACTCCTATATTCTTATTTTTACTCCTATGCTTGTATTACAGGGAGACAGTGGTGGACCACTGCAGTGTAACGTTGGTCAGTGGGAGGTTGCTGGCCTGACTTCATGGGGAGACAGTATGTGTGACACCAGAAAGCCCTCAGTGTACGCAAGAACCAGCTACTTCAGGAGCTGGATCCGTCAACAGACAGGAGTCTAATTAAACATCCAGATGTGTGGTGGAACCCTTATGAACACGTATAGATATAGAATTATCATTCCTGCTATATAGATTAAGATGTCAGTGTATATATATATGTTCCAGTATTTATAACAACCATTTGAATTTTCCTGTTGGAATGTATCATAGAATACTTTCGAGGAAACGTAGAAATAAAGTCGTTGCTATGAAGAAGATATTATGAGTTAGATATTTGCATTCTCGCTGTATAGATTATAATATCACTTTATGTATACCAGTATTTCTAACAAACTTTTTAGGTTTCTTGTTGGAATGTATCATGAACTCATTCATAGGAAAAGTAGAAATAAAGTCTTAGCTATGAAGAGGATATTATTAGTTTATATGTTCCAGTAACTCGAACTACATTATACGTAATCAATGGAATGCATAAATCGTTTTAGAAGTGCAATGGCTTAAATAATTCAGTACTAAATGAAAATGTATTGTTATGGATTACATTAATTTGTGATACACCTAAGGGCATTGTTTTTGATATTGTGGCAGCTACTAGATGACTCATCTGAACTGGGAAGCGAAATTTCCAGCGGGCCTTCGTCCGAGACCGAGATATATCTAATACGTCACCAAGAAGGTTCAATGAATGAATATCCATAGTTTTTGTGGAATATTCGTAAATGATAATGGCAAATTTTACGTCTCTTTATAAAACTTTCTAAAACGTACATCAACATGAGAATTTTAGTGTAACACAGTAAGGTGTAAATGTTTACACACACATAACATAAAACCTACTGGTCATTGTTAGACCCACGGTTGACCATTTTACCACAGGTCTGCCATGTGTCTTACATTATCTGTGGTTATATTGTGGTAGTTATGCACTGCCTAGGTTATGTGGTTAGAGTGTGGTAATTACACGATAGAGCCTAGGTTATAGACCAATCACTAGACACACTTGGTACCACAGGACAGCCTGGTTTCCCCGTCACCTGTGACTCAAAATGTTATATTTCTTTTTCATAAGGGCCCAAATGTCGATCCATATTAATCCAGAGTAAGGTAGCCTGTTTCTCAAGCCTCCAACAATTATGGCTTAAAATTGAAGTGAAATTAAAGATATTTGTAAGGGGAAAAATTCAGATAACACCATAGAATATACCACAAGGAAATTAACCACACTTGTATGTATAGGTTTTTGACACACGACACCTATATGATAAATTGCATTGCACAGTAAGTGTTAGCTTGAAGCATAATTACTCCTATCTGTCTTGATCCGTCTCAGGTGTTACTTATACCTGAGGCATGTCCTAATGAACCTTTTGCACTCTGGGAGGTGTTACGTAACTGGATCCGACCTTAGACATTACCATGTTTGCTTGAGAGGTTTCCTCCGTGGGACTTACTGGGTTTCTCTAGAATGAGTGTAGTCACATTAATCATGTCTTTTGGTTGTAATGTGTTAATGCGGATAGACAAGCAGTGTACAGAACAAGTAGGCAGTGCGCAAAATGCCTGCAACCCCTATTACTCATAATTTCCATTTAACCCTACCAATGCAAAGGCTACTTTTGTACAAATCATTAGGATGTTAAGATTTTTGAAAAGCATCTAAACCCTGTCACGTTAGTATTCATTGGGTAGCTCTCACAGAGTACTCTCAGATGAGTACCCATATTCCAGGGTTTCAGTCATTTTTCGGGTTTTTGCATCATTTTGTATTGTCCAAATTAGCAACCAGCAGAATAAGGGTTAATCATGGCATTTGGTTGTAATGAGTTGGCGCAGGTAGACAAGCAGTGTCAAACAAGAAGGCAACGCACAGAATGCCTGCAGCCCCCTATCACTCACAATTTCAATTTAACACTTATACAGCTGGTGACTACTTTTGCCAATACAAGATGATGCGAAAGACCTGAAAATGACTGAAACCAATTGTTATTCATCTGAGAGTACTATCTAATGAATACCAACATGACAGGGCTTAGGTGTTTTTCTAGAAATCTTTGCGTATTTGTGCTTTGGATGAAAGTTCCCTCAGCATTGGAAGGGTTAACGCGGCCACAATTTACGAAATAAGAACTTCTGAGTGGTGGGTATAAAGGATACCTGTTACTTCTTAGGGAGACACAATGCAATGGTTTAAATGTGGAATTTGCAATTTTGTTCTAAACTGCGGCAGGAAAAGCGAGTAGCTGGGGACTGAGAAGATGCAACATTTGGATGCAGTTTGGATGCAACATTTTGCTGGCAACTGGATCATACTAAAGATAAAGCGAATGTTTGTGTTCTCTTTCTCTCTCTCCATAGATGTATACATACATACATACAAACGTACATACGTGTATGTATGAATGTATGTATGTATGTACATGTATTTATATGTATGTATGTGTGTATGTATGTATGTATGTATGTATTTGGTATGTGTGTAAGTTGGTATGTTTGTATATATGTTTGTGTGTATGTATGTATGTATGTTGGTATGTATGTATGTATGTTTGTATATATGTATGTGTGTATGTATGTGTCTTTCTTTCTTAGGAATAAGTGCGATTGCAATAACTCGTAACTTAGCTATTACCTAGGGTCAAGTTGTCTACCGGCTTAGCACGGGTAGCCACCTAACACTATGGCAGGGTCGATATTATCCGTTTGTTCAGAGAGGTAAATGTATCTCTCTTACATACAGTTCTTCGTCTAAGATCTATTGTAGGCTTCAGCGTCCACATTGCTGCCAGATCTTGCAAAGTAAAAGTCAATAGCGACACCTATACTTAAATAATATACCTATCTTACCTTGTAGTTTGTTATCAAATCTCACTAAGCAAAACGCAATATATTATATGGATAACCATTTGTAGATGTTTTATGTTACTCTATATGGGAGTGTTTTTTCTCTCTGAGGAATCGAAATAGAGTTAATACGAGCAAGACATCGTAAAATGCACAGCACAAAAAGTAATAATTCAACATACAACAAACATTGCTTTGACATACCCAGTATTAGAGTACATATACACACACACAACCATATATATATATATATATATATATATATATATATATATATATATATATATATATATATATATATATATATATATATATATATATATATATAATGAATGAATTATTGCTTAAAGGCACGTCGGCACACAAAGGCCATTTAGTGCCATAAAATTTGTATAAAACAATGGTCCTTTGTTATTGTTGAAAACAATAACAAAGCAATGGATGAATAAAAATGATCACAAAATAATGAACAACTTCAAAATATAATTTCTGTATAACAGGTTGTTTCAAAAGAAACTATAAATTCATAAAAATCTTTACAAGCGGTAAAACAGACCAATCTCATGTAAATAAGATAAAATGCTGTCTGGAGGAACCTTTTCAAAGAGTTCCCTAAAGCTATTTACACTAAAATGTCTATTTCTGGATTCAATGAAATCGACACACTCAAATAAAATATGCTTGACAGTCAATTGACAATCACACGCTGTACATTGTGGAGGATCTTCCCCTTTTAAAAGGAAGCAGTGAGTCAAATGAGTGTGACCAATTCGGATTCTTGTTAAAACACTCTCCTCACACCTAATGATTCGAGAACCTCCAGGCCAAAGACCCAACTGCGGATGAATTTCATGTAGTTTGTTGTTTACAGCCTCATCCCACTGAGACTGCCTTTTGCATTTTAAAAGGACATTGATGTGTTTTTAAAAATCACCATAAGGAATTGGAACATCTGTGACGCTTCTCGAAAGACCAGCCTTGGCAGCAGCATCTGCCTTTTCATTACCCCTAATGCCAACATGACTTGGAATCCAGTGAAATAATATTCTTTTCTCTTGGTAGTGTACTAGCCAATTGAGGCGTTCAAGTATGTAGAGGACAAGAGGATGTGTTCAGTCTTGGCCCGAAATGGCTTGAAGAGCAGACTTTGAATCAGAGAAAATAATAAAATTCCTTTCATCATCATCTGCCGTCTCCACTCTATCAAGAGCTAGATAGAGAGCATGCAACTCGGCAGAAAATATAGAGGACTTATCTGGAAGACGTTCAATGGAAGAATAATTATCAATGACTGCTGCTGCTGCAGCCTTGTCATCTGCAACAGAGCCATCAGTGTAGATAAAATCATAGTCTCGAAAGACATCCTTTACCTCATTATGTAGGCTCAAGTACTTCAAAGGGTCCGTTTGATCCTTCTTGGCATACGAAAGAGTGAGGTTGACCATAGCAGTTGGATATGTCCATGGAGGAGTTTCAGGAAATTTAAACTTTGCGATGATGTCAGGATCAAAATCCAATTCTTCCAATGATTCCTTAATACGAATACCAAAAGTTGGAATGACTCTTGGTTTTCTACCAAAAAGTTCCACATACCGAGGGTTAGAAATAGTATCATACACAGGGTTATTTGGGTTGTCAGCTATTTTAGTTGCAAATTGTAGAGCAAGCTTTTCTCTTCTAAGGCGAAGAGGGAGCTCATTC
>OZ012689.1:16758796-16763796 GCA_963942565.1 Maea johnstoni | reverse complement strand
GATTTCAATCATTGATAACAACAACAATAATAATAATAATGATAATAATTATAATAATAATAATAATAATAATAATAATAATAATGATAATAATAATAATAATGATAATAATGATGATTTTTGCGTTTTTTAGCGTTTATCCTCGGACGCAAAATTCGCAAAGTTAAAAAACGCAAAAATTGATTTTCTGTAAATTCGCAAAATTTACTCTACACAATCTTATGTGAATCTACAGTATTTGGTGTAATATTCGATTGCTAAAATCACATTACGAGGTAAAACATGTTACAAAAATGTTTCCCCATCGCGTCTTAGAGACAATTGGTAAAAAGAAACTAAATATTCATGGAAAGTACAGAGGAAATGAAATATTTCGAATTTTCTAGAATGCAATGAAGGGTTTTAGGACCAGGGGCTAAGCTATCAAACATATGTATACACTTGCCGCCGAAAGCATGTTTTCGACCTGCATTGTGGATATATATATATATATATATATATATATATATATATATATATATATATATATATATATATATATATATATATATATATATATATATATATATTTCCGTTATGGAAATAGTTTAACCCATCAATGCTTAAGAGTTCCTCCATCAATTGTCGTCTGGATCTATGATGCTTTTGAAAATAACTTTGGAATTAACAATGAATTTACAAAATATTTGAGGGAGAGTTGTTGGTAATGTTGTGATAAACATTTCTCCTTCAAATATTCTTTTGATAGATAAATATATTCAAAATTGTCAGGCCTGTTTTGGCCTCTTTGAGTGTGAATGGGTTAAGGTATCACAAACTGAGTATCTCATTCTCTACTCTACATCCTATTCATCAGTACTTTTGTTGAGTAAATGATCGGTAAATCTAAACTAATTCGCGAATTTGCATAGCATCATGTATGACCCATTGATACTCGCAGCGGCCAAAAACAACTTGGCAAATTTGGTAAAATCCGGCAAACAAAAGCATTGTTAGGAAAATATTTGATGTAGAAATATTAATCAGAACAATACCAATAACTTTCTTCATTCAAATATTCTTACAAATCCTTCAAAATTCTAAAATTATTGTCAAAATTATCTTAGATCCAGACGACAATTTTAGGAAGAGATCCTAAATATCATTGGGTTATGAAATAGTGTGTATACTATTATTTGTTATTTAAAATGTGCAGGTGGACCATCAGCATCGCGCCTTCAGCACGCCAACACCAATGTGATCAGTGTCCAGGAATGTAACATGGTGTGGGGGAACATTGATAACTACCACATCTGCCTCTATGACCGCGTGGCAGCCGCCAGGGGAGGTTGTCAGGTAATGTCTTTTAGCTATGTTCATTATTATACCTCAAGCTAATTCTTGCGGGGCCGATGACCGTATGATGATCTTAACTAAAGCAATCCAAGGTTAATATGTGCTATGGTTAATGATCACGAGTCAAATCAAAAACATTACAATAAGCATTATTATACCTCACGTGAAGATCGTGAGCCTTGATTGGCTAACTGAGGTTCACCATTCCATGCCATAGTGCTCACGAGGCATTGTGAACTACTCCCCACCCACGGTTAGCATTTTCCGACTTCTCATGAAAAGTTCCCATCCGCTGCTGGTGACACCTAGCAGAGAAAGTGCGAGTTATTAGTCAGCTGGGACCTTGACCCCATCAAAAACAGCAGACAGTCTTTTCCCCCTACATCTGCGACCGGCAGTAGTTTGATATGGTCAGAACCTTTATATTTTACCATTGTGGGGTTTTGTTCGGTATAATAAAACAAATATGACATCCCAGTTGGGGTAATATGATGGAATGGATCCCCTCGGGAGGATGGTTTCCCTCAGGCTTTGTCCCCGTGAAAACCATGATCTATTGCACAGATTAGTTGAAGGGCTGCTGTTATTTGACTCCTGTTGGGCCCTTTTCGCACATAGGCATTCACAGATATGCTGCTGTTAGAATGATATCTAACCACCCACTCTAGCACTACGTGAACTGTGGTGACATTATCATCAGATGTCCCATTTGGACTCCATAATGCATGGATACCTAGGGGTTCAGTTTAACATGGGACGATTTATAACATTGTGATACCATCTACAAGTGGTGCAAAACAGCGAAAAATCAATGTGTTGCATTACATTCAACCGATTGAATGCATTCGGGAAATTTCATAGCAAGTGGTTATTTTGCATGTGCCCTTTAGTGTGGTATGCTACTCATAACTCAAAAACTGGAAATCAGATCATTCACAGATTCTGATACAGTATAACACTTGAGCAAACTGTTTTGAGGCACATTGTGTTTTTACTGTTTTAAAATCAATTGCACAATTAGCTACAAACGTCTATGCAAAATTAAAAGGTACTCATTTATGTTTTGCTATCACAACACATTAAAAACTCGAGTCTTTAAATAGTGTTTCGCTATTTCAGTCATATAATTTAACCTGAATATTATACATTGTATGTATTCATTTAGACATGCAATACTCATTATATTATTACTCGATATTCCCACCTACACATTCATCAGGGAAGTTTATATCTTTAAGCGTTCTGGTACATTTAAGTTAAACATAGCTATACAACTTCTTTTATAATGTTTAACTACAGATTAACGCAGTAGGGGTTGCTGGCCGGACCAGATTGGCGACCAAAACATGTACCTTTATTCTGTCACTCCTATATTCCTATTTTCACTCCTATGTTTGTATTACAGGGAGACAGTGCTGGACCACTGCAGTGTAACGTTGGTCAGTGAGAGGTTGCTGGTCTGACCAGATAGGTGACCTAAACATGCTCCCTCATTCTATCACCCTTATGCTTTTATTACAGGACGTGGGTATTTGCTGGCCTCAACATATTACGATATATGTACTTTTATTGTGTCGCTCCTATATTCCTATTTTCACTCCTACGTTTGTATTACAGGGAAATACTAGTAGTGGTGGACCACTGCAGTGTAACGTTGGTCAGTGGGTGGTTGCTGGTCTGACCAGATTGGCTACCTGGACAGGTACCTTTATCCTGCCACTCCTATATTCTTATTTTTACTCCTATGCTTGTGTTACAGGGAGATAGTGGTGGACCACTGCAGTGTAACGTTGGTCAGTGGGAGGTTGCTGGTCTGACCAGATAGGTGACCTAAACATGCTCCCTCATTTTTTCACCCTTATGCTTTTATTATAGGGAGTGGGAATTTGCTGGCCTCACCATATAACGATACATGTACTTTTATCCTATCACTCCTATATTCCTATTTTGACTCCTATGTGTGTATTACAGGGAGACAGTGGTGGACCACTGCAGTGTAACGTTGGTCAGTGGGAGGTTGCTGGTCTGACCAGATTGGTGATCTGAACATGTTCCTTCATTCTTTCACCTGCATGTTTGTACTTAAATACAGAGAGACAGCGGTGGACCACTGCAGTGTAACGTTGGTCAGTGGGAGGTTGCTGGTCTGACCAGATTGGCTACCTGGACAGGTACCTTTATCCTGCCACTCCTATATTCTTATTTTTACTCCTATGCTTATGTTACAGGGAGATAGTGGTGGACCACTGCAGTGTAACGTTGGTCAGTGGGAGGTTGCTGGTCTGACCAGATTGGCTACCTGGACAGGTACCTTTATCCTGCCACTCCTATATTCTTATTTTTACTCCTATGCTTATGTTACAGGGAGACAGTGGTGGACCACTGCAGTGTAACGTTGGTCAGTGGGAGGTTGCTGGCCTGACTTCATGGGGAGACAGTATGTGTGACACCAGGAAGCCCTCAGTGTACGCAAGAACCAGCTACT
Organism: Maea johnstoni; assembly: GCA_963942565.1. NCBI lineage: Eukaryota > Metazoa > Annelida > Polychaeta > Spionida > Magelonidae > Maea > Maea johnstoni. The sequence continues at coordinate 16,759,976 of OZ012689.1, read as the reverse complement.
TCAGGAACTGGATCCGTCAACAGACAGGAGTCTAATTAAACATCCAGATGTGTGGTGGAACCCTTATGAACACGTATAGATATAGAATTATCATTTCTGCTATATAGATTAAGATGTCAGTGTATATATATATATGTTCCAGTATTTATAACAACCATTTGAATTTTCCTGTTGGAATGTATCATAGGAATACTTACGAGGAAACGTAGAAATAAAGTCGTTGCTATGAAGAAGATATTATGAGTTAGATATTGGCATTCTTGCTGTATAGATTATATATACTTTATATATACCAGTATTTCTAACAAACTCTTTAGGTTTCTTGTTGGAATGTATCATGAACTCATTCATAGGAAAAGTAGAAATAAAGTCTTTGCTATGAAGAGGATATTATTAGTTTAAATGTTCCAGTAACTCGAACTACATTATACGTAAGCAATGGAATGCATAAATCGTTTTAGAAGTGCAATGGCTTAAATAATTCAGTACTAAATGAAAATGTATTGTTATGGAATACATTCATTTGTGATACACCTAAGGGCATTGTTTTTGATATTGTGGCAGCTACTAGATGACTCATCTGAACTGCGAAGCGAAATTTCCAGCGGGCCTTCGTCCGAAACCGAGATATATTTAATACGTCACCATTCACCAAGAAGGTTCAATGAATGAATATCCATAGTTTTTGTGGAATATTCGTAAATGATAATGGCAAATTTTACGTCTCTTTATAAAACTTTCTAAAACGTACATCAACATGAGAATTTTAGTGAAACACGGTAAGGTGTAAATGTTTACACACACATAACATAAAACCTACTGGTCATTGTTAGACCCACGGTTGACCATTTTACCACAGGTCTGCCATGTGTCTAACATAATGTGTGGTTATATTGTGGTAGTTATGCACTGCCTAGGTTATGTGGTTAGAATGCGGTAATTACATGGTAGACCCTAGGTTATAGACCAATCACTAGACACACTTGGTACCACAGGACAGCCTGGTTTCCCCGACACCTGTGACTCAAAATGTTATATTTCTTTTTCATGAGGGCCAAAATGTCGATCCATATTAATCCAGAGTAAGGTAGCCTGTTTCTCAAGCCTCCAACAATTATGGCTTAAAATTGAAGTGAAATTAAAGATATTTGTAAGGGGAAAAATTCAGATAACACCATAG
>OZ012689.1:16753796-16756296 GCA_963942565.1 Maea johnstoni | reverse complement strand
ATCCATTAAATATTTTCCTATTTATGCTTTTGTCTGTGAGATTTCGTCAAAACTGTTAGGCTGCTTTTGACTGCTGTGAGCATTAAAGGGTTAAAGGTTACCATTCCAACGATAAATGGGTTGATAGTAATCTGTTATTAGGGGCCATACTTTGGTCAATGATATATCTCCCTCACGACGCAAGAAGCATGGGGTACTCATGATATTAGCCGGAGTCATACAACTTTTTATGATAAGCAGAAGGACACTTCCACTGATTGTCGTTTTGATAATGTCCATTATCAACAACACTGGCCTTGTACGTGTTTTCCTCTAAAGGGCATGGTAGTGCCTATATAAGCACTGCTCATGTTTTTCTGCCAGTTTCTTTTCAGTCTGCTAGCCATGCTTCCTCTTCTGTTGCTCGCTGTTGCCGCCGTCTCGGGTAGGTTAACCCTTCTACTATCACCGTGCTTCCGTCATCCGACGGGATACACATTGTAGATTATAAAAAAAGATATTGCAAGAACACTACTTTCGAACAATAAGTATCTTTGAACGTTTCTTAAAATCATCCGCTGCTGCTGCTGCTGCTGCTGCTGCTGCTACTACTACTACTACTACTACTACTACTACTACTACTACTACTACTACTACTACTACTACTACTACGTGTACTGAACCCTCGATTTTGTATGAGGCAATTCACAACTTTCATGAATACAGACATATAAGTTATTATACAAAGACTGTGGAAAGTTGAGCCACTTGAAATTATATATTCGTTACATTCATGTGTGAATTAACATATTTGTGTAGTTTTGTAAATATGTATATAAACAAAATAACACATAATTAGACATATGTGGGGTATAGTATACGTTATTAGCCATCTCCAAAGAAAATGGAATTATATGATATATCAAATTTGAAAAGACAAATACAATTATTTTAACGTTTTTATGGCATCAAAATAAAGTCAAACGGTATATTTTTTTATTGCTATGCCCAATTGCATATTCTTTGCATTACCTGCATTGTGTACCATTCATGACTTCATGCCACACTGATTGCATATGATATTTTCATTTTAACATTGTGTATTCTTCTTTATCTATATTGTATGATCGCTCGTAGGTCAAAGTTGGCCGTACAAAATTTACGAAATTTTCTTTTTTTATTTCTCAAAGAACGATTTTTTTTTTATTTCAGTCAACATTTATATATATATATATATATATATATATATATATATATATATATATATATATATATATATATATATATATATATATATATATATACATATATATATATTTATATATAAATATATAAATATATATATATATATATATATATATATATATATATATATATATATATATATATATATGTATATATATATATATATATATATATATATATATATATATATATATATATATATGTATATATATATATATATATATATATATATATATATATATATATATATATATATATATATATATATATATATGTATGTATATATGTATTTATGTATTTGTCATTCGCAGAGGACTAACATTACGGATTTGTAATACTTTTCCATGTGTTGTCCCATCTTCTGTCAGATCAAAATTTTCTTATCTTTTCTCATCTTACCACAGCGAATGAAGCCATCCCTGGCATCTCCCCACTGTGGAATAAGGATGACTACATAGTTGGTGGTAGCGAGGCGCCCCCTGGTGCCTACCCCTGGCAGATCTCCCTGGAGAGGTGCGGCATCTTTGGCTGTAGCCATACCTGCGGCGCCGTCCTCATCTCTGCGGGGTACGCCCTCACTGCCGGCCATTGTGTGGAAGGCGCCTACCCGTAAGTTTCCTACCTCTTCTCACACCTTTGTGGAATTTCGTCCCCTTTTCTGCCTAATATTATACAAATATGACATCCCTGCGGGGTTGCTAACATGGTTGTCTACCCCGAGTGAGCATTGTCACCCGAGGGCGTAGCCCGAGGGTGACAATGCTCACGAGGGGTAGACTACCATGTTAGCAACCCCGCAGGAATGTCACATTTGTTTTTATTATACCGAACAACACCCCCCACCCCCCTCACCCCCGGGCACCCAAAATTCATGACAAGTGGAAACTTACAAAACTCACTTGGGCAGTGTAATTTCGGAGCAGCAGGTTTACCGTACTAACCATGTTGGGATATAATACATGTATTTAATTTATCCTTCCTGAACAACCTACCATCTCAACTGGGTTGAGATTTTACTTTTCCCCCTGAATTGAGACACTCGCGCAAGTTGTTCCCAACAATAAGATAATTCCATTGTTGACGGCGGCATTCTGCTGAAGCCTTGAAATACTTTCGCCACGCGCGGGGATCTTGAAAGCATGACGTCCTCAACAATATAGGGAATCATGAAACGGCACCTTGACAACGGGTGCTAATACGTCGTCTCCTTGACAGCGGGTGCTAATACGTCGAATGGTGACCGCTGTCAAGGAACCTATAGAGACACAGGTTGCTA
>OZ012689.1:16663998-16748998 GCA_963942565.1 Maea johnstoni | reverse complement strand
ATACATACATACATACATACATAACAACATACATACATACCAACATACATACATACATACACACATACATACATACATATAAACACACATACATATACATACATACATACATTCATACATACACGTATGTACGTTTGTATGTATGTATTTTTACATTTTATGGAAAGAGAGAGAGAACACAAAGATTCGCTTTATCTTTAGTATGATCCAGTTGCCAGCAAAATGTTGCATCCGAACTGCATCCAAATGTTGCATCCTCTCAGTCCCCAGCTACTCGCTTTTCCTCCCACAGTTTACAACAAAATTGCAAATTCCACATTTAAACCATTGCATTGTGTCTCTCTAAGAAGTAACAGGTATCCTTTATACCCACCACTGAGAAGTTCTTATTTCGTAAATTGTGGCCGCGTTAACCCTTCCAATGCTCAGGGAACTTTCATCCAAAGCACAATGACGCAAAGATTTCTGAAAAACACCTAAGCCCTGTCATGTTGGTATTCATTAGATAGCACTCTCAGATGAGTAGCAATTGGTTTCAGTCATAGATCATTTTCAGGTCTTTTGCATCATATTGTATTGGCAAAATTAGTCACCAGCTGTATAAGTGTTAAATTGAAATTGTGAGTGATAGGGGGCTGCAGGCATTTTGCGCACTGCCTACTTGTTTGACACAGCTGTGCACTGCTTGTCTATCCACATTAACACATTACAACCAAAAAACATGATTTATGTGACTAAACTCATTCTACAGAAACCCAGTAAGTCCCACGGAGCTGGCCTTTCAAGCAAATATGGTAATGTCTAAGGTCGGATCCAGTAAAGGAACACCTCAGAGTGCAAAAGGGTCATTAGAGCATGCCTCAGGTATACCTAACACCTGAGACAGATCAAGACAGATATGAGTAATTATGCTTCAAGCTAACACTTACTGTACAATGCAATTTATCATACAGGTGTCGTGTGTCAAAAACCTATACATACAAGTGTGGTTAATTTCCTTGCGGTATATTTTATGGAGTTATCTGAATTTTTCCCCTTCAAAATATCTTAAATTTCTCTTCAATTTTAAGCATAAAATGTTGGAGGCTTGAGAAACAGTTGGTTAACCCTCACAAAGTACAAAGTGTGTCAAGTGATTGACCTATGACCAAATTAAACTAGGGTCTACCATGTAATTACCGCATTCTGACCACATGATGTAGCCAGTGCCACAAAACTACCACGTTATAACCACACATCATGTTAGACACATGGCAGACCAGTCGTAGAATGGTCAACTAAAGGTCTAACTCGCAGTCAGACCTTGGACATTAAAACATCAACCCATTTCTGCCACAGGCCTTGTGGTAGACATGGTTAAAAGGCGTTTTTTCTACGAGTGATCTACATTTTTTGAATAAACGTTCTTTAAATTTCAAGTGTATTAAGAAATGATATATCTCCAGTGTTTTGCATGTGGCAGTATTGTGTCATTATTCAAGACTGTATTCCAAATCAAGGAATTCTGTAAATAAGAATTAAATATAAATGTGGATATTTTGAGAATTATAATATAGCGTTAAGTGAGGTGTCCTATCTAATGTATCTTTATTGACCATAATTGCAAATCATTAAATATACATTACTAACAAATAACGGAGATAAAAGAAAATTTTGTTTAAGTTTAAGCGTCACGTCAGTCGGTCAGTGTCTTCTTTAAGAGTTTTGTACTTTGCAACTAGGGACGTTCTGTTATTCTTATCATATCCAAATTGAAAATAAGGGTTCTGTTTAATTTATATCATTCTGTAAATGGTTTTTTTCTAGTATATAATGATAGAAGTGTTTTGTGTAAACTCAACTCATGGGTAGTATAGAGAACAGAATAACACAGAAATTGTCGTTGATCATTTTGTTTATTTTCTTGTCATTACAATAGATGGCGCCACCAGGCATGACAATGCTATACCCAGCACCAATAGAATATACTACAAAGCTGTACATATCACTCCAGTGGTCATCTTGACCCACAGTGACCACCACAGAGTGGTCAGATTTCATCATGCAGAATTCATCCTCCTTCCAAGCAGCACACAGTACCTAGGCACTCAGGACAATAGCCAGAATACCTATGTTAATCAATTTAATTATTTCATTGCAAAATGTTGCATATAACAATACAAATTACAATCATATTGTTAGTTAATTGTAGAGTCTGTAATGTCAGATCACCTAGTGGAGAGAACAAATGGAGTAAACTCCTTTCTTAAAATAACCCAAACGTCATTTTTGAATTTTTAATCCATTCATGCCTGTAATGCTCAAATATGTCTGTATTATGTTGGAAATATATTTGTGACCAGAGTGTTTTCAGGTAATTTTTGAAGGAGCAATGTGGTATAGAATCCAACCCATTCTTCTTCTGATATGTTGAGATTTCATGATCGATTCCTTACTGATTTTCATAAGTATCATATCTCAAGACGTCGCTCCAATAAGGACTGGGCTAAGGTAATAGCACTAGGGCCTCATAAGTTCATTGCTGACACACATGATACTGAGGCATAGCCGAGGACTACATCTTGCTGAAAGTTACCTTAGTTCCTCCATGATTAGGTTCAGGACTGTCGAAAAATCAGTCGAACCATATTCTCGAAACATTCTGATTGTGTCGCCATTTCTTCATGATAGAATAGCAGAGAGAGTGGATAATGGAGGCAGCCATTCTCGTCACCTAGCTTCACCTGTGTGTCAATAGATGGCGCTACAAAATATTCTTAGCATTTTCTTAGCTCAAATCATTCATCATTCTGAAACATGTCATAACGCTACAGGAAGGATGCATTCTTCACAATACCACCATTTCTCATAGCAACAGCAGCAGAAGCAGAAAATACTCATACCCAAACCCTCTCACTTTCTTCATTGATGTTTTCCCATTATGCAAGTTGAAGTGGCGAACCAGATCATAACTATTCTGATAAAAAAATCTAATATCTAAATCTTGAAAATATACTGGTTACCAAGCGCTTTGGTATGTTTCATTATAAGCAATTCATGAACTACTCCTCAGAACCAATTCTACACCTATTATACAGGTCTTGGGATGTACTTTGTGATCACCGCTCCTACACCACAGGAAATGGTGTAAATGGTGTAATATTACCATATTTAGGCATGTAATAATACTCCTGCCAAATGAACGTTTGTCAATGTCCTTTATTTGTAATTAGTAAATAAATGTTTTTGGTAATTGGGCGATCATACAAGGGGTTTAACCCCTGCAGTAGTTCACATTATCAGCCCTATTGTCAATATCAGGTAATGCTGCTTGTCACATTAACCACACAATTTAAAGCTCTCTTTTTTAGCATCCTATCCCTTGTGTTCTCTTGAATCCATGTACACCTCTTATCTGGGGACCCTGGGACCTGCGATGCACCTTGAGCTAGGGATTTGGAATCTATATTATTGTCACTTTTTCGGCCAAATTGTGGCTAATCCTAGAGTTTAGACATCAAGGATTTTGCCTATGCCTTGAAGCTAACAGTTTAATTCATGCATTTAGTACAAAATGTCATTTCCTTGTCCCTCTTGCCTCCCAAGATATTCTCTTTAAAGCTTAATGCTATCTCGCTATTTCTCAAGCTCTGACTAAAGTGCATTCAACTTTTCCTTATCTCAAGCAAAAAAATAAACGTTAAAGTATGAAATTACCTACCAAACCATTAAAAAACTCAACTAAAAACTAATTTAGACTGAAAAACATGAGCAGGTGGCGAATAAATAAGTAGGAAAACACAAAGACCGATGACTACACAACTAAATCAAAATATCATCCTGACTTTCGAGGATTTTAGTAGAGGCAAGACAGATGTTTTAACCAGGAGACTCCTATGGCCACCTAGTGGGCTGATTATTAACTAGTCCCTTGACTGTCACCACCATGGTGGGGTGATTATAAACTAATCCCTCGACTGGCGCCACCTGGTGGGCTGATTATAAACTAGTCCCTTGACTGGTGCCACCTGGTGGGAGATTTTAGAACTACTCCCTCGATCCGTAGCAACATATAGGGAGAGAATGATTGTGTCTTATAAGAGTAGCGCTGTGAGCTTGTATTTATCTTAAAGGCGACGAGGATAGACCGGATAGACTGGAAGCTTCGTCCTCGGCATCTGCCAGCTGGTTCTTCAGGTCCTGCAGCGTGTGCATGAATCGCGTCCACTCGTCAGACTTGGGATTCGCTATGTGCTGCAAGCAAACATACACAAAATATTTAGTACGGTAAGAGTCAAAATGATGGAGGTCAAATACATATGTAGTAAAAGTCAAATAAATTAGATGTCAAATGTAGTGGAGGTCAAATATAATAGATGCAATATTAAGTAGTTGTCAAATAAAGTACATATATAGGAACCAACAGGATTTTCTGGTGAATACTGTAAACCCTATAAATGCTAACTTTTGGTATTTTCACCATTCTCTCAGCATAGTGAGCCTAGGAGTAGTTAACGGCAATATTTCTATTGGCAAATGAATGTGATTTCCATGAAGCCAATCATGTAAGTCATTTTAAAAGGCCATTACCAGTTCAGTTATACCGTAAGTAAGGTATCGGTATCAATAAAATGGTGCGGTACTTCGAGTGTAAGTGTAAACGATACCTTTTGTTGCATTAGTACCATATACATTTTCTTGTGAATAGTTATGTTTAGGTTCTTGGACAATTACTAATACATGGTAACTTCATGGTCTTAGCCAGCAGGGCGTCTGGGTGTCTTTTTGGACACCCAAACCTTCAAAAAGCACCCCACAGGACACCCAATTTTTTTTGTGAAGAATTTCTTAAAATGCCAATCTCAAAGCATATGATTGAGTTCTTTTATCTCCATATAATTCCCATGATATTGTATAAGGATATCAGCCCTTACTTTGATAAATTTATACATGTTTATGGTTCAAATCTGAGTATATTGTTATCCCCTTAAAAATTTGGACGCCCAAAGATTTTTCAACTGCCAATTTTGGGCACCCAGTTTCCAAATCCTTGGTAAGACCCTGGGTAACTTCATAAAAATGATATCTTCTGGTTAGCATTATTAAGAGTATCTTTAAGGAATGAAATTGTATGATACAGTACTTTTTGAAATGATACAGGTACCACTACTGGTACCCCTTAATGGTATCCAAAGCTATCTCAGGCTGAAAACTTGTTTTTTTCTTACCTCTCCCACGTCGTAGATATGTATCTTTCCCATGTCGTCCCCAACGGCTATCTGGTGGCCGCTCTGGTGCCAGCGACATCTATTCACTGCACAGTTATTCTCTACCACTGTGCTTGCTGTAGGGACCTAAAAATATACAGAAATAAAGAAAACATAAGACATTATACAGATACTTGGAATTTTGATTTTTCTTCCATTTTTTATATGCCATATTGCGGCTATTAGTCGTGACTAGCCAGTTGTAACTGGTGGAGGAAACTGGAGTACCCTGCAAAAACTGCAACCTAATCCCAAGTCACTGGCTACTTCTTCACAGGCCACAGCTGGAATTCAAACCTGGGCAGTGGTGGATATTATACAGACATGTGAAAGGAGCTCTTATAGATATAAGAAAGTTACAACCTGGGCTCTCATGGATATGATTTTAGTTTTGATTTAATATGATGCATGATGTGACTTATTTTCGTTTTTGTAAGAAGCCTGGGTAATTGAGACTGTTAGAATTTGCCATGAAAGCAATGATCTATGATCTGAACAGCCGGAGGCATGTTTCTGTTTCAATTCATTTGATTGATCATGCTTAGATTCTTACAGTAATAATTATCAAAGATATGAATGAGAGTGAATACTGGCAATGGCCAGTCGTGAATTTAATTTTGTAGTTTTGATATCTATAATCAAATTAACATGATCTTTTTTTCTATATTACAATATCTTAGAAGATTTTGATCAGTGTATCCATAGCATTGGATTCAATGATGGCCCTATTAATATCCTAGTGATGGGTCATGATAGCATTATTCAAACGAAACAGCCTTTCTCTAAGTAGTTCCTATGACCACCATATACAGTGAAACCTCTCATTGTGAATACCCCAGAGATGTGAACACCTCCTAATGTGAACACAATTTCTCAGTCCCATTTGTATCTTTTACATTATGAAAAGAGCTCTGAGATGTGAACACCCCCTAATTGTGAAGGTTTTTGCCCTGGTCCCAAGGTGTTCACATTTCCGTGGTTTCACTGCAATGTGTGTTTCATATCTCACCTCTGTGTCATTGTTGAGATTCCAGAGGTCAAGGCGACCCATGCCGTCCACGCAGGCGAAGAGGGCCGGGTGGATGGGCGACCAGCGTACGTCGTACACATAGTCACCGTTATCCTCGAACGAGTACAGCGGACGATTCTCCTTAATGCTCCACAGCTTCACCGTCCAATCAAACGACGACGTGAGGAAATACGGCGAGAAGTCGATCTGTCCCGGTACGGTGTGGCAGTCGATTCCCGTAATGGGACCCTGGTGACCCTCGAACATGTCCGAGATCCCGGCCTTGCTGCCATGACGACAGGCCGTGTAGACGGCGGCCTCCTCACTGCCGACGACGAAGTTGTTGACATCTCCGGAGAGGAAGGAGTAGGATGTCACGGCGACGCTCTTTGACTGTTTATGCTGGAGCTCCATGCTATCCTGTTGACGTATGACACAAGAATATATATATTAGTAAAATTTACAAGAAACAACGTTTCTGAATCACACAATTGTTAGAATTTTCAGAATTGTGATTCTTGATCACTTATTTTGTCATATTGCTACTAAGTCATGACTAGCCAGTTGGAAGTGGTGGAGGAAAATCAAATTTCTGAATCACATAAGAAAAAGAATTTTCAGAGATTCTGTTATATTGCGAGATGGTGCACATCTGATTGCTTCAGTTAAGCCATTCCAAACTTTGGGCCCTGTGTATGAAATGCATTTTTGGCCAATTGATTGATTACATTTTGGAAGAACTCATAGTGAGGAGGTTGCATTTCACGGCCCATAGCCGTGATTTTCTTGTGTATATGCAAAAGGTGTGTTCATATCATGTTTTTTTTACCCATTAACCGTAAATAGGCTAGATATGTTAAGTCTAGGTAGGATGGTGTGCTAACCTGCGGTTGAGAAAGCATGTCCAAGCTCCAGGAGCAGATCTTGCCATCAGTGGAGACACTGATGAGGTTATGAGCGTTCTGGGTTCCCACCACACTCACACAGTACACAGGATGCTGCAAGACAACAAAGACAACAGGGATATAGACATAATACACATCATATACACAATAAAACATTTGTAAACATCTGTGTATATATACTGTAGATCTGGTTAATTTGTCGTGTCTGAAATTTGCCGATTTAGTCTTTTTCAAATGTTACCGATCGTGATTATATGAGATTGGCAGGATTTAGATGATTTTCAAAAATATTTGCATCCTTGTACTTAGGCCGAAAGTAGCCTCAGCGTTGGAAGGGTTAAGATTTCCTTCGAGGCAAGTGTTCACATCCTCATAAAGATGAATTAAAGGGAAACCTTGGCCCTTAAGGAAGCCTCAAATGAACCGTAAGGAATACCCAAAAATCGAGATGTTTCATAAAACCAGGGTCTGGACTTGATTCAGTGGGTTTCTACTTACTGTATGTGCAGCTGCAGAGAGGGGCGTTCTCTGAACAGGTGTTCTCTTGTTACTTCGGTTATCCCATAATACTATCTGGCCAGAGTACGTCCCGCCAACGATAAGGTTCGGGTGAAACTTGGCGAAACACGCCGACATCACGGCAGACTGAAAATAGAAGAATACAGAATTAACTCAGATAAAATATGGAGAGTTGTTAGTTGATATATGGCAAAAATACCTACTTCTGATTTCTGAATAACATTTCTCTTTCAAATATTTTGCGAACTATACCAATTTTTGAGATACTGCCAAAAAATCTGAACTTTGAGGCATTTTCTGCATAAATAAGTAAAATGCCGTCCAACTTGAACATAAAGCTCAATTTGCTTAGGAGGGTCTAAAATCCCATAAAACTTCAATAAATCTAAGTGTAAATGAGAGAAATTTTCAGGGTTGTGATTCGCAAAGAATTCTCCTCATAAAGTCTGGATATACCATACTTTTGAAAATAAATTAGGAATGAGGAATTGAAAACATCATTTAAGAAGACCTGTTAGCGGAGCTCTGATTAACATTTCTGTTCAAAATATTTTTGGAGGGCAATTTTTTGTTTATTCCATCCATGCCCGTAGCAGCCAAAACCATCTGAGAATTTTGGCGATATTTCTCTTACGAATAAAATTTTTATAACATTATTCATCAAATCTCTATCTACAACTCTCATTCAAATATTTTTAGAACTGCAGCCAATTCCGAAGTTATTTCTTAAGTATAGCAAGACCAGACAACACTGGTTGAGTAGATCTCTAGTCGTGTTACGCTGATCATCGATAATCAATTGATTGCCAATTTATCATTTACGAAACTGGCAATCGATAATAATTGGAAAAGGTGACACCTACCGATGAAAAATATAAATAAATGACTAGCGAGTTGTCAGCTCTCTTGCTATGAAACTAAGCTCCAAAAACACTTCAAAACAAAGTAAGAGTGGGGGATAATAGCAGGCAATTGCCATAGACTATCACTTTGTTTTACACTCTAGACCTCTAGTACCCAATTACTGAAAAGGTGGGAAGAACTGATTATGATTGATAATCAATTGGTTGGCTGTAACTGATTACCAATAATGAAATTGCAACCGATTCCCTAATCTCTAGGCAGTAATGGGTTAAGATTTATCTTTGATAGAAAACAAGCTTATTTCGGAGCTGGGAAAGGTTGAGATGACATTATCTGTGGCTTACCTGACAATGGAAGATATATTCAGGAGTATTTTTTTTATACTTGATGTTCCACACTAAGCACACACCATCTGGTTCATGAGGGGCGTCCTCATTATTGTTATAAGATGCTACAAGAAGTTCGGGATACTGGAAAAAAATAAGGCAGGAAATACTATAAATGAGGGATTATTATTACATAGAAACGCTTTGTACATATAACATTTTGTAATTGGACATCCTTAATATTGTTAAATGATGCTACAAGAAGTTTGAGATACTGGAAAAAATAAGGCAGAAAATGAAATAAATGAGGTATTATTATTATATAGAAACATTTTGTAATTAGACAAAGGCACCCTCATCATTGTTAAATGATGCTATGCTGATGCTTGTCCTTATGCCCCGGGCAAGTAAAATTTGTAAATTATAACTGAGGGGCAAGTGAAAACTGAATCTTGCTTCCCCCACTGGGCAAGTACGCTGTATATATTTCAGGTTTACTTTTAAGAACAAGTGCAAAGTTAATGTTGTGCCCTGATGATTAGATATTAACAATTAATAGTAGAGAAAATGAGTAATGAAGGATATTGCAAAAGATAATAATTAAGAACTTACCTGTGTTGACCAATCCATGCAGGTGACCGTCCTGTGCTTTGACCAGTGGTCATCAAAGAACTGGCGTCCTAGTTTAAGCTTCTCACCAGCTTGAAGGTCTCTGTAACACAAGAACATGGTCGAAATTAGCTTCACTCAATACATGAAAGTAATTCAATAAGCCAAAATAATCAGTTTAATCTTATTTCATAACCCACTCATGTCTTCAGGAGTTCCTCTTAATGCTGACTGGTACTATGAGGACTTTGAAAAGAATTTAACCCATTAACACTCAGAGTTTCCCTAGAAAGTATCGTCTGCTACTCTCATACTTTTAAAAATAACTTGTGAATAAAGCAGAATTTCACAAACTATTTGAAGGAGTTGTTGTTTGGCCTCTGATCAACATTTCTCATTCAAATGTTTTCAAGAAAATGGTCTTCCAAGTAAAATATTTCCAAAATTGTCAGGCCTCTTTTGGCCGTTTTGAGTGTAAATGGGTTAAGAATGATACATAGATTCCGAAGATTTCTTAATAATGAACACCTCTTCTTCAAATATCTTACAAATATGCTTTTTTAGAGGGTTACCACCAGCATATTCAGGCTGATTTGGGTGATGCAGGCATGAATGGGTGAAATGTGTAGAATTAAGTATATCTGTTGGAAAAATTATTTCAGCATTTGAAAGAAAGCTTTTTCATTGAACAGATTGAAGGTGATATTTGCCACACTGTATAGACACTTATTATAAATAATTTTTACATTCTGGCTTTATTTCGAATATTCAAAGACATAATATGATTGTAGATCCAGTCACACTCTAAGGATTATTCTGAAATAACTACGAAAGGAGACTCACCCTTCTTCGCCCTCTCCGTCGATACCGGAGTAGTCTGTAAAGATGTCCACGTCCTGTGCCATGGCTCTCTCGATAACACGTGACGAGCGATCCAGGAAACACTGGAAATCCTCCGTCTTTATGATCGCCGTTTTCTCCTCCTCTGTGAGTTCCCGCACTGAAAAAAATCAGCAATACATCAAATATTTTCCGATCAACAATTGGAATAAATTATTAAGTGACAGTGACTGGAAAACGTGCTCGTGTCTCTGATAACATTAAGGATGCTAAATGATCAGTTATATAGAATAACAAAAAATCTCAATCTCCTAAGATGTTTACACATTGAAAACATTGAAGATCAGACCCAAAAATGTTTCCTTAACAGCATGCTCAATAAGAAATCACAGAATGGGTCGGCCAGTATATTGGTTCAATTTTTTTTATCCGACTTGATCCAAACATTAAACATGATTGGGATATTCAGAACTACATTTTGAGAGATTGGCATCTTTAATATTTTTGCGATACAATACAATATTGATACAATATCTTAACAATATCTCCCTCCCAGTGACTTAAATTAAGCACTGTCAACTTCAGAAAATTTTCCTAATAAATAGCAAACTAGCTTCGCATGGAGATGTCCAGGAAGCAGCATTAGTTGATTTTATATTGTTAAGGAGTATCGGTATAACAGATCTTATACGATAAGATACTTTTTCCTTTACAATATTGATATATGGTATCGTTTCAAATGCCGGTACCAGCCCCTATAGACTACTATACATTCAGGGCTCGACATTGGTGCTTGCCCTATTGCCCCGGGCAAATAGAATTTGTAAATTATAGCTGTGGGGCAAGTGAAAACTGCATCTTGCTTTCCCCACTGGAAAAGTACGTTTTGTATATTTCAGGTTTACTTTTGAGAATGTGTGCAAGTTTCGTGGTCTGCCATCCAAGCTTGTCCTAGAAAATATGCTTTCACATACCAGAACCATGTTCTACTTGGTTTTAAATGAAATATTATAAAATTATAAATATAATTTTTCAAGGGCAAGTGAAAATTTCGCTGCAAAAGTTAATGTCGTGCCCTGACATTATTTCCAAAGTAAAGAGTTTGTGACTTACCCTTTTCCAACTCCTCCTTTTCCTTCAAGGCAGCGAGTTCCTCGGCGGTCATGACAGGCTTGACCATCTCCACGTGTGGCATCTTGTGGGGCGGGGCCGAGGAGGGGGGCGTGTCCGCGGTGACCTCAAGAGAGTCGGTGTCATCATCTGTGTGATGTGGATCAGTATCGTAGACAAGAACTGCGTGGTTAATAATTACCATTAGACTGCTCGTAATACGGAATACAAAAAAGCTGCTCGTGCCCACGCTCAAAACAAGCTCAGCCGCTTAGGCAGCAGTGATGAGATGTATGGGGGGAGGGGGTGAGAGGGGGGGGGGGGGGGGGAGAGAGAGAGAGAGAGAGAGAGAGAGAGAGAGAGAGAGAGAGAGAGAGAGAGAGAGAGAGAGAGAGAGAGAGAGAGAGAGAGAGAGAGAGAGAGAGAGAGAGAGAGAGAGAGAGAGAGAGAGAGAGAGAGAGAGAGAGAGAGAGAGAGAGAGAGAGAGAGAGACAGACAGAGACAGACAGAGAGACAACGAGAGAGGACATAAAAAGGCAACGAGAAGAAAGAAAAGGATGATAAAGGAAAAGAGAGTGGGAGAAAGAGATTGAGAGGGAGAATGCAAGACCAGGAAAATGAGAGAGGGAGAAAGAAATAGAGAAGAAGAGAGAAATGAGAGAAGAAAATGAGGGAGACACAGCGAAACAGACAAAGATAAAGAAAACGAAAGAGAGGGGTAGAGACCGATAGAGACAGACTGACAGATATAAAGAGATAGAGGAGAAGGGGTAGGTAATTGGACAAATCAAACTCACAAATCAATAATTATAACAAACACTGCAGGGTGAACTCAACATCATGCAAATGCAAACATAATATATAACAGCACAGCTGATTCCCTCAACACTTGAGGATACTATGAAGTTGAGCATGAAAAAGCACTTGCTTAGTAAGGAACCTGTGACCTCCTGATTAACGCACCCATCCAAACTTAAACATAAAGCTTTTCCAATGCCTAGAAAAATACCTGACCACTAAAAATATATTTCAACTTTTTAGAAAGTCAAACTCAAATATAGGATCAGCTGTAAAAAGAGGTATCTCTATCAAAGATCTGAAAATGTGTGAGAGAGGTTAGTAATGAATCTGGTTGGTGAAATGGTCATCAAGTTGATTTCTTGTGTTTGATTGAACATCAAAGAAAGCATGCTATTAAAATCCCAGAAAGCTCAAATAGCACCACGCTATTTGGGAATTCCCATCGATTGAAAACATCATTCGGAAATATCTGGGGTTATGTTTATTACAAAACAAATGATAACTCAAGCATAGATATATTCTTTTCAATACTACAGTAGTCTTATACATTGTACGCAACGAGATTTGATGTAGGAGAGTAACTGGCATTAATATATGAGCTAATAAAGCTTGGTACAAATATCACCTGAACCCAAAAATTCATTAACATCATCATCCCATGCAGAAAGATGACTTCTGAAGGTTCAATAAGAAATGAACTAAAATGATCAAAAAAGTTGGAGAGCACATTATATGTATTGCAGAGAAATGCTCAGCAGATTCAAATGTAATGTTAAAGACATGCAGTAGATCTCTTAAAGATCGGGAACATGAAGAGACATGGCACAACACTTAAACAATACAAAGCTTCACTTTGTATTCATATTACAATACAAAGCTTCACTTTGTATTCATATTACAATACAAAGCTTCCCTTTCTCTATTGAGTATCCCTTTCATGCCAAGAGTTCTATAATTAACTGATGAGAATAACTTTCTAATCCACCACAAGATTGGAACCTATTTCAAGGAAAGTGTTGGGTTCCTATCTGATGAACATTTCTGCTTCAAATATTTTTCTTGATGTCTTTTCCCTGAAAATATCGCCAAATTAGCCAGACCACTTTGGTCGGTGCAGCCAATGGTGGGTTTTAACCCTTTCAATGCTGAGGCTACTTTCATCAAAGGCACAAGAATGCTGAATATTGAAAACCTTCTGAACCCAGCCATGTTCGTATGCATTGGAAAGCTCTTGATGAGTACTATCAGATGAGTACTGATTTGCCAGGGTTTCAACGATTCTCCAGCTTTTTTCGCATCACTTTGTATTCACAAAATTAGCCCCCAGCAGCAAAAGGGTCAAAGACCCTACAATAATATCCATACTATCCTCAATAAAGAGTGCAGACAAACCTGACCGGAACAGCTGAAGATATATGGTGTTCAAAAACAGGTCTTCGGAATTGCCCTTGGGGGTCAGGGGAGGACTCTTTATGATTTGCAAATGGCCTATTTCAGTCTTATTTGCTATCTATCTTTAACTGGATAGCTTTTTCAGATGCTATTCCAAACACTAAGACATTGGCGCTACCACCTGAAAATTCCCAGAATGATATGCACCCTTTAGGTTGGGAACCAAACTATGCTAATTTCTTTGATAAGAATGTGAAATTTCCAAAGAATTTGAAATTTCAAAAAGAATGTTTCTGAGCCTAAACAGCAGGGAGAAATGACTAGCAATTGGCCTAAACAGCAGGGAGAAATGACTAGCAATTGAACAAGCTTGTCATATACAAGTGGTTTGTTTTTCTCATTTCATAAAAAACTAAATACATCATCATCTACATCAAAAACAATCTCAATATTTCTTCCTAAAATAGGACTAAAGAGCTAAATGAATTTAAGACAAAAGTCACTAAATCTATGGCTTACTTGTAACTGAACTACTTAAATATCAACTTTGACCTCATGCAATCTTACTCTATACAGTCAAAAATACAGGCCGAGTAAATTATGAAAGTGAGGAGTTAAAAATGGAAATAAACAGTGACTGAATAGCAAAAGACATCAGGTTTACATTGAGATTAGAAAATAGAACCAACAATTTATTGTTAAATACAATAGCCTCAGACCCCACCTTTAACTACAAGGGGGGACAGGAGGATATCTTTAATATAGTTGGGTTTAAGTGTTGGGCAATATTGGCAAAACTGCTATTAGTAAAACAGCTTGGAAATCTTTATGTATTAAATAGATTGTTGATCAATTAATATTATGATTTCGGGACTAGAAGCTATTGAAGAGAATATTTCAGATTCTGGTCCAAGAACTATGAGGCACTGTGGCAAATGTGATTCAGATTATGTTTCAAGAACTAGGAGCTACTATGCAAAATGCTACAGATCATGGTCCAAGAAGCTACAGATCATGGTCCAAGAACTATGAAGTACTGTGGAAAGTGTGATTCAGATTATGGTTCAAGAACTAGGAACTATTGTAGAAAATGTTTCAGATTATGGTTCAAGAACTAAGAATTTTTGTGGGAAATGTTTCAGATTATGCTTCAAGAACTAGGTAGTACTGTGGAAAATGTGATTCAGATATTCAGTTTCATGAACCTAAGAACTATTGTGGAAAATATTTCAGATTACTTGGTTCAAGAACTGGGAATTATTGTAGAAAATTTGATTAAGCTTATGGTTCCGGAACTTTAAGGGCTATTGTGGAATATGAAGTTTGTGTTCAACCCTGTGCCCTGATTTGGGGCAAGGTTTCGACCCTGTGTGACATGGCTATACACTTAGATCTGTGTACCTAAGATGATGTGCCTGGGGTGCTAAAATGGTCTCATGCCCTCATGCACATATCTGCTAAATAAAGAATTTTATGTGGTAAATCTAAGATCATAAGTTGAAGGATAGTTGTTGTGTTGTTTTACAATTGCATTATGTGTAAAAAAGGAAAGTGCTGTTTCTTAAGTTTCATAAGCACAATAGATGCTCTTTAACCCCATTCATGCCAGAAAATCCCATTACAAAGCATTGTTGGGATCTGTGATACCTTGGAAGTACCTTTTTAGTAATAGAGCCCGACCCAAACAATAAATGGAGAAAACTAGGTTGAGTTCTGAAGAACATGTCTTCTTCAAATCATTGTAAAAAAGTCATCACCAAATAATTGTAAGAAAGTCATCACCTACAAGACTGAAATGGTTTAAAGTTTCACTTTCAAGGGCTTGCCTATCAGCTTGGAATCTTTTGAAAGCAACTAATGCAACTAGTTATTACTTTGAAAGATATTTGGTGGAGATTGGGCTCTGTTTAGTATTTTCTTTCATATTCTTTAAAAAGATTTGTTAGTCAGAGATATCTATAGGATAGTCTGGTCTTTTTGGCCTGGAGTCGATACAGATTTTGATACCACTGAGGATATGATGCTGTTACTAATGCCAGTATGACTGAGTCAAATGACACTACAGCCTTTTAGAGTGCAGAAAAACGTGCATGCTTCCGAGTCCAAAATGATAAAATAAACTTCTGACCAAACACAGAGTGACCTTGGTATTAATTGTTTCAAATCACATGACACCATTAATATACTAATGCCGGTAGTGACTTCTTTCATGCCATTTCCTTGATAAAAACATATTTAGAGAAATATTTGAAACAGAGAGCTTCATGATAGCCCAATCTACACCGACCCTTCAATTCACATTTAAGCGAAGCATTATTTTACTACAAATCATACATCCAAACAACTTTGCCAAGAAAAATTGTTTTGTGAATTCACGCTTTATTTCCAAGTTATTAATTAACCCATTCACACTCAAGAGTTTCTCTAGAAGTATCGTCTGCTACTTTCATACTTTTGGAAATAACTTGGGAATAAAGCGAAAGTTTGCGAAACATTTCAAGGAGAGTTGTTGTTTATCTTCTGATCAACATTTCTCCTTCAAATGTTATCAAAGAAATGCTTTTGTAAGGAAAATATTTCCAAAATCGTCAGGCCTCTTTTGGCCGCTCTGAGTGTAAATGGGTTAAGTCCACAGAACACTTGCCAAGGGACAATCTAGGCATCAATAGATTCAGCAACGGCTACCAGAGCACTTGACAACATCTATTAATTAATCAACAACAACAGCAACAACCACAATAACGACAACAACAACAAGAAGAACCACAACACTAAGAAGAAGTAGAGTTCTGTACAGCCATCAATGAGAAGGGGGGAGTCTCAAACGAAAGGTTACATATCAGATTTGACCAGAATCACCTCCCTATACTCTTCGGTTTACCTACGTAAGACTACTTAATCTTACACAATTGTTCGGTACATATGCTATGTGTTCTTACTTCTAAAATCAAATTACAAGAAAGAATTTAATATTTGGTTAAACCTGGAGTTACGGGTAATAAGTCAAAAAGATAAAGGATAACTAAATATTTGCCAAAATAAATTTCCTGTATATCGGAATTCTAAAAAGTTACATTAGATACAACTTGTTTCTTGGTTTTCCAATATGAAAAATAACCACAATGCATCATTTTTCGGATGTTAAAAAAGGCAAATGAGAAAGTCTTGAGCTTAAATTGATTTACTTTTATTTTAGGTTATAGCTTTGAAATTTGCCTTTAGGTGAAAAATATAGCAGCACAACCCTTCAAAAGCCCCCATGCCCCCTCCTCAAAACTCACTTTTGGTATCTTAGGAATCCAGAGAAAAGAGGCACCTCAGAGCTGGCCATGATGTGGCCCCAGTATCTAGATACACCCAAAAACTCAAATATTGTAATGCCCATGTTGTATTGGTAATATGTAAAAATTAAAGATAATCCTATACAGTCACATTCTTTAGAAAAAGATGGGATCTAATTTCCTCACAGCATCTTATATCTATATTTTAACTTTAAGTACCTTGTCTGCCTTCAGTCCTATTGTTGAATTGTGAAGGTATCGCCACAGGTGACTCAATTAGAGAAACCCATCTCCATTATAAGCTTTGGATTTGGGATTTTTAGTCACCTTCTCAGCAATATTGAGGCTGATTTATGACTTACCAGTTGTTAAAGGTGGGGGTAATTGGAATATCCAGTACTAAGCAAACCTCAAGTCCTTGGCAACTTAACCACATGCCCCAGCAACAATCAACAGTTTGATTTATTAGAAGAATCAAAGTGACTGAGACACTCAAAATTCATCTCGTCACTTCATTCTGCTACCATTTCATATGGACTATCACTTTACCATACAATCAAACTAGGCCAGTGTGCGGTGTGACGGTTGTGGCTGTTGTTCAGCACCTGCAGTGTACTTAATGCTTCACTCAGGTCAGTGAGGATCAGGCTGAAAAAAGAGCATGCCCATTGACTGCAAGCATTGTATTTATCAACCATCGAGGCAGGCCCTAGTGTCTGTTGGCTCATCCTCAACACCAACAGAGAAATCAACAACAACAAGCCTACAGATTGAGAAGAACAATATATAGTTATTGGCTGTTCACTATTCAAAGCTTAAAAGTTCAGTTCAGACCTCTGTTAGTCTTATCCAAACTATTAGATACTATATGGTGCCTCAAATGTTACTTTTTCAAAGGCCCAGGGGGCTACAGTAATGGCCGAATGCAATTATGCATTGCACACTCACCTTCGCCATACACAAATCTTCTCGAAATTTATGATCAGGTTCGCTTATTGTGTGCAAGCAATTCAGCAATGATTCTTGCTTTTAATTTCGAGAGTGACCTTTGCACCTGAGACATCAGTGCATTCAGCGTTATGATGCATTACAGGGAATTTGATCAATGTAACTGATTGCTGCCCTGTCCAATCACATACATATGCACATATATATCCAACATTACACTTTGTTGCATTTTTAAACATGACACTGGAAATTTGAAGGAGAACTGAAGAAAACACTGGTAAACCCTCCCAATGCTGAGGCTACTGGCGTCCGAATCACAAGGACGCAAAGATTTTTGAAAACCATCTAAACCTTGTCATGCTGGTATTCATTGGATAGGTCTCACTGAGTACTCTTAGATGCATACCCATTTGCCAGAGTTTCTGTCATTTTTCAGGTTTTTTGCTTAATTTTGTATTGGCTAAATTAGCCACCACCAGCATAAGGGTTGAAGTATATTATTAAAAACCGTAGCCCTGGTAGTGCCGTGACCAGGCAGGCCTGGTCTTACAGTACAGTGATTCTGGAAATCTGGCATGACTAAGGATTTATAAATGCTGTTCATTAACACCTAAAATTTATGTTTGACAACAACAGTTGCCCGACCAGCAAACTCAAAAGCAGCCCTACAATATATATTCCTCATTAACACTCACTTATTATGCTACCCATCACAATTGTGAAATCTAAATTGTTCCATTTCAGAGCAAATTTGGTCCTTAACTCCATGGTATATATGCATTCTGTGTTTGTTACAATCATACCACAAATATCTTTATTGCTATTCAACCCTGTGCCAAGTTTCATCGTACATTTTTGAAAAGAATATCATGCAGTTCAAAGTGGACATCAAAGAACGAAATGATAACCGGTCCGAAATTCAGCAAGACTGCATAAGGAGATGGATTACAATTTTTTCATTTTTTGCAAAAAACAATATATGGTCTGAGAACTCACTTAATAAACATTCAAAGTTCCTGTAGTTGAAAGCTCGCAATATGCTGTATCTGTGACTGTACATCTAATTATAGAGGGAATGCCATAAATTAATTCATACCTGTTATCCAAATTATAAACCTATTCATTACTTAACTCTCCAAACAAGTGTTAAGATCGTATAAGTTCACACTATCAGTTGTCCTACTTTCCATAGGAATTACTCTTTCGATCACTTTAACTTATACAACAATTTGCCAGACTTATAGTAGGAGTAAGCCATACATGGTCCTAGCCAATATTTGGAAACAGGGTGTCCAAATAGAGGTTTCATAGACTTTTGCGTGTCCAAAGTGTGGTACAAAGTACATACTACTAATAGAATAAACCCTATATATTTACAGATTTTGCTTTTTTAGGCCAGTAACTGCTTTGTGTGTCTTCTAAAAGTGACACTAAAGCTTCTACATCTTCTATCTTCTAAGAGAGTCATCATCAGCAAATTCTGACACAACTTTTTGGGTGTCCTAACTGTTAAAAAACAGTGTTCTGGGTGTCCAAATGACATGCTGGATGCATAGGTGGCTAAGCCCTTGAAGCCATATCAACCAGCATAATATATAGGGCAGGCATACCAGATTCTGACTTGTCACAGACTGAATGGCTACTCACCTAGCAACTGTAGCAATGGTGACCTCCCACCTGGCAACTTTGAGTGAAGTGTGTATAGAAATATACCTCCATTCACTTAGCAACTGTTACTATGGTGACCTTTCACACAGCAAATAAAAGTGAGGTAAAGAGTGTGTATCTCTACTCTCATAGGAACTGTCTACATGGCGACCCTCTACCTAGCAACTGTAGTCATGGTGATCTCATACCTGGCATATGTATGTGAGGTATGAAGGATGTACTTTCACTCACCTAGCAACTGCTGCCATGGTGACCATCAAATTGAATATGGCTTTGAGAGTCAATGCATTGAAGAGCTTTGTGAAAAATAAGATACTGCCACAACTTAATATTCCTTGGTCATGACCATTTATTTCATGTGCTTTTTTATTCATCTAAACTTTGACTGGTCAAAGCCTCCAGCTTTTAACCATGATCATATACAACAGGACACATTAACAAAAAAAAAATTAGCTGAGCAGTGCTTATTAGCGCAACGTTTATTAGCCCAGAGATACTTTTGCTAGCCCTGAAAATTGATGACATAAAATGTGCACAATGTGCCAACAATTTTTCCCTAAATTATTTGACAAAATTTGTCAATCAGTGACCTACCCCTGGCCTCTATCGATAATATGAAGAAGAATGCATTGTATTTTGTTGATTTCATCTTTATTATCATCTGGGTGAGCAGAGCCAGAGCAAGACTTCTTTGGCCACTAATATCTTTATTTCACCTAGCCCCTTAGGGCTACACACAAATTGAATTTACTAGCCCTTATCTTCAAGAACCTACCCCAGGCTTTCGGACTAGCCTTAAAGTTGAGCCCTGTACAAACTTCATACATCTTTACTTCTAGAAATTCAGTAATCTCTACACTACAAGCACATGATGGTCTCCTCATGACCTAGGGTGAGAAGTTTTACAAATACTCTAGTGGTCTGAAGGGTCAACCTAACAGCATAAAATAACTGTTTGCTATTCATTAATCTTGTAAGAAGCCAACTTATTACCTTAGCATTGCTAATTCCAAATGACAAATATCGGTTAGGCCAACTAATACATAACCTAGGTTGCTATAAGGTACAGTTGTTTGGGTTGTTTATCTAATTAGAAAATTTATAGTTCCGATCTTGAACCCCTTTAATTCACAACAAAATATTTCGAGTGATATTAAATATAGGTGCTGCTTTCCTCTGCTTTCACATAAAATGAAGTCCCTTCTTGAAAAATACATAGCAACATTTTGACTCTGCTTGATAGTAAGAGGTGGGCTTTTTTATGGCTAATTGAGAAAGGTGGATGCATAGACAAATACTTAATACTTGTTATTTTGGCTGGAATTCCGCAGATCAGAACGTGAGACCCCTATACGCCTTGGTGGCACTACAGAACTGGCTGAATGGTATATCAAAACATCTCGGTGTAGTAAAAACAAATGCTTTATAACTAGATTGGACGGTATACCTTGGTTGGGGGTCCGTTTCACTGTTAGTCTGTTAGTCTTTCGATTCTGGCCTGGAGTTGCAAGAGAAAGAGAACCGCTAGCTAGTCAGTGGGAGAAAAGAGGTAAAGGGTGGAGAGAGAGAACCATGGTCAAATCTGCCTAGCAACCAAGAGAACTGTGACAGGGAACCATTGATGTCTGTTGCTACGTTGCGTGGTGTTTCTTAGTGGTGAATGCCTACCTTGTATAAACTCGTCGTCCCATTCCAAATTAGGGAAATCAAACTTTGGGGAACCACGAACATGTCGGTGAGGGGAATCGAAACGCGGAGACCCCGCTTTAGCGCAAGCAAGACAAAAAAGAAATAGCAATGACTTATGAAGCAAAAACGAATACAGGTTGGTAATTGGCGCTTGGCGGCCATTGGCTAGGAGGAAGATGTTTCTACGGTTAACATGCTAAGTCTCGACACTGTTTCCCTGTGCAGAACCCTAGTCTGCTATGGTACATAGGAGGTACGCGTAGGAGGTCCACAAACCACCCACAGAGCTAAATACAAACATTTCATACACACAAGAAATACCATTTTGGACCTTGATTTGCATGCTAAAAATTTGGTTTAGAATTTTGATCAAATTTTGTACAAAAAGTTATGCAATTTTGTTTGATGAAACCATCAATGAAAAGTAAGAAAACTGCAACAGCAATCACATAATAATTTCTATCAATTTATTTCGAATTGTGAACAAAAACATAAGTCCAAATAAAACTCAGACAATAGGTTAGCTAGAACCCTTAATAACACACCTTGAGAACAAATTCAATTAATCTATGTGATCATCTTAAACATAGACACAACACAGAAATGTGACATCCCGCCCTTGCTCCCCAGCCGTCCTCTTCCTAACTAAGACACCTTTCTTGAATCACTTTCACTAGTTTTGTTAACCAAAGTCATAAACCCATTAACCCCTATCAAATCCAAAACCAATACTATTTTGGTGATAATACTTAAACTTAAGAAAAAATATAAACGAGAAATTTGAATCTGAAGTGAACCTCTAAATTCCCTTTAAAAAGATTGCCAATTCAAACTATACTCAGAAGTAACATACATATAGAGACCACACTATGTTACATAGAACCTATACCATAAATAGGTTCAATGGTTTATTAAATACCAGAAATCTAAAACCATCCAAGGTCTATTTTTTTAACTGATCTTAAATGATTGGTTACAAAATATTCAGGACATATCAAATCAATATAAATTATATAGAGGATTTACAGATATTGGTTGAACTAATTATAATGCAAAACTAACACCAGGGAAATCATTTTTAAGCAGCATATGTCAAGTGGTATTTTGTGAGTATTTAGCTCTGTGGTCTGGGACAATAGGAACAGCAAACAAAGGAGATACAAAACAATACAGTTACACAATCATTCACTAACATCATCCCATTCTCTCTCACACCTTTGTACTTCTCTTAATTACAAAAGGACACTTCAATATGCAATTTAAACTTCAACCCATTAAAACCTGAGGCACCCAAAAAAGAGCCGACATATTCACTTATATTTACTCCTTGAAACAATTATTTGAAGAAATGTTGATCAAAACCAAACCAACACCATTCATTCTTTCAAATATCAAATATGTTTAATTCCCAAGTCATCTTCAAAAGCATCATCAGTCTAGCTGACAATTTCATAGCGACTCTAATTGGCAAAATTAATCTACACATGGGCTAGGATGTCTATATACTGGATATAATTTTCAGCAAAAACTAGAAGTAAATGCATAATTCAAAGATACAAAAAAAGAAAATTTCCTACGTTTATGGAAATATTAAAAGCATGTTCCCAATAGATGAATAAAAGAGATTGTATCTACAACTGTTTATATTTATACAAGCTATGTCTTGAAAAGTGTCCTCAGTATGCACTCAATGTATTGTTATTCCTTTAATATAAATGTGAAATTACTGGTCCAGGATACTGATTTAAAATTAGTTAGTTTTGAAAGAAACATTCGGTTTTTCATGCTGGGCTTAGGAACTATTCAAATCAGTTATTTTATTTGACATTAATTACTGTTCAATCAATATAAATGTGAAAAGAATCTACCACATTAAATGAAAAACACAGCCATGTATATTTGAAACGTGTTTGTCTTCCGAAAAAATAGGCCTCCATATTTTAGAATTTTCAGCATAACATTCTCACATTCTAAAGCATTTCTTTGCATTTTGACAAATCTAAAAAAACTTATAATATATTCAGTATTTTTGTGTTGGTTTTTAAGTTTTGATATCTCTCTTAGAAATTCAGATTTGAAATGAGCGAGGGGGAATGGAATGAATTAAGTAGGAAGACGTAACACAACAGAGCA
This sequence comes from Maea johnstoni, assembly GCA_963942565.1. Taxonomy (NCBI): domain Eukaryota; kingdom Metazoa; phylum Annelida; class Polychaeta; order Spionida; family Magelonidae; genus Maea; species Maea johnstoni. The sequence continues at coordinate 16,725,658 of OZ012689.1, read as the reverse complement.
GAGCTGCACCCAACATGACTGCACTGCTAACAAGGCTGATCAAGGCTCAAGTAAGGTTGGATACCGTTATGAACAAAATGCTACAATACCAGTATCAATACCAAAAGACAATATTAATATTATGTATTTTGCTGTTGACTACTAGTACTTTATTGCACTATTACCTTATAAATGTTATTGAGAAAAGCCATGTTTAGGATCCTGGATAATCTTTAATAAAGGATAACTTCACAGTGCTTAGTATTGTTAAGACTACCTTTAAAGAATGAAACGGTACAATAAGGTACATTTTGCAATGATACTAGTACTAGTACCGGTACCTCTAAACGGTATCCAACCATAGGATCAGGGCCATATTTTGGTCCATATTTTGGTCTAGCATGTGGTCAAGCACTTTGTCCAAAGTTAGGGTCCTTGCTTGGTCCAGCCTTGTAGCTACCCTGAGCTATTTCACAAAGTCAACACTCAAACATGCACTCACCCTCCCCGCCCCCAAGCAGTACAGCAAAAACAAGCCGTAATCATAATGATGAAAGTGGCAAAACAGGCTCAAAGCTTTGTGGTTTAGGGAAGTCCAAAGGAAAGCTGTTGGTATTATCTAACATTATCCAAAAGAAATCAACATCTTATCTTATTGGCATCTCTGTTTTGAAATTTAGCCACAAATGATTTTGTCACACAGATTTTATCAAAACGCCCAGGCCATTTAGGAAGTTACAATATGCATGGGTAATTACATGAAGTTAGATCTTTCAATTACCCATATCATACCACTTTGCTTTCCCTTGGAATAATGACGAAAGTGGCAAGCAAATCATTGAAAATTGAGGAAAAACTAGAAATAAAAGGTAATGCACATATAAGATAATAACTTGCAAGATTTCTAAAAAATAACTGTTTTGAAAAATATCATGCATTGCTATATGTAAACGAATCAAAAATTGGTAAGCAGCTTGAGGGAAGGGTGGCTTAAGGGGTTAAAAAAGGGGCCTTATTGGGGACTTTTCCTGATTCTAACAACTTTTTTGGAATCAAACAAATAATCATATGTCATAGCGGTCAAAATGTTACCTAGAACACCTAGATGTAGACATAAAACAATATTCAAATTGCAAAACCTTTTATAAAATGTGTTGCAAGCAATCATCAACTAAGCTATGAATATATTTCTTATCATATATTTACAAGGTATCAAGCATTTTGAATTCAGCCTAAATATACACTATGTAGGAATGCTACACATATCAATGCTTGGTAATCATAATTTTGAGGTAAACTTTATTATCAAAAATGTTTAAGGAATTCAAAAATATCATATCTATAAAATATGAAAATAAAATAAACACATGATATGAAAGGCTACACAAACACTCATAAGGGAATGAATGTGATAAAGGGTACTAGGGATGAAAGTTAACAATAAATTAAACCACCCCATCCCCTATCCTTTCCTCCTCACTCAGAGGCGCTTTTAGATATACAAACAGGGAAACAGTGTCACTTCTATTGTTATAAAAAGAAAACAGGTAAGAAGGTGAATATTAGGAAAATCTCATAAGTCCTACAGAGGTATGTTTAAAATATTTAACACATAGCTGTGTGGCTAAAGCACTTCATATTTCAATGAGTTCCCGATCTTAATCACACATATAAATTACAAATTTTAAGGACTCGCCGCATATAATATTGATATTACTATCACACCTCTGATTCATGTATGTATGCATATATATATATATATATATATATATATATATATATATATATATATATATATATATATATATATATATATATATATATATATATATATAAATATATGTGTGTGTGTGTATGTATATATATATATACACATACATACATAATATATGTGCATTATTGAGTTTTCTACCTTCTAATGGGATTCACCTTGATACCTCTTTCTTTCCGATAAAATCAGATCACTACAATCACAGTGCAACATATCAAAGCAAAGCCACTGGCATAAATTATCATAAATAATCATGCAAATCAAATCAGCCACAACACTGGGGCCCAGGGGAGAAGGGGCTTACAATTCAGTGCCTAACATTAAGTCAAATTGTCCAGGGCAGGGATGACTATCACATGGGCAACTAAATACAAGTATGTATCTACCCAAGGGACAAGTGGATGTTTTTTTTTATTGAGAATCGGGGTCAGTACCATAATATCGGTTCATTTTTTTAAATCATTTTGGATCTAGGGGAACATTGATTGGACTGACAAAAGAATGGTCACGTGAACTGTGTATCTAAGTTTTCCAACTTAAGTTCCACTGGTTTGGGCAAGCAAAATTTGAAGGTCATTCCACCTTATAGGACATAAGTGATTCTAAATCCTTCACTTTGAGCTTTGTGCTTGAAGTATGAACTTTCATTAAACACTAGTGGTTTCCCAAGTACTTTTATTTTTATTTTGAAGCTTAGGACTTTCTTAAAAGCAGTGTCTATGATTGAAATCTTGTCTTTGGAGGGACAGCACTAACCACCATATTAACCTTATCATTCCCATAATGCCCACAATTGTCCTTTAGATTCTGATGATCACTTTAAGACCAGAATCATCGGGTAAAGATAATTGAAAAAGATTATCTACAAATTGCTATCAAATATTATGTGAATTTATGCTTAATTCTAAAGGTTATTTTCCAAAGGGTTAGAGATCCAGACAGTATTTGGCATTTCAAGGGTTTGCCTTTATAACAGTGTTCCAAGCAATACAGATAAATACCTAAACCCCATTCATGGTACACAATGGATAGTGGAATAAATGGACATAAATATGCATATATTTGGCCTGCCAAAATTTGTACACAAAGGTCTACAAAACCATCTTTGAAGTCTCATTGACCAATTTATACCTATGCACCCAAAATATAGGCCCAACAGTAAATCTCAAGTTTTAAGTGGAAAGAGAGAAAAGAAGATGAAAACATGACAATATGAATTTAAGACATAAGCCAATATCATTCTTTTTAAGCATTACCATGCATGAGGCCACTACTATCAAACCTCTAATTATGAATCTATGCCTTGCATTCTCTGACACCCAGTGGACATAAAAACCCTACTTCAAAATGGCAACTAAAATACCTGTATGTTTTTACTTTTAGGTCCAATGTTACCTTAATAGGTGCATTATATTTTCACCATTTCAATGCAGATTGTTTTGGAAGCAGTTCAGGGACCTTTGGATGTGTACTGTACAGGGGGTTACAGGGGGTATAAGCAGCAGTTAAAAATGGGTATATTTCTTCACGAATACAATGTATCAAATATTACCTGTTCAGTTGGCCTTTTTGTGTGCAATTGTTCCGGGAAAGTGGGGTCACCGAATACTGACAATTATGGGGCCATAAAAGCAGCATTTATAAGGTTCTCTCTCACAACTGTGTTTCTGAAATTCCTCCATACGACATGGGTCTCAACTCAATGGAACCTCTGATTAAGGCAAATTAACAGCATGGAAAATGAGTATGTTTCCGTACATTATCTTAAGCAATCGCTTTGATTAGAAGCTGTTTTGCATAATTATAAGCTCATCAACCCCAAAAGGTTTAGCCCACTGAACGAACTAAGCTGATAAGCTATGATAAGTCATAACACGATACGTCATAACATGAAGGTTAGTATTTTGACCCTCAAAATAACCCCATTTTGACCACCTATTTTCCTACCTGCACCAATGATCCAAGCATGTGATCTACTAGTGCTGCCCTCTGTCTGCAGTAAGAGGAATCACTCACGTTACATAGAAACCCATAGAAACATCCTACTAGGGTCCAAATGGCCACCCAATGCTTTACATGGTAAAATTTAATTATTTTTATAAGTTTATAAGTATTGCACATACAACCCATAAACCCTAAAGATCAGGGCTCGACGCTAAGGGTGAACCTATGGCCCCAGGCCAGTAAAAATTCCCAAAAACAGCTTCGGGCCAGTAAAAAACGACCTCAACTGGTCCTACAGGGCCAGTAAACATTTGGAGACATTCTTGTTAAAAAGTTACCCCCTGAGAATGTCCCCAATTGTTTTTGAAATAAATGAAGATAACATTTATAAAGATAAGTGATTAAGTGTTGTGGTGAATCTTATGCAATGTTCTTTCTTGTTATATTAAAGAAAAAATGTAGGGCCAGTAAACATTTTTCAGGACCAGTAGATGCTAGGTGTTACTGGTCCTACAGGGCCATTATCAATTTGAGTTAGCGTTGAGGCCTGAAGATATAAAAGAAATACACATACCTACATGTTACTTTAAGGTGCAATGTTTATGTTGCCTATGACCCTATTTGTCTGTTACAAACCTGATTTTAACCCTTCCAATACTATGGCTATTTTTGTCAAAAGCACGAGGATGCAAAGATTTTTGACAACCATCTAAACCCTGCCATGTTGGTATTCATTATAAAGCTCTCACTGAGAACTTATAGATGAGTACCCATGTGCCAGGGTTCAGTCATGTTTCAGCTTTTTTGTAACAGTATTTTGTAATGGCCAAATTAGCCAACCGCAGCATAAGGGTTAAGGCTTTTAGAAAATACTACTAAGTAACCCTAACTGTTTGATTAAAATGAAACCCGAGCAACTCTATTTTCCTTCGCAACATGTGCCAGGGTTTCAGTCATTTTTCAGGTTGTTTGTATTGGCCAAATCAGCCACCATCAGCTTAAGGGTTAAAGTAACTTCTGGATAAGTTAGTTATAAAAATAAGTTATTTTATTCCTAAAGGAACAATAAATGATTTCCAAACATCGTGAAAGAGAGTAGTTGCTTGAATTTTGATCAACACCGTTCCTTCAAATACGTTTTGTGAAAGGATTTGAGAAAAAGAAGACAAAGAGTAAAATAGTCATGACTTATATGAGTGGCACAGGCATGAGTTGGTTCATTCTGATATCAGAGCTTACAAGGCCTTGGTACAGAGAAATGTAGTATGCATACAAACAACTCCAGATAGCAATCCACAAATAAAACTAGAAAATAAATCACAGCATACTCAATCAGCAGCTTTCGGTACTAGTGATAAATGATACTACTATGAGGCATACACCACTGCTAGCTCGTAACATGGCATACAATATACTCTCAATTAAGTAGACTAGACGCTGCCATGCAGGGCGGACAAAAACATCAGGACTCGAAATTAGGGGGTGCCAGGAGCCCAGGGCTCCCTTGAATTCTCCCGCGGCTCCCTCAAACTTCTGCAGGGAGCCCAAAGATGTAACACAACACCTTAAGGAAGATTATGAAGATGCCATTGGGCTCCCTGGATAAAATCTTAATTTCGAGCCCTGAACATGATGAGAAATTCAAGCCTTAACTATATAATAGGATAATATGTAGGCAGAGAAAGGTATACAATGTGAACAACATACCATGGTTAGGAGAGGAGTAATCAGAACGCGAGCTCTCATCTGGAGGACGGAAATACAAGAATTGAGAGAATTAGTGCTGGAGGAAGCGCTACTGGTGGTGGCTGCAGTACAGCCAAGGCCTACAGCATGGTGGTTGTTGTTGTCACATATCCTACTCTTCTCAGTGTTAAACACACACTACTAGTACTGTGGACGCTCTAAGTGGTGTTTCTACAGATGCTATATGTACAAGTAGTATTACTTCTGATAGTATTACTACTAGTATTACTAGTTCTGCTATTATTACTACTACTACTACTACTACTACTACTACTACTACTACTACTACTACTACTACTACTACCATTAGTACTACTTCTATAACTTACTACTACTAGTACTACTAGTGTTAGTACTACTACAACTACTACTACTACTAATACTACTACTAGAACTAGTACTACAACTATTACGACTACTACTACTACTACTACTACTACTAAAACTATTACTACAACTACTACTTCTCAATGTTAAACACTTACTACCAATACTATAGCACTAATATGTACAAGTAATACTACTGTTATGTTATAGTTATAAAACGGCTCCTGTTGCTGCTGCTACAATTGCTATTGCTTTGGTTGCTGCTACTACTGCAACTACTACAGTTACTGCTGCCTTGGTTAATGTGACTGCAACTATTACGATCAATAGTGCTTTGGTTGCTACTACAACTGCGACTTAAAATTTCTGCTGCGTCCGTTACTGCTACTACTGCAACTAGTACATTTGCTGCTGCCTTTGTTGCTATTACTGCAACTATTACAAGTGCTGCTGCTTTGGTTGCTGCTACGTACTACTGCAACTGTTACAGTTGCTGCTGCTTACTGCTACAGCAACTATAACAATCAATGCTACTTCGGTTGCTACAACTGCAACTATTACAACCAATGCTACTTCGGTTGCTACAACTGCAACTATTACAACCAATGCTACTTCGGTTGCTACAACTGCAACTATTACAACCAATGCTACTTCGGTTGCTACAACTGCAACTATTACAACCAATGCTACTTCGGTTGCTACAACTGCAACTATTACAACCAATGTTGCATTGGTTGCTGCTACTCCTGCAACTATTACAATTGATGCTGCAACTACTGCTGTATTGTTATGCTGCAATTACTGCTGCAGTAACAACTTTTGTGTCTCCACTTCTGATACTAACAGTATGAACTGTGATGCATACTAATATTAGGTGCAGTTGCTTCTGGTACCTCAGTGGCCTTAAATACACCAATACTGTTATCACCCTTGCTGCTACGGCTGATGTAAATGCTAAGGTTCTGCTACAATAGCATCCAATTAATGCACCTATTACCTCCCACTAGTCTATCACATAAAATGACCATACAAACCCAAATGCTCCACATATAAAAGAGGATATGGGCTAGGGCTGTCATTGTTTAGAATTTTTTCTCGATTCAATATATTGATAAATTGTTTTCGATTTCGATTATTTCGATACGATGCATTGATATATCCTTAGAAATGCTATCTATGCCATGATGGAAAATCATGAAGCTTTTATGATGTTTTTTCACCATTATATGAGGGTCCTGCCTCTTTTTACTGCTTCTTTTTGGAATGCAACAAGAAAAGTGAGGCATGACCCTGTAGATAAATGCTTTTAGAAAGTATGTGACTAGCAACACCAGCAATATATAGCCCTAAATTTATTCTCTAAGTGTCCATTTTCATGTTTTTGATATTTCGATACATTGCGATACGTATTGACAAGTGAAAGCAGGCTGTATTGTTTAAGGAGAGTTATCGATATGTCGATACGCCCCATATCAATGACAGCCCTAATATGGGCTACAGAGATATCAGATTGGTGTATATGGCTACACCTTTACCCTAGGTCTCATCTCTTCCCTGATACATACTCTTTGAGTCCCACGGTACAATATACAAATAAGAGTCCCACGCTACAATACACAGATTAGATGCATCTTACCTATTGTCTTGATATGTGTCTGCACTGATGAATGATACAGTAATAGACAGACGGGGGTTCATATATCTTTGGAAGTTGGCTTGTTTTCAAACACTCTTGAAGAGATGGTTAAATATTGTGACTGAAGGTGGGAGGGGGGGTGGATTCATGATTAAGGGGTGGGTCGGTTATCAAAGTAATTCATAAGTCTTTCATCTGCATAGGGTAAATGGTCAGGTTTTTTGTTCTTTTATTCACTTTATAGTGCAAACATGGCCTGAAGATGTAGACTTCTTTTGGGTGCAATTAAAGGAAAGAATGAGCGTGTGATATCGGACTACAAATATTTGCGGGTTCCAATTTTTTGATAAGTAGAGAAATATAACTGTCTCCCTTTTTTGTTTAAGAGCTGTGGCAGATACTACCTAACACTGTAAGTTCTCATAGCTTTACTTAATAGAGAAGAGTCAAGAACTGGTTACAATAACCAATCCTTATTCTGGTTCTGATTTAAAAAGATTGATCCCTATCCATTCATTCATGATTTTTGTTATGGTTGAGTATGAGTACAAACTGCAGGGCCTTAGCCAGGATTTAGAAAGTGACTGCCAAAGATGTGGGCATCATTAACAGTTTGGAGTGTCCAATATTTGACGGAATTAAGACCTTAATATCTTCACATTACAACTATAAGCATTTATCTACTAGTTGATACAATGTAATTTCATACATTCATAATGAAGTGAAACTTTGAGATCATTCACTTGAAATTGGCATTTCCTGATGAGCATATTACTAGTGTGATATCTATGGGTTTGGATGTCTAATTGATGCCCAGGTACACTGATGGCTAAGGCCCTGCATGAGTAGCTTTTTCCAGACAATACTGCGATACAGAGTTAGTAGAGCCATGATTATATCAATGTAGTACAATACAAAAATGGCTGATATTGTGAAAATGAGTAATTCAAAACGGAATTCCTAACAGAAAAAAAACTAATGTTAAAAAAAATACGAAACAAGACGGATAATGACCAACCAGTAGTATCAGTATACCAAGGGATCACAAAAAGAACAAAGAAATCTAATCAAATATCAACAAACTTTAATTAGCAGAAAAAAACACTAAAAGTGTATGGAAAAAATCTACATTTAGAAATATGGGAAGAAAGAAGGTAGCAAGAGATAGGCAAAATGTTTCTGAGGTGATGTGGGACTATGAGTGAAGTACTTAGTGACAGAGTGGGCTGGCAAAAGCTGTGTGCCAATAGCAGAAGAAAAATAAACCAAAAATGAAATGAAATAAATGTCTATTCCAGAAATGGATTTATTGCATTTTTACAAAATATAGCTCTGATCCCTAAAACCATCTTTGTCAATGACCTTTGCTATATATTGATATTTAGCAGGCATCTGAATGTAATGTATCAACTTAATCATTCAATTACTGAAATCACAGATAGATCTCTCCATCCTTTTTTATTTTCCATCAGTTAAAAATTCATTCACATAAAACTATTGCACTAACATTTTGAACTTTTATTAACCATTTATACATTTACATGCATATATATATATATATATATATATATATATATATATATATATATATATATATATATATATATATATATATATATATATATATATATATATATTATAAATATATATGTATATGTAAATATATATAAAAAAAATCATATTTTTCCATTGAAAGAGAATCATTAATGAATATTCATTCTATATGGTGATTAGGAGGCCATGACTGAAATGCTGAAAGGAGGTACTATTAAAGGGCTATACGGGAAACAAGAAATAAGGGAAAGATAATATGAATAATAGCGAGCAATGTGCTCCTTTATTGCAAGCAAGAGGAGGAAAACGATGATACTGATGCATATATATAAATATATGTATATATATATATATGTATATATATAAATATATATATATATATGTGTGTATATATATATATATATATATATATATATATATATATATATATATATATATATATATATATATATATATATATATATACATTATATATACATATATACATATACATATATAATAGGATACAGGGTGGAAGAAGAACGGTGAAAATGGTGTATAACAGAACTACTGCATCATAGACCTAGCAACACGGATGTCATTTTTAACAGAAACATTTACAAACCACATTATAACATAACAACGAGAAAAACAGCCCTATCAATTTCATTGTCATCTGGAAGGTGCGTCAATTCTGAGGTAGGCGTTACTAGATAATATCTCCATCCCTATAAGGAGACTTTGAAAGCTATGTAGAAACCCTCTTGAGTTAAAGTTGAATTCACTCATCCATGCTCACGACCCCATGTAACAGTTTTATATCAAATAGTGTGAGTTACTCTTGGAATTTTGCACAAAAAGGCAGCATTTCAGATATATTTGAGAGATTTACTTTTAAGATTGAAAAACACTTTTTTCATTCAAGTATTTCAAGAAATGCTGACAGATGTCACTGTGTATTTATGTATCACAGGAATGGCTTAGTTCTGAAGTGTAAATATAGGGGGCACAGTGAGCATGGATTTGTCGAGAGAGAGAGGATCGTGCAAGTGCCGTAACATGACTCAACTTACCGTAGTAGTCCCAGGATGAGCGAGCTTAAGGAAAGAAATTACATCAAGTTAACACACCCCCTCAACCTCCTAGATGCTACATACACCTAGACCCAAGACCACAAAAGCACCTTGAAGTCTTTCTTCAACCTCGGCAGAACAATTTTTTTCCTGGCAAACATCTCCCATCAATTGAGATAGTCATACCAATCAAAGCAACATTTGAGTTTTAGCTTACCCTTATGTTGAGAATGAATTAACCTTAGTGTACTTGATGTCCTAATTGACCTATATTACCTTGATGACATTATTGACCATAATGACCTGAATGCAATCTCATGTGTTTATAAGGCATCTGAAACAAGGATGTCCATACAGAAATATCATAAGTCCATATTCAAGTCTTACAATATCAGTAAAAATGATAAAAGAATATTTTTAAGTCTTTTTGGAACATTTAAGAGAATTTGTTTGACTTGATAAGTGTCAAATATATTAACTTCAATACCTTCGCTTATGCTGCTAATTGTAAAAGGCTTCAAGATGCTTTTTGTGAGCTGCAGGTTTCTGTATACCTGTGATATAACCTGCACAACCACTAGTCCTTTGTGAACATCAAGGCAGCCTGTATGTATGATCCAGCTTTAAGTATTGTTAACCCTTATGCTGCCGGTGGCTAATTTGACTAATACAAAATGACGCAAAAATGCTGAGAAATGACTGAAACCCTGGCATATGGGTACTCATCTTAGAGTACTCAGTGAGAGCTATCTAAAGAATACCAACATGACAGGGTTTCGATGGTCAACAAAAATCTGTTCATCCTTGTGCTGTGGACGAAAGTAGCCTTAGCATTGGAAGGGTTAAAAAGAGTATTAACCCACTTGGTTTAGCCTTAAAATCATAATCTTAATTCAAAACTCAAAGGCCATAGAAGAGAAGTTGTGCAACTTTTTTGTTGTTGTTTTTATGATTTTAACGTCAATGTTTAACCTACATCTTTCATATTTTGCATTATCCCATTCATGCCTGTAGCGCCCAAAACCGCCTATGCCAACTTGCTATTAAATGAGTATCTGCTGAACCTATGATATCAGGCCAGGGAGCCAGGTGTGTTGGATATTAGGCTAGGGCAGATCTCCCTTGTTAAAATGTAGGTGTTAATCGCTGGATGGAGCATACCGACCGCCTTGAGGCCCTGTCTAACAGTTGAAAACATACATTGTACAAACAAACATTAACAACACAGCACCATGTACCACCATGTCTCCCCACCCTCCTCTCAGTACAGGGGGCAGGCCAGGATAAAAGAGGGGCTAAGGGAAATAAAAGAATGATGATTAACCCTTGCTTTATTGAGGTTGCGAATTTGGTCTATACAAAATGATGCTTAACCCTTTCGTTACTCAGGTTGCCAAATCGTGCAGTAGAAACTGATGCGAAAAAAAACTGAAAAGTGATTGAGACCCTAACACATGGGTATTTATCTGATAGAAATAAGAAAGAGCTTTCCAATGAATACCAAAATGATAGCGTTGAGATGACTTATGAATTGTTTGCATTATTGGATCAGAATCCAACCAATAACTCTCCAAATTACACTAACATCTTTTTCGATTTTGAGAAGTTTCCTAGATCCAGATCGGCCATCTAGATTGACCGTGGCATGGCAGATATAATAGGAAAATAATAATAATAATATTAATGATAATAATAATAATAATAATAATAATAATAATAATAATAATAATAATAATAATAATAATAATTGATTTGATATAGCGCCCTTTCCTCCATAATGTTCACTTTAAAGAATAGTCAGTGGACAGATGTTTATGGTCCATAAGAGAGATGAATACCTGTGTGCTAACCCTGCACTGAGAGAGAGAGAGAGGGGGGAGGGGTGCTTTTGGTAATAAGGGGTAGATATGTAACAGGTCGGCTCCTGCTCGTCTTACCTTCCCTCTCGTGGACCTCGTGCGGCGTCTGCGTCTCCTTGTGGTACGAAACATTCTCCTTGGGAGGAATGTTCGTCTGCGTCACCATATTCACCAGGGTCAACTTTCTGTCTCGGTTTCTAAAAGAGAGTTTCAAGAAATATATATTATCGGAATGAAGGAAAGAAAGGGGTTTTGCTTCGCTTTCAACAGCTTAGGTGATATCGCGATGAGACAGAAACCAGGAAACAGGAAGAAATTCCCTTCTCTACCATAGTCACCGGGAACAACTTTCGCTCAAGGTTTCGGAAGGAAGGAAGGAATGGGGTTTACGCCGCTTTCAACCACTTAGGTAATGTCGCGATGAGACAGAAACCAATGGAAAGAAATTCTCTTCTCTTTCATTTGCAAAAAGACCAGACAGCCCTCTATAATGCAGCACATTTATATAGCGACCAGGCCAGCCCGCTTATGGGGATCCAGCGGAGACACTCGAACAGTCCTGCAATCTTAACTTTGAACATTTCAATTTGTGTCCGGTGAGCTCTTGGTTCTATCTGATCACTCACTGAAGAGGTTTTCGTAAATAAAAAAATCTGTCTTGTCTCCGATTAACTTTTGGTACTGATGATCTAAATGGTTTCTGAAAGGATTTCTTAAGATCAAAATATTCATTTTAGTTGTGCTATGTTAATTTTGCACATTTTCAAAAGGAAATTTTTGTCAGCTACACTTCTGTTTCCCTCATCCTAGGGTATATTTGAGGGATTCCCTAACTTTTGGTTTTGAATTGTTGAATTGTTCAAAGCAAGGTTCCTCTTTAAATGCATTTCATTATCTAGGTAGCATATATGCGTGCATGGTTCTCTAAGTTATATTACCACAAACGCAAATATGTACGTGTGGTTTTGAAAGGGTTAACTTACACAGTAGGTGAAGCTGTCACTTGTACATTATCGGATGATTCTTGGCTGCTTTGACTTGAAGTGCTACTTTTCGCAGCCACAGCTGGTGCAACTGCTGGGCCTGAAAAAACATACCATAGAAAATCAGCAGAGAAGGGAAAAGGGAAAACCCAGTATGAGATATTGAAGAAATGTTTCACTTATTTTTTCTAAACAATTATGGGGGTATGTTTTTTCAACAAACAAATATAGTCAATCATCATGATAGATATATAAACATTGTCTACACCATCATATCTTTGTAACCACTATAAATCAGAGCCAGTACCTGGAGACCTCTCTAAAAGGGTGTTTTTTCTATGTACAACAATAATCTCATATGAATTTTTCACTTATATTAAATCTAAATTTACCTGATATGGACAACCAATCAAGTGTGCTATTAAGGTCCAAAAAATGTTTGTTTCCTGTAACCGTCCAAAACAAAAAAGGTGTTCTAATCCTGTATTAGAGAAAAATGAAACTAGGTTCTATAGGTCCATGCCTGTAGTCATGTTGATTGGGAGTTGGAAGGGCAGAAAAAATATAGGGTACACAGGTAAAAGATAATGGGCCTATACATGACCGTTACAACAATCTGGTAACGTGCATGTGACATGCCCGTTACATGCCCATTATAGGCCCGATGAAAAAACGGACCTATACAAGCCCATTAACTTTTACCTGTGTAGGGATTTTTTGAATAAAAACTTGTTGGGTCTTACAGGAACTTTTTAGGCCTAATCAATGATTGGTCCCTTAAGCATGAATTACTCACTAGTGGTTGGTATTCCGAGTTCTTTCAGCATTTGTTCGGTTTCCGTGCGCAGATCGCCACCCCCTGCGGCGCCCGCCTTCTGCGCAGCCACCTCATCAGCCTACAAATACAGAACACGCAAATATGAACACATTTCCAAGAATCTAAATAACAATTACCTTTAATTGTGAAGCATGAGTAGAATAGCAATAGGCAAATCATGCTGAAATGAACACATTTTCTAAAAACCTATACTTTATACAGCTTTAATTTGGGGCGCTAAAAATTTCGCTTTACAGTCCTGCTCTAGGTTATTTGTGCTACTTTATATTTGGGCATTCAAGCAATCAACCTATTAAACCATAGGATATTTATTTGAAGGATGTTATTTTGGCGCTCTCAAGGGGGAACGCAAATTTAGCGAAAATTAAATGCCTGTAAAAAATACCAATTCTACAGTATAACAATCACGAATAGAGTATCAATAGACAGATCAAAGGCATCATACTCTAAGATTCTAAGATTGGAAAATATATATTTGTATCAAATCCTTGTGCCATTTATTTTGAAGTCATTGCAGACCCAATTTATACAAGCAAACACAACTAGGAAAGCTGAAACATCAAATACAGATCATTAATGATTTCCATACTCTTGAAGATATGACCTTATGTGACTGCATCAATTAACATGCCACAAATACTTGGACAAGTTTATTGTCACTAAACCTTTACATCATCATCATTTCAGTTCTTTAATAAATTTCAAGGTACAATATTTCCTTAGCGATACAATAACTTAACAATGTTTTTAATAATACTGCCTGCCTCTTAGGGACCTAATTTTGTTAAATTAAACACACCACAAGCTTGTAGAAATTTGACAATAAATAGCAAAATGTCTTCGTGCAGAGAGCACCAGAGCAACTAAATCAATTTTCTATATACTCAAAATGTTAACAATACTGTATATTACTTAAACTTTTTCAATAAGATACAATATTGCCATTCAATATCAATATTGATATCAATAATACTGGTACCAATTCCTAATCTTAGTTATCTTCATGGGCTCTCAAATTATAATGCAAATTTCTGTCATAACTGGCGAATATAAATCTTCAGAGAACTCTTCAAACCTAATTAGTTCAAACCAGCGCACAACTGACAAAATAAGTCTTTGTGATTCTAAAATTTTACTTTGTTTATCATACCTTTGAGATTCCATTGCGAACTATATCTAAAGAGATGGGATTGACAAGAAGCCAAGCAGTCAGACTTTGCGTGAACCGGCGATAAATAAAAAGGGGATTACCCAAGAATTTATGCAAGTGCTTGATTGATTGAACTTTTTTCACAAACAGTATAGTTTTGCAGTGCACTGCGGATACTGCAAAACTAGTATAACATCTCACATTTGAGTCAGGGGTCGAAATTAGGGGGTGCAGGGAGCCGAGGGCTCCCTAGAATTCTACTGTGGCTGCCTTAAATTTCTGCAGGGAGCTCAAAGATGAACTGGTTTCTATACACAACATCTCTAGGTAGCTTTAGTAGATGCAATTGGACTCCCTGGATAGTCTTAATTTCGAGCCCTGTGAGTGTTGTGAAAAAAGTCCTACCATCTAAGAACTACTGTACATGAAAAAATAAAATATCAAATAAGCGTATTTTTCACGCAGTACTTGGCATTAAGGATTGGGATTCATTAGATTCAGACTCATTTTAGTGGTTAGACCAATTTTTTTGCTGGTTCAACCAATAAAACTCACTTGAGCATTAGACAAGTATATGCATTTGTTTACTAGCCTGACTGATACTCATAGCAGGCACCAACATAAGTACTTGCCCTGACAAGTGAAATTTTGAAAAAAGGGCGTTCAGGCAAGTACAATTTAGTTTGCACTTGGCCGAATGAGAAAGCTGATTTTCTGAACACTACACATTTTCATACAGAAAATGGCACTAATACCCTGAGATTTGCAAACAATGCAACAAAATTTAAAAAAAAATGGTTTTCAAACCATTTAATTAATGATTAATAATACATGCCATTCTATCATATATCATAACTTATTTCGGGCAAGCCAAAAATGATGTCGATCAACGAAAAATCAATAATTATTTGCCCAGCATGGTGAGTTAATTCTGAAACTTATGCTGGTGCCTGCAAAGTTGTTTTGGATGGTCTGATATCCTTATTGCCAAGCCCCATGATAGGAGTATGGGAAACCGGTCATGAACCATCTTCCACAACATATAGCTCATAGAGGGTATCATCAATACCATGTCACACATCTGGAAAACCACTGGGTAAGATATGCAGGTTATAATATAAGCATGTGCTGGTTAGTGAAATAATAACATTGTCAAAAAAAATCTGAAATAAGCACATAATAAATCTACACAGATTCTTGCATCAATGGAGGGGTACAATAACTCACAACTCGTACATAACAGTAATTCTCATTCCCAGCATGCACTTGGTCACCATGACTACCAGCCAAGCCCAGAACTTAATTATACCAAGACATTAGCCAGGGGGTGTCTGGCCAGCTTTTGGATAGAAAACTCTCAGAACATCCAGAATATTTGTCAAGAAAGTCCATTTCAAGTACATGAATGAAAATTTGCATTTGCTTTGAATGGTAAGAAATTTCTTGAAGAAACTATATGCATATTCCCAACAAGTAAAACATGATTATGGTATTTATCTGAATTAAATACAAAACATCAGGATTTTTTTATGATTTCTTGTCTTAGACACCCCCTTTCGGAATTCTGGCTATATGCCCTGTGTCTAATACCAGAATACCATTCAATATTCTTTACTTTTGCTTTGGGCTTCTGCAGCAATGTACACAATAGTTGCCATTAATAAGCATAGGAAAAGCACATATCATTTTAATGCATTTTTTTTCAATATCTTCTTATTGCTATGTGTACCACCAACAAAACATATGACTCAAAATATTTCAAAAATAAATGTTTCAGATCCACTTCTCTCCTTTAAATTTGTTGAGACTTATCATTAACTTCTAAGTTATTTTCATAAAAACAGGACCATAGGTCCAGACAACAAACATTCTTTAAGTCTTAAAGTTTCCAGGCATGAATGGGTCATTCATTTTTAACAAACAGCATTACAAATAGTAATTATGCTACATATACAGTAAGCCTAACATTAAAATTCTTTTGGATTTTAACTATTTAAATAAAATAATTTGGAACATCCAAAAGAATGCTAACCATTCCATACCATTCACTGCGGTTTTTATTCATATCATATATTTCCTGCTTACTTTTTTCATTCTATTTCAATGCATCAAAAAATGAGTCATGACAATATAGAGAACTTCTTTTAGAATCAGTTATCAATAACACTGGTTTCAATTTGCACACATCCAAACCGCATAGCATACATTACATATCCATACTTTAGATAAGATCAAACACCTTTGTTTCATAACACAATCCAAGAGACAACATTCTAAAACGGAAACAGAATTCTTGCAAAATGATATAAACAAATTCAAAAACAACTACTATGCTGTGTGGCTACTGAACAAAAGGACTACACTCTACGACTTGATGTAGAACTTACTTGGCTTGCTGGATCGGTCTAACGGAGAGAACGAAAGAAAAGCCTCGATAAAACACAACGCCGGCAATGATAGAACTGAGGATCGTTATGATAAAACACAACTTATATAATAACCATCTCTGAACATATCATTCTGGCAATAATTTACGCCAGTGTCTTATAAAGTGAGAAGATACAGGTACAAAAATGAACACCATCTCAGAACAAATGATTCAGAATAGCTATGAAGAAACATAACTGACGAAAATAAATATCATCTTGAGATCCAAGAGACAATGACATCTTTGTGATGATGATAGAAGACATGCACATTTCTTGTCAACAAAATGAAGAAAACAATATCATATGTGTGTCCAACCTGGCAACCTCGCCTCTGGGGAGGGAAGGAAGGGGGGGGGGGGTTATACTGTTATTCTTGTGTAGAACCAACAGTAAACTAATAAAATAAAATAAATGTATCAACCCAGCGGAGTACACTATTCATTCACTAAATTATAGCACATGCGTAAAACCAACACTTTAAAGAACAGTACCCAGCAAATGGAGGCATAAGTTAATGTATGCAAAAGCCACAGGAAAAATTCTCAACAAAAAATCAACCTCAATCGTTCACGAAATTCCACTAATGAATACAGGAACCTGAGTAAGGGAATTCAAATCACAAGCAGCATATTTTTGTTTGAGGCAGTTAGCATAAAAGCAAATCACATTGTATTTACACAGGATTTTTTCCTACATTTTTTGTATGAAAAACATGATAGGAATGTCTCATGATACTAATGATACAACAATACTCTTTTTCACGAGTTAGTTCACAATGTAAACAGCGAAGGCCGCCATTTTGACCTTTGTTTATAAATCATTATCAACCCTTTCATGACAACATTCTCTTTGGGACAAACTTTCTCTTCAGGGCAAGTTGGTACTGGTTAGTCCAGCAACAAAAAGAATTTGCGCAAGAATTGAA
Organism: Maea johnstoni; assembly: GCA_963942565.1. NCBI lineage: Eukaryota > Metazoa > Annelida > Polychaeta > Spionida > Magelonidae > Maea > Maea johnstoni. Next base: position 16,707,465 of record OZ012689.1, on the reverse strand, counting down.
TTCTCATTTAAGTTAATTATCTCTGAAATGGAGCAATGTCTTGACAGGGTTTAAATCGTTTTCAAAAAATCTAGCGTCCTTGTGCACTGGACAAAAGTAGCCTTTGCATTGGAAGGGTTAATCAGAAAAAATACCACTAAGACTGTGAAACCCATAAATATGCTATTGCAGGGGTGTAAGGTCCAATGCTGACCTAGCTTCAAAGAATTAAAAGCATCAAAAGATTGTACAGGTTTACAGTAATAAAGCTGACTCAAACACCATTTAACATTCTGTGCATTTCCATTACCTAAACAGGCTGATCACACATATCTTTGTCAATACTATGTGGCAATCATACATTCATTTATAAATAGTATGATAGGGAAAGAGCTTCTAAGAAACATCAAAAAATCTAATTGAAATAATACTGTCTCTTAATACCATGGGGCCATAAAACCATCAAGAACAGCATGGTTAACCCATTAATGCTCACAGTGGCCAAAACCGGTGGATAATTTTGATAAAATTTTGCAGGCAAAAAGCAAGATAGAAAGCATTTGTAGGTGGAATGTTATTCCGAATAATACCAACAACTCTCCTTCAAATATTAAGATTGTAAAATCATTCTGAATTCAAATTATCTATATAACAGAAGTATCATAGATCCAGATGGAAAATTCCAGCGAATCACTTAAGCATTATTGGGCTTACTACAGAGCATGGACACTAATGCAACCAATGTGATTGAGAGATTAAGACATCCTACATGGGTTTTGAATCTGGGGCATGGCGCTATGGTTTATCTTGGAAGTTTCAAGGATTTCATTTCTAACTAACTAGCTGTAACTCGTAGAGTAGATAGACATTGGTCTGATTGGACGAGACTAGGGTTATGATTATTCGTTGCGGGCTTACAGCTTGAAATGAAAGTATCCAGTGCCTCACACTGCAGTGTACTCAAGGGAATAATTTATCAACATATATTAAGTCCATAGATAATATCCTTAACCTTAACCTAAATTAAGCAGACCTAAAGACGACATTGGTTTGCCGAAATGGAAAGCACATTTCTGCTTTCAAAATGAGAGAAAATGGCAGCTGCATCAAGCCAGCGGGGAATGCTGATCATAAAATATTGATCCATGGCAAGAGATGACATCATGCAGAAATAATAAATTATGAAAATGCCATGCATGGATGACACGGTTTAGAGCCACTGGCGATGCAAACACTTGGTTAGTCCACTGTCTTACACGGTACATTCTTACTTGGAAACTTCTTGACACATCCTCCAGCCAGGCATGCTGGGCACCAGAAACCAAAATAAGTCTATTAACACAGGAGCCATCATAGCTCACATTAAACAGGAACCGGAAGTAATTGAGGCTATGATCTGACAGCTGCCTGTCAAAATTTATCAATACACACAAATCGGACTGCCACAACTGGAAAATTGTGGATTGATCATCAATAGAGTAACTAGATATACTTATCATGTACTTCATGCAATTGACATGTAATTCTATGTAGATCGCTAAGATATCAATGAAAATATTAACCTCCTTTTTCTGTTTTTCTTTCTCCTTTCGTTTTTTCTCCTCTCTCATTGCCTGGAGCTTGGCCTTTTTCCGCTCCAATTCCGCCTTTCGGTCCGACATGATGTATGTTTCTGCTGCCCGACACAATAATCTGTATTTCTCCGACACGAAAACTAGATAATGACCTCAGTATTCCTGCAATTTATGCAGGAATGTGGAGACTGATTGCTCCGCTACCCCTGATAATTTCTGTTCCAAAATGGAGATCGGCGCAATGCATTGTGGGAAGCACCTCGGCTGTGTTCGGATTATAGAGGTGTGCGATCGTCACAAACGTTTAATAAAATGTTACGAACTGAACTTCGCGTAAAAGCGGAAACATTTTCACAGATTATTCTCAATATTACTTTGTTTGCAAAAACATCAAAACGTGTGATGAATCATCGAGAGTTTGAAGATATTACCGTGGGATAAATTGATTTATTGAAAAAAGTCTTAATCAGGGGATAATAGTATTGGACACATGTTGTAGAACCCGCATTGTTTCACTTTCGGACCTTTAGAGGATACATGATTTACAAGTGTATCAGTAAATGTGAGCATACCAGAGAAAAAAATGTTTCAGGATATATGCCATAAGTACAGCTTTCATCTTAATACTTTGACATGGCATAGTCAACTTTGTGAAATACAGCAACTTCTCTGATAATATCTCAGATAAGGATAAGGATTTTTAAAGGGTTTGCAATCGCTTCTTATAATGTTTAGGGGCAGATGCAAGAGAAACCAACTTAACCAATTTTGCAATGCATTTTTTCTCTTAAGAAATTTGTATGTAAATGGCTATTTTAGAAAACAAAAGTGCACAACTATTTCTAAACATTGAATGTAACGTAATGGCATGAAAGAGGACCGCATAACCTTCTTGAATTGAATGTTATTGTTACCACCACCCTCATCACCAGCACCAGCACCATCATCATCAACCACATTATTATTATTATTATTATTATTATTATTATTATTATTATTATTATTATTATTATTATTATTATTATTAATATTATTATTATTGTTATTATTATTATTATTATTATTATTATTATTATTATTATTATTATTATTATTATTATTGTTATTCATTACTATTTATATTACTATCATTATTATCATTATTTCGATTATTATTATCATTATTACATTGTTATTATAATTATTATTATTATCATTATTGTTATTATCATTATCATTATTATTATTATTATTATTATTATTATTATTATTATTATTATTATTATCATTATTATTATTATTATTATTATTATTATTATTATTATTATTATTATTATTATTATCATTATTATTATTATCATTATTATTATTACATTAGTGTTGTTGTTGTTGTTATCATTGTTATCATTATCATCATTATGCCATTTTCATATTGAAATATATCAAGCGTTCGTTAAATCTGAACATTATGCATAACAAGGAAGTGACCTCATGCAATCTAATTCGTTTCCACGTGCCAAGAACCCCGTTTCGGTTCGGTATGATCAGAAGCACATACTTTGATTTTTTGAGATTTAATTCCCATGTTTCATTTACGATACTTTCTTTAAAACATTGCGTTGAGATTCCTCGAAAATATGTAAAGCAATGCAAATTTAGGGCATATATTTGGAAGAAATGTTTTAAATGGTATTTGACTATATTATTTTCTTTTCCCAGTCGGTAATTCTCACATGATTAGTTGAATCCATGCTATGGCAGGGACGGATACATGTAGCAATCGGAACTCTTACATTATCCACACTTCTTCCCGGCCCCTTTAAGCAAATCTTTTGTCACTAATTCTCACTGGGTCAATTATTAAAACATATATCAACTCCATTTCATTTCTCCCTGCAAATTGAAAAACACGATTTCTTAAGATAAAATAGGAAAAACCATATTGCATAGCTTACATCTCATAAACTTATCAATACTTGGCTATTTTAAGTTGATGTGGCACCCTTTACGAACATATCTGGCTGTGTTTCGTTTTTTTGGCAAAATGTCAAGACTCACCCTTTACTTGAAAATCAAACTCTACCATTTGATCATTCATGTCTTTGGTCAGGTGCAAGGTCCTACCTCAACCGGGAATCTGCACGATGAGTATTTAAAAAACATTTTTGAATGATCCGATACGCCTCAAGATTACTAACAGCATGTGTTTTACGTAGTAGATACTGATTTTCAGGTCCTGTCATAATACCAGATACTTGTGACATGACATTGCACCTAGATGGGTTTAATATCTGTCATATTCGAAAACAATGGCTTTGAAGACCGTATCGTTATTCACTTTCAGCCAAAAAATAAGATGAACATATTGGTTAAAATGGTCTATCTCAAAGGAATCTGCATGGTCGAAGCAGACAGCCATTTCGTCTGGAACCTATTTAACAAGGAAGTTCCAAAGGGCCCGGCTTTTGTTCTTGTGGCCGTACCACAATAGAAAGTTGCTAGGTCGAGATTCGTGGTGAGTGATCACAACTCATGTGTAATCTTTTGTTTTGATATCGATTCTTAGGGGGCAGCCAAGGACACCACCTAGTGGTGATAATCTAGGTGTACTAAATTATCACCTTATAACCACCTAATCATTGATTTCCAGAATAGTATTTTTTCAATTCAGAAAATGGAGCTATAGGCCCATGTATAAAAATAGTTATACTACAAAATAAGTCAAAAATTATCTTAGATCAATAAAAACTTATTTTCTTCATCTAAGAAATAAATATATATACAGGGTGTACACAAACAATGTAACCCCCATATCTAGGCGAACCTGGTTGGCAACTGTCATAATTGGACAAGAGAAACGAGTCGAACTTATCTTAGTTTCCATCTTCGGCGCTAGGTGCGCAGCACAAGAGTGGTTCTCTGTCTCATTGAACTCAAGGGAACTTGTCATCTTAACTCCTCCATGGAACTGGGCTATTTTGATGTTCCAGTAACGATAAGCTTCACTGTCGAAACCTAATTCCGTGTCCAACACCTGTCTCGTTTGATTTTCTTCGACGTAGGATAATATAAAAGACAATTTTGATACCGACACAGACTGGAGTCAAATATTTGGATGTAGTTTCCTATTATCGCTCAATCTGACCTTCATTTGAGTTACACAACTTGTGTTTTGACTTTTCCTTTGGGCTGGTCATTGGTGTCAGTAGCACAACAAAGTGATAGCTTAAATCTTTAGACTTAGTATTTTCTCCTAGAGTTTTAACACAGGAAATAAGTGAACTTTCTTTGCTGAAAATCAATTTTCATGCCTAACTACACATCACTGTAATGACTAAATGAGTTAAGCCAAGACACTTTAAAAATAGTTTGTTAATAGAACTCTCATATTCCTCACACTAAAATTAAGTAAAAGCCATGGCTAGTGGCAATCATGTGTCCATGGTGCGGTATCTGTACAAGAGTATATTGCGCCTACACAAGGGTATGCCTGTTGAGTTCCGAGCTCTAGGAGACCAGTACACAAGGGAGGAGTTTAAGCGACACAAGAACTGTGAGAAAGCAGAGGCTGATAAATTCATGCTGGAATGGACAGTAAGTCATGTTAGAAAACATTTCATAATGAGTTCTGCCTGAAAGATGTATGTAGCGTACCCAGTTTCCTAATAAATACTTGCCACCCCATGGTCTTAGCCAGCAGGGCATCTGGATGCCTTTTTGGACACCCAAACCCTTAAAAAGAACCCCTCAGGACACCCAATTTTTTTTGTGGAATTTTAAAAAATCTCAATCTCAAGCTTATAATTGAATTTTTTCAACTCCTTGTATTTCCCATGACATTGAGTAATGATATCATGCCTTATTTTGATGAATTTTTTTATACATGTTTAATATGGTTGAAATATGAGTATATTGTTATCACCCTTAAAAATTTGGACGTCCAAATATTTTACAACTGCCAATTTTAGGCACCCAGTTTCTAAATCCTGGCTAAAACACTGTCAGCCTCACTAATTGAATTATTTCATTGACAACTTTCTTGGACCACAAATATGATCTTCTTTGCAACACTGCAGTATTAGATGTACTGCTCCAGTCTAAGTGATACATCCCAAGCATGAATGTCAATCCACCAGATACACATGACAACCAGGGTTGAGACCCCTGGGATAGCCAGGTCTTCACTATATAGTGCATTTGGTAATTGGTCTCTAGCTACCTATCCATTGTTTGAATCTAAGATTCTAAGGAAGCTGTGATGTCTATTTGATTTACCAGAGATGTTATGAGGCAAAGCTGAGTAAAACAGAGGGATATCACATACACCACAGCATCTGAGGGGTCTACAACTTAAAATTTTCATAATGGTGATGTTCACTAATCTTGCATATATGTCTGAAGTACTTAATGCTTTTCATTTACAAGTATTTGTCTGTTTCATCTTTCTCAGTAGGTTTTCATAGAAAAAACATTTTGGGAAAATATAAGTAAATCTGTAACCCTGGTACCCCCAATCTTAATTTAATAGTACATAACTTGTTTTTATACTTTTTTCTTGCAGGACTATTATGTGACCTTGGCGAGACAGCTAGCCAAACGCAAGGTCTCTCAGGACTACGGGAAAATGCTATCAGAGGATCAGCTGGAACATTTCTCTGAAGAACAGATAGGACAGCTTCATGAGCTGAAAAGCGAGACTGTTAAACCACTAGACATGGATAACCCTCTTGGGGAAAACCCCAGTGCACCTCCAAAGACAACAACATAGGGAGTTTTGACATTTAGGAAATCGGGGTCTTAGCCAGGATTTCAAAAATGCCTGGGTGTTATTTTGCCAAAAAAACAACACACTAGCGTTTGGGACTCAGAATGACTCTGTGAATCCTGGCTGGGTAATTCTCTGGCTGAAATGCCACCATTTTTAAACAATGGCCAGGGCTGTGATATCTATATACATGTAGCAAATATGATGATGTCTGAAAATGTGACTCCTAAGTATGCAATTGAAAAATTAGAAGGAGATCGACAGAAGGTAAATATCTAATCTCATTGCCAATTATCCTGATGGGAACATTTTGGAATTTTTTAGAGTCAGAGGCTAGTTATTGTGAAATGCCCTGAACTTGTTGGTGGCTTGCATCATTCAGACTGGTAGGCAATTATTTATTCTGAAGAGACAATGATCAGGTGACAGATCAGACATTTATTGGGTTTATTCATTTTCATGTGCTGTTTCAATCCTTGGCTTAAAGTGCCCGAGAATATCTCAGGGGATTACTTTGTCAATACTTATGAGACCAGATTACTTATCACTTTTCAGAGAAAATATAAAAAATATATTTTGATCAGAACCAAATTCACATCTCACAATAATTTCAGAATTAGTGATAAATTTCAAGTCTAGTAACTCAGATCCATCTTTATTATGCGCATCATTCAAATTTGCTGGTACACCAAGAAACATTTATAAATCACAACACGCACGTACATGTTTCTATATATAATGTACGTATGGTTATCAACTGACCATGTGTAATTTTAACTAGATACGCATTTCGAATACAATATAGAACAAATAATAACGGATCGTAATATTAGTGAATCGGTACCACACGTTTAGGTCGCTATTATTACTTTCACGTTAATATTTCGAACTTTACAGTATATATGTATATATATATATATATATATATATATATATATATATATATATATATATACATATATATGGATGTGTATATATATATATATATATATATATATATATATATATATATATATATATATATATATATATATATATATATATATATATATATATATGGGCTCGATCAAGCTGTTACGGAATCACACTTTTGCTGTTCAAGCTTAGATATCTTTTTAATGGAAAATGTTAGGAAATCATGCTTTATATGGTTGTGTAGGGCTGTGAAAGTTCTTTTAAATGGACCAAGTTCCAACTTCCCCAGAAAATGATTTTTGGGTAAAAAAGTGAAAAAACATGCCTGTTACGGAATCACTCAAAATTACCATCTGTTTTCTACCACTTTAATCAAATACCACTTTCATGCTGTTCCTGCCACTTTTTTCCAAAAGTTTCTTTATCAAGTGGTAGGTAAATTTGTTTTGCACAGATTCCACCACAAAGTTAGGAGTTCAATAAGTTAAAGTGAACTTTATTCAAGAAACTTTGACAGATGGTCTTGTTACGGAATCACATTTACCATTTGTTACGGAATCACATTTTCTGTAACAATCAATATCTTTCATTAAAAAGGTGCACTATGGTGAAATTTTCTGCTTTAATAAAAAGTTAAGTTAGTGTACTGATATAAAGACATACATTTTTACTGAAGGGAGCACTTAATTATGAATTACATGGCAGCAGAGAGTGGGTTTTATACGTCTCTGATGGTAGGTTACAGATGACAATGTCTAATGTTAGAGAGACCACTTCCCCACAAGGGCAATTGTTAGACAATTAAATTATATAAGCTGTAATTGATTTAACATTGAAGCTTCTTATAAATAGATCATTAATCTGAAAAGGTTTTTTAAAAACATGATGTTACCTTCTGCATTCTCATAGGTAGATTTCACTCACTACCTGGTCAGTTTTATATCACTTCCTGTACACATCAAGGATGTTGGTATACCCCAGACAATGTGGATTCTGTTTTTCCTCCACTGTCCCCTCTCATTAACACCACTTATTGTTTAGTCTGGGGAAGGAGGATATGATTCGGGGGGAAATTGCATCTACACTGATTAACTGAATGGGTGGCTTCAGGATTAGGGATGTAGAGGTGAATGGAGACATTGCATTTGCAGACAGGATGAAGGTGTCAGTCAAGGTACACATCTGTACACTTACCAATTGATATCAAACTAGCTGAGTTATGAATGAATTATGAACATTTATAGTTAATGCCAAATTTGCTAAATACTTAGCATAACTATGTAATGATTCTTTTTAAACTTGCATTTGTGATCTTATTAACTGTTGGATATTTTTTTCTGGAGTAGATCATACATGTCTATTGGGCGAATGGAGAATCCCTGGAAACTTGTTTTAAAATCATTTAGACTGCTGATCTATGACTGGCTTTGTATAAAACAGTATCATATGAGTCTTCCATATGACTATATTCTATCTTTGAGTGATGTAACAAAATTGTGTTCTCTGAGAAATGTTTATGTATTGAATCCTTCCCCTTCTACACTTTTGACAAAAGTTTCTTGTCCTTGACAGTGTGTAAGTTCCATCTGAAACACTGAATAAATTCCTCTAAAATTTGATGCAGGTGGTCAAGTTTTAAAATATATGCATAAATAGAGACTTCGGAATCTGGGCTACATTGACCATATATGCTAAACTTCAGTTTTCTTCTTTACTTGAAGGAGAATCTCTGTTTCTGTGAAGGTATCTAAAATCTCTGTCGAAGAGCTTTCCTGTCCACCACAGATATAAATTCTCTAAAATCTACTATTTTACAAAAGTCTTAAACAAATAGGGTTCATGAATGATATTACTATAGGATAAGACAGCCAAATGAGGGAGCAAGTTTTCCTGAATTTGAGGGAAAATATTGAATTCAATATTCTAAAATTCTGTACGCAACAGTTTGAATAGGTTGATATGGCCCATTATAACCATGAACATGCATGTACTTCTTGAAATAAATGCCCTATAAAAGTCACTGAATTTAAACTAGAGTGAAAACAATTCATTTATATATTTGAAAATGTCCTTTTAAAGGGTTACTCACAAAATTATTTGGGTGTCCTGATGGGTGATTTTTAAGGGAGTGGGTGTCCAAATGAGGCTGAGATGCCCTGCAAGCCAGCTTAATTATACTCTACTTTAAAACTCTGTGAATGTTTTAAAAAAGGTAGTTTGGTGCTATGACACATTTTGAATAATTGTACCTTTCTCAAAAGTGTATGTGAGTTACTTGTTTATAAAGAACTTCATCTGATTTCCATGTACAGCTTAGTCCTTGTCCAAAGCGTTTTGATGCCATATTGAAACTACTACTCGATAATGGACATATACTTTTTTTTCAAAATACTGTGCACAATGTCTCATTCTAAATATGGAAACTATCAGTTAATACTAAACTTAAAGTTAAGATAACAAACTAGTCCATTTAAAGAATGTTCAAGACATCTATAGGCTTGAACCAGTCAATTCATCAAATATGTGATTCCGTAACGTTACGGAATCACCAACTTTAACCCCCACAAAAACACTGTTTGAAAATTTATTTTTCAAAAGTGTGCCCCTCATAGTTAAATTAGTGTTAAAATGCTTTTTTCTATGAAGTTTCATGATAATGACCCAATCTGAACATTTTCAAAAATTAAAAAAATGCTATTTTCCTGTTACGGAATCACATGTTACGGAATCACACATCACTGTATTTTAAAATTCATCAGAAACACCCCAAAACATAATATTCAATACTATATCTCTTGGCACAGTCTTCCAAGGTATAATTGTATCATCTAAAGCAATGTTGAAGATCATAAGATGGTTTTACAAGAAAATATGGTGGTTTTAACATTTTGTTAAATGTTATTGTCAGAAAGGCGTTGAACAAACAAACTAACACCCTGCAGTAAAATGTTCATAACTTTTTCGTAAATGGGAATACAGTAAATCTGACTAAAGATCCATAAACTTCAGAATTCTAGCTTTCCAAATATATAAGATACATATTGCTACTATAAAATCTATTTTTTGTCTTAGATGCTAACTTCAACTTGATCGAGCCCATATATATATACGCACACACAAACACACACACATATCTGTGACCCTTATGCCATGTGTGCAACATTTCACTTTTGATAGACCGCTCTACCATTTTTTTTGCCATTTGTGCTTCTTCAGGATGATGTCTCTACACCTTGGCATCTATATTTACAGTACAGACTTTTAAGTTCCTGCACCAGTCAACTTGACGTCTGCCAGTGTCTGGTTGTACAAACATTCATAGATACCATGTAAAAGAAAATAAGCCAAGCACATCAATGACCCATGTAGCTTGCGAATAAAAGCTACATTCAGTTGTGAGGTCATCCATGCCAAAGAAACTAGGTGGCAAATCGGTGTGCGGTTGTGTATTTATTCCCGGGCTGCCCATGCATTTAGTGCAGGAATTAAATGTTGGCACTGTGTAAGGTCTGTTTTGTATCGATTCTTATTGAATAGCTTGTGAATAAAAGTTACACTCAGTTGTGAGGTCATTCATGCCCACGAAACTAGGTGGCAAACGTGTGTGCGGTCGTGTAGTATGCCCGGGCTGCCCATGCATTTAGTGCAGGAATTAAATGTTGGCACTGTATGAGGCCTAGAGCTGCACTCACGGAGGAAGATCAACTCATGAGCTCACCACCCGTTTGACTCATGAGCTCATTGATATTCCAATTTTCCAAAGAAATACTTATTTTCCAGCCCAGCTATTTAAAAATAAATATTCATTGGCGGAGATTTATTAACATTGGCATGTTTATTTAATTTTAAAACGTGCTGACGAGGTACAAAGGTCAGTATAACACTCAACACCACTTGAATGTATACATTGGAGATTGTAAAGAAAATATGACCGCGATAAGCAGTTATGTATGTTAATAATGTGTGTTAGGTGCTCTGTGTTACGTTTGTGTTCCCAACAGACGAGCTCACGATTTGAACATTTCAGCTCGAGCTCAGCGAGTTTGCCCAAGGACTCGAGCCACTCGAGTTCGTAAGTGGTGAGTGCAGCTCTTATGAGGCCTGTTATGTATTGATTCTTATTGAATAGCTTGCAAATAAAAGTTACACTCATTTAGTTCAGGAATTAAATGTCGGCACTGTATGAGGTCTGTTATATATTGATACTACACAGGTAAAAATTGACAGGCCCGTTATAATGTAACAGGCCCGTTATAAAGGGTTCAAAACCCGTAACGGGGCCCGTCAAAATAACGGCCCCGTACGGGCCCGTCAATTTTTACCTGTGTAATGTAAAATATTGAGATGTGGCTATTGATGGTGTATCGATGCAGACCTATTGTGAGCCTTTGTTTCATTAGTTGATTTGTTTGGACTGTCATGCCCCTAGAAATCCATTAGATGAAATGGTATATTGCAGATTGTAATAAATGTTAATATGAACTTATATTGTCTGTTTGTATTGTTATTCATTTTGGAAGAAATGATACAGCACAAGTATATGTATTTAATTTTAATTGAGAACTTGTGGAATGAAAAATATTATGCAATTTAATTTTAAGTAAGAAAGCACAAATATATAGCCAAAAGAGGTGGTTAATATGAATATGCCAAAATATTTTATAATTTAACCCATTTGTTAGTACCTGAATTTGAAAAGATCATGAACAGATACAGAAACCTATTTCTATGCCAGTTCGGGAAGGTTGGGGGAACTATTGAGGGTATTTGATATTCAACTATCTGAATATCTGAATTGAATATCTGGATTGAATGCTCTCTCTCTCTAACAAACCCATTTAAAATGGTTAAAAACATCAAGGAAGGATAATGCAGTAAGCTACTGGTAACAACATCCACAGACCACAGTAGTAAATAATAAGTTTATGGCCGGAAAAAGGGCAAATAACGTACCCCAAGAGAAAAGAATCTCAGAAAAGAAAAACTTTCTGTAGCAGAAAAGAAACTCGGAACATTCCTATTATTTTTCAACAAAGAAAGAGCAGACTTTCATAGCTTTAAAATATCACAAGAATAATCCAGTCTAGATTTTTGAGCAAAACCAGATAGCTGATATACTGCCCTTAATTTACACCAGACTTTGCAAATTCAAAGGTATGCTGAGCCAAAAAGGTAATAGCTTTTGAAACGTACTTTTTACAAGCAAACATCATATATACTAGTACTCCTTTATCTATATGCAATTTACATTTGTACAGATTCATTATTATATGCTGGAATAACCCAGAATAATGGGATAATCTTATGATGCAATATGTAAATGAGAAAAATAATTCTGGACGAAAATAAAATAGTTGCGGGCATCATTAAACTGTGTTTAAAGAACACATACAAACTGTTCTTTTGCAAAACTCTGGGTAAAACTATATGGACTGACATTTTGAATGGTAGATTAGGTGCTAAACAAAGGTGAATTGGCCTAAAATAATTGATGCTGACTGTTTTCAACTATAGAATGACTTCACTCTCATATGAGAGGTGAAAATACTGAATCTACTTCATTTGAAATAGAAGTTCTACTAAAGAAAATGGATATGATGCAATTTCCGTTGAAATTTGGTTGTCCCAGGCAACTGGGCAATCCATTTTTACAGATTCATCATGTTTGAATTATTTCAGATATCCAAGATGCATGAAATAAAAATTGTGGATTTTCGATAATACTTTTTAGAGGTTGTTGTACAACAACCTATATTCAGTTCGCTTTTGTTGTCTTGCATTCCCGGGGAGGGTCCTGGGAGCTGGTTGATGCATTTTCCCTATGTTGTCTTACATGGCATTTTTGGAAAATTCTAGCCGCATGATCTGGAGAGTGGGGTGTGGTGGGGTCGTTTTGTTTATTGTTTCTGTTAGAATTGGGTGTGTAGTTTATAATGTTTGTTTCATTGTTTCTGTGGGTTGCCTAGTTTTTTTTTGGTGGATTTTTACGTGTTTATACTTTACGTTTTCTTCACTCCAATACGATTCTGTAGCGCGTCTGGTCTGGTGGGGCGGCCGTTGGATGCGCATGCGTGGGTGGATGCGCATGCGTGGGTTTTCTGCATATTTAATGCGATCGGCTAATCACGTGACGGTGCGTGATTGGGTTTCCCAGCACCACGTGGTTTGTCTCTGGTGAATTATCCAATGAGCGGTCTCACTGCCTCACCGTCACACCACGTGGTACTCTTTCCCGCGGTTTATTAACCAATGAGCGGCTATTTGTATCCCTCTTTGTACTATTTTACTTACGTGTTCATTCACGTATTTTTTACATTGGCTAGGTTACCCTCCGCCATTTTGAATATCGGGTTTGACGAAATTTGCACCCCGATTTCAAAGCTTTCGTTTGTGGCCATCTCTAACTCTAAAATTCTGAAACCAAAAGAATTAACAAGCCAAGTATCTATATTATTAAGATTAATTCTTTTGGTTTCAGAAAATCGAAAATATTTTGAGATATTTGTCAACACGCATCGATGGTGGCGTGTTGACCATGGCGATTAGTACATTCTCAATGGTACCTCGCCGATTCCTGTCAATTTCATCAAGCTATCTCCCCCCGATCACAATATGACTACCTACCTGGATAGATGAGATCCTCATCTATCTGATTCAATCATTTTTTTAATTCATCTTCAGGTTGGAAGCGAAAAAATAGCTTTTCGCTACAACCGGAAGTTGATTTTTTTGATAAAGTGAATTATCCAATGAGCGGTCTCACTGCCTCACCGTCACACCACGTGGTACTCTTTCCCGCGGTTTATTAACCAATGAGCGGCTATTTGTATCCCTCTTTGTACTATTTTACTTACGTGTTCACATTCTCCTACCCAGAGATCCCGCTACGCATAGTATCTCTGCCACTACGTCGGGACTATTTCGCGGAATATTTTGAAAAGTGACGTCATTGAATATATCCCATTGGTCAAAACGCGTGATGCACGCGACGCGCGTGGTCAAAATTACAATCAACAATGACGTCAACCTCGCAGTGGCCTGTTTGTTGCGAGAGCGCTGGACGGCCGACTGGCTGATTGGTCAATGCAGGACTTTTCACCGCATATTCTCATGAGCTATCGCAAATAGTACTATGGCATTACGCCCGAAATGTCATATATATCGTAGTTTGCGCAATTATAAATAACTGAATGGCGAATAATGCACGGAAGCTTCATATTTGGTATACTTTTTGAAATCGTACAATGAAACAGGACAGAACGTAAGAAAACATGCATTAGTGATCGTGCAGTCGCTTGCAGAGATACTAGTCGTGTAGCAATCCAACCGGAAGACGGTATCGTCGCCCTGGCAGAGTGACGTGTTCATTCACGTATTTTTTACATTGGCTAGGTTACCCTCCGCCATTTTGAATATCGGGTTTGACGAAATTTGCACCCCGATTTCAAAGCTTTCGTTTGTGGCCATCTCTAACTCTAAAATTCTGAAACCAAAAGAATTAACAAGCCAAGTATCTATATTATTAAGATTAATTCTTTTGGTTTCGGAAAATCGAAAATATTTTGAGATATTTGTCAACACGCATCGATGGTGGCGTGTTGACCATGGCGATTAGTACATGCTCAATGGTACCTCGCCGATTCCTGTCAATTTCATCAAGCTATCTCCCCCCGATCACAATATGACTACCTACCTGGATAGATGAGATCCTCATCTATCTGATTCAATCATTTTTTTAATTCAACTTCAGGTTGGAAGCGAAAAAATAGCTTTTCGCTACAACCGGAAGTTGATTTTTTTGATATAGCGAGATTAGGACATTGATATGCATTGTGTGCATTTCACACAAAAAACATACTTTTTTCAATAAATTGTCACGTCGCCGTTTCTGGGTCAAAATTTACAAATGGCCCATCAAAGTGTTCGCAACAAATAGGGCTTTTACCCTATTATCATAACTTGTTGGTTATATTTGTAATTTTTGAAAAAAAATGGCGACTTCGGAAAAAAACGGCAAAAACGGCTTTTTGGAATGTTGATTTAGGAACCCTGGCGAAATTCTAAATTTACTTATTAATTTCGCCACTAAAACCGGAAAAAAAGTTTCAACTTCAAGAAAACAGACTCTAAATAATCCATCCTGCCCATTTGTGGATTTTTTTTGATCCCCACAATCGTAAGAAAACAACTTTGAAAAAAACGGAAGTAGTAAATATTTTTATCGCGATTTCAGCAGTCAGTATATATACCCTTCTCACCATGAGTGTAGTATGCAGTCCTGAAGTTAGCAGACCTTTAACCCTGCCATCCCTTCCGTTCTCACTGTTGTTGTATTTTAGATAAAGATATGATTTTAATTGTTTTGGGTGACAGGAAAAGTGTGTACTGTTATAATTTATTGGTCACAAACTTATAAGCCCAAAGAGCATGTAATGCGAATGCATGGGATGGCAGGGTTAATGGTCTGCATACTTCAGGATTGCATTTTCACTCATGGTGAGAAGGGTGTCAAGGGACATAACTGCAGGCAGCACTCATAGAAACTGGCTTCGACATCATACTGCATCTACACCAAAGAGCATCATAGGAACTTGATTCACCTGACAACCCAAAATAGTAAGCATACATTAAATTGAAATAAATACAAAAGTATCAATACAAAACTATCACTCAATATACAATTTTATAAAAACACATCCACAAAATATAGAAACCATGCAAATCTTCACTGTCCCTCAAACAAAACAATTACTGTTTAAAGAAGATATTGTGTCGGTGTGATAATATAAGATTGCATTTGGTGAGATATGTTTTGTGTTGATATTTTTGTGTTGCTTTGATGGTATGTATGATTATTTTTTCAGGTTGCATGGTGTATTGAATTTCTCTGATGTACCTTCAGTCTACCTGATGTTTAGTGCTGCCTGCAGTTCTGTCCCTAGAAACTCTTCTCAACATGAGTGAAGTAGCAGACCTGAAGTATGCAGGCTTCTACCCTATGATGCCGATGCCGGTCCCATACCCCTTCAACCCAGTGCTCGGGCCCAGGCAGCATCTCCCTGCATTTGTATCGCCCAAGATGCAAAACAAACGAAAATACTGATCAAAATAAAGGGAAAATTACAAGGTTTGTGTTTCTGATGTATTTTTTAACACTATTAGGTATGATAGAAAGATAAAAAAGTTCAAAGAATGGGAATTTTTTTTGAAATTGTTCTAGACTGATATTTAATGTACATTCACAAACTGGCTCTTATAGTTGTATTTCTTGGCACTATTAGGTGTGATAAAAAGATAAAGAAATTCAAAAATAGGGAAGTTTTTTTAAGTGCGGATTTAGATAGAAATCTTATGAAAAGTTTGGAAGATATGTGTTTCAGATGTATTTTTTGGCACTATTAGGTGTGATAAAAAGATAAAGAAGTTCAAATAAAAGGAAATTGTTTTAAATTGCTCCAAACTGATATTAATGTCTATTCACAAACTTGGTTTTTGATTAAAAAGTCTGTAAGTATCATCAGCAGCATTACAAGTGTGTATCAGTCTATTTTAGGTTTAAGTACAAAGTTATTGCATGCATATTGGGTTTCTGGTAGTGCTGGACCTGCTTTAGTGGCGGAAGATCATGGCCAGGGGCATATGTCCCTTAAGGGGCCATATGGTTGATATTTGTGCATGTTTGCATTCAGGCAGTGTTTGGCCATTTTCATGTAAAGGTAAGTCACGGACTAAAGTTCTTCAGGCAGCAGCATGTTAGTTGTGGCAAGCATGCTGCTGGTGGGGTTTTGTTGGCTGTCATTAGCAGTGCTGGTTGTAGGCTTTTCCCATTCATGTTTGGTGATCTACTGGATTAGTGGTGGTGAGTTTGCCATAGTTTCTTGGATAGCTAGGAGTGGGTTATAGTTTTCGAAAATATTTGAGGGAGGGTTTTAGATAGAATTCTTTTGAAAAAATTGAGGGATATGTGTTTCAGTTGTATTTTTTGGCACTATTAGGTATGATAAAAAGATAAAGAATTTCAGTGGAAGGGAAATGTTTTAACTGTCCAGGTTTGGGGGTTTCGGAGCATTTTTCCAGGGAAAAAATTGAATAGTTTGTGTTTCTGATGTATTTTTTGGCACTATTAGGTTTGATAAAAAGATAAAGAAATTCAAGAAAGTTGAATTTTTTTTAAAATGTTCTAAGCTGATATTTAATGTCCATTCACAAGCTTGGCTCTTATAGTTCATCATCAGGTAGCAAAATCACATAATCCAGGAACATATGCCCCTTAAGGGACCATAAGGTTGATCCTTGTGCATGTTTGCACTCAGGCAGTGTTTGGTCATTTTCATGTAAAGGTAAGTCACGGACTAATGTTCTTCAGGCAGCAGCAGGTAAGTTGTGGCAAGCATGCTATTGGTGGGGTTTTGTTGACTCTCATTTGCAGTGCAGGATGTGGGCTTTTCCCATTCATGTTTGGTGATCTACTGGATGAGTGATGGTGGGTTTGTCATAGTTTCTTGGATAGCTAGAAGTGGGTTATAATTTTGGGAAATATTTGGGGGAGGGTTTTAGATAGAATTCTTATGAAAAAATTGTAGGATATGTGTTTCAGATGTATTTTTTGGCACTATTAGGTATGATAGAAAGATAAAGAATTTAAGGAAAAAGGAAAATGTTTTAAAATGCTCCAAACATATATTTAATGTCCTTTCACAAAGTTGGCTCGTATATTTTTTCATCTGGTTGCAATATCACATGAACCAGGGGCATATGCCCCTAAAGGGTACATAAGGTTGATCCCTGTTCATGTTTGCTTTTAGGCAGTGTTTGGCCATCTTCATGTAAATGTTTTGTGTTACTTTGATGATATGTCAGATGTCAAATTTTTAACCCCGCCCCCCATCGCTCTCTTTTTCTGAAGTATGTGTGTTAAAATGTTCATGTTTATATTTGGCGGATAGGCTTAGTGATTAGTTTAGTTTGTCAAAAGTTGTATTTTATTTATGCGTGCTGAATTTTAGGTTATGATGAAATTTTTTATTCGCTGTTTAACTGTTGGTCTTTTTTAATATTTGAGAGCCGGCACTTATTTTAATGCATGGGCTTTGTTGTATATACTTAGCTTATGTGTTAACATTTTGTGTTGTGGGGGAGAGTCACAAGCCTCTGTTAAGGGGGAGTGGATTTTTGGCTGTTGGCAACATGTTTGATTTTGATGTGGTGTTATTTGCAGGCAGCCAGTCAGTTTGTTACATGCATCAGTGATTGACTTTAACATTTTCAGACAGGAGCAGATTTGGCTCCCAGGATTTTAAGTTTAGGGGCTATTAAATTCCTGTGCGGCCACCACGACGGTATGGTTTTGCCAGGGGTGCATTGTCCAGGTTTGGGGATCTTGGGGCATGCTCCCAGGGAAAAGTTTGAAAGGTTTGTGTTTCAGCTGTATTTTTTGGCACTATTAGGTATGATGAAAAGATAAAGAATTTCAAAAAAAGGAAAAGTTTTTAAAATGCTTTAAGCTGATATTTAATGTCCGTTCACAAACTTGGCTCCTATAATTCATCATCTGGTAGCAAAATCACATGGTTCAGGGGCATATGCCCTTTAAGGGACCATAAGGTTGATCCCTGTGCATGTTTGCATTCTGGCAGTGTTTGGCCATTTTCATGTAAGGGTAAGTCACGGACTAAAGTTCTTCGACAGCATTAAGTAAGTTGTGGCAAGCATGCTATTGGTGGGGTTTTGTTGACTGTCATTTGCAGTGCAGGATGTGGGCTTTTCCCGTTCATGTTTGGTGATCTACTGGATAGGTGATGGTGGGTGGTGAGTTTGTCAAAGTTTCTGGATAGCTAGAAGTGGGTTATAGTTTTGGAAAATATTTGAGGGAGGGTTTTAGATAGAAATCTTATGAAAAATTTGAAAGATATGTGTTTCAGATGTATTTTTTGGCACTATTAGGTATGATAAAAAGATAAAGAATTTCATAAAAAAGGAAAATGTTTTATAGTGCTCCAATCTGATATTAATGTCTATTCACAAACTTGGTTTTTGATTAAAAAGTCTGTAAGTATCATCAGCAGCATTACAAGTGTGTATCAGTCTGTAACCACTAACGAAAAAACACAAAAATCAGAAAAATTTCAAAATAGCAAAATATTAAAAAAACAAAAAATTGCAAATGATTAACTACAAAAAGACATACAAGGAATCAACCTCTTGACGCCACTGGCGTCTATCTTGTTGTTACATTTAGCGAGAAAGGGATTGCTTGTAATTTAGGCATATAATATGGGTTGTTTTTGTATGAAATCGACCCCACAATAAACTAAAGTTTGTCAAAGGTTTGAAAAATAATATCCAATATATACAGCATGGCAACACTAATTTGCATATATAAACGATACATTCATATCTAAATGATTCATTCAGCCACTTTATGACAGTTCTCATAACAATCTTTGATCACCCAAGGTCTAGAGACTATTATGGTCCAGTTATCTGTAAAATTGGCAAAGATATGGCGAATAACAGATTTTTGCATAATGGCACCTTAGGTTTGCAAAACAAACTGGCACATGGGACATTTTGTCAATTTTTAAACATAACAAATCGTTTTCTACACATTTCCCCCTTACGAAACCGTCAATTATAAACTAATTTCTAAAGGTGCACGCTAACCCCCTTTTTTGAATGGACTACAAAGCATGTACCAGGGACTGGTGGAGCAGTACAGCTAAATCAAAAATCCAGCTTCACCGACTCCATTTGGCCAGAGTTGCCTGCATATATATATACTAGTACACACACACATATATATATATATATATATATATATATGTATGTATGTATGTATGTATGTATGTATGTATGTATGTATGTATGTATGTATATATATATATATATATATATATATATATATATATATATATATATATATATTATATATATATATATATATATATATATATATATATATATATATATATATATATATATATATATATATATATATATATATATATATATGTGTGTGTGTGTGTGCAGCGTTGTGAAGGGCTGTGTATTGTGTGTCTGGAACTGAAAGACACCTTTGAACTATTCTTGAAGAATAGGGAATTTCTGCCCAGTTCTCACCGTGATATGACTTACGCTGTTGAAAGCAACGTAAAAACCCATACCTTCGTCTCAGCAAACATTTGTCTTGATGCTACCATTATCAATTCAAACAGGTCTGATCTGCATCAGTTATTTATCAGTTACTATTGCTAAAATGTCAGTTTAATATTTTATGTCTTTGTGAATGTGAAGTAAAGGTGGTCAATTCACCAAAAGCTCAATTAAGCCTGAACGCCTGTCTTGGTGCTACCATTGTATCAAATCAAACAGACGTCTAATCTGCCTAATCTGAGTTATGCATTATTTAATAATGCCAAAAGGCCATGTTAATATTTCATGTCTTTGCAAATGTTATAGGAAGGTAGTCCATTCAGCACCTATATGAAAAGCATCAGCACAATGAAACATGTATTATCCCTCTTATTGGGACGCATCCGTTTGACCTTTCTCAAAATATTGGACAAATCAATGCAGCTACTATATTTATAAATATATGTATATTCTATACTTAAGCAATCAAAGTGTCCTACAGTAGGAGCAACTAATCATAGCAGGAGGTATGTTGATACAGTCCAACTTTGATCACCCGGCCTCCTTCAATCAGGTTTGAGTTCGCCTATGTAGACATATACACATAGTGTGAAGGGTTAACCCTTCTAATGCTAAGGCTGTGTTTGTTCAAAATACAAAAACAAACATATCTAAATCTTGTCATGTTGGTATTCATTGGATTGCTCTCGCTGAGTACTCTCAGATGAGTAACCATTTGCCAGGGTTTCAGTCATATTTCAGTGTTTTTGCATCATTTTGTATTGGCCAAATTAGCCTCCAGCAGCATGAGGGTTAATGATGTGGTTATTGTGAGCACAGCAAAGGAGTGAGTATTCGCAAGTAAAGAGAAAGAGAGTCCGGCAGAGAAAGCTGGATTTTGGGCTGAACCTTTTTTTTTTTCATATATAGTTTTTTTCAATTGATTCTGGGAGCCAAGGGTACCCCATCTGTTAAAGGCGGTTGTTATGGAATAGAACAAAGCTCCAAAATGGTCAAATTGATATACTTTGCTGTTCTTAATGCAATAAAGTTTATGAAAACTAATCATACTTGCTGGTTGTTATGGCGACATTTTAATTAGACAGAGGGAAGTCTAAATCACAAATTTCGGCAGAGGTAGAACAACTGATGCAGATCAGGCCTCTGATTTGATACAATGGTAACAGCAAGACAAGTGTTAACGAAGGGGTCTTTTTCAAAACCTTTGCATGTACGATAAAAACAAATATGTCTGGTTTAGGGGTGGCTTCGTCCCAAGACAGTGTATTGGTTAAAGAATGGGTGTTTTCTAACTGGAAAAAGTCATCGTTTTTTAAAAATAAGTGTGCCTTTTTGCCAAAACTCAGTGCCTTAGGGGTATTTGAGAATGAGCGTATGCCCCCCCCCCCCCCCCCCCCCCGCCAAATACGAAACATTTGTGCTCGGTCTACAATCTTTTACCCAATATCTGTGACATGCTGCTGAAAATATTAACTAATATTAAAACGAAAATTATTACCGTAACATTTCTTATCACTATTGAATCATTACTTTTTACATTATGAAATACATTTATAGAATATTGCAAAAATTATTCATTAAATAATTCTGAGGAACATCTTTACATTATAATGGAAAATATTATCAATATTAAAACGGTTTGCCTAAAGTTTCTTACAACATTTAAATTACTATCTTTACAATATTCGAAATATATATTTATAAAATGTTGCTTAGATTATTCATGAATTATTCTTTTTTACATTGTGGTTGAAAGACATTTATCCACATTTAAATGATTGGCCTGGGAAATATTATACCAAAACATTTCAAAACATTTCTTGATGTCATTTCTAACATTTTATTACAGCTTTGTTCAGATGTTTCACAAATATTTTACATAGTCTGTTCGTCATATCAAACCGATATTTGAAAAAAAAAACATTTGTAATAAGCAGATGTAAAACATTTACTTAAAATGTTGATACATAAGATTATGTTTTCAAACATAATTGCAGAAAATTATTGTTTATTATTTATGAATAAATATTTGGAAATTTAACTTTAACTTTTTTCAGACTTATGATAAATATTTTAGACTTTGTAAATACAATATTCAATAAATATTTAATGAAACATTTTGATAGGTAAATGTAAAACAATTATTTTAAATGTTAAGAAAAATTATAGTTTAATATTTTCAAACATTAATGTGTGAAATATATTCTTAATCATTTCAATAATGGATATGTTTATATCTTATTTTGACTTTTTCAGACTTTTCAGAAACATTTTAACGTATGTCAATACACTATTCAATAAATGTTTAAAATACCATTTGTAATAAGCAGATGTAAAACATTAATTATAAATGTTGATAAAAGATGATTTAATGTTATCAAACATTTATAAAAAAAATTGGTTAATGTTTTAAGAAAATATTCCTTTATTCTCGTTATTGTTTTACTAATATCATAGTTGTATTGTATAACTTTATCATTTACATTTAATATTTCACTTATATTTTCACTATGGTAATTGAACATTTTCTGATGTCTTACTCATGATTCTTGTTAATGTTTTTTTCAGTCCCTTATTAATATATTTTATAGTTTATGTTTTCTGCCCCCCTCCCCCCCCCCCTTGATCAGAAAAGGGGATCAATTGGAACTAGCTTTCGCAATCATTCACTCCATGGTAACCTCTCTCTCCCTCTCTCTGCAAATGAATGCTTATAAATTGTAAGAAGCATTTCAATAATTCAACTAGAGTTGCTTATTGTTTGCATAAGCACTAGCGAGTACATGGGTGTCTATTGCACTTATTAGGAGAGGTCAAAGGGTACAACATATATTACCATATATAGAGAACATGAGAAACATGCTTATTGGTTCGTATTTTGTATAGCATGCTTTGCGCATGTGCTGAAGGTGCTCTTTATATCCACAGGGCTCACTTAGTTATATCAAATCACATATGAGCAACACACCCCCGCGGGGAGAAAAGCCATCTCGTGGCGAGACTAGACCTTCACTTAATACATACGCATCTAATAGGAAGCAAATTATTCAAATTTGCGTTAAAGTCACACAAACACGCATTCAAGTGAAACGTGAAAAGTGAATTTGAACAACCAATGCATTGATAGGTGACTTATCTCAATGAAGCATATGGATGGAAATTCTTATGTAATAGGTAAGTGTAATCATGGTTTTATTCCAGCCCTGTATGTATTGTATTTGAAACGCCGAGTCCCAGCTGATGTACTAAGTGATAAGGGGAAATAGTTCAGAGAAATGAATTTTAATGCCAAATAGGAAAACACTTTATTGAACAATCGGAATAAAATTTTAAAATCAGAACGTCATGGAAAAACTAATTTATCCAACCGAAATAATGATAATGAATGATTACGAGATTCAGATCAAAACATTTGGAAGTGGCTACGTAGCCGGCTGGCCGGCTACGCAGCCCATCCTTCAGCATTTGGCTGCGTAGCCGGAATATTATCAATGTGTATAGTACCGTTACAAAGGAGATACGCGAAAAGACTCGAAGGTACGGTAAAAACTAATGTAGTAAGGAGGCCTAATATTATTTGTCCAACTGGCCATTACAACAAATTTACACATTATCCTACGATAATGTTCCCTTAACCCGTGGACATTTCAATGTCCCAGGTGGTCAATATGTATATTAATTAATTCAACATTTTAATGCGCTCCATTGGTATTTAAATGTCCATTACCTTTGTCTGTTTATAACTCTAACGGTCAGTGACATTTCAATGGTTAATATTAATAGGATCATCGGTACGAGTAGACGGCGAAGGCATCTAAGGTTCGATTGTTTCTTACTAATGTGATAACAAAGTAACATGTTATATGTATTTGTAACTGTTCAATGATTATAAGATTTTGACTTCAGCAATGCCCTACTACAAGATAACTCCACCACAAGGAATGAGGCACGATGCTCTCTTCATCATTTTCATCACCACTATGTCAGCCGTGGGTTAGTAAGTTGTAACCGTATTAATTTGGGAAATAAAGTTTGCCCCTTGTAACTGAATATTCGTAAAACTACTTTGATCTACACTTATCTAAAGAAAATGCACATCAGGTCTTTTCTTAAATCGTTTAGATTTGGACAATGCTATGTATCATGTCCGATATATGTTTACACACACACACACACACACACACACATTTAGAGTGGGATTTCGATTATCGTCACTTTTTCTACCAGTTTAAGCTAGGTCATGATGAGTCAGTTGTTAGTGATGTAGGAAACTGGAGTACCCGGCAAAACACCAAAGACCGTTTCTACTGAAAATAACTATTCGTTAAAAGATCTGATGATATTTATTCAAATTCAGGAAGTTTACAATTTTAATTAATTTAACGAGGTGTCATGTACGATGGACCAAGTATGAAAGTGAAAATAAATTTAAATTTATTTTCACTCCCGTTTATTGGGGAGAGAAAATAAATTTAAATTTATTTTTCACTCCCGTTTATAAGGGAGAGAAAATAAATCTTAATTCATTTTCACCCACGTTTATTGGGGAGAGAAAATAAATGTAAATTTATCTTTCCCTGACCACTATAGAAAAGGAAGGAAAATATATGTCAATAATACGATATTGTAATTCTGTATGAACAAGGAAGTAAACTATTTATAAGTTTAATTGAATACAGTATTAAATAGAATGTATTATTAAAAAGAAGATCCCCTAGTAAATACCCGTATCCCATAGCTATAGCTATTATAATGTTATTTCGGGAGGAAGAGTACCGCGGTTTATCCAATTTAGACTTCTTTTGAAGGTCCTTGTGACACCCATAATTATACGTAGGAGCTACGTTTCTCAAACAATCCTATATACTTCTGAGGCCACAATGTATCAGAAGACCTTTCACGCAATGATTACTTTGTATCGGATAAATTGTCAAAATGTTACTACTTGTTTCACCTTTCTCGGTTTCCAGTATTATTTTCCCATTTGATATAAAGATAACACTATACAAATAGGAAAATGAGCCAGGCAACCAGTCATTGCTTGAAATATATTTTCTTTCTTTTTCTATAGTGGTCGGAAAAAAATCATTTTCTCCCCAATAAACGGGAGTGAAAATAAATTTAAATTTATTTTCTCTTCCACGCTTGGTCCATCGTAGCCATGCAGTAAACGCTAATGTTCTGGACTGCGTTGAATGCATCAAATTCATTGAAATATCCGAATGAGTTCCAGCTCTGTTGACCACTTTTACTATTACTATTTTCAGTTTCCCTGCCTACTGACCTCAGGGGATTCTGGCCATTAAACAACACACACAAGCTACTGGACCTTAGTGGACACGGGACAGTGATGACGAAAAGCAGTACTGTAGAGCTTGGTCGTGGATTGTGGATGGAACTCGGAGGATCATATAAATTTCCTGGGTATCCCTCTCTACTAATGTTGAAACACGCCAAACTATATGCATGTGTGAGGACACACACACGCATACATATATACACATATACGTGTGTGTATATATGTATATACATACATATATATATATTTACAAATATATATCTATATTATAAGAGAGGAGGCCCAATCCTTTGCAACGCATGATCTCCGTTGCCGCGCCTGTTTGCCTAATTCTGAGTTGGCAGTTTGGTGGACGAGTGTATCTAGATGGTTCTTAACGTAAACTAATTTCAGAAAGATTGGCAAAAATGAGCTTTTGATGCTGATTTTTCATCCGCACTTGACGGCCTGGTTTGGTTTGACCACCCGGCGTTAGATGGTACTACCGATATCAAACCTCTGCTTTCACAGTGGGGTTGCACTGCATGGACTTTGTTGGTTGTACGGTTGCTGAAGTACGCACACAGTAGTAGAGTGGTCTGCCCGGATGTTCAAAAGAAACTCAAGGCATGTACCGAAAGGGTTTAGGCAGCATAGAGACCCTGGACAATGCCTGCATGGGCGGTTAGAGCGTCTGAACACATCCCTTGGGGATAATGCACAAACAAAGGTAGTGCGCTTAGACAGAGAGTATTGACACAACAGACAATTAAGCGAACTACGGTGGCACAGGGATAACAATTTGAGCGTACGAAAAATCCTAATTTTCCGTAAATCCAAAAAATATTTTCCAGACAGCCAGCCAGTACATAAGTTACATACTGATGGAATACATAGAAGTACCCCATGCCCATACCGCACTTTGGGCATGCATGGAGTGCGTACATGTATCTATTATGAAGTCAAAACAGTTTGCATCCTTTGGAATATTTCTTCCTTCAACAATTATTGAAATAGTTTTTCCTTAACAATCTTAACATAGCAGCGCGATTCTTTTTTTTTTTTTGGGGGGGGGGATATCTACATAAAAGGATCATTTGAAAACAATTTGTGGGTAGAATGAATATATATATATATATATCTATATCTATATATATATATAATATATATATATATATATATATATTATATATATATATATATATATATATATATATATATACATATATGTAAATATTGAGTATATATATATACATATATATATATATATATGAATATATATATATATATATATATATATATATATATATATATATATATATATATATATATATATATATATATATATATATATATATATATGTATATACATTATATATATATATATATATATATATATATATATATATATATATATATATATAATATATATATATATATATATATATATATATATATATATGTATATATCTATATATATATATATATATATCTATATGTATATATATATATATATAAATATAAATAAATACTATTTTCGTTTTGTAATATCAATATTTTCAAAATAGCGTATATATATATATATATATATATATATATATATATATATATATATATATATATATATATATAAATTTATATATATAATATATATATATATATATATATATATATATATTTATATATATATATATATATATACGCTATGTCATAAGCTATGTCATACTTTAATTTTGAAAATATTGATATTACAAAACGAAAATAGTTTGGAGTAGAAATGATTAGAATTAGTCATGAGTGATATGATAAACGGACACCGTCCCCCATCTTTTCATTACAGCAACATTACAACAACATTTCGATATCTTATTTATCAATAGCATATTAGTTAGCCAATCTCTTGAATTATTGAAACATATGGTAGGTAGCCTTAAGTGTGTTGTCGCAGGAATATCTGGGTGCTATCTTTTGCAACGGGTAATCTCCGTTGCCACACCTGTTTCCCTAATTCTAAGTTGGTCGTTTGGTTAACGAGTGTGTCTACATGGTTGTTATCGTAAAGAAATTTATAAAAATAGACATGCTTTTGATGCTGATCTTTAAAGCTGCACAGCTGACCACTTGCACAAAGGCCAACTCTAC
Organism: Maea johnstoni; assembly: GCA_963942565.1. Classification (NCBI taxonomy): domain Eukaryota; kingdom Metazoa; phylum Annelida; class Polychaeta; order Spionida; family Magelonidae; genus Maea; species Maea johnstoni. The sequence continues at coordinate 16,679,681 of OZ012689.1, read as the reverse complement.
CACCCCGGGAGGTCGCACCTGAGACTATAAATATCAAGCCAGTTGGCAGAGAGAAAGAGAAAAAGAGGGCGCAGAGAGAGAGAGAGAGAGAGAGAGAGAGAGAGAGAGAGAGAGAGAGAGAGAGAGAGAGAGAGAGGGCAGAGAGAGACAAAGAGAGGGGGCAAAAGAGAGGATAGTCAGGCAGAGAGAGGGGGCAAAAGAGGGAGAGAGGGGTGCAAAAGAGAGGTAGAGGGGGTAGAGAGTGAGAAAGAGGGAGGGCGCAGGGAGAGGGACAAGAGAGAGAGAGAGAGAGAGAGAGAGAGAGAGAGAGAGAGAGAGAGAGAGAGAGAGAGAGAGAGCAGGCCTCTGAAATGTTTGCCATTATAAGAAATTTCATGGTTCCGTCCGCAGGACGGGTACTTTTCTAGTACATATATATATATATATATATATATATATATATATATATATAATATATATATATATAAAATTTCTACTTAAACAACAGCGCTTATAATTGTAAGGAGTGAGCTAGAGCTAGAGCAATTCACCTACAATTTCACTGATCACATTAAAAAGAGAATTTACCTTAAGACTTTTTCTTTTGAATTCAGTGACAATCGAGTTGGAATTTCTGACTTTAACTTGTGATTTAAATTTCCAGAATCCCTCTTGCGATTTTCTGCTAATTCATCTTCCAAATAGGGGATTTGCCCGATGTAGGCTGTTGCTATGGGCTGCCGAAACGAGATAAATATTTTGCTTGGTGTGTATACAATAAGATAACAATGCTGACTCTCATATGCCTACGTCACCAGAAATGACCATCATTACCCATGACTAGAGGGAAATTCATTCAGTTTTCATTTTGTATTTTGTAGGACATCAGTTGGAGATTACCTGTATGCAAGCCCAAGTGCTGCTATTGATGTTCGCAGATCAATATCAATGTTTGCGTGGTATTATCCACTCTCCAATTCTTCTGGACCAATCATAAACTACGAGGGTCCGTCTGCTTGGCATTTCAGTGTTCACATGTGGGCATACCTAAACTACACACTTTTTGTAAGAAAATATATTAACCCTCTAATAAGGTCTATGGTGCATATACTATATATATATATTTATATATATATATATATATATATATATATATATATATATATATATATATATATATATATATATATATATATATATATATATATATATATACAGTGGAACCTGTATATTTATATATATATATATATATATATATATATATATATATATATATATATATATATATATATATATATATATATATATATATATATATATATACAGTGGAACCTGGATAAGTTGAACACTTGAGGGTTATGCTAAAATGTTCAACTTATGCAGGTGTTCAAGTTATCAAGGTTTGCCCTCAAGGTGGGATGAGCATTGGGTGTGAGCAAAAACACAAAGATTTAAAATATGATCTAACTTGTTTTATTTTATGTTGTCTTCTTTCAATCAATTGGCACAGAAATGTTTCTTGTATGAAGATATGGAATATTATATGAATAAATATTTCCTTTTAAGATAGGGAATATGACATGAATGACTCTCAAGTCCTTAATTCCATATAGTTAATCACGCACCAGATATATACACATGTGAATGGGGGAAAGTTTTACAAGATTTTCATGACATTTGCGCTGGTCATTCACCCTCTAACCATGACAAATAGGCCCTGTGCGCTTATTTGGGAATGTGTGCTTAATCGGAAGAATACGGTATGTTTCCTGATTTTACTGATGACATTTGTTATGCTAGTTAATCATATGTTATGCTATAATATTACAAAATACCTTGACTCTATTCTTATAAACGAAAAACAGCAAAATGAGAGATAGAGAGAGAGTAACATAGATATTTTCCAAACAGGTACGTGCAGCAACTCGTGAACCTTTCTCATATCGTACGGAACTTATTTCCCACCACAATATGCTCTCACTTCGTCGCTGGGATCATGTTGGGTACACCTATGACTATGCTACAGGGATTCAAAAACTCTGGCATAATGGAGAAGTGATCAAGGAGTCAAACATAGGAGTCGTAGAGCTGACGACACAGTATGGCTTCAGAGTAGGAAGCACTCCTGAGACGCAAGGTAATTTACTATCCACAATCCATTGAATTCCATTTGCATTTCTGAGTTTTTCGCGACCTTTGCAGGATTTGGAATGCATCCAGTTGTGACTGCTTATAAGTTCAATGTATTGATGGGAGCTATGTAGCAATGGGAAATGTATGCATGAGAGGTGGGTAGATTTTCCCATCTGATAGCTCCCATCCGTTCTAGTAAAGGTTAGAAAGTATGGCTGCTGGTTCAGCTGCCTGTTTACAAGTCAAGGCAGCGTACATAGTGACTTCCCAAAGTATGTAGGGGGTAGCTCTGCTGCTTTTGATATCAGGAAAAGTATCTCCTTTGCATTGTCACTGGACATCATATCATGTTTATCATACAAGGCACAGACAAACTGGTCAACCTGATCATGTACTTCAAGGTAAGAATCAAAGACGGGTGCGACGAGACATCTCTGCAACATAGGATTTTGAATAATTTGCTAACTTCCAAATCTATGCTCTGTTGCTAACACCACACCTGTATTTAAGTGGTATGACTAGATAACTGAAATTAGGATCTTCAGCTATGGGAAGTACAAACTTCAACCCCAAATAATGCATTCACAAAAAGGTTATGACCTCCTCTTCAAATACACTATACATAAAAGGTTTGTTACTGAGCATATTGGGATTTTGTGATGATTAGGCTAGTTCCATATGAAATCCAATTGCGTTAAGGCATACAGGATTGCCATTTTCGATATACTAAGAGGTTGAAATAACACCTATATATACTCTATTGAAAAAGCTATTCTTCATCCTTAGTAGCTGTCATATCTCTCTAAGTATTCATTGCATCCTTACACAGAATGAAATACCTAGTTAACCCTAAAGCAGCATGCAATATGGTGAAAATCTTGCTAGAAAAAGCATAGAGAAAATATTTACAGGAAAAACGCTCATCCAGTCGCTACAACTGTCCTTCAAACATTTTGTAACATATCGATATCTTTTAAAGTTATTGACATTAGTACCATAGATGCAGACATCAATGTCTAGATTAACTCTTTCAAGCATGAATTGGTCAAAAGCATTCATTCACTCACTAGAGGTAGAAATTGAAGTTCCTCCATTTGAGGTATGTACTCAAGAGCATGTCAAAACAAAAGCTGGTGACAGGCCTAGGTGTAGAGGAGGTTCAAGATGGATTAAAATGGATGCCTTAAACAGAACCCATAATATAATAGGTATTGAGGTAATAGCGTCTGCTAAAGAGTGCCTTAGCAATTTCAGAATTATGGGTATATACACCAATGGCAAGTCAGTTACACTAGTGAGACGATTAAGTGTCTCAAGACAGGTAAGCAGGAGCTAAGCACCTTAATAGTTATGAGGCCCAAAACCTAGAATAACTAATAATATTTACAGGAATATTGATTTCATTTCCAGCTTATATACTCAGATAATATCATATGTACAAATATATAGTGATTTTCCTGATAAAGAGAGAGCTCAAAGTAAGGAAATAAAATCCATAGAGTCCCAATCTGTACCATTCTGTCCCGTTTGCACCCTTTTTAAAAATTGTAATTCAAAGGGTCAGAATAGGACATGCATCTAGGAAAAGCAATTAAATCATGCTTTTGAAATATTTGATAATGGCAAGTCAGTTACAGTGAGGTAATCAGGAATTTAGCACCTACATAGTTATGAGACCCAAAATCAAGTATAACCAACAATATTTACTTATTGATTTCATTGCCAGCTTATATACTTAGATAATATCACATGTACAAATATATAGTAATTTTCCTGATAAAGAGATGGCTCGAAGTAAGGAAATGAAATCCATAGAGTCCCAGGCGGAACTATACTGTCCCGTACGCACCCTTTTTAAAATTGTCATTGAAAGGGTGTGAACAGGACATCTGCATCTAGGACAAGCCAATAAATTATGCTTTTGAAATAATTACTCAATTAAATTGTTATAGATTATCATGCCTATTAAAGTGATTAGTAAAAATATCCAAATATAGTTGAAGTATCTCATTTTTCCAAATGTCTCGTTCGCATATTGAATACTAAATAGTTAAATCTGTGATAACTCCAATAATAACAAAGTTAGCAAAAAAGATCATTGATTCATGAACCATAGAATGAGTTATTTTAAAAGCAGAATGAAAGACAATTATAAATCCCTTTTGAAAACTTGTGGTCTGTGGACCAGTTACTGTGAAATGCCCCAACACTACCTTGATATCGAAACAGGCAGCTGAACTATCCACATTTTCATTTGAAAGAATCAGTTGGTATAATTTTTTGAACAAAATGTTTTCGGTATTTATGCATTTGTATAGATCCTCTTGTCTTTTGCTTTAGGAAGCTAACAGGTCAAGTTGCAGGAATAACTATTTTTAGTAGAGCACTCTCCGAGGTAGAAGTGAGGGAAGTTATGGCATCATTTCGTCGAAAAGGTAGGCATGCATTGATAGCTACTAGGAGGTATATAGACCCCAAAGACACATTGGTGTTAGTCCTTGGGCCAGTAGTGGTTTTTGGTACCAGCCTTAGAAGGGGGGGGGGGGGAGAGAGAGAGAGCAGGAATAATCATTATACAGGTGATATCGAATATGACGGCTCACTGTATGCCGTAATCACTTTTGGCTATGATGGACAATATGCTTGGTCTAAATCCCATGCATATCAAGTATGTGTATTGGACCATGCATAGGCCGGATTCCATATGCTGGAACTCGGCTACCACAGACCAATATCACGGCACGCATGATGCTATTTACGATGTAATTAGCATTGTGTATGCCGGACAAACACGTGTCTATTAGTCAGCTTATTCCCGCCGATACTAAGACATGTGCTGAGTTACGTTCGGCCAGACAGCACTCAGTTTGCACCGTCTGGTAGTTCACGTAGCAGAAAAATACATGTATAATAAAGGTCCAGCCAGGTATATTCTTCCACTGTTTCGACCTTTATACCTATCAAATGAGGTCCCCAATGCAATGGCATACCCACTTGCATATGATGGGCTGAGTCTGCCATATGCATATGACGGATTCTGCATACGATGGACCAATTTTCCTGGTCCCATTGGGTCTGTCATATCCGAGTTCACCTGTATTTTGAAAGCCCTTGAACCTCCCTTCATGTCCCTGCATGGTGGAGATCTGTATCTGCTAGTTGTGATTGAGATATTGGCCTCTTAAGGTATTGGGCATATCCCTTTTAATGCCAAATTGGACAGTTCACTGAGTTCTTAAGGGATAAAGCCAAGTAACACCAATTTATAGGTTGCGGCATATACCCCACACGTTTCACAGCCTATGATTGGTGGTAGGTAAGCAATTGGGGGACAAATGCTGAGTGTTATTGCTAAAGGAAGTTGGACTAGCGAGCAATGATTATAGCAGATTACATAGGAGTAAACATAACGTCCAATCTCTATAGGAATAATAACGTCAAAAGTAAAAAAAAAAGAAAATTATGAAAGCTAATGTACTGAATATTATTGGTGATGCATCATTCCTTTTAAAAAGCTCTAGTTCCAATAATATCAAAATTTTATTTCTCTTTGTTTCATTCAGAAGGGAGAATCCGGTCAAGAATATGGAGTGCAAAGTTTGTCAACCAGAAGCTGTCTAAACACGTCATATCAAGCAGCAAGGTGCGCAGTCTTGTGGAGTGTACAGCTCTCTGTGATCAAGATGGAGGGTGTCGCTCCATCAACTATGAGTACAAGAGGTCACTGAGCAAGCACACCTGTGAGCTCAATGGTGACGTCTATGATGATGTCCCATCCGACCTTCAGAGAGAGGCTGGATTCAAATACCTGGACAGAGATTTCATCCTCGAAACCTAAGGAAGCTCATCAGAGTAAGGGGATGGAATTTAACACTAATCATGTTGTTTTCATTGGCGCACTCCTCTCATCCAAACCTAGTAACCACCATTTCAACGAACTATTCTGTCAATGTTATTCACCAATAATCCTTTGAAAATGCTAAAATCAATCCTTAAAATGCAAGCAACCTCAGGGCTTGAGACTTAGATATCAGGCTAGGGCCCGAAAAGGTCTTTTGATAGAAATTAGTGGTCAAAAATAGGATTTCAGGTCATTATACTATTTTGGACCCTATCCTGAAAAATCTGGGGGCTACAGCAACATCTAGGGACATGTGTCCCTGGTCCCCCTTGGAAAGTTAAACCCTGCTACTGACCACATGTGCGTGAGCTTTATTCATCCCATCCTGACCCCCTGTGGTCTCATCAGGGCAGTTGCTTGTGACTCGTCTTAGGCAACACTTCCCGAAGTACAAGATCTGTCAAGACACTAGCTCTAAGCAGAAACAGCAGCTTTCAAACTTACAAAACCTGCAGTATCTCAAAGAGTAAACAAAAAATAAAATAAAAAATTGAATACGTACAAATTCTGACAACTACAAACACACTAATCAAAAGAATTTAGAGAGGCCAACACCCAAAATCGCCAAACATAGCAATACGTAAACTCTAGGGATGGGACGATATATCGATAGTAAGATACATCGCAGTATATCACCTTCGGGGTACTCGTGGTGCACTACAGGACTGCTGGATCCTGAAAACCATATACCACAAGCGCACCTGCCAGCAGTTGTTCTGCGGGCACAGCCATGTGTCAGAAGCTATGACAAATGCTTGAAGCACAGGGGATGTGATTGGTTCTGCTGTTCGTCCCTAGGCCACTGACTGCTTTAGACTAGAGCCAGTCTCTTGATAACAAAGTTGAGATTGGAATGTTGTATACACATTCTGGATGATCTTGTAATTATGTTGGATCTCAGAGTGTTTAAATGGGTAAATGCAATTTGACTTCTAATACTTCACCAATTACAAGTCCAGTACCACTTACCCATATACAAATTCTGAGATCTAACATAATTACAACAGGCCCAACATTGTGTATACACCATACAGCATTCAAATCTAAACTTGGGCTCTAGTCTATGACTGGTAGTAGGCAAGGACAAGCCCACATGACAGTTTTTTCGAATAAAGTATTCTTTAACACATATTTTTGTATTGAATATATACGGTTGTCTTGTTCATGTTTATTGAGCATCGTAATAAGCAATAGCCCCACATACTCATTGCTTTAGTCATGATTAGTATTCTAATTCATGTACAAATCTACCACTCACACCGGACTATACTGACTAGACCTTGTTTCATGACGACGCAGCCAAATAACAACTGAAATTAAGGGTCCAAGATAATCAGATCGGCTATGAACGGTATGAGTGGTTGTGAAAATTGGTCTATTGCAATCATAATTTCTTATAACCATGCGGCTTTTACGTGCTAAACTAGCATCGCCACACAGCTGTTTATCGAACTCACCTGTGATTGAAGGTCTGTCCTGATTGCTATATTGCAAATAAGGAACTCAGATTGACCGTGATTACATGCTTCATTGAAATCTGGTTGTACAACGTGAGACATTTATTCATCACAACACGCACGTACATGTGTCTATGTATGTACGAATGGTTATCAACTGACTTTGTTTAATTGTAACTTGATACGCATTTTAACTACAAAATAGAACAAATATTAACGGATCGTAATATTGGCAAATTGGACCCAATCGTTAAAGTCGCTAATATCACTTCCACGTTAATATTATGAACTTTACAGTAATTGAATCGTGTTATATGATAGCTTATTGAAATTAAAAAACTGATAAATTAAAAGGGGGTTTATATAGGTTCAGTTGAAAACTGATGAGTAAAAGGGGGGTATGTAAGTTCATGACCTATCTCATTCTTTATGATTCTTATGATTGATTTATTACTTAAATTCTTATGCGATGACAGAAAGAATGGGAATTTATGTCGCATTCAACAGCTTAGGTCCCAGCTAGTGGATGTCATTTCTAAAGCTGAATAGGTAGCTATTGCTACAGAAGGATGGAGTAATTGAGCAGTGCAATCATATGTTACATACACTGCACACTACATAACACCAGGCTGGAAACATCAGGAGAAGGTTTTAGAGACAGCACACATGCCTGAAGCACACTCTGGAGAAGATCTTGAACAGGCCATTCATCAGATATCTGTGGACTGGAAAAAAGCCTGAGAACATGAAATCAAAGCTATAACCACTGACTGCAGCAAACATGACTGTTGCAGTGAAAGCCAGCACTCTTAAACCACGCATTCCATGTCTTGCACACAGAATTAACCTAACAGCAAAATAGGGAACAGGTGTTAATCAAGTCAGCAAATTACTTGGCTGTGTTTGGAAGATTGTGGCCTTTTTCCACATGAGAAATGTTGCCACTGATATCCTTAAAAAGAAGGCTGAGTTTCTGGAAATCGCAGAACCAACTGGGCCCAATACACTTGTTATTGATGCAGCCACAAGGTGGAACAGTTCATATGACATGTTTGAGCACTATCGGGAAAATGTGGCCCTTGGACCACTTACAACAAAAAGATTCAATGAAAGGATATGCATGACTTGGCCACATCTATTGATTCTTCTAGTATGGATCTGGCTTTAACTATACTCAAGCCATTGAGAACATTCACAACAATTCTTGTGTGATCCAATCAAACCAACAACTTCACTGATTGTCCCATACCAGGCCAGAATACTGAGGACAATGGAAACAACAACTAGTGATAATACCTTCAACCGAGAGATAAAGGGAAGTGTTAGCAAGTACTTGGAGCCCAAGTACTAAGACTGTGAGCTTGAAGCACTCTTGTTTAAAGCCAATGCATTGGATCCAAGATTCCATTCTATACCTTTCATCACCAAGGAGGAGAGGAAACAAGTGCTCACAGGCCTTGTTGACCACATTGTCCAACTAAATTGGGTGGACACCTTGCAGGTACACATTCAAACTGAACTAAATTTCATAATACAGTGTTATTTGCTTTTCCTCTTTATAGCACGATAATAATTATTTGACCATTTTTCATCTCTTCTAGATTATTGTGTTGTATAAATGCACACAGTACAGAGTTATCAAAAATTAACAAAATTAAACTCATTGCTTGAGTATGATGACTTAGGATGCAAAAAGGAAGTATATTTTACTGTGACATTCAATTCTTTGCCTTGAACCAATGCAATTGACATTAAACTGAATAAATACAATTGTCATCAATGAATTATTGAGAATAGTTTAATATTCTCCTTTCTTAAATAGCTTAATCTACTTTTCAGGTTAAAGATGAACCATTAGAGGAAGAATCACAACCGGGCCACTCTGAGCCTGAGGTGGTAAGCAGTTAAGGCACCTCAGCAAGAACCTGGAGCACCCCTTATGGTGTGTAATAGGAGTTCGCACCGGTGTGGCACCCTGCTCACCTTTAAAAATAATGGAGATGTGTATCTGTCTATGGATAACCTGCATCTAAAATATACCTTGGTTCTCTTTGGATCTGAAGGCTCTGCTCTTACTCTCCCTCTTTTTCTTCTTTTATATAGAATAATTATACTTTGTCATTATTCTTCAAAAATAACAAAGGACCACTTTTTGGTAATATCTCATGACACTAAATAGCCTTTGTGTGTCGATGTGCCTTTGAACACTTATTCATTCATTCCAAAGCCAGCCCTGGATTACCAGTTATGGATGCAGCACCATTAACAAAACATTGCTATGGAAGGGCTACTTGGGGATGTATTTGTCACAAAAAAGGATCATCTCCTCACCAGCAGGTCGAAAATGAAGTTGCTCACTTCAAGAGCGAAACCAACTACTCCATTAGATGACAACCCACTCAGCTGGTGGAAACAGCATGCAGGATAGTATAAAGTTCTCTCCAAAATGGCTCTTGGCCATTTAAGGTGCATCAGTCAACGGTTCCCAGCCAGAGTGTTTTCCACAGCAGGGGGGACATTGTCACAGCTCAGAGAGCCTGTCACCAGGCATTGTGGACAAGTTTATTAAGAGGAATAAGAGCCTCTTCTAGTTTAACTACCGAGCTTTACTGAGTTAACTCTACCACTTAACTCGAAGTCTAAAGTTACCTTGTTTCGGCCTGCCCATAGCTACTCAGTTCATAAATTTCAACTTTATGTTTAATGATTTGCACAATGAGTTGATTCTAAATTCTTAGAAACTGTTTTTGTTTACTTAGCTGCTAGGCTGCTACTACCTAGGAAGTTCAATGCACCAACTGGAACACCTTAGATTCCTAATGGAAAAACTGAAAAAAGTGTATGCTGTATTGGTGACCTAATAAAAAATATCAATACAGTTTAGGTTAACTTTTACTTTAATAGCTTAGTTACTTACATTTTGTCTCTCGCTAACATTTACCAGTTACCAGGGGGTTAACACTGGTTCTACTGTATCGCAATACGTATCGTTTTGTGAGCAAACGTATCATCCCACTCCTACAATACTCAGACCCTCAGAAAAGTGACATAAGAATGGCAGAATGACTGTCAGTTCACAAGAAGTGCAAATGATAAAGCATGCTCCCGCTTATAGCCAATCACAACCTGAGAAGGAAAATGATCACTCACCTTTGATGTCACAGGTGAAAAGGATCCAGATAGGAATATGCATACCTAATTATATTTTGGCTGTGCAGCCACATACATCCAGGTGAATGGCAGACTGGGCACCCAGTAACAACTAGGGAGTGGTGGAAGAATCAAATTTCTGCATTGTATGATTAATATTGTAGCTTAGGTGGCCCCCATAATCTGCATGCTCTGAGAAACATTTCCTTGCATTTTTGTAGCAAATTACCACTAGAATCGATGTTTAGGTTTTAGCCCTTCCAATGCTGATGCTAATTGTGTCCAAAACAAAAAGATACAAAATTATTGGATTTTTTGAAAACCATCTAAACCCTGTCATGTTGGTATTCATTGGATAGCTCTCACTGAGTACTCCCAGATGAGTATTCATGTGTCAGGGTTTCAGTCATTTTTTCAGTTTTTTTGCGTTATTTTGTACTGGCCAAATTTTCCAACAGCAGAATAACATTAGTTCAAAGACTATATTGGTCCATGTTGACGAGAGCTCAGACATGAGTCACACAGGCTCCCAGCAGGGAGTTAAGCGTGTGTGTTGTTTATTTTCTATGTCTGGTTATCAGAGTTATGTGAAGGAACATTTGATACAGTATGATATATATGTTGAATCTTTTACCAGGACAGTCAATAAACATACAAATGCTAATGCTGACCCTCATACCTATATACTGTATACCGTGTTAATATTGCACATATAAAATAATGCGCTCGGCAGACAACTGCCTTTGATGCGCAGTTTGATTATTGCGCACTGATAACCTCCGTTTCTGTGCCAATTGCCCATGTGTAGGGGGCAACGGGTATGCGATCTACCCGGCTATTGGGAAGGGTGGTGCTGGTAAATTTAAGCAGGTCACCTCCTTGGGGATACCAAATGCTGCTTTTAAAACAATCAAGTGCAATCTTTATCTCATTCTTTTTTGGTTGCAATAAGTAATTCTGATTACTGGTTACCGGCATCCTTGATCACACACGAGTGTTTACATTGTAATTGAACATAGAACCAGTAGAGGCCGCCATAGGTTCACGAGTTGAATGACAAGTATCAAGTTAGCGTGTTGAGCGATACTACCATAGGGATCAAATATCCAAATATTGGTGCGCAGTTCAATTAATGCGGACTCCAGTGGTGCGCAAAGTATGCATTGATTAAACTGCCGCGATATTAACAAGGCACACATTACTAATTTGTCATATTTCAACAGTTTAAAGTTTTTTAGATCTTCAATCAATCTACTTTTTGGTTAAATTGTATATCCAAACAAGCAGTTCTGTTAGAAAAACCTGGTGTATAGTGTATACATTCAAATGCATTTTTATGTTTATGCACTAATATTTTGGATAAGCTTTTATTCACTTTAATATACTTAAAGTGTAACTCCACCTTCAAAATTAAAAAAGATATGTTGTAGAGCTTTATCTCACCTTTCATAGGACACCTTGATTACAATTGTACTCTGCAGATAAACTGAGATAATACCATTTAAAGGTAACTTTATGGGGGTTGCCATGTTTATTCAGAGGGAGCCTAATTAGTGATGTTAATTAGATGCGTGTGATGTAATGCTGTGACTTCCTGCCTAGTGAGGGAGCTTAGGGGCTAGCTCTAGTGGGCCCAGGGTCTGACACTTAGATTTCAGGCTAGGGGCCAGAAAAGGTCTTTTGACAAAAACTATTGGCCAAAAATAGGATTTCTGGTTATTATACATACTATTTTGGGCCCCTAGTTTGAAAAATCTAGGAGCCCACAGCAAAATCTAGGGGCATATTGCCCCTTGGAAAGATGAACCCTGAGACTGTGGACAGCTCACAACTTGAGCGCAAAGATGGTGAATTGTCAAGCTTTTGGATCCGGATGCAACTATGATTCTCCAAATAAGCGCATGTACCATTGAAACATGATCAATATACGGTCAATAGCAAAATTCAAAATGTGTTATATTTGCTGTATTTCTCTGTAAACTGTAGGCATTAGTTTAGAAGTAGATGTAGATTAGCATCTTGTAAAATAAGTTGAATATACCATTGATATAATTTTATGTGTTTGTGTGACACAGTAAATGGCCACTGCCACGGAGGTTTTCCATATCTGCCTGTAAATCAACTAAGAATGAGGCACACACATAGATGTTGTCCCCACGAATGTCTCTGCTTAAATGAATAAAATCCTTTACCTGTTGTAAATAAGTAATCAAGTTAATAGCTATTATGAATAAGTATTAAAATACCAATATTACAGTACAATTAGTAGGTGGTTTCTTGGCTTTCTGGTTTCATAATTGTAATTCATTTGCTTGTGGTTTCCTAACAGTAGCTAGCCTGACTGCAATTTGTAGTAGCTGTGCCCAGAGGATGTGTATTGCAGTTAACCTCCTGGGAAAAGCTTAAGATACCAGAGTACATTAAATGCCTTTGGGAATAATGTGTATTGCAGTCAATTCCTTAGAGGCTAACGCTGACAATACACTCACAGCTTACAAATTGAAAACTTTCATCACAAGATTACAGTGTCTGAACATTGTAGGAAATAGTAAATGCCAGTCTATTTTATAAACAGGTAGAATTTCTTGAGCCCTAAAGCTCATCCATAACCCTTTTACTACAGGTCTCTTTCCCTCATTGCTTTTGCCAAACAGAACCTGGTATACCTCTAGAATAGACAGGTACACACTGAGACACAGTGCCTCTGTTTGTTGTCTGATACACCACTTTCCTCTTTGCAAATCATATACTTATAAGAGCATGTGCTAGTGTATTCTCAGTTCTGGAGAGCTCCAGAGCTCCAGCCTGCATGTAGCAGTATGATGTCACTTCCTGTCTCTGATAAGCTCCAAGATGGTGCCTCCATGAACCAGCTGAGGCAGTGAATTTGCTGCATTTTGCAAGATACAAACTTGAATATCTCAGTCAATTTGCGGAGTACAATTATAATCAAGGTGTCCTGAGAAAGGTGACATTGAGCTCTACAACATATCTTTTTTTAATTTTGAAGGTGGAGTTACACTTTAATAAGTGTAACTCCAGCTTCAAAATTAAAAAAGATATGTTGTAGAGCTCAATCTCACCTTTCATAGGACACCTTGATTACAATTGTACTCTGCAGATAAACTGAGATAATACCATTTAAAGGTAACTTTATGGGGGCTGCCATGTTTATTCAGAGGGAGCCTAATTAGTGATGTTAATTAGATGCGTGTGATGTAATGCTGTGACTTCCTGCCTAGTGAGGGAGTTTAGGGGCTAGCTCTAGTGGGCCCAGGGTCTGACACTTAGATTTCAGGCTAGGGGCCAGAAAAGGTCTTTTGACAAAAACTATTGGCCAAAAATAGGATTTCTGGTTATTATACATACTATTTTGGGCCCCTAGTTTGAAAAATCTAGGAGCCCACAGCAAAATCTAGGGGCATATTGCCCCTTGGAAAGATGAACCCTGAGACTGTGGACAGCTCACAACTTGAGCGCAAAGATGGTGAATTGTCAAGCTTTTGGATGCAACTATGATTCTCCAAATAAGCGCATGTACCATTGAAACATGATCAATATACGGTCAATAGCAAAATTCAAAATGTGTTATATTTGCTGTATTTCTCTGTAAACTGTAGGCATTAGTTTAGAAGTAGATGTAGATTAGCATTAGCATCTTGTAAAATAAGTTGAATATACCATTGATATAATTTTATGTGTTTGTGTGACACAGTAAATGGCCACTGCCAAGGAGGTTTTCCATATCTGCCTGTAAATCCACTAAGAATGAGGCACACAAATAGATGTTGTCCCCACGAATGTCTCTGCTTAAATGAATAAAATCCTTTACCTGTTGTAAATGAGTAATCAAGTTAATAGCTATAATGAATTAGTATTAAAATACCAATATTACAGTACAATTAGTAGGTGGTTTCTTGGCTTTCTGGTTTCATAATTGTAATTCATTTGCTTGTGGTTTCCTAACAGTAGCTAGCCTGCCTGCAATTTGTAGTAGCTGTGCCCAGAGGATGTGTATTGCAGTTAACCTCCTGGGTATAAAGCTTAGGATACCAGAGTACATTAAATGCCTTTGGGAATAATGTGTATTGCAGTCAATTCCTTAGAGGCTAACGCTGACAATACACTCACAGCTTACAAATTGAAAACTTTCATCACAAGATTACAGTGTCTGAACATTGTAGGAAATAGTAAATGCCAGTCTATTTTATAAACAGGTAGAATTTCTTGAGCCCTAAAGCTCATCCATAACCCTTTTACTACAGGTCTCTTTCCCTCATTGCTTTTGCCAAACAGAACCTGGTATACCTCTAGAATAGACAGGTACACACTGAGACACAGTGCCTCTGTTTGTTGTCTGATACACCACTTTCCTCTTTGCAAATCATATACTTATAAGAGCATGTGCTAGTGTATTCAGTTCTGGAGAGCTCCAGAGCTCCAGCCTGCATGTATCAGTATGATGTCACTTCCTGTCTCTGATAAGCTCCAAGATGGTGCCTCCATGAACCAGCTGAGGCAGTGAATTTGCTGCATTTTGCAAGATACAAACTTGAATATCTCAGTCAATTTGCGGAGTACAATTATAATCAAGGTGTCCTGAGAAAGGTGACATTGAGCTCTACAACATATCTTTTTTTAATTTTGAAGGTGGAGTTACACTTTAATACTTTTATTTTTGTGGTCTTGGACATTTGAGTGTGTGTGTGTGTGTGTGTGTGTGTGTGTGTGTGTGTGTGTCAAACTGAGGTGCAGTACAAAAAAATAAAAAAAGATGTGAAGATCTCCTAATTTAAATATTTACACCTGGTTGCAATATGTTTACATCTCAGAGGTTTCCCTGTATTTTCCAAAAATGAGGTTGATTTGGAAACTACATAAGTCAACATTCCATTGCAAAATAAAGCATTTAGTAGCTATCAAATTCAACTACATATATTTCTCAAAATGATGATAAATTAGTCAACATGCGCAACAATACTAGGTTTTACTGTGTACAAAAAGCTTAAAAGCGTACCTCATTTCCTTCATCTTTACATCATCCGTACCCGTACAAACATCGG
>OZ012689.1:16646771-16663798 GCA_963942565.1 Maea johnstoni | reverse complement strand
CAGCTTTTATTCACTTTAATATACTTACTACCATGAACAACATAACTAAACATTCATCTTCTTAGAATATGACTTTAGTAAATAAAAGAATGAAAACAGTAAATAGAATATTATTCTATTTACTATTTTTGTCACAATGAACAACATAACAAAACATTTATAATTGTGTATTATTATATTTCAATTTAATCAAGAATAAATAGTTATGCAGAATAACATTTCTAGTTGTTATCACCTCTTTACCTCATTAAAGGGAAACAATTATATGGAAATTCATAGAGATATTTTCGAATTTCAACAGACCATGTCTGTACCAGGAAATACTCCCCTTTAACAATAGTTTATACATACATGTCTGTTTAAACCTGTTAGAGAGAACCAGCAAATTCTGAGGCAGGTGGTCTCCCGTAACAGGTAAAATACATTGCATCTTTCACCTTGGGAAATTATAGTCTAGTCTTTACAGGCTGGTCATCTGTCCAAAAGGTTTTGACAGTATATGAAAACAGGTCAATCTTAGAGGATTTGACAGCGAAAAACAGGAATTTTAGAATTAAAATGTATGTACACCAACAACTTACTTTGAAAAGCGGTAGAGTGTATTTTCCCTGTAAAGGTCAATAACCTTAAAATCTGGTGCACATTGCACCTCCGATCACCACCTACTGATATCAATCTTCCGTAAAACTCTTCAGTTGAAGCAAGCTGAATAAATCAAATTTAAAACTCAAACTAGTTTGAATCAGATCAAACATATCTGTTAGCAGTGTCACTCATGTGATTTTTAGGTAGACATTTTGCAGGAGAAAAGAAAAATATCTGTAAGACAAATTACCAAATTGGTCTGTGTCTTAATTCTGATTTTATAAATATTGAAAAAATAGTAAAATAATAATAATAATAGAAATAATAGTAATAATAATAATGATAATACATATGCAAATACTTAAATGATTTTTCAAAATCTAAGTACACTAAAGGAAAAGTATAACATACCACAATATAGCCTAGGACCTGGACATGTGTTAACCCATTACTGTAGCATAATCTTGACTATTTTGAAAATAACTTTCCGACCACAGCATTTCATTTCAATTAAAAGTAGGAGAAATATTGGGCATAAACAAACTTATAACAGTCCTTGAATATTTTGTGAGTTTAGATATAATGGGAATTTTTTTTTTTTGATTGTAAACAACTTCCAGAAAGAAATTGTCTAGGTGACCTAAAGGCATATAATAGTGAAAAGAACATTCCACCAATTGATTTTGTTTGGCATATCAAGTATATATTCGGATATCATCATTTGTCAAGCCTTGATGCGACGTATCCAGAATGCATTCAGATAATATAACTAGTCCATGTCCTGATGTAGCATTCTATAGAGTATATATACAGCTATTATCATTTTCCAAATCCTGAAGTGGAATATCCAGTATATCTCAAGATATTATCATGTCGAAGTCCTGAAGTTGAATATCGAGTAGATATCAAGATATTATCATTAGTCCATATCCTGAAGTGGGATATCCAGGATATCTGCAGATATCATCATTAGTCCAAGTACTGAAGTGGAGTATCCAGTATATATCCAGATATCTTCATAAGTCCAAGTCCCGAAATGGGACATCCAGTAAATATCCAGATTTTATCATAAGTTCAGTATATCTCCAGATATTATCACTAGTCCAAGTACTGAAGTGGAGTATCCAGTATATATTCAGATATTATCATTAGTCCACGTTCAGAAGTGACAAGAAGGGTTCTATCCAGTATACAACCAGATATCATCATATGTCCAAGTGGTTTCCTCATTTTGTTCTAACGACCCCTTTTTCTATCAAATCTGGAATTTCAACAGCAAGCCATGGCCCAAGCTGAAAAGACAAGAAATTTTAGTTGATGCATGGTGTATCTAAAACAAACTTTGACACTCTCAAATATTGCATGTGATTAAATATGCACTGTGAGGAATTATTATCTATACAAAGAGAGTGACCTCTGCTACAAAGGGAGCAAAGAATATAAATTAACAAAAAATAGTCACAGAGCTCAGCAACCAGGTTAACATATATCCTTGAGGTGTAATCAAGGATATTCAAAAATTTGGCCTCCAATGCTTTATGGTTTTGATTTGTAATGCAATCAATCGTTTTGACGTTTCTGTTCCCATTCAAGAATCAGTTTTTTATAGCTCTAATGTTAAAAGACATTTTTTTAAAGAATTTCTGAATATTTTCAACTCATGAATTTGGGATTTTTTTTTACTTATTTTTGACCGTTTAGGATTTTTTTCTTTCAAGTTTTCTTTCACCAATTTCTATGGATGGCAGGGGCCCAGGGGCATATGCCCCTTGATTTTGCTGTGGGCCCCTAGATTTTTCAGACTAGGGGCCCGAAATAGTATATAAAATAATACAGAAATCCTGTTTTTGACCACTCAATTTATCAAAAGACCTTTTCGGGACTCTAGCCTGAAATCTAAGTGTCAGACCCTGGATGGTGTAGCAGGAAGATGCCAATCATCTCAATAAAAAGTATTCTATGCGCAAATTTTCGATTAATGTTTTTTATTTAAAGAAAATTATTTGACTTTGCTTTTGCCTGCAATATTTCACCAAATTGTCAGGCTGCTTTTGGTCAAACAATACTCACCCCTAGTGCCATTGCATGTGCTATACCAAACTTGGGTACATTCCTTGCCCACAACGGCTTAAAATGATCAGTAAGGCAGATCTTTCCTCCCCTGTAAAGACACAAACATACATGACAGCATGAATGCAGTGAATTTTTTTTTCATTCAAAAGCAAAAGAAATAATGGACAAGAAAATACAAGCTGTTTTCTATTCAGTTAATCAAATCTAGTTGACATAGCCATTCCAAAATGTAACCAATCGGAATGCACAATTAGATTACAATTCTATTTTGGATTGTTAAATATAGTCAGCGCTCGACAAATAGCATAGTCCCATGTCCCGGGAGATATGAATTCCAAAAATGACCCTGTTGGGCTACCTAAAGTTGGATTCAGGACTACCTGAATCCTGGGGAAATTCCCAACTAAAATGCTACAAAATGGTATCGAAAAAACTATGAAAAAAAGAAAAGTATAGCATCCCTTAAGCATGCAACCTACAAAAAAAGAAGAAAAAAGCATACTAGATGAGTACCATTACTAACATGAAAAGAGGGAAAAAGAAACATTTCGGAAAAAAAAGGCGGGGGCTACCACTGAAATACTGGCGGGACTACCTGATTTTGGGTTCAGGTAGCCCCGTCAGACTACCTGGTCCTTCTGGGGACCGTCGAGCCCTGATAGTTAATGACTCTATATGGATGAAGACATGCTATGATATAGTAATGGAGTATGATCTAGAGTAATGGGTTGGTTAACTCTTTATGGATAAGTGCAAAGAGGTGTATCCCACCACGCTTCACCTTCCTTGCGTTAACCAACAGGCTAACAACCTCTGAGCAGGGGCTTAGCCGCAATGCGTCCAGCGTGTCATTTGGACACGCAGAACACTGTTTTTTGACAGTTTGGACACCCAAAAGTTATTGTCAGAATTTGCTGAAGATGACTTTTCCTAGAAGATAGAAGCTGTAGTGTCACTTTTTAAGACACACAAAGCAGTATCTGGCTTAAAAAAGCAAAATCTGTAAAGGTATAGGGTCTATCTTATAAGTAACTTATGTATTTTGTACCACACTTTGGACACGCAAAAGTCTATGAAACCTCTATTTGGAGTGGGTTCCTTTGAGGCAGAAATTATCGTAAAATATTGTTAAGATATTGTCACATTAAGAAAATATAAATAGTGTATTGTATGGCAATAACTTCCAAGTTGCCAATCCCTACCTGTACATCTTAGCTGTTTTTCCATCCAATTCAGGTATAGCTAACTCTACTGCAGTTGTTGGATATGTAATTGGTATCTGCAATGAAAATAAACTTGATGATAACTTTAAGTTTTAAAACATAGCATACAATGCTGTCTTATTTTGGACAATTGTGTTACCAACATTGGGTTCCAAACATAGTTTCTTTAAAATAAATCACATTAACTCACATACATCCCCCTAAAAAACACTTTAATGCAATACTTGATCGGCATTTGCAGCTGGAAGGTGTAATGTATAACCAAGGTAATATATAGCATCAATTAAATTAGAAACTAATTGCTTATTTAAACATAAACACCAATACTTTATTAGGAAAACCTCCTTTTTGTGAACTTTTGCAACCAGCAATGAATGAATGCCAACAAGACAAGCAAACATAATCATATTTGTGATTGATTTCTAGAAAATAATAAATTAATCAAATGATCAATAAACCAATATTCTGAAACCCATTTAAGGTGGCCGTAAACGTTTCGTCCTCAGGGAAGGCCTGTTTTGAGATATATCTATTATGTTAATGAACCGGGTCTTACCCTCCATATGAAAAAAACTCCATACCTCTACCCCACTCCAAACTCCATGAATTGTGAAATTTGTTTGTGTGACAGCTGAGAATCAGAGAGCATGCTGCAATGTTTTGGTCATGTGACTAATTAGCTGATAAGCCCCTCCCACCTGCCAAGTGAAGATGAGGCAGGAAATGGAATGGCATCACAGATAATGATGTTTTGATTAATTCAAAAATAGTTTATTGGGGGTTAGTCTTAATCAAAATGTGGCTCCGGCTGTCTGAGAAAAACAGGAAACATACCAGTTTTTGGGCAACAGGTAATACAATGTGTGTATTTGATGGGAAAACTTGGGCTTTGCATGCTGAGTAATTCCTTCTCATACCTCCATCTTGAACAGACACTCCATGCTCTTTGTGTAATTAACAATACTAAAATGGGACAATCACACCCATATAAGTACAATTACATCCATATAATTCAGCTATCAACTAATTGAAGCCTGGATTGTATTTTTCACAACAATGTTGTCAGTCAGTTAGAGAAACAAAAACGATTGGAATTACAGGTGAACAATTGGGTTAGGTGATTGATTAGCACTGTGGCTTCAGTTCTGTGGAAATAGATACAGGTATCTGTGTTGTGTCCATTGGACATAATCTCCTCAGGTCTCCGCTCAGTGTGTAGTGTCACACATAATCCCCTCAAGGGTTTTGGGAGTTGAGAGGAAGTACCAAACAATTGGACTTACTGCTCTCTGGGTAGAACAGGTCATTTGCCCTGAGCACTTCAAGCAGTAAAGACACAGGAATATATTGTGTGTGACCTTAAGGAAAGTGCCCATTCTTCTGTAAACTATCTTGGATCATAAGTTGCTCATCTAAGAAACTATGCAGCTATCTGATTCAGGATTATTCAACTTGGATCACTGGATTGTCTCTAGAGTAGAAGCAGATACAGCAAAATAGGTTTGTAAAATTATTTTACTTCATGACTCCATAGCATTAAGTTATTCTCAATAGCAGCACCCACATAAACAGATAGATTGATTTACTCAGGTACCAAGTGGAATATTGAAAGAGGTACATATCCCGTTCAACGAATAAGGCCCAAAAATATGAACAAAAACAAGCCACTTTGTTAGAAAACTATGCTTGTGATAGCTTCAAAGTATTAAGCTTTTGGCCCTGCAAAATGCTTATTTTAGATAAATGATAAAGTATTTCAAGCTTTTATTTGCAAAATTAGTAAACTTGCAGTCAAATAGGCTGCTAGCATAACAAACTAGATAGCCGAAAATTGATTTTGATGGCACAGTTCTTTGAATGATTAAGAAATCTAGAACTATGATGGATTACATTAGCACACAAACAAGATTCCAGGGTGAGGTCACATGATGCCCATATATGGAAGGGACTCAACATTAGCATACCAACTATTTTGACAGGCTACAGGCAGTAGCAGAAATGTGCTTATTTATACTTATTTTTGAGGTAATTCAGAAGAAAAAAATGTTGACAGTTGTGAAATACAATGGAAGGTTACTTTATCTTTCCACTTGGACTAAAATAAACACATTAAAGTAGTAGCAAGTTATTGCACAGTTACAATTATTGTGTAAAACGCAAAACTGCCATTTTCTCAGCTTAGATTTCTATAGTTTTACTCTCACGGCTGACGTGAATTTAGACACAAATCTTAATCAATTAGCTTCAAACTTTGTATATAGATTATAAAACATGTTCTCTACAAATCTAGACGGGGATATTGCAATATCTTATCTGGTTAATTTTTTATAGTGAGTCAAAAATCAAGAAACCAAAAAAGCATTTTTTCCCTAAAATGTTGTTAGATAAATGGCCATAAAAAAAGTTAGGGGCCATATTTTACAAAACCCTTGTCTAGATTTGTAGAGAAAAAGGTTTTTTTCAATGTTTTAAAAAATCAGGTTATTATCTTAGATCCTGCTCTTAGATTCGCGTCAGCCGTGACATATATACTGAAAATTGTTTAGTCAAAGTTTTGACCCCAATTTCTTCAATATGTTTGGAGCACATACAACCTATCCATATCCTATGTATTCCTTAGAATCTCAGCTTTCTAAAAAATATATAGTTTGCTAGGGGTTTAGTGTACAAATAATGAGAAATCAGCCATTATTTGAGGGAAAGTCTGCTCTCCACCGGAAACGTTTACAGCCACCTTAAAGCACTATTGAAAAGTAATATTGGTTTTATGCATTTGCAATAGTCAATGTATCATTTAGTTAGTAGGCATCAAAGCTTATTGATATAGACCTTTATATAAAATCTGTGTACTTCATACTTACATCAAATTCTAGATCAAATTCAAACTTCTGCATTTCATGAATATACCAGCATTTACCAAACCATCTTGTGCCCTCCTTATTGGACTCCAATCTAAACCAGTCATTATCGGCTTCCTTATTGTTCTGGACATACTGAAATGAAAGATAGATGTCAGATTAGTAAAATCATTATACAAAATTAAAAGATCAATTCTCATGTCATTATTATAAATCCCTTTTTAGAAATTTAGGCAAAATATGGATAGATATGTATGGACCTACAGGACAAGAGGGAGAGCTTGGGAAACTACCTCCCCTATCTAGGTCTTTTGTTAAGTTCTAGGTCTTTTGTTCAATAACCGCTCTCAGAGAGAGAGAGGGAGGAATATGTTTTTTAAAAGTTGCAAACGCAATTTATCATCCAATCACAAAGAGGCAAAAAAATGCTGATTGATTTCATCGGCTACGAGAGCACTCATTGGTCTATATGTGTCCTAGTGATGTCGGTCACACTGAGACTAGATTCAGCGAGATTAGGTGTAGCCAAGGTTCTGTAATGATGGGTCCTACAGCAATTGGTCTATAGCAGAGAGTCCATGTATCTATATATATGTCTATTCATCTAAGATATGAACCAACTATGGTCATGCTGAAAACTCACTGACACTGTTCAATAGTGTTTATTTGTTGCAAGTGGGTGGGGTGCTTGGCAACAAATGAGACTCCATTTAGTCAACCATCTTCACCTTGAGAGGCATACTACTCTCTCACGAATATTATTCCTTCATTAATATATTCAAACTGTCAGATCACTTGAAGTAAAGGGGCCAGCATAACAATTCCCTTATTATCGCCCACCCACCCATATGGTTATAAACGAAGTTGCAGTAGACACGTATGTTGTTTGGCAGAACACTCATTTTCGGAGATCACATTACCTGTACCTGTTCACACAAGGAAAAAGAGAAGTTCACATATTCACCTTGATTAAAGACTGGTACTCTTCTTTTAGTCTCTGTACCCACAGGTCGCCGTCTCGCGGCCCTGCCTTGGTGTTAAGCAGCGGAATTGCGGCGAGAGCTTTTTTAGTTCCAGCGTCCACCATCTTGGTATTGCAGCGACCTCTAACGGTGGAGATTCGAACTAACTCACTCGAATTCCAAGCTGAGACGGAGTGGATGTCGGTCCCAGGTACCACTGGCACCAGCCTGAGCTACTAGTGCGGGTACAGAGTATGCTCTACAGACTTTAACATGAAGTAGTAGTAGTAGTAGTAGTAGTAGTAGTAGTAGTAGTAGTAGTAGTAGTAGTAGTAGTAGTAGTGTTTCTTATTTATCTAACGTAGAAGACAATTATAATTTGATTACTGTAACCTGGGATGTATTTCTCTACTGTAACACACCCCATTTTAGCACCTGGAATAAGTACAATACATTCCGTCTGTTGATGATCATTTCATTTACATGAGTTGGTATTGGAAAGAACAGTCAAAAATCAGTTTTGCGAATTAATTTCCAAATTTTGATACTATATACATTTACTAACTCCACAAAATTACTCTCATAGAAGGGTTTCTGCCTGGCTCCATCCGCATAACCTGACGCAATAGGACATTATTCCCCAGCTTTGGCTTTGTATTCGTGTGCACGAGAGCCTGCTATCGCAGTACCTGATACACTACTATGATCGAGGTCCAACTTGTTATACATTTTTAAAAAGATTTTATTTTCATTTTCTTGGATGTCGAGCACGATTATACTGTATCTATAGGTAAAACATCATCTTATCGGAGGCATATTGTTACATTAGCTAATTGGAGGTATACTCCCGGGTAGGGGGTGGGGGGGGGGGGGCACTCAGGTACAGAGGGGGGCCGCACATGCGTTACGTATTTCGCGGAAGAAGGGGTCTTTTTTTAAGACCTCCGCATGTCCGCGATTTTGTAAAAGAAGGGTACCTTTTTGTACCCAGGTACGAAGTATGGGGGTCAAAATCCTCTTACAATCCACGAAATATACGCGGCTCTCCTCTTACAATCCACGAAATATACGCGGCTCTGACGCCGAGTGACTCCCGAAGTGACTGGGCTTCCGCCACTTGCTGCCGCTAAACAAGCAGAGGATTATAAAATCTTAAATTAAAATACGTGTTCCCCCGTTCATCCAATGTCATTGTTTTTATAAAAGAAGGGGTGTTTATTTAGTGGAAAAAATCAGCGTTTTATTCAAATAAGGGTGCTTTTTTGGCCAGAAATCAGTGCTTTAGGGGTATTTTTTAATTTTGATAACGAACGTATGCGCCCCCCTAAATACCCAAGTGCTCCCCCGGGGGTATACTATTCTCTAAGAAGACAAATTGTATGTTATGTGACATAACACACCTTATGCGCTAATATCACCTTTCTTGTTGTGCATCAACCAAGAGAGTCCACTTATTATCAAATGCTTATATCCTGCCACTTATTGTCTACAAGGTCTAGTAGTCGTTGGACGTCACATGTGACGTCCAGCGACTACAAGATACTTCTCCTTATTGTTGCTTTACATCTTGCATCATAACATGATTTTTTACAATGTATTTAACCATCTTGGTAGAAGGTCTTTTTTCCAAATTTTGAAGTGTATCAACACTATGTTAACAGTTCACAGAATCATGGGTACTGTTTGGTTATTTGTGGTATCACCCAATAATTTATTTCATTAGTGAGAGAGTAATCTTTCACACCTAAATCACTTATCCAGCCGTGATTATTTCCCAATGTATATATAGGGCAGGATATAAGCATGCAAAGGGCCTGCTCTGACGGCCGTGTGATCTAAGGCGCCGCCACTGACTGCACACTATCTCTCACCACTGCCTGGGTTCGAATCCCGGCCTGGGCATGTGGGAAAGTTGCCAGTAACTTGAGGTTGGGCGGTGGTCTTCGCCGGGTACTCCTGTTTCCTCCACTACTGGCTAGTCACGAATTAGCCACAATTGGCATAAATGTGACGAAAAACGAAATATCAATTTCAAAATTCAACAATAAGCGTGCAAGCATTACCATCTACCTCACTATTCCATGATGAGCAGATACAGTATGTAAATCCTTTATATTAAAGCTATGGAGTATGAGGTCTCGCTACCTGATCTCCTACTAGTATGCATGTCGAAAGGATACTAATTTAACTCACAAAATACCATGCAACTTTCAAAATATCATTCAACTTGGTTGAATATATTGTGCAACTTTCAAAATATGGTGCAACTTATAAAAGATATATCACGAAACGCAGGAACGATTTATATCTTTTTGGGAACATGTAAAGGGGAAGCTATCATTTATTTTACCCTTTTATAATGAAAAGGCGATGTGGGTTATGTTATTTTTCTTAAATCTGGAGCCTAATCATATACATATATATATATATATATATATATATATATATATATATATATATATATATATATATATATATATACAAACACAAATATATATATATATATATATATATATATATATATATATATATATATATATATATATATATATATATATATATATATATATATATATATATCATGTGTACTGAACAACAAATATTACATTTAAACTTTTTTATTGAAATAATCAGTGTCATTTTAGACTATGTGCAATATGATTTAACTCTCTCAACAGAATTATGGTTACGAGGTGAACTTTATGTTAATATATTAATGTAATTACATACATATGATCTTAGAACATTGTACGCCTAGAATTTCGTTCCTAACAATATTCATCTTCATACTAGTACTGGAAATTTTAAGCAGTATTTAGCAGAAGCACCGTGTTTCCCGGCCAAGTCCCGCCCCCCCCCCCCTCCCAGGGATTCAATTGACTGGTGCATAATATAAGTGGAAACAATGAGACATTGACAACTTGACAATTGACATAGCTCTACCTTTAAAGGTCATTTTCCACATGATTGTTTCATTAAGTTACTGTAATGTGTGTTCTAACAGTGCTGTCAATGTGTTTAGCTTGCGACCTGTATGAAATTGCCCTTATGGTAAAGGATTCTCTACTCTCAGATGGTGTTCCTTCTTGTGGAGTCTCGAACGCATACCTTGCACTCTTCTTAGATACGCACTTGATTCAAATAAACAGAACTAGGCCTGATAATGCAGCAACACTCCCACCAATAAAAAAACAGACATCATAACGCCCAATGGAATCCTTCAAGAATCCTAAAAGAAAGACAAAAAATGTGGAGTATCAAAACTACAGAAAATTTAGAGAGTACACTTGGCATTGGCTAGCTCATCCAATTTCATTTGTTGTTTTATGGATTTTTTGCCATCTCTAAAAGGGTATTAGACAAAGATTTGTTGTTTCTCAAAAAGAACAGCTTTTCCATAATCTAACAAATGTCAATTTAAAACAGTGCTGACACTGGAGAGCTTTGTGTTTTAACCTGAATCAGAGTGAACCATTGCAAGTGTCAACCAATGTAAACATATCCAACAACCTGGCTTGAATGCCTACGAAGGGTACATAATTGAAGTTTCCTCTTACAAAAGTTAATAATTGAATCAGCTAAAATAAGAACTAACCTGCTAAAGGTGGCGAAGCAAGATTTGCTATCCCTTGGAAAACCCGGATGACTGGTGTGTACTGTTGCATCTTCTCCCTGCCACACAGCTCTACCAAGACTCCGCTGATTTGGGCATATATGTTAGTTTTAACAACTGAACTAACAACCCCTAAAGGTATGACTACTTCAAAAACTGTGATGAATCCAAATATGGCCTCAAAAGCTCCATTTATAATAACCATGCTTGCATATAGGTATTTCATGATGGGTCTCAGTGAAGGCAAAGATAGAATGGCGCCAATAAAAGGATTCAGTATGATATCAGCAACGGCCTGAGCAGTGAAGTAAAAAGCTGCATCATTGTTTGAAAATCCTCTTTCTGTCATTGAGACAACCTTGAATTGAGCGAGAGAAGAACTTATTTGAGTTCCAACCAATGCTGTGACAATAGCAAGAAATACTGGACTTGCCAGCATGTGCAATTCTTTGCGTAAAATAATAGCTATGGGGCTTCTGTTATTATTTCCATCATCATCGCTTTGTTGAGTCGGAGTTCCAGTACTAGTATTCACTCCTGAGTTGCCATTTACCTCTGGTGGTGTTCTTATCTCAACATCTTTAAACCCTTCATTCGCCAAACCCGCTGCTTGGGCTGAATCTTTGTCTTTGACAGTTGACTGGTCATTTGGGGAAAAATATAAAAGACCAGTAAAACAGGTCAGGAAAGAGAAAGCTGCCAATGAAAAGAACATTGCTTGATAACCAAAACTGTCCAATATGGCTCTGACTATGTATAATGATACTATTGAACCAATTCCATATGCAGAACCCAGTAATGATAATCCCAGAGATGTTTTCCCTGTGACGTGAAGGGGGATGATAATACTGGTGGTCAGGTAAGTAAATGAATAACCAATACCTGAAACAGAATAAAAGAATGTTATGGACGATTGGCAATATTAGAAAAGATATATGACTGGCACTAGCAAGACATGCTTGAGTTGCTAAAAAGGCGAAGCAGGGCTAGGATTGGTAAGTGTGGATTTAATAAGGTGATTAGAGGTGACTGCATAAGGCATTAATAACCAAGCTCTGGCTTAATAAGGGTATCATGTTAAGGGTATAATGATCAGTAAAACAACATTATATGCATGAACGTATGTGCCTACATATATGTATACATATATATTACATATATGTGAGTGAATGTGTGTATATGTGTATGTTTATTTATATATATATATATATATATATATATATATATATATATATATATATATATATATATATATATATATATATATATATATATATATATATATATATATACCAGCATACTATGTACATGTAGACACATACACACCTTTAACCTTAAACTAAACTTTTTAATTACCTGAGATGGAGAAGGCCAGGTAAACAATTCCTACATTTCCTGCAAATGCTAGGATGAAAAAACCTGCAGTCATCCCACATGCTCCTATGACATTTACAGTCCTAAATGATGTAAAATCTACTAGTTTCCTCGCCAGTGGAGCTGGAAGATAAAACACAATAGAAAACATGTAATATCAGCTGACAGTGTTAACACACTTCCATGTTGAGTACACACAAAATATGACAACTTTCATATAGGGCCATGTATAAATAGATTAACCATACTGGATGGACACTTTTAATAGGAACTAAATGGAGAATGAAGAAATATTCAACTTTTCCAGTATTTAGGTGACGTCCCATAAGGCTAACGTGACATTACGACTAACT
Source organism: Maea johnstoni (assembly GCA_963942565.1). Taxonomy (NCBI): domain Eukaryota; kingdom Metazoa; phylum Annelida; class Polychaeta; order Spionida; family Magelonidae; genus Maea; species Maea johnstoni. Next base: position 16,650,757 of record OZ012689.1, on the reverse strand, counting down.
GATAAGACACAGCTTTTCCTCTCTACTGTAGAAATACCAAAAAGAGCATAAGCTAAGGCAATATGAAGATGATACTTCTATATTCCTCAAAGCAACAGAACAAATCTTTAAGAATAGTTTAGAAATTCTCCACCGTTTTTATCTAAAGTCTTGTCTAAAACTGAATATTATTCAAAAGACTAAGGATAAGGATAGGCAAAAAGGAATAGGCGTTTCTGTCGAAAGAACAACCATGTCTGGGTTAACAAATTCAATGCACTGGACAATAGTTATGACACCACCGGTGTTGAACACATCACAGAGTTAAACATAACAGAAAAAAAATTATCTATGAAACTTTTAATGCAGATCTGGATATGAAGTAATATCACCCCAATGGAAAGACTCACCGTCTTCAAAGGTTCACTCAAACCTCCAATCTACAATCTCCAGTTAAGTTCATTTCCAAAATAATTAACCTTTTGCAAGCCTCACCGTCTCATAAACAGGAAACAATAACAAAGATTGGAAAACAATCTAATGATTTTATTTGGATAAATAAACGCCATGAAGCTTAACAAAACATATAATGCTTGGATACTGAACAAGGAGGGATATACATGTGCAATTTGATAAAAGTTTTAAGATCACATGGATAACTGAAATGCATCAAACAGAACCAGACTGGCTGGATTTTGTACAGGTAAATGAAATAGAAAGGTTGATCTGGACTGGTAAAAACTACCATAGTTTCCTCCTCAATAGTACTCTTAACCCCTTTTGGAAAAGCGTCATATTGGCCTACAATAACTTGTCCTGGTTAGCAAATAAAGCACTGACAATCCCTATGCCTTCCCAGCCTATCTAGGGTAGCCTAGGAATCAACATTTCATTCAGAAAACTCTCTGTTCACGAAAAACATAGATTTCCTAATGTACCTAATATGAAAATGATGGTGTACCATTAACCAAATCGGAACTTCAAACTCGCACTGGACAAACCATGAAGTTCACCTCCTACTTTGCTTACTTTGCACTAATGAAAGCGATTCCTAGTGAATGTAGTATAGTTTTAAGGAAGTCACTAAGGACTAAAACTTTGTTTTAGAAACAATACCAAAATGTAAGAATCCACTAGGCCTTGATAAATACCTGGATGATAAATGGAAAGGCACTTTTGCAATACTTATTTTTGTATAAACCAAAAAACAACTATCCACGTCTTTTGGCAACGTCAATAAAGTACCTATATCTAAAGGTATTGCAAAGTCAGCAAGGTCTATATTTTACTACAGTTTTTCCTCTATGTTGCTTTTATTTTACTATTCAGCATTCACAAAGTATGTGGTACCTGAAGGTTTTTTTTAATGAGACATACATTACGCATTACTTAAGTACACTCCCATTAAGGTATTAGGTTTGAGGGGTAAAAAGGGAAAAAAGTATATCCACAAATAATAACCCTTTTATTTAAAAAGAAATGTGGAGAATTGATCAGAGGGAGGAGGATCACATTTTTTTCTAAAATTGCTCGTCTGAAAATCCAAGAAGATTTCTCTAGGATATTTTGTCAGGTATGAAAGCAAAATATCGTTCAACTTCCAAGATGCATACTTTTCAGGTAGATTCTTTATTAATAAAGTTTTGGCTCTATTTAGGGTTGTACATCCCTTTCGAAAGGGTTATCTATATTATTTTAGAATGTGTCATGAATTTGTGTAAAAGATATTGGCAGAGACAAATATTATACGCATTCGGGTTGTTTTGTAATCCAGCATGATACATTCGAGTGTTACGTATTTCAGAGCTGGTGATAAGCAATAAATGGTGGCACATATCTACTGGGGAAAAGTCACCATTATCTTAAATATTTTATTATAATATCTTTTTGACTTATTGACTTTAAGTACATACACATAAGATTGTCATACACATAAGAGTGTCAATATTTATAGATGTCAGTGACCAGCTGAAATTGTACGTCACTGAAAGCACCTTGTAGATGGCGCTGTTTTACTTACCATTTAGTATGGGACCCTCTTAAGGAGGTCCGTGCTGTTAGAATTTTATTTTACGATGGCCACAGTCCAAGGTTTCTTAGAATTTGAAATAAAGGTAACGTTAGTAATGTTTGTGACGCATTAATTGTATTTAATACTGTAAATCACTTAAATGCATTATATAGCGCAATTACGGTACTGTCCTGGATAGCGTGATCTAAATATAGCGCCCCTATAGAGCCCTAGTTTATTTTTACCCACTGGCTGGCATGGTCAGTAAACAACAAAGTATATATGTTGTTTGAGGGTTTACCATTGCGTTCTGTGTTTAGAAACTGTTTCGCAAATATTTTATACAAAATGTTAAAACTATTGATGTGTACGGCAATATGTATCATGTACTATAAATACACATCTCTCACATACAACATTCAACTTGCTGATAGGCTCGAATAAACAGAGCAGCTTCCCTGCATGGCATTTTATATATAGGCCATATCTAAATTATCCAAGGGGCATAGCTACAAAAACAGCGGGGAAAAAACTCACCAAGGAAACATTCTAGTCCAGTGAAGAGAGAAAGTGTTCCCGCTGTGACTGAGGCCGACTCGCCAAATTTCTCCAACAGTTCCTCGTAAATAAAAGGCAGTGTTGTGTTGACCACTCCTCTTAAACAAGTTGAGATAAAACAAGCAAGAACGACTAGACATTTTCTACCAGTGACCTCAAACCAGGGCCCCGCCATTGTGTTGAATGTTGGTGTAATGTGCGTGTGACTATGTGTGTGTGTTTGTGCATGTGTATGCATGCGTGAATGATATTGCTCTGGAGTAACCTTCGGGGTAATTGAGATGTTCTCGGTGTGCACAGGCCTGCTAGGGTCGCATGAACATTTCGGTGGATACAAGACTTTAACACGAGCATCGTATTGTAAAAAGTTCAGAGGTAAAATTTGGAGGCTGGGTGCGCCCCTGATCTGAATCTACGATACTGACTAAGATAACTACTAAGTCCATACGTACAGTGAAGCTTATCCTGTTTGTTACCCCATGCCTTCTGGGCTTGACGGGCCACAGTCTTTCCAATGAGGAATCGTGGCAACTCTTCTCGTAGTTACCACTCTCTCCGTCAGGGGATTGAGAGTGCACAGCCCAGCTGTTGTCAATGTTCTGGGGCCCTAAGTATAAAGGCGTTATGCGACGACGCAGGCCGAACATAAAGGGCCGTTCCCACATCTGCGATCTAGTGTAGCGACCGCAGCGAATTATAAATCGCTGCGGTCGCTGTGCGGTCGCTACACTAGATCGCAGATGTGGGAACGGGCTCAACGATCTGGGGCCCTAAGTATAAAACTTTACGTAGTGCTTGCGATGTGCTTGTGGTTAGAAAATCTATTGTTCTCCCTTTGTATTCTTAACCACAAGCACCTCCCAAGCAGAACATAAGAGCTTTATACTTAGGGGCCCTGGTCGCTACAAAAATTATTGGGTCAATCTACAGTGATCACACAGCGATTCATAATTCGCTGCGGTCGCTGTGCCGCCGCTACACTAGATCGCAGATGTGGGAACGGGCCTTAAGATCTAGAGGCATAAGTATACAACTCAAATCGCAGGTGGTACATATCCCAGCCTGCGGTTTTTTTGCGACGGGGTCGAACCTGACAAAATGCAATAGCGACTTTCCCTGTCATTTTGATTAGTGAGTGTGCCGTCTAATCAAAGTTAGCCTCGCCCACCTAGAATACCGTTGTCTAAGAAAAGCTCCGAAAATTACGCCAAAAAGAACACGCCCGCAGCCAAGCAAAGATACTGTGTGCTAGGATTCAGAAGTTGTTTTATCAGTGTGGGATCTACATGTCATAGCTGTAGATGATGTAGCTGCACTATCTGCTGAAGGGGTAGTTCTCCTCTAGGAGGTATGGGACAGAGCAAGACGTAGTGGTTATATTGGACATTAGAAGGTAAAGTTATATGACCTAAGATATTTAGATTTTAATAGTATAGTG
>OZ012689.1:16629271-16641771 GCA_963942565.1 Maea johnstoni | reverse complement strand
AGATGCCGTAATGGTAAAGTGAGGAACACACCCATGCTAAGATTAACCCACGTGCGCAAAGTGGCAAGACCTGAGACATGAGATTTCATGGAAGTGGGAGATCTAAAGATAAAGCAGAAGATATTCTATGTAAGCAGACAATTAATCATGTTATCACACAGGTGGTGAATTTTCTGACCTGACCACAAGGCAGCCCACAGGGGTACGGCCAGAATCAAATTAAGCTTCTGTAAGGGCTAGGGGTAGCCCCTTTGACTGGAATATAACAACATAATGTGGAGGTTTATATAACGGAATCCTACTTCTTGCTTAACCCTAAATCACGGGATGGGTTCTGGCAAAGTCCGAGAAGAACCACTAAAATAGAATGATGTGGAAACACAGGTACCTCTACCTTACACATATCTAAATTCACACAATAATCAAACTCAACCAACGCAAACTATGAGTCATCACACATTACATCACCATACTCATCAAAAACCTGCTCTTAAGCGGACTTGGCAACTACCATTCCTCTACACACATCAACGCCATTCTGTCCACTGTGCGAAATACTGGTACCATAGACATGACCAACATCTTCATCACTAGCTTTCATCAAAACATTACCAATATACATATCACGACTAGCCAAGTCAATAACACCCAACCTATTCATACTACATTGGGTCTTGAACGTCCGTAGCATGCAGCAAACGATCACAACCAATTTCACCATCTGATTGAAAGTTCTCAACGTCACATACAACATCTAAAACCCTCAATGGGTGGCAGGCATTCCTCGTGATGTTCTGCCTCCAACCCATTCATGGAATACAACCAAGAGTGAATGCAGTCAATGACTTCTTTAAAATTCGTGAAAATTTAAAGATAAAAAAAAAGAATTTAAAAAGAATTTAAAAAAATAAAAATTTAAAGATAAAAAAGCAGAAACACAGCAACAGAATACATGATGTTGCGTGGTTCTTATCCAAAACATGCAACTCTTAGGCCTGCATTGTCCGATCTGCCATCAGTTCTGTCTCCACAATTCCATTTTTCGCATTCTTCCCCTTCACCCTGTTTCTGCTATGCTTAGCATCAAGTGTTGAGGTGGTGCTGGCGGTCCAACGCTATATAAAGGTAGACACAAGAGGATATCATTATTGGTAGATACAGATTGTTATCAGTTCATGTTGATATACTAATATGGCAGTTATGATTAAGTGAAGCCACTAATATAACTCTTAGTAATCATTATCATACTACAGCAGTTTATCACAGCATGTGGCTGTGGTATATATATATATATATATATATATATATATATATATATATATATATATATATATATATATATATATATATATATATATATATATATATATATATATACATATATATATATATATATATATATATACATATATATATATATATATATACATATATATATATATATATATATATATATATATATATATATATATATATATGTATATATATATATATATATATATATATTTATAATATGAGAGAGAGAGAGAGAGAGAGAGAGAGAGAGAGAGAGAGAGAGAGAGAGAGAGAGAGAGAGAGAGAGAGAGATCAATTCTCATAGGGGAAGGACATTTATCAAAATAGGATTTAATAACTTTCAAGGTAAAACTTTTCTGACAGCATTATCAGTGTATATACACACCTGAACGAATGATCCGTCATACTGTAGAAGCTTGTAAACCATGAAGCATGGTATTGGCATAAGTGTTGAGGAAGCCAATAGCCAGCCAATTATGTTGCTCCAATTCGGGTATACATATTCGCCATATGTCAATCCTGAGGCTTTAGACAGCATGAATGCTACAGCAAACTGCAATGAGGAATGTATACGCATGTCAAAAAGCAAACAAATGATTTTTTTGTATCTTGGATTTGATGACGTCATGAGACCAATGGAGTAACAAGCGAAAAGGGAGCTCCCGCAAACTCAAAAAGATACAGTGTAACCGTATACACTACGCTGCCCAGACTCGGCAGATAGGTGGACAAGGAAAATGCCTGAAAGAGAAAAACTACAAAGAAATGTCAGGTATATACTCATTAGAGTTAAGTTGACAAATCCGACTGCGAAAGAGTCACACCTGAGTGAACAGGGTGTACGTGACTCGGATCCAAGACAGCACAACAAGAAAAGGGAGCAGCCCGCATCTGGGCGAGAAATCAAAGAAACAAAGCCGTAAATCAATCAAACAATAAGTGCTACCAGCAGGCATTTGCATACCGGACGTCGGAGAGAGCACCCGTCGCATGCTTCGTGCACACTTCAAATTCCTGTCAAAAATCAACAGATATGGAAAAGAAACCAACTGCAAAAACAGACAAAATGGAAGGTAACTATAAGCAAACGTGGGGACAATGTTTAGTGTGAAAGCTACGCGAAAAAACCCAAAGGGTTGCTTATACTTTGACATTATACCTTCCCAGCCGAGAAAAAACGTTGAGAAAGCCGATGGAGAACCTCGACGTGGATGATGCAAAAAAGGCAGCTAGAGTTCGATGACCATCCGGCCGCCAGTCAACCTGCCACAAAGGAGAAACCCATAGCAACGGGGCTTCCCAAAAGGAAAAGACACGCACCACTGTACCAGTACCGCAAGGAAGTTGAGAAGGTGGCAGTCGTTCCAGTAAACAACACAAGAGTCGGAGAGATAGCCGACAAAGGGAACAAAAAAGCCCAGGAACAACCATCGCGTCCCCAACTCCCTCCTCTCCCGAAACCGTCAAAGTATCGCTCGAGACTTGGAGTCTTCGAGCTCGACTTAACGTACCCCTCATTCAGGATCAGGAGAGAAGCGAGGAGGGCGAAGGAAGCAGCATCACGCGGTCAATCCCGTCGCACCCCCGAGGAACCTCGGGGGTGCGACAACCAAGTACCTCGTCGTCGAGCAGGAGACCTCGCACACAAGAGGAAGAGGATCAACTGTACAACCATTTCTACTCCGTGGAAACAACAACAGTTTCAACGAGCTCGGAATGGATCTCCAGCAGCGAGGACGAGGCGCAGCTGTAAGGGGTGAGTACTGCGAATAATACCGATGCAGAAGTGAAAGGCGTAAAGGAAAACGAAAGTAACGCGAAATTGCGCCTATGTAACTATTTTTCTGTGCCACTGTAGCGTAACGCTACAATCTATATGATCTGTCACTTTGCGGGTATCTCTGAGTTACTGATTTTTTTCCGGAAGTTATAATGTGTGCGTTTATTCAATGACAAATATTTGAATGGTACTCGAAAGTATACAAATAACCTTTCACAAAGTTAACCGGAAGTGAAAGTTATAGGGTATTTTTCCTTTTTATTAGCAGTGAAATTATACATTTGTTGAAATATGTTTGTAACATGAATAACTTATGAATTGGGTAAAAATTATAAAAAATATTTTTTTGTATCTTTTCAAGGAAAATATTTGGAAATGTTTGTTCTTCCTGTTTAGTAATACATTCATTCTTCAACACACAAACACGCACACACACACACACACACACACACACACACACACACATATATATATATATATATATATATATATATATATATATATATATATATATATATATATATATATAAATATATTATATGTATATTTACGCACATACATACATCCATAAACACAAACATAAATACACACACACACATACATACATGCATACATACATACCTACATACATACATACATACCGCAGTGATAAGAGGTGAAACCCCTAGCCAGCAAATCCTCCATGGCCATGATGGCATTCTACCAAGCATCTCCTTGATGTTGTTGCAGAATTTCTTGTGACCTTAAAGAACAAAGATCCGGCTCTGATGTATGTTCAATCACCACCTCTGTTGAATTAATTCGATTTTATTCTTATTCTAGTTAATTTCCTATTTAATAGCATCCACTCGTGTCCTTACCATAAACGTAATTGATGACAACACACTCCATGATTCCTATTACAAGAAGACCAAGTCCCACACTGTACCAATCCATAAGATTAATGGCGTACATTCCACCCTGAAAAAAGAATATGTCTAATGTAAAGTGGAATCTTTGGATAGATACGACATCATAAAGACTCCATTTTGGCAATACCAAGCGAATAATACAAGAAAAGCGTGATTAATAAAACATATTTCAGGTTTGGCACAACATTTTTTTAAAGATTTTCCATCCTTTACTATAGTTCTGCACTTTTGTGCATCTCACCCGCACACGTCCACTGCTCGCTTAGTATAGAAGCTGGGGATTCTACGCATGCGTGCATATTAAACGTCCCTGACGTCAGCCATGCCGACATGAACTCCACAATTCTGACCGCCTTAACTTTACAAGTGTGCCATAGAGGCACCAGGCAACGGATTTTTATCAAATAAAGATGTAACTATACAAAGAAATAAGGTAGGATACGAACGTGACTGGTTTTGGGGGGTGTTTCAGGTTATAAATATGAGCGCCCAGTTTTCTTGGCGCAAGCTTGGATTAAGAAAAGAATGGATATGTAACGAGAGACCAATTACTATATGCCCTATAGTTACATGCTAGCCTCATGCCAGGACTAGCAGATAAGGCAGCAGCACGAGGTCACGTGGGAACAAGGACCAATCAGGGCTCCCGCATCGATTACATTACAGAGAAACCTTATCTCCACCACCTGCTGGGGGTGCCCAGAGCACCTATTAGCGACTATTAATTGACACTGGTTGAGGCTAGCATGTTCAGGTTGACCGGCTGGTTTCCATTCCATGTGTTGGTCTTCTAAGGCGCAAGTTCACTTTTTTAAATGCTTAGAACTCTAACGGTGGTGTAGGCCTATAGACATAGCATATAGTAAACATCGGCCGGTGCCACTGTTAGAGTTGCTCGAACCAGGTTACGCTGTGTACATCCAGTTCATTGACCATCCTGAAGTTGTCTTAGGTGATGATGACATGCTCAATTTCACTACAAGGATGGCCATGTTTCACGAGTGTCACGGAGAGGTAAAATTGATACACTCATAATCTACGTTACTTTGACCATTGAACGTGCCTGTTTGACAATGAATGGTGTTTGTTGCCGGCTACTGTTCATCTTGTTCCTGTTGAAGTTCATAATCATAGTACCTTTGCTGTCTTGTCCCACGTGTACTGTTAGGCGTGAAACAGTGTTAAAGTGAATATGATTTGTAACTACCTATTACCGATTATAACTGACACTTATTGATATACTTAACACTCCAAGTAATGCATTCTGCCTTCTTTCTGTTTCGTATTGTTTGTGTGTAGTAGTGTTTTGTGCGCCGCAAAGCAGTGTTTAAGGTGGCCGTAAACGTTTCGTCCTCAAGGCAGGCCTGTTTTGAGATATATCTATTATGTTAATGAACCGGGTCTTACCCTACATATGAAAAAAACTCCATACCTCTACCCCACTCCAAACTCCATAAATTGTGAAATTTGTTTGTGTGACAGCTGAGGATCAGAAAGCAGGCTCAAGCCATGCTGCAATGTTTTGGTCATGTGACCAATTAGCTGATAAGCCCCTCGCACCTGCCAAGTGAAGATGAGGCAGGATATGGAATAGCACCACAGATAATGATGTTTTGATCAATCCAAAAATAGTGTATTAAGGGTTAGTCTTAATCAAAATGTGGCTCCGGCTGTCTGAGAAAAACAGGAAACATACCAGTTTTTGGGCAACAGGTAATACAATGTGTGTATTTGATGGGAAAACTTGGGCTTTGCATGTTGAGTCATTCCTTCTCATACCTCCAGCTTGAACAGACACTCCATGCTCTTTGGGTAATTAACAATACTAAAATGGGACAATCACACCCATATAAGTACAATTACATCCATATAATTCAGCTATCAACTAATTGAAGCCTGTATTTTTTTCACAACAATGTTGTCAGTCAGTTAGAGAAACAAAAAAGATTGGAATTACAGGTGAACAATTGGGTTAGGTGATTGATTAGCACTGTGGCTTCAGTTCTGTGGAAATAGATACAGGTATCTGTGTTGTGTCAATTGGACATAACCCCCTCAGGTCTCCGCTCAGTGTGTAGTGTCACACTTAAGAAAAAAATGTTGACAGTTGTGAAATACAATGGAAGGTTACTTTATCCTTCCACTTGGACTAAAATAAATACATTAAAGTAGTAGCAAGTTATTGCACAGTTACAATAATTGTGTAAAACGCATAACTGCCATTTTCTCAGCTTAGATTTCTATAGTTTTACTCTCACGGCTGACGTGAATTTAGATACAAATCTTAATCAGTTAGCTTCAAACTTAGCATATAGATTCTAGAACATGTTCACTAGAGATTGAGACGGGGATATTGCAATATCTTATCTAGTTTATTTTTTATAGTGAATGAAAAATCAAGAAATGAAAAAAGTATTTTTTTTCCTAAATTGTTGTTAGATAAATGGCCATAAAAAAAGTTAGGGGCAACATTTTACAAAACCCCCGTCTCATTCTCAGGAGACAAAGGTTTTATTCAACATATTAAAAAATCAGGTTATTATTTTAGACCCTGCTCTTAGATTTATGTCAGCCGTGGCATATGTACTGAAAATTGACTAGCCAAAGTTTCGACCCCAATCTCTTCAGAATATTTGGAGAACATATAACCTATCCATATCCTATGTATTCCCTAGAATATCAGCTTTCTAAAAATATATAGTTTGTTAGGGGTTTACTGTACAGATAATGAGAAGTCAGCCATTGTTAGAGGGAAAGTCTGCTCTCCACCGGAAACGTTTACAGCCACCTTAAGTGAGTTTAGCCGTGTTCAAACTATAGTAGGCTATTTTATAAATAGTTTGGACACTTATTGACATTTAAGCCTATAGTTACGGCACTTTCATCTTTGGTAGACGTCCGCACGCTGTTCAAGTAAGTGTAAAACAGAAAGACTACAATTTATGAATACTACATTGTACCGTCCTTTGCAGATTGTTTTGTCAAACGTAATTTATGCGGCAGTGTACCGTGTGCAGTATCACTGTCTATTGTTGTGTTGTACTGTATTTGATACTTGTTTTCTATATGTGTTATGTGTGTGTTTTCGGGTTAATAGTTTAAAGTGTGTTTGTCAGTTTTTACGTTTTACTTTGTCGTTCTCAATTCTAGTCATTATATGTTTATGGGTGATGTCGCAGGTATGAAATACAATATCAAATGATTCTACAAACTATTTTCTATGGTGTTGCAGGTGTGACACGGTAAAATGTTTTTATGTGTATGTTACATACTTAGTTTGGTTTGGTTTACATAATACTGGGTATATATTACTGTAATCTAAGTGAAGGGATCTTTTTAATGATAAATCAAATCTACTAGCTCATGATGAAGTAAACCAACCTTGGCTATCTCCTTGGTCTGAAACGAGATAACTGTACCCAGTTCTTTTATTTTAGGTTTATAATTCTATATACAGATTTGTATGTAATGTTATTTGTTCGTGTATGGATTGTTTTATATTTGTATCTGTTCTCAATATTAGTATATATCATATTGTATTATTATATGATATGAAAATACTTGTATTTATGTGAAATCAAATTCTGCAATTTGAAATTGTCAAAAGGGTGTGACCACCACATATGTTTTGACACCTATGTGTATGTTTATATGTATGTTACGTTTATGTCATTTATGTTGTTTCAAAAAAATATGAAATAAAAATTATTTACACAATTGTGTAATTTCAAAGTTAAAGAAAAACATCGCGTGAACTCAAATGAACACCTCAGACTTGGCACATATGTACATCATGTAATAAAGATGAGATACGAGTGTGAACAAATGTGATAGATGACTCTTGGCGGTCAATTCCGACCGAAATTGGGTGTTTATAAGACAAAATCTGTTCAGTTTGTCCAATTTACACATTTATCATACATACAATGCTGCATTTGGAGTTTTAGAAGACTACCTTAGAATGTCCTGAAGAGATTGAGTGATGTGAGCCATGCATATATCTATGTGGGTGTTGATAGCAGACCATCAGGAGCCAAACACCTCTAAAATGGCAAAGATAATAACTCTTGGGATTATTTGATTAACTTCTTGTTTGGTGGACTTCTTACCAAAATTTCTCATTCACTTTATTCTTGATAATCAATAAGGTCCTTGTCTAGTGAGGAAACATAAAATTAAATGTTGAAGGTGTGTCTGCACTGAGTGACATCACATTCAGGGTACATATGTAGAAACGGGTAAAAACTGACTATTTAGGGTTTTTCTAAAAGTCATATATAAAGTTGTTCAGGCAGCCGCAGGCAATAGATATATTTAAACAGTAGACACTATAAGCTTTCATTTGATGTATCATTAGAACCCCCTTGCACATTCATGTATTAAAGAATTGGCTCCATACATAGTAGCTTTAGTGATGGCTATATACAGCACATAGTGAAAACGCAGCTAATGACCATCTCATTCTAGTTTTGTTGCTTCCTAGCATCATTTATCATTCAAATTACTCTTAACATGCACTTTGGATATCAAATGGGTATTTCGGAGGGAAGAGTATCACCGTTTTCCAAAAATAACTTTATTCAAAAGTTATGGAATCTTAAAGTTGAAAAATGAACTTCTGTCTTTTTTTCAATAAAAGATTTTGAAGGATATTCTATCAAATTTGAATTGATCCAAGATTTGAAAAACTGTGATTTGTTTTCTCTTCTGATGCAAGCTTTTTCAATTGTTTATCCCAAAAATCGTACACCCCGCTGTGAGGGTACTTTTGTGATCCTCAATATATTCCTTAGCAGCACTTTTAAGTAATATAAACTTTGTTTAGGATTAAATGTCAAAAAAGCAGGGTAAAAGGAAAACTGAGCAGAGGAAATTCTCCATATAAGCTATTTCAACTCGCTTTCGATATGCGTCATTGTCCCTAAACGTTTTGTTTTTCCAAACTTAAGGCATTTGCATAACACGTATCCCTTTCTGTACAGTTGTCACGGATCACAAACTAAACAGGATCATATCTTGTAAGAGGATTCTTAATGAAAACATGAATACATACCGACGTTGTAAAGATCAATCCGAAAAGGAAGAAAGTGGTACAAAGTCCAAGGCCAACAAAATGTCTCCTATGTTGCAAATATTCAGGAAATTCATCCACGAGCATTGTGCTTAAGCATTCAAGGTGCATCATCTAGAATAAGAAAAAACGTAAATCTAGGTTCATTTTATACTAAAATGCCATAGACTACAAGCTATTCCAATATCCCGTTCAAATTTGCACTTGCTATCACCAATAGTTACTGACCGACGTTTAAGATATCTTAAATAATCAACATGCAATGGACAGAAATGATGTGCTTGGTTACCTTATCTAAACAGATTTAAAGAAAAATTATTTCTGTTTTAAATATGACATTAAACAGATAAAAACATCTGTGTGAGGTTGCCAGCATGATTGTATCCCCCTCGGGAGCTTTGTCACACGAGGGCAAAGCCCTCGGGTGACAAAGCTCCCGAGGGGGATACAATCATGCTGGCAACCCCACAGAGATGTTGCATTTGTTTTATTATACCGAACAACGTCATACCACAGAGTCTTGCGATATCCTCCTCCCCCACTTCCTTAATGCCATCTGCTTGGGGTGCTGCCATTACTGCTAATTAAGCACTCATAAAAGCTACGATGAAAGGTCAATGTTATTTTCTTTATCGTTGTTCTTAACAAAAAGACAATTCCATTGTTGACTGGCGGCATTCTGCTCAGGCCTTGACACACATGTACTTTCACCATGCGTGGGGATCTTAAAAGCATGACGTCCTCAACAGTAGAGGGAATCATGAAACGGTAGGTTTACAATCCACGGTTCCATGACAACGGGTTTCATTGCGTCGAATGGTGACCGCTGTCAAGGAACCTACAGAGACACAGGTAGCCAGCAGTTTTGACACATGGCTCTCATCCAATAGGATAAGAGTATCCTCGCGTGAGGTATAATAATACCTTTTGTATATCAGGGCTTGAAATTAGAGTAAGATTGACTTCAATATCAACCCAATGGAGGAGCTTGGTTCAGCTTTAACATGAACCCTCATTTGCTGCTGGGACTTATATAACATTGGAGATATCTACATTTAAAGTTGTCAGATTTGTATGTTTATTGCAGGAAATCCGAAACCATTTGAAAATGGCTATATATATATATATATATATATATATATATATATATATATATATATATATATATATATATATATATATATATATATATATATATATATATATATATATATATATATATATATATATGTATATATATATATATATATATATATACATATATAATTATATGTATATATATATATATATATATATATATATATATATATATATATATATATATATATATATATATATATATATATATATATATATATATATATATATTCATATATATATATATATTCATATATATATATATATATATATATATATATATATATATATATATATATATATATATATATATATACATACATATATATATAAATATATATATATATATATATATATATATATATATATATATATATATATATATATATATATATATATATATATATATATATATATATATATATATATATATACATTGACATACATATATATATGTATATATACGTATTATATATATATATATATATATATATATATATATATATATATATATATATATATATATATATATATATAAATATATATATATATATATATATATATATATATATATATATATAGTATATATATATATATATATATATATATATATATATATATATATATATATATATCTATGTCTGTGTGTGTGTGTGTGTGTGTGTGTGTGTGTGTGTGTGTGTGTACAGCTTTTAGGTCTTTTCTAATCTACCGCATCATTCCTTCTTACCACGCTGTCCGCTCCGATGAGGAAGAGCATGAAGAAGAAGAGTGCTGACCAGAGGGGTGCTATTGGCATGGCGGCCAGGGCACGTGGGTAGACTACAAATGCCAAACTGGGACCTGTATGTGATATGAAGAAATTACACATATATCACGGGTTTATTAAGATAGAGACAGTTTAGACACACGTTTGACCTTAAATCTAGGAAAGAGCTGGCGATCACAGATATGGGAAATGGCAGCTTCTAACTGAATTTCAAAAAGTAAGTACGACAACCCACTCAGCGTCTTTGCATTACTTTGCAAATTATGATTATGTGGTTTATTTGAAATTCTACAGAAAGTTTGACTTGTTATGAACGTTTCGTTTTAGGGAGTTCTCCCATTATGGATACTTATGGTATGACGGTTTATGCGGACCAGTCAACTTCTATTATACTGTATAGTAGAAGTAGATACTGTAGATTCACAAAAGATTGTGTACAGTAAATTTTGCGAATTTACAGAAAATCGATTTTTACGTTTTTTGTAACTTTGAGAACATGGAGTGCCAGCTAGACACTTAAAGTGGCAGCACTAATCATTGCGAATTAAAGTTTCGCGTCCGAGGCAAAACGCAAAAACGCAAAAATTAAACTAACGCAATATTTTCCGAATTTACAGTATGTATTCCAGTTCGACTTTGAGAGCTAGCTACATGACAGACCTGAAGTAACAACGTTCTCCATATCTTCGCCAAGTTGGTAGGCCATGTATCCAAGAACAGGAAAGACAGCAAACCCAGCGAAGAAGCTGGTCAGGCTATTGACCAAGCCAGTAATGACAGCGTCTCTGCAAAAGTAAACACAGACTTTATGCATCAATTCTATCCATTCATTTTTGAAACATTGCAGGATATTTCTTCTTTGCTCTTTATATGCAATTGTAGGATGAAGGAGAACACACAAGCCATTAAATATTGAACGAACTTCAAGCTCAAATGCTTTGATAAATCTACATTATGATACTAATTATCATCATCAAGAAAGAAATTTTGGTTGAGCATGAATTATTCAGCACTATACCAAGTATTAAGCCAAATCCTCATTACTTTGATAGTCAGGGATCATATGTAGCACTCAACTAACCATCCAAGGAAGCACTGAAATGCGTCCAGTAAACTAGTCAAAAATGACCCTCCTATTTTCAGGGATTTAGTCAAATCCCTGGAAATTTTAGGGATTTAGTCAAATCCCTGAGTGAAACAGGTATTTGACAAAATCCCTGAAAGTTTTAGGGATTTCACTAAATCCCTGGTTTGACACTCTTACTGTAACATATATACTGGACATACACTATATATATATATATATATATATATATGTATACATATATCTATCTATCTATCTATCTATCTATCTATCTATCTATCTATCTATCTATCTATCTATCTATCTATCTATCTATCTATCTATCTATATATATATATATATATATATATATATATTATATATATATATATATATATATATATATATATATATATATATATATATATATATATATATATGTGTATATATATATATATATCTATATCTATATA
>OZ012689.1:16598059-16625559 GCA_963942565.1 Maea johnstoni | reverse complement strand
CTCGATAAAAGTTTATGCTTTGAATGTGACCCATTAAATCATAAAGAATAAATCGTCCTTTACGTTTAATCAACGAAGAGAGTTATGTTACAGTAAGTACGATTTGACATCATTCTCTCTCTCTCTCTCTCTCTCTCTCTCTCTCTCTCTCTCTCTCTCTCTCTCTCTCTCTCTCTATATATATATATATATATATATATATATATATATATATATATATATATATATATATATATATATATATATATATAAATATATATATATATATATATATATATATATATATATATATATATATATATATATATATATATATATATATATATATATATATATATATATATATAAATTACTAAGGAAATTTCTCAATACTGATACAACCAAGAGTGCCATCGTCTCACTGGTGACATCACGCCTTGACTATTGTAATGGACTTCTCTGTGGAATTACTGATGAGCTGCTATGCAGGCTCCAGAAAGTCCAAAACAATGCTGCTAGAGTGGTTAGTGGCTCCAAAAAGTATGATCACATTACACCAGTTTTAAAAGATCTTCACTGGCTGCGCATCAGGAAAAGGATTGAGTTCAAGATTCTGCTTTTGACTTTCAAATGCATGCAAGGATGTGCCCCTCTATACTTGAGGGAACTGTTAGTCAAACAAGCTAATACAAGGACTCTAAGATCAAACACTAAGAACTTATTACAGATACCACTCACTAATTTGAAAAGGTTTGGTGACAGAGCATTCTGTGCCTATGCACCACGCCTTTGGAATGAGCTCCCTGACAACATCAAGGCTGCTGATAGTGTGCAAAACTTCAAGAAACAGCTGAAAACATTGCTATTTCGAAAGGAGTTTAATTGACTATATGGACCATGACAACTGTCCAATGACTCTAAAGCGCTTTTGAACATTATAGGTGGAAAGGGCGCTATATCAAATATCAATTATTATTATTATTATTATTATTATTATTATATATATATATATATATATATATATATATATATATATATATATATATATATATATATATATATATATATATATATATATATATATATATATATATGTATATTGGAATGAGATGTGTGTGTTTTATACTTATTGATGGTGATGAACATTTCAACGTTATGCAAATACTCAAATTCAATAACATATATTTGCCAGGAAGTTTTATTTAAACATGTCAGAGGAGATTGTCAAACGATGCCACAGGTTTTAGTGACAATGACGGTTGCTTACTTCAACATAACATCTGTTATTCATAAAGACATTCTAAAACATACATGACTGCAGCCATACTCATATTTGCACCATCCGTACTTGTATATATGGTCATCGTCCATAAGTGCGGTTAATCAATTTTATTCTATGTATGCTTGACCAAATTGGATTGTCTGTTTACGTTGTTCAAGTTGACCTCAATTTTAGTTGATTGTTCAGTTGCTATTGTTACGGGTTTTCATTTCCTATTTAAATCATCGTTATGAATCGTTCCAAATATGGATATTCTAATTAATTAGCGAAATATAACACTAAATGGGCCATTCAGAAATTCCCTGGATTTTAATTTGATTAAGCCGTTTACAGTGAATACGCTATCGGCGTCGTTCCCTATTAAGACCGTCTATATTGCAAAGTGTCTTCATTATATACCGGTATACCTTTTATGTCGATTAATACATTTGCTATTGAACATTGAAAATAGTGCATGTTGATATTAGATATATGGGTGGGTAGGGTTCGTAACTAGGGATAAACTGCGTGTCAAGACTTAACCTTTATGCTTCTGGTAGCTAATTTGCCAATACAAAATACAATACAAAATGGTGCAAAATACCTCAAAAATGACTGAAACCCTGGCACATGGGTACTCATCTGACAGAACTCAGGGAAAGCTATCCTATGAATTCAAACATGAGAGGGTTTAGATGTCTTTCAAAAACCGTTGCGTTCTTGTTCTTTAGACAAAAGTAGCATTGGAAGGGTTAAAGCCTTGCTCATTCTTGTTCAACTGCCCAATCAAGAATGTGCAGAGACACCTGTGAGACTGCAATAAGACACCAGCAAGAATGCAACAATATTACAAAAGGACTGTACCTAGATATCACATGCAAGGACAAGTAGCACTATCCATTTGGGTTCTGCCACCAGACAAAATGGCAAACCATTGCTAGACTAGACAAAGACTTCACATAATTTCATTTGGAAAGCCAGACAAGGCCTCTGGGGTAAAACACCTGCTGCCAAAATAGTCTGCTCATTCTACAAAGCTGTACATGTAGCTATAATGAAATTGACTCTTATTCACTTAGATATTCTTAGCCTTTAAAAGGGATTCCAAATGAGCCATTTTCGTAAGGTCCATAGCACACATATGCAGTACAATGTACCTCTAGGGTCTATTATTGGAATGGTCATTTATTGGAATGCTATTAATTCTTATATTCCTATATGACATGTTTTGCTTA
The DNA here is from genome assembly GCA_963942565.1 of Maea johnstoni. Classification (NCBI taxonomy): domain Eukaryota; kingdom Metazoa; phylum Annelida; class Polychaeta; order Spionida; family Magelonidae; genus Maea; species Maea johnstoni. Next base: position 16,623,084 of record OZ012689.1, on the reverse strand, counting down.
CAAGAACGATACCTTGTTGGAGATGATTCTGCAATATCAATTGCAGGCCACACTCTATCAACTATTGAATCAAGCTTTTACAATGATCTTGAGAAAATTGAGAAATGGTGCAATATAAACAAAATTTTCATTAATGTGGTAAAAACAAAAGGTATGGTGATATCCACCAAACAGGAACAATCACATTTCCTTAACAGAGTTCGTTCTAAAACAGTTACCTTAATGTATACCTCTTTAAATGAACAGTATAATGTCCTTGAAAATGTCTTTAAGCTCTGCTCAAATCAACATGGTCACCCTACAAGATCAAATACATCTCTAAATCTGGTTCCCCACCGGTCAAAACCCAGGTGTCTAAACGGTCATTTAAGTGATACTGTTATGGAATGCTTTATCTTCAATTATGAAAATTCTCCCTATTCAAGAGACAGTATCTATAAGAACAGCTTTAAACCTGTGACCTAAGCATGAAATGTATACATTCTTAAATTTGAACAGGGAAAATCAAATCTTCTATTCTATCATGTTACTCCCACAAACAAAGATTATTGATATCATTACTATTATTATTATTAATATTATTATTATTATTATATCCACAAGTGAGGGATCAACATGTGAATAAATTGTAGGATTGTGCATTCATAGGATTATACTGAACTACATATCACCTGACCAAATGACTTGCAAGGAAGAATCTCAATGATGTCTACATTAGACCTATTGATGTCTGTTTGAAGTTTCTGTACAGCCTCCCACACTCATTTTCTTTGGGCCCTTTCTTGCTGCTGTCTTGATAGAATCTTGAAAGTTACTTGTAAAGGACTTACTGCTGTCTCAGTATTGCTTTAGTACAGTCTCACTTGGGTCTTCCTTCTTTCTTTTTTTTTGAGGTATTCCTAGTAGGCAAGAATAAAGATTTGAGCAAGAATAAACAAGTAATTTGATTTGTCATTGTCTCATTGCATTCTTGTTTAATGTTCTGGTATTCTAACTGAGGCTTAAGGGATAGCTCCTATCGTACATTGCATGATACATTTTGCCTAAGTTTGTAATTTGTCGTTTATTGCTATTTGGGATATAAACAGACTATCAATTATGGCATAAAATAAAGTAGTCTGGCATGGTGATTTAGAAAACAAGTTAAAACCTGATACTATACTTTGGACATTGTCAAAAATATTCTGTCAGAAGATCACTTTAGTATCACACTGTTCTTATTGTGCATATTCGATGAAATGAGATGTGTGTTTTATGCTTATTGATGGTCATGAACATTTCAACATTATGCAAATACTCAAATTCAATAACTTATATTTGCCAAGCAGTTTCACCTAAACATGTCAGAGGAGATAGTTAAACGAATACACAGGTTTTAGTGACAATGACGTTTGCTTACTTCAACATAACATCTGTTATTTATAAAGGGATAACTCCTATCTTACATTGCATGATACATTTTACCTATGTTTGTAATTTGTCGTTTTTTGCTATTTGAGATAAAAACAGACAATCAAATATGGCAAAAAAATAATGTAGTCTGGTTAAAACCTGATACTATACTTTGGACATTGTCAAAAATATTCTGTCAGAGGATCACTTTAGTATCACACTGTTCTTATTGTGCATATTTGATAATATGACAGTTGTCCAGATTTTTCCTGTTATCTGCCTAAATGCAAATGTCTGGTCACCCTTTTATTTCCATTCCATTACTAATATGTGTACCATTAGATCGGGATAAAGAAATACCACAGCCAACTTTCTTGGCCTATAAAATAGTGAACAGTCTGCTTTGTGTACTAAGGCTACATAAAAAAGACAACGCCTTTTGTTAAGATGAACCGCATCAAAACCCCTTAATCCATTAGACATAGCAAAGTGGAAGTAATGTTATGAGTGAAATGACAGGCAGTGATCTCCATACCCATCCCTCCTCCATCTTCTTCCTTTAATTATACAAAAAGCTCATAAGAAAATTCCTTAAGTTTCACATTACCCGGCCAACCAGTAAGGAATGTCTCCACGAAGCAATTAGATATATTATCCGAGACGTTCATGCAATTGAGTCATAACTCAAGATGTAGGTTTCACATTGCTGCCACTGCTTCATAAAGATGGCGAGGTCTTTGTGCAGTGGGCTGGAAGACAGATTAGCGCACGTCTGTCCTGATCCGAGCGTGCATTTATGACACTCCATTATTCCAGACTACTGAGGAAATACATCATCTGCTCTATGTAGTCTCCCCAACAGGGCAACCTGCAAGGGGCACACCCTCATGGGTTGCACAATGGTGTGCGATAGGAGTTGGCACCTCCAGGGGAACCCTAAGCTGGGGTGGCACCCTGCTCGCCTTATAAAAGAAGGGGGATGTGTGGATCTGTCTGTGGATACAATGCATCTGAAAGATCCCTTTGTCGTTTTTAGATTTTAAGGCTCTGCTTTTTCTCTTCCTCATTTCCATCTTTGGCCTAGATTCAAACAGTGACAAAGGACCACTTTTTTGGAAAAACCTTATGGCACTAAATGGCCTTTGTGTGACAATGTGCCTTTCAGCCCTCATTTATTCATTCATACTTCCCAATAGGGCAACGTTAGCATATTTGTATGGCGCCACATTTTATTCCATATTGAGGGTAAATCGTAAGCAACTACATGGTGTTGTAGCCCATTCACACAAGGAGCATACTCATGGTCTGCCACAAACAGAGACATTAGAAGAAACAGAACGTTTTGACAAATATATGAAAGAAAAATGATGATGTTTTGGTCGAGGTCGCATATATCGATTAAAATATTTTGTCAAAATGAAATAGTTTTGTGCAGACCAGATGCAAGTGAAGGAAGGAAGGAATTGGTTTGACTTTTAACAGCTTAGGTTATATCGCGGCGATTAAAATAAACTCGGAATCGTGAAGAAATTGTCTTCCCTTCGCAAATAGTTCCATGGGGCCTTTCACTTACAGAATAATCATAGTCAGCCCTCCACAAAGCCACACATTCAGGAGATATACCAGATCGAGACCTCACACTTGCGAGCCAGGCGTCATAATCACTAGGCCACTGCGGATTTGTCGTGGAGGAAACCTGAATAATCCCAATACTCTGACAACCCTCTCACATGAATCAACGCAGACCGAAGCAGTGTATGTAGGTATGTTTATTCACTGTAATGATCGAATTACAAAATCAAACTCATAATACAAAGGGTGTTATGTGCAATGAATACAAAAATATGGAAAATGTAGTTATCATAACAAAATTAAAGATTTATAAGATGTATACTCGAGCCTTGATCGCTCAGCGGAAAGTATTATTCTCTTTTGCTATTTGTCTGCCAGTGGTGAGAGACAGTCAGCATTTATTGGCAACACATCAGACCGCTTGGCTGTGGGGATGATCCTACACAGAAGTCGATGTAATCCCCTTGAAGAATTGCACTTCCATCACAATAGAAATGATATGTTCCATCTTGGGCATTTAAGCACATTTATCATCCACAATTGCTCTGCAATATTCATATATATTTTTTTTCTCATCTCAAATATAACTATGGCTTTTTTAAAACCTTCACTTTCACAAGAGGAAAATTCAAGTTGCAGACATTATGAATCCGCTGAGAAATACAAAGAGACGTTCATATCACTTTAGAGTTTCCCCACAGAGTGAAAGATGAAATTGCGCAATGAATTGATTCCCAGGAAAAATACATGACATGACTGAGGTGCTACTGGAATGCAGATACATGCATCAACATTCGTTGAAGATAATCTTACATTTGTAGAAAGTAAACCTTATTTCTCAGAAAACAATGGCAAAAACAAAATGGAATTCGCATGCAATATTAGCTCCCTAAAGTATACTATTTAGGCCATAATTCTTCGAGTGTATAAGACATTTCATACCTGCGCGGGAATGAAATGTCTTATACAATTGAAGGGTTGTGACTGAAATATTGATGGTGTAATGTGTTATGTTGTCTAATGATTCTAGTGGTCTAAAGTATTGCCAATAGTTTCGGTCGACTGGCTAGACGACCCGACGCCTGTAAGTTCCTGGTTGTACAAACACCCATGGATATGATGTCAAAAAGAAGCCAGTCTTAACCCTTATGGTGCTGGTGGCTGATTGGGACAATATAAACGGATGCCAAAAAGCATGAAAAGCGACTGAAACCCTGGCACATGGGTACTCATCTGGGAGTATTTTGAGAGAGCTATTTAATGAATATCAACAGGACAGGGTTTTAATGGTTTTCATTTTTTTGTGTGTTTTTGTGCTTTGGACGAAAGTATCATTGGCAGGAATAAATTTTGACACTATTAGTCAACATCTTATGTCGTGCAGAGAAGGTCGTGCAGAGAAGTGAACAGGGAGTCACCTTCAAAATGCCAGGTTTGTAGGTTCTGCATATCAAAATATTTATCCGGGTTGGCATTGTAATATTTGATTGCTATAATGGCCGAAATTCCTCAAATGAACGATGATAGCTAAGATTTCCTTTTCAGAAAAAATACAACAATTACGGAATGACAATCTTTGCACCACCATCAACCAAAATATATTTGTAGAGGCGTAATATCTAAACAGCATATACAGGTTACCAGACATTTTTTACATTGTACAGCGTATTATTTTTGTCTTTAGTTGCAAAATCAACTAAGCAATCAACGGGTTATTTTAGGGTTTGAGAATAAATCTATTTTGCTCCCCCACACTGGAACTGAAAGCACACACCTTCGTCGCAATGCAACTGTCAACTTCCCTTAAATGTATTCGTCTTTATTAAGGGACTTTAATAGCAATTTCGTGTTCATGAATTGACACTAAGGACTGTTGTACTGACGTGTAGGAGTTACTGCCTTTGTGCTTTTTATTCCTTGTTCCATGATTGATAAAGCTTTTCAAATGTAGACAGTGCCGCCCAATCTAGCACTAAGCGATCATGGACCAATGGAGCTAGCTGCCAAAAGCTCCGTATATCGTCTGCGCGTGTGGTACTTCTAACAATAACTCAAGAAGAGAGAGAGAGAATTCAAAAACTATTTTAAGGAGAATTGTTGGCTTGGTACCGATGAATATTTTCAGTGAAATAGTTTTTGAATAGACGTTTAGACCAATGGGGCTAGCTGCCAAAAGCTCCTTCGTGCTTAGTCTGTCTTGACGTATATCGTCTGCGCGTGTGGTACTTCTAACAATAACTCAAGAAGAAAGAGAGAATTCAAAAACTAGTTCAAGGAGAATTGTTGGCTTGGGACCGATGAATATTTTCAGTGATATAGTTTTTGAAAAGACGTTTTAGACCAATGGGGCTAGCTGCCAAAAGCTCCTTCGTGCTTAGTCTTTCTTGACGTGTGTCGTCTTGAATTGTGATACCTCTAAGATTTACTCGAGAGGAAAGAATGCATTCACAAAATATTTCAAGGAGAATTTTTGGCTTGGTACCGATGAATAGTTTTCAATGAAATAGTTTTGGTTTGAAAGATAGCATGGCGATGATCATGCCATGTTGTTCTGAAAGTACCAGGGGGGATATCGAATGTCTAACAGGCCTATATCTTGGGAAATACGATCGCTGTAATATGTACCATTCTAACCATAGGCGATGTGGATACATACGGTACTCTGCGATACATTAGAGAAGGTACAGAAACAATATATGCTTGCAATTAACAAAGGTTAACCCTTTCATACCTGTAGTGGCCAAAGAATCTCTGACTATTTACGTGATACCTCTCTGAAAATAGATAGCTCGATAGCTTTTTTTCTATAACATATGTAGAAATCTCTATCAAAACTATTCCTTAGATCTCCTCTTCAAATATCATATGAATTGGGGTTTCATACAATAATTATAATGTATCAATACAAAAGATGAGAAGTCAGGATGGAGTTTTCCTAAGCATGAATAGGTTAATGCTTCTAGCATTCGATACATCATTTAAGCTGAATAAATTTGAACTCACTAATTGTAGCTAGGTAGTATATGAGCAATAATTTTCTTGTTCGATATTTTAATCAATCGTAATGAGGCCCTGCCTTGATTGCCGAGTGGTCCGAGGAATACCCCGCCGACTGCTAAATACGTCATTAGATGAGGTTAGTATGTCATACACGTCATTGTTAGAAAAATTAGGCATCTTTAGAATGCATGTCATTATGACGTAAGTGTCTTATGATAAAGGTCATTGCATGAACATTACAGTGTCTCCAGAATACACGTCACTGTGAAAGAGCTCAAGCAGATACTTCTAGAAAACTGCTTTGAATGCATAGTTTTTAAAGGGAACCCCCTGAAAGCACCACCGATTGGAAGATACGTCAACGGCTAGAAGTCTAACCCACAGGTTAAATGCAATAACAGTCATTTTAGAAAGGTGGCCTTTATAGAAGTGTTTTACGCACGTTTGGTTGTACTCAAAATGTTGCAAAAAAACTAAAAGATGACCGAAACCCTGGCACAGGGGTGCTCATCTGAGAGTACTTGGCGATAATTATCGAATGAATACCAACATGACAGGGTTTAGATGATTCTCCAAAATCTCTGCGTCCATGTGGCCTGGACGAAAGTATCTTTAGCATTGGAAGAGTTAAGATGAAGTTCTTAATCACTTTTCTTCATTTTTCTTAAACTCCAAACGTTTACTTACAACGATGCATCGAGAAAATATCTACATATGGGCTCCATCAAGTTGAAGTTAGCATCTAAGACAAAAAAAATATTTTATAGTAGCAATATGTATCTTATATATCTGGGAAGCTAGAATTCTGAAGTTTCTGGATCTTTAGTCAGATTTACTGTATTCTCATTTATGAAAAAGTTATGAACATTTTACTGCAGGGTGTTTGTTTGTTTGTTCAACGCCTTTCTGACAGTAACATTTCACAAAATGTTAAAACCACCATATTTTCTTGTAAAACCATCTTATGATCTTCAATATTGCTTTAGATGATACAATTATACCTGGGAAGACTGTGCCAACAGATATAGGATTGAATATTATATTTTGGGGTGGTTTTGATGAATTTTAGATTAGGGTGATCTGTGATTCCGTAACATGTGATTCCGTAACAGAAAAATAGCATTTTTTTATTTTTTGAAAATGTTCAGATTTGGTCATTACCATGAAACTTCATAGAAAAAAGCATTTTAACACTAATTCAACTAAATGGGGAACACTTTTGAAAAATAAATTTTCAAACAGTGTTTTTGTGGGGGTTAAAGTTGGTGATTCCGTAACGTTACGGAATCACATATTTGATAAATTAACTGGTTCAAGCCTATAGATGTCTTGAACATTCTTTAAATGGACTAGTTTGTTATCTTAACTTTAAGTTTAGTATTAACTGATAGTTTCCATATTAAGAATGAGACATTGTGCACAGTATTTTGAAAAAAAAGTAGTTTACAAGTCCATTATCTAGTAGTAGTTTCGATATAGCATCAAAATGCTTAGGACAAGGACTAAGCTGCACATGGAAATCAGATGAAGTTCTCTATAAACAAGTAACTCACATATGATTTTGAGAAAGGTACAATTTTTCAAAATGTGTCAGCACCAAACTACCTTTTTTTAAAACATTCACACAGTTTTAAAATAGAGTATAATTAAGATGGCCAGCAGGGCATCTCAGCCTCATTTGGACACCCACTCCCTCAAAAATCACCCAGCAGGACACCCAAATAAATTTGTGAGTAACCCTTTAAAAAGACATTTTCAAACATATACATGAATTGTTTTCACTCTAGTTTACATTCAGTGACTTTTTATAAGGCATTTATTTCAATAAATACATGCATGTTCATGGTCATAATGGGTCATGTCAAGCTATTTAAACTGTTGCGTACAGAATTTTAGAATATTGAATTCAATATTTTCCCTCAAATTCAGGAAAACTTGCTCCCTCATTTGGCTGTCTTATCTTATAGTAATATCATTCTTGAACCCTATTTGTTCCAGACTTTAGTACAATAGTAGATTCTAGAGAATTTATATCTGTGGTGGACAGGAAAGCTCTTCGACAGAGATTTTAGATTACTGATTCCCGTCACAGAAATGGAGATTCTCCTTCAAGTGAAGAAGAAGTTTAGCATATGGTCAATGTAGCCCAGATCCTGGAGTCTCTATTTATGCATATATTTTAAAATTTGACCACCCGCATTAAATTTTAGAGGAATTTATTCAGTGTTTCAGATGGAACTTACACACTGTTGTGGACAGGAAACATTTGTCACAAGTGTATAAAGGGGAAGGATTCAGTACATAAACATTTCTTAGAGAACAGAATTTTGTTACATCACTCAATGATAGAATATATAGTCATATGAAAGACTCATATGATACTGTTTTATACAAAGCCAGTCATAGATCAGCAGACTAAATGATTTTAAAAACAAATTTCCAGGGATTCTCCATTCGCCAATAGACATGTATGATCTACTCCAGAAAAAATATCCAACAGTTAATAAGATCACAAATGCATGTTTAAAAAGAATCATTACATAGTTATTTTATAAGTATTTAAGCAAATTGGGCATTAACTATTAATGTTCATAATTCATTCATAACTCAGCTAGTTTGATATCAATTGTTAAGTTTACAGATGTGTACCTTGACTGACACCTCCATCCTGTCTGCAAATGCAATGTCTCCATTCACCTCTACATCCCTAATCCTGAAGCCACCCATTCAGTTAATCAGGGTAGATGCAATTTCCCCCCGAATCATATCCTCCTTCCCCAGGTGTTAATGAGAGGGGGCAGTGGAGGAAAAATAGAATCCACATTGTCTGGGGTATACCAACAACCTTGATGTGTAAAGGAAGTGATATACAACTGACCAGGTAGTGAGTGAAATCTACCTCTGAGAATGCAGAAGGTAACATCATGTTTTTCAAAACCTTTTCAGATAAATGATCTATCTATAAGAAGCTTCAATGTTAAATCAATTACAGCTTATATATTTTAATTGTCTAACAATTGCCCTTGTGGGGATGTGGTCCCTCTAACATTAGACATTGTCATCTGTTACCTACCACCAGAGACATATAAAACCCACTATCTGCTGCCATGTAATTCATGATTAAGTGCTCCCTTCAGTAAAAATTGATGTCTTTATATCAGTACACTAACTTAATTTTTTATTAAAGAAGACAATTTCACCATAGTGCACTCTTTTAATGAAGGATATTGATTCTTACATTAAATGTGATTCCGTAACAAATGGTAAATGTGATTCCGTAACAAGACCATCTGTCAAAGTTTCCTGAATAAAGTTCACTTTAACTCATTCAACTCATAACTTTGTGGTGGAATCTGTGCAAAACAAATTTACCTACCACATTATTAAGAAAATTTTGGAAAAAAGTGGCAGGAACAGCATGAAAGTGGTATTTGATTAAAGTGGTAGAAAACATATGGTAATTTTGAGTGATTCCGTAACAGGCATGTTTTTTCACTTTTTTACCCAAAAATCATTTACTGGGGAAGTTGGAACTTGGCCCATTTAAAAGAACTTTCAAAGCCCTACACAACTATATAAAGCATGATTTCGTAACTTTTTCCCTTAAAAAGATATATAAGCTTGAACAGCAAAAGTGTGATTCCGTAACAGCTTGATCGAGCCCATATGTCACAATGCTGTTTGGCCTTCAAGACAATGCTGTAATGCTGTCAGCTGGATTCAATGGAAGCCCATGTCTTAGTAATACGATACTCCTCCGATTATTTACTGAACCTTTGTTGTAATGGGCGCTGTGATAAATACCAAAGGGTGTGCATGTAAGAGGTCGTGCCGGGATTTCCTCGTGGTGACGTATTTATAGAGCTATGAGGTATATAGGGTCACGCATGTCATGTTTTCTGCGAGGGAGAGGTGCGCACGTGACATGGACTTGTCAGTCATGTATCATAGTCTTTGTGCAGTGCGGTTTATGGGTTTATTGGTGTGACATATTAACACACGCACACACGCGCGCGCGCAGGTAGGCAAACATACAGACGGACGGACGGACAGACAGACAGGCGGGCACATATACGTATATATATATATATATATATATATATATATATATATACTGTAAAACCCATTATTATCGCGCTCCTTTTAATTTCACGCATTTCGCGCTAGGTGATGATAACGCGTATATTACTGGCGCTGATATACGTTCAAAATAGCATAACAATGCCCCATCTAGTGGTGATACAGTTGATGCGTGTAATTAAATGGCCGCGATCGCATTCACACGGCAATTGCGTGAATAAAAAGGGGCGTGGTTATAAAGGGTTTTACAGTATATATATATATATATATATATATATATATATATATATATATATATATATATATATATACATATATATATATACATATATATATATATATATGTACATATATATATATATATATATACATATATATATATATATATATATATATATAGAGAGAGAGAGAGAGAGAGAGAGAGAGAGAGAGAGAGAGAGAGAGAGAGAGAGAGAGAGAGAGAGAGAGAGAGAGAGAAAGCGAGAGAGAGAGAGAGAGAGAGAGAGAGAGAGAGAGAGAGAGAGAGAGAGAGAATTGATCCATGCTAGTGCATATAGCGGAGTTGAGGAAATTTTTCGTAGCACATTGTAGTCAAGAGTTGGATCTCCTTTAATACGATAACTGATCACTCACGCAACTTACCGAGAATACCGCCAAAGCAATCTTTTGTTATTTCATCTTCCATTGTACGGACATGCAAATTTAATCAAAATTAAATCTCCGATTCATGCAGATTTAACGAAATAGTCTTAAGATGATTCCAACTAATGTAATCCATTATCCCTATAAAATAGACGAAGACTCATCAGTAATGGGGCTTTAAAACTTTAATCCACTAGAATCTTTCTTTAAGACGTGCATTTAGACGTTGTTTCTCTCACTATTCAGTTCTCGATTTCAATGTGATATTTCAGCTGCGAAATTAGACACCGTCACATTTCACACATCGTCAGCACTGTCAGATCCAATTGTATTCTAGTATAATGGTAAAATGAATATTTTACTTTTATGTTATATGCATAGGACATATTTTCTAATATCTATCCGTCATTTTGTCTCAATACCTTAAATCCTTTGTTAAAGGTATAGTAGGGTTCGACAAGGTGACAGTGAAATCTACAACATGAAGAAAAAATACCCCACAGTCAGGAATAAAATTGTTTGCCACTTTGGCGCCACAGATTTGGACGACATGACTGCTAACCCCCTTTTTATTTTAGGTATTCGAAGGGGACCTCACAATGAAAGCCAATGCAAGGTTTGATGAATATCTAACTTTGGGTTATTTTTTAAATGGACTTTTAGACGTGAAATTTGAAAAGTGTTTGCCCCTTTTGCGTCACCTATATGGGCGGTGTGATTGTGTACCTCCTTTTTTATTTTGGGTTTTCAAAGGGGATCTGACAATGATAGTTTATACAAAGTTCAACGGATTTCTGACTGCGGAGTATTTTTTAAATGGACTTTTAATTTTAGAAGTCATGGTCTCGTTGTTTTTTAACATACATTGCCTTTGATTTGTGAATTTCTGTGTTAAAAATATTTTTCTCTTATTCTACTTGTAGATATAAATATATCACTCCCGTTTGATCGCGACCTTTGTTTGGTTAATCTTCTTACCGCTAGGGGACGCTGTATGATTTGAAAAAGTACTTTTTGGATCACTTCCATTTCTATAATTAGCTATTTCTTTTCTATTTCATCCTGTCTTTTCTCTTTTTCACTCTTAAGTTTTGTCTGGCACTCGGCTGTAATGACTTCCCTCATTATACGCTGTATGTCCATGTTATAATTAATTTCTGTTTCAACATATAGGATGTTTTGTAACTTAAAACATGCACTCATAACAGGGAAAGTACGTCAAATGGTCTGGTATTGCCACTGACGGCTCGCAGTCTCTCTCCATTTCCCGGCCGGGGCATGTTAGAAAGTTGTCAGAGACTTGGGGTTAGGCGGTGGTTTCAACCGGACACTCTGTGTTTCCCCAACCACTTGCAACTGGCCGGATACGAATTAGCCTGAATATTACAGGAAAAGAAGTGGCGGTGATTGAAATTCAAATTTGGATATAGTGGTTTCTTCACCATTGTACGATGTTGCAGGTGTGAACGGCAGAATTTTTTTCCGCTTCTTTTTCTGGAAAACGACAATTTTTTTTTCTGCCATTGACACCTGCACCATCGTACATGTACCATTGACACTTTGCTCGTGACGATTGCTACAATGCGCATGATTAGTAAGCGTATTCGTCAGCACACCTTTCGATAAGATAGATTAAGGATGAAGTCTAATTCAATTAATTAGAGGCATCAATTAAAGCTTTCTCATTCTGATCTTATCCGTTAGTAGCACTTAAATCCTCTTTAGCCAACCAAGATGGATGCCATTGGCTGTCGTCCGTGATCAAATAACTTTAACTCGTTCCTGCTTTCAGTTCTTTTGTGTGGATCTTATCAAAATAATTTCTTAATAAAGCTTGCATTAACAAGAATTCAAAAGGGGTTACAGAATGGGCTATGATCCCCATATCACTTTCGACCGTTTTCCATAAAATTATTTTATAAGAAAGCTGCGTGAGAGATACGTGTACACATATATGAATGAATTTTAAGCATGCATACATACATACATACATACAGACAGACATGCATACATACATACATAAATACATGCACGCATGCATGAAAAAATACGTACATACTGATACATACAAACATACATGAATGCAGGCATGCGTAAATGCATCATGAGAATGTTAGGTGATAGATACCGGTACGTGCATACATACATACATACATACATTCACACATACATACATACATACTGTATATGCCTGCATGCATGCTTAAAATGCTCTGAGAATGTGATAGATACGTGCACACATAGATATATCGAATAGATAGATACATGTAGATAGATAGATAGATAGATAGATAGATAGATAGATAGATAGATAGATAGATAGATAGATAGATAGATACATACATACATACATACATACATATATACATACATACATACCTACACACATACATGTACATACAATACATCATACTCATATATGTATTGTATAGTTAATAGTAATACAAGAAGGCATCATGTTTCTGATGACCTTATAATCGCATCTCGTGCTGTTGATTATCAAGCGAGATTAAACTGAGTTTTATTAGCATGGGTATGGGATAACCTTTTCCTCCCGAATCGTGACTACAATTAGTAAACCATACCGCCAATCATAACACACCACATGAAGGGCGAGCTAGGGAGTAATTCACCCCACAAATTTCTTATAAAAGAGAAATGGCACGCAAGCAAGGCACTTCAGATACTTGATTGAACTGGATTGTTAGCAATCAGACATTCCTTATGAAGTACTGGGCCAGCTGAAACACTAGATCCTACGTGTTGTGCGGGCGCTGTGGTGCTTGGAACTCATTTAGGTCTGAAATGCTTACGTGCAGAAGCAAAATTGCACGATAGAATGTATTTGTTTTCTAGGTATTCGTTTATAAAACATTCCTTTAGAGCTATTTCAGATAATTCAACTTGTCAATTCTTTTATATGTGAAAGTATTAGTAATAACCACATTTGCGTTATTCTGAATGGTTAAATGTGCAAAACATTTTCCTTATACGAGAATTCTCTGCGGTTGGTATGGAAAGCAATTCCTACAAAAGGCTATTTTGCTTTACAGAAAAATGATTTATTCATTAAAGAAAATTGTCCTTTATGTAGTGATAGCAGTCCATAGGTATCCGCGCGACTGTTGATATTAGTTGCAACGCATCAAGTGAAAACAATGGTGTAGTAGTAGTAGTAGTAGTAGTAGTAGTAGTAGTAGTAGTAGTAGTAGTAGTAGTAATAGTAGTAGTAGTAGTAGTAGTAGTAGTAGTAGTAGTAGTAGTAGTAGTAGTAGTAGCAGCAGCAGCAGAAGTAGCAGTTGTACTACCACTAGTACTAGATCTAGTACTAGTAGTAGTACTTATAGACTAGTCGTACTAGTAGTAGTAGTAGTAGTAGTAGTAGTAGTAGTAGTAGTAGTAGTAGTAGTAGTAGTAGCAGCAGCAGCAGAAGTAGCAGTTGTACTACCACTAGTACTAGATCTAGTACTAGTAGTAGTACTTATAGACTAGTCGTACTAGTAGTAGTAGTAGTAGTAGTAGTAGTAGTAGTAGTTGTAGTAGTAGTAGCAGCAGCAGCAGAAGTAGCAGTTGTACTACCCCTAGTACTAGATCTAGTACTAGTAGTAGTACTTATAGACTAGTCGTACTAGTAGTAGTAGTAGTAGTAGTAGTAGTAGTAGTATCGTTATTGACTGTACTCGAATGCACAACATAGTACCAATACATACATATAATACCGTACAAAGATAGGAAAAAGACGTTGGGAAAGGTAGCTGCTATTTCTGACTGCTTACAGACAAAATATATGACAAAAGAAGACACACAAAAAGACGTGTATACATTTACATTAAGGTGGTTAAAAAATGGTGGGGTCCTTAAGTTTTATTTGTTTGTTGCTTTAATTCCTGGTAACATTTCAGGTATGCGTAGAACATACTGGCATGTATTGCACACGATCATTTAAAAAAAACACAATTGTGATCAAAATTCGTATTGCAGGATGTTCGCACTTGAACCAATCAAATTCTGTTTGTTTGGACCAGTCGCCATCTAGTGAGTAAAAGTACCGTTCTGTACAAATGTAATTTTGGAAGCAGAACCCATGTTTCTTCAGACGTAAGCTTTAGGCACGAGCTTGTTTTCTGATCCCCTGAATAATCACTCTGTCGGGATCTGTTATGAGGACTATCAACAGTAGAGCTTTAATCGCACCCTCGATACGTAACTTACCAATGCTTTATTGGAAATCAAGCAAAATAATAACTAATGCAGTTCCCATCGGAACTGGAAAACATTGTTGAATTTGGATTGGATGCGAATCTCGTTAGTTGGATGCTTTCAGGAATGAGACCCGAGGGAATTGTCACATTTAATTGCCCCTCTCTTGATCTTGGTCTTAATTAGCAATCTGAGCTTCTACACACTTATCTTGGGGATTGTGCGTTGCTCAGAATAACTCGAAAGCAATAGAAGTGATGATTAAGGTGATAATGACGATAATCTTGATAATCATGATGAATATGATGCCATGAGCAAAAATGATAGCAATAATTGTAATAACAATATCTATATCTATATCTATATCTATATATATCTCTCTCTCTCTCTCTCTCTCTCTCTCTCTCTCTCTCTCTCTCTCTCTCTCTCTCTCTCTCTCTCTCTCTCTATATATATATATATATATATATATATATATATACATATATATAAATATATATTTATATAATTATATATATATATATATATTTATATATATATATATATATATATATATATATATATATATATATATATATATATATATATATATATATATATATATATATATATATATATATATATATATATATATATATACATATATATATATATATATATATATATATATATATATATATATATATATATACATATATATATATATATATATATATATATATATATATATATATATATATATATATATATATATATATATATATATATATATATATATATATATATATATATATATATATATATATATATATATATATATATATATATATATATATATATATATGTATATATATATATATATACATATATATATATATATATATATATATATATATATATATATATATATATATATATATATATATATATATATATATATATATATATATATATATATATATATATATATATATATATATATATATATATATATATATATATATATATATGTATATATATATATATATTCCGGTAGTGTAGTGTTCAGTGAATTCCTTTATTCTCGTGACCCAGGGATATTAGCTGCTGAGTGTGGGTGATCCGAAGCCATTGGCTAAAAGCTGTCAGCCACTCGGTCACTTATCACTACTATTGGAGTATTGATACAGATGCTGGCAGCTAGATATCTTAGTCCAATCTATTGTGTATTGGCCCCATGTCATGGGGCATTAGCGGACACTGTACATGTACTCTGTTGCACCGACAGACAAAATAATACGTGCATTCGTGAAAGCGAGTTACATGATACACAAACCCGTAGGCCAACCTCGCGGCAATGAAAAAATAATAATATATACAAATGCCCTTAAGCAACCCTTTGACATAGCAGAAATTATTGAAGACTTAAGTTCCTTTTGTCTTGTAAAACAAATTATGGTAGTTGTAGGTTTGCTTTTAGCTTCAAAAATGGGTAACGATATAGCTCAGCCCTACATATTTTTTGTGGCGTTTATTTTAAGGGCACGGATGTAATATAGATAAATCTATACCACTGCAAGGAATCGCTCTGAGCATAACATGATATTTCTTTTAACACTAGGTGTAAATTAATTTGCTTTATTATCATTCCGTAATGCACATTGTATTTTTCAATATACCATTATGGTATACACAACTACGGGGTGGTGTAAAATGGTTATACATAATTCTTGTGGAGTTTGATTTTATTCTGTACACCCCTTATATTTTGTGATATGTACAACATGGTGTTCATGAAACAATACATAGAAAATTGATTTAGAGAAAAATAATAATGTATGCAATGTGTATTAAGTCAAGTGTCGACATCTTGGCTTCACGAAAACACACACCATCTTTATTGATGGTACGTATATATACTGTATAACTGGTTAATTTGGCGTGTACTTAAGTTGGCGTTTTTTTCCAAAAAGTATTTTCCCTGTATTTCTTTTGGCGTCTGGAGCAGTCAGAAGAACGCCATCTTTATGTAGACATATTTGTATGCGATCTTTAATTTGGCGTTGATGGGCAATCGCCAAAAAACGCCAAATTAAAAAACACGCCAAATTAACCAGTTATACAGTAGTACACGATCATGTCAATACAAGTCATATGCTAAAGAACAAAGCCCAAAAAGAAAAATTACCATTTTACCCTTAAATATTTTCCCACGTATGCTTTTGAAAAGGGCATTTAAACAAAATAGCCAGTTGTTTTGGCAGCAATTTGTTTTGGGAATGAAAGAGTTGAGCTTGTTTTATTGTCGATGTCGTTCAATTGTAATTGTGGTGAGCATGACTGATAGCCTACGGTGCCTGTTGCAAACACACCACGACTGCTGCTACTACTACTACTCCTGCTGCTGCGATTGCTACTGCAGCAGCTGCTGCTAGTGGTTCCTAAGGAACCTTCCCACTCGTGCCGTTTCAAAAGAGGCTTTTATCCAATGCCCATTAATCTTAAAACTTGGACTGTATTCAGTGTTAATCAATCAATATGGAATTATAGCGTTTTTGGGTCAGCGACTGCAGTGCAGAGCACTGACGGCGCCGCAGTGCGGCTTTGATTGAACCACGTTAACCCTTCCAATGCTGAGGCTACTTTTATCCAAAGCACGAGGATGCAAAGACTTTTGAAAACCATCAAAACCCTGTCAAGTTGGTATTCATTGGATAGCTCTCACTGAGTTCACTCATATGAGTACCCATTTGTCAGGGTTTCATGTTTTTTCCAGCTTTTCTCACATTAGTTTGTGTTGGCCGAATTAGCCACCAGCAGCACAAGGGTTAATTTCTAGCTGCAGTGGAAATAGCATTGCCTGTACATGTACGCAGATACACGTTATACCCGCCCGGCGCGATCTCTTTCCCGCACTTCATTGGGAAGACCACCTAAGCCTTGTCGGTCTTCTTAACCCGTTTGCTGCTGGTGGCTAATTTGGCCTATACAACATAATGCAGAAAACCTCGAAATTGACTGAACCCCTGGCATATGGGTACTCATCTGAGAGTACTCTGCGAGAGCTTTCCAATGAATACCAACACGACAGGGTTCAGATGGTTTTCAAAAATCTTTGCACTTAGGACGAAAGAAGCCTCAGCATTGGAAGGGTTAACCAGTTTGCTAAGATGCTCTCGGGGGCACAGCTCACTAATACCCTCACCAAAAGGGGGAGATTTAGCGGAATTACAGCAACATTAATTCCAGCAGATCTATGAACCAGAGGCCTTTCATTTGCTTCTTTTAAACACTTCGCTCAATCTGTCCACCCTTTTCTACATGTACTCCCGCTGACTGGATGCAAGTCGCTATTAATATAATGATTAGCAATATCAGGGAAAGGGGTTGACCTAGGGGTATTCTGGGGGCTTGAGGGGTAGTGGAACGTGAACACGATGACATTTGAGCTACAAGGGGATAACCTCGACTTAATCCGAGGCAATTTGGTGCTTGATGAAGCAGCAACAGCTGTAACGAGTTATATCAGGCACTGTTCAAGGAGATCCCCACCCTTCCCTGTTGATACATTGTTTGTCTTAGGACTTTCTAGCATATCTATGTGTTTAAGGTGTAGTTTCCTTATTGCAAGATCTTGTATAACTATATGAAACGCAAGTGTTTGAGACAAGGAAACATACATTCATATTATATGCATATATGCAATAGCAAATGCACGCATACAGACAGGTACATACATACGTGCATTCACTTATATAAATAGATACTTATATAAATATATGCATACATATATACATACATACTAATATACAAATATACATACATACATATACACATATATTTATGCATACAAACATTTAAACATACATTTGTACATACGTACGTACATATATACAAACATACATACATACATACATACATACATACATACATATGCATACACATGTAAACATACATACGTACATACATACATACACACATACATACATACGTTCATACATACTTACATACATACACGCATTCATAAATATAGCTGCTTAGATAACCAAACATGCTAGATATCTTCTGTGATCAATTATTCCTAGTTTGGATATCAAAGCTTTAAGAGCTTGATGGAAACGATCATCTCACCAAGAGTAGGCATTTCCCTGAGGGGGGAAGGGGGAGAGGGCTGGCTCGAATGGCGGATCACTCAGCGGGTTGGCTCAAGAGCCGAGGCGACACTAGGGGCCTGCATATTCATGAGAGAATACGTCAATAATGTGTCCATTTCGCAGTCAATAAAATCCCATAGGCCGCCATAGCGGACAACAGGGAGATGGCTGAAAAAATATGATCCACTTATGCAGACACGGGTCAGGTTATATCCCTGGGTATTAAGGTTTGGGGCTACACACTGTGTCCGAGAGATGATCTCATTCCCTCAGAACGCAGAGTAGTTAATAAACCCCTAGGCAGTTACATGTTATAAACGCATCTACTTTATGTAATCCCCCGCTAGAAGCGCCATTTCTAGTGACAACAAGTTTATGCTTAATAATCTATCCGTACGGTCATCCGGGTAGTACGATATGTAATGAAAGATCTGTAATCCAATTATTAGAAAATCTGGTGAGTGGCTACTTATCATATCCCTGACTTAATTACAATTAGATTTATTCCAACTTTGAGTCCCTCTATTTGTGTGTGTGCCTATCTCTCTAATGCTGAGAAAATTGCTTAGAATTACTAATGACTCCCATGATGCACATAGTTGATAGTGATTTCTCTAATACATTTTCATAGAAACTAGATTTCACAGTTTGCCATATATGGACAAAGGTGAAAGGCGATTGAAAGAAAATCAACAGAATCACAGAAGTGCAATGACTAAGACATACTTTCATATTGTATTGTATTTTATCGACTGATCCGTTGGATCAAAAGGTTTACATATAATAACGCTTGATTAATCAAATAACAATGTGTGTATACAACAAAAAATGCACACAAGAAATAAAAATAGTTAACTGAGAACTGAGTAACTGATTATGTTCTTTTTGATATTTCCAACAGTGTATTTATCTAAATCAGGGTAGAGTTAGAACAGAGCATGTACAATTTGTGCGTGAATAGCATGTAGAATTGTAAGCTATAAGCGATTTTGCTACTGGTGTTTCACAAATTTTCAACTCCATTATTTGTCATGATCAAAATTGTATAGTTTGTATTTTGTATAATAGTTCAATTCGTTTTCCTTTCCTTTTCCTTAACTGTTCACACTCTGTCTCTTATACAATTGAATTAACAACAATTTAATAGCATCCACCCATATTGAGGTATGATTTTTTGTAAAATATTTTTTACACTCAATAGCTTATTGCCAGAATACTTAATATCTAAATGTTTCTATTCCCTCAGAAGTCAGTTTATCTTCTTTACAATTCAAATTACGATCTTTCATTCTTTTTGAAAAACGTAAAACATTGGATTGTAAAACAAATTTTCCTTTACATGATAATATTAATTGAAAAACTATAACAAACATTTACAAACGTAAATTTTATTTTGTTTTTTTGGTGAACTACGAGTGTTTCCTTAGGCTACAAGGCTTGAATTCGGGGCGTTTGAAAAATTCACATACGTAAAGATGAAGTGAAATAAACGTTATTTCAAGTAAAGGTTGTATGACCTTTCCAAGTTGAACAATCTCCCTGAAACACTTGACACATGGCCTTGGGGGTTAAACGGTGGTTCATTAGCCGGGTACCCCGGTTCCCGCCACGACTCACACACAATTGGCTCGTCACGATTTAACCTACATATGGCAGAAAACGTGTTGAACATTAAATTCAAAATTCCAATCAGCCATGACTTAAGATAAACCAAAAATGGATGTTCTGTGAATTGTTAATGGAGTTATTAGTTATATACTACTATCTGATAAAAGCAAATATTGCCAATATTTTTAGAGATATGTATTCTCCTAAGTTTCCAGGTTATAAAATTAGCACTAAATAAACCCTAAAAGCTGGTCAACGCCCGTAGCCTTGATCCTATCAATTGAGCACACACATTTTTCGCAGAGCTAGTTGTAGGCGGAAATCACGGTCAAATCAGGGCAGCCGGGAACACACTGGAGCAATCCCTAAACACGTGTTATTGACTCATTAACAGTCGCGGCGAGGATCTGTTGACTCGGGTGGTAATTGACTCTGGAATTTTGTCGACACATTCCACATCAAGCAATCCACATGTTCAATTTCCGGCTAATCCTCGCCGCGATATTTTGATAATTGACGCCGCGGCGTGGCCCGGTGCATTGTATCGGTTACCCTGATTGCCGCGGCATGTCTGCGCTGAGTGCAATGATGAGACACTCTCTCTACTAAGCCTGAGCATATCAAGCCTGATTGCAAACGCCAATGGTAGTTTCCGACTTAATCCTTTCTTCTTATCCTGCAATTTAGCCTTGGTATGGCAGTAAAAGTGGCAATAAATAAATCACAATGTAATAAAAGCACAAGTTCATCTTTGTAAAGAGTCGTCCGGGACTTTAATAAATTTGGTGATAATTAAGTGATAAATCAGAATTAACATGTAATATATGGTGAGGGTGTTTCTGTTCTTGATCTAGATAACATAACTTTCGAATATCTTTCCATTATCTAGCATTCATTGTCAAAAACGAAAGGAACATAAATTAGGTGCAAAACCTATGAACATATATCCCGACTACCATCTGCAGAATGACGTAATATATACATATATATATATGTATATATATATATATATATATATATATATATATATATATATATATATATATATATATATATATATATATATATACATGTATATATATACATGTATATATATATATATATATATATATATATATATATATATATATATATATATATATATATATACCATCGCTACAGATTTCTGATAGATATTAAGTCTTATAAAGAGCTTTAAATCCTTTGAAGAGCTTTCTTCAGAAAATGCCGAAGCAGTGTTCCCTTCGGACAGAGATAAACACCTCCTCCTGTAGGTATATAATATAACAGTTGTTTTATCAATATTTTATACTTTATTGGCTGTGATTCGTATCGATAAAATAAACAATACAAACTAGCAATACAGTGAATAAATGTTAATAAAACCATATCTTTAAACTCGGTCTTACGTTTAAGCCGCAATGGTCTAATCTTTACATTACTCTACTATCCGTTTGAAGGCAGCAGACAGTCCAGATATTGCATTTCCAATATACGGCGGACTTCTAGTTAACAATTATCTTTACATTGGTTAGTGTCGATAAATTCCAGCCATTTCCGATCCGCCAATTTCCTGCCAGAGGTTGATCTAAACGAAAGGTTCAAATTCTAGTCATAAATGAACATAGTTACAGGTATACCCTATCGGCACGGAATGTTAGACATTTTCCTGCACACCCGAACGATTTCAGGCGTGTACCAAAATGACATAACGGAAAGTGGAACACCTTTAAACCTGCACTAGGCAGACATTGTTCTGTTCTTACTAGTATTAACTCTTTCACGTCCGGAACTGGAGCGTATCTATAATCTGACACTTTTTGGAAAATTCTTACTAACAAAGCAATTTGTAGAAATGACCGTTACTCCATTTAGTGAAATTGGAAGACATATTTTCTGGTACACCTCAACAATTCCAGGCGTGAACCAAAATGACATATAAACTAAAAGTGGAACACCTTTTACTCTTTCACCTCTGGAGCTGGAGCAACGTAGCCATAACCTGGCACTTTTCGGAAAAATAGTAACAATGCAATATTGCGAGAAACATTATCTAATAATTTTTGTTCAAGTTGCAAATGCCTTGGTGTTAGGCGGTGGTTTTTGCAGGGTACTCGACTTAGCCCCAATACAATCGAACTTACAATTTCCAGAATGAATAGACAGGGTGTTCCCCCAATGTGTTCACTTACTTCTTAATATAAACACCGCTCACTGGTCCGCACCACTAAGGATTGCAAAGAAATAATTCTCCATGACGTCATCTGTATACCCTTGGGAGCACCTACCTAAACAAACTGACAGTCCATCGCATTCATTTTATAAAATTGTTTTTCCCAAGTGATAGGGAATGTCTCTTAAATCCCCAAACATTCTATCGCAGATTAGCTGAGTGTCAGGGCATTGCATAATGACGTTGTTATCGTCCTCTATTGCATAAAGATTACACAATGCACAAAAACTACCAAACTAGCTAACCTTTTTAATTTTCAAAGAATTTTTATATTTTCCTGTGCGTCAGCTAGGACCATTGCATATATAGTAGGTGGTCGGGGAATAAATACAGGTACAAGGTTTTTTATATAAAACATAGTAAAACCTTATTACTCTGATACTGAGGTCACCGAAACCAAGATCTCACGCCTGTGAGCCGCGCGTGCTATCACTATCCCACTACTGCGCCATGTTTGTGGTAATAAACACTGTGTAAGAGAGAGCGACCTCCGTGAGTGTGTCTATTGGCCAAACAAGTAGGAATTGATGAGAGTTGTTCGGAGTAGGTCATGGTTTGAGCATACGCCATTACCTGCAAATTACGTTGTTGCTTCGGGCTAAACAACCCCCTAATGGAAACAATCGAATTATGCAAATTTACATCGATAAAGCTTTGTCCAATACTCGTCCGTCCAATTTATCGGTAAAAGGTAATAGAATTCCGCGAGCAATCGATTTCCAGGTGGATTTTCTTCGCCCTTAGTGCCAAGCTAGTTTAGGCAATCCGACAATTCTAATTAAACTCAGCATCTTCAACAATGCCGTGACGTTTTTTTTGTGCAATACTGGAAACTGAATTCACCTTGGTGTCTTTGAAAAGCTTTTTTTTTTAAATCTAGTGATTGTATAAATCAAGCAAATTGGTTTAAGTAATCCCACACAATCTGTTCGCATTAGGTTAGGTTCTACACTTAATAAACATGCGTGTAAATGGTTGAAATAGGCAGCGGACAGGATCTACGTTTTTGCTCTTTTCGTCGAGTATGAGGTGGGTGAAACAGACGTTTAGCCACCTGTTTTCCATACCGATTGTTTTCCTTACACACATGCACATACATACATACATACATACATACATACATACATACATGCATACATACATACACACATGCATACATACATGCATACATACATACACACAGTCATACATACGTACATGCATACATACATACATACAAACATGCATACATACACACACACATACATACATTTATACATACTTTTATACATACATACATACATAAATACATACATTTATACATACATTTATACATGCATACATACATATATACATGTACGTACTTACATATGTACGTACGTGCGTACACACACACACATATATATTCATATATACAATGTCATATACATATACACACACACATATATATATATATATATATATATATATACTCTAGAACACACAATGTTAGCGTCTGTTTATATATAGCGTACATAGCGTGTGGTTCCGCTTCGCTACATGTATATATAAAAACGCTGTACTTTTTTCTTACTGTACTGGCGCTGTCAGCAGCGGCTACCGTCGCTAACATAAAGATACGCTATGATGCGAAAAATCCCCAATTCGCTATAGTTGGACACGCGTCATATATGTGTTCTACAGTATATATATATATATATATATATATATATATATATATATATTATATATATATATATATTATATATATATATATATATATATATATATATATATATATATATATATATATATATATATATATATATACAGTACAGACATGTAATTCCTGGACCAGTCGACCGGACGTGTGCTAGTGCCTGTTGGTATGAACACCCATGGATAGCATCTAAAAAAATTAACAAATTACACCAATGAGCGACGTAGCTTGCAAATGAAAGCTACGCATAGTTGTGAGGTCATACATGCATCCAAGCCCAGGAAACAATGTCGCAATCAGGCATGCGGTTGTGTATTATGCTCGGTGTGCCAAGAAATTTACTGCAGGAAGTAATGTCGTCACTGTATATATATATATATATATATATATATATATATATATATATATATATATATATATATATATATATATATATATATATATATATATATATATATAATATATATATATATATATATATATATAT
>OZ012689.1:16587697-16597859 GCA_963942565.1 Maea johnstoni | reverse complement strand
AACTTAAACTCACAGTCACGCATACACGAATTTTGAACAAGAACACAGTAAGAAATATGATTTGTCAAGATTCTTCATTTGTCTTACTGTATTCCCACAGCCACTATTGGTCTTGGTCACTCTGTTGACCCTCTCCTTTTAATACTGGAGTCGTGCTTGACCAGGGATCTTTCAAACATTTAAAAATCCTTTGTCAACTGAGAACAGTCATACTGGGCGTGAAAGGTCTTATCCAATCTCACATGCGTCTAGAAGCTGTCTTGCTTATTCTCACTGCTTTCTTGTTAACCCTTATGATTCTGGTGGCTAATTTAGCCAATACAAAATGATGCAAAGCAACTCTGAAAAATGACTGAAACCCTGGCACATAGGTACTCATCTGACAGAACTCAGGGAGAGCTATCCAATGAATTCAAATATGAGAGGGTTTAGATGTCTTTCAAAAATCGTTGCGTTCTTGTTCTTTGGACAAAATTGGCATTGGAAGGGTTAAAGCCTTGCTTATTCTTTTTCAACTGCCCAATCAAGAATGTGCAGAGACACCTGTGAGACTGCAATAAGACACCGGCACGAATGCAACAATATTACAAAAGGACTGTACCTAGATATCACATGCAAGGACAAGTACCACTATCCATTTGAGTTCTGTCACCAGACAAAATGGCAAACCATTGCTAGACTTGACAAAGACTCCACATAATTTCATTTGGAAAGCCAGAAAAGGCCTCTGGGGGAAAACACCTGCTGCCAAAATAGTCCGCTCATTTCTACAAAGCTGTACATGTAGCTATAATGAAATTGACTCTTATTCACTTAGATATTCATAGCTTTTAAAAGGGAATCCAAATGAGCCATTTTCGTAAGGTCCATAGCACACATATGCAGTACCTCTAGGGTATATTATTGGAATGCTATTAATTCTTATATTCCTAAATGACATTTTTTGCTTACAAGAACGATACCTTGTTGCAGATGATTCTGCAATATCAATTGCAGGCCACACTCTATCTACTATTGAATCAAGCTTTTACAATGATCTTGAGAAAATTGAGAAATGGTGCAATATATCAGTAAACAAGATTTTCATTAATATGGTAAAAGCAAAAGGTATGGTGATATCCACCAAACAGGAACAATCACATTTCCTTGACAGAGTTCTTTCTAAAACAGTTACCTTAATGTATACCTCTTTAAATGAACAGTATAATGTACTTGAAAATGTCTTTAAGCTCTGCTCAAATCAACATGGTCACCCTACAAGATCAAATACATCTCTAAATTTGGTTCCCTACTGGTCAAAACCCAGGTGTCTTAACGGTCATTCAAGTGATACTGGTATGGAATGCTTTATCTTCAATCATGAAAAATCTCCCTATCCATGAGACAATATCTATAGGAACAGTTTTAAACCTGTGACCTAAGCATGAAAAGTATACATTCTTAAATTTGAACAGGGCAAATCAAATCTTCCATTCTACCATGTTACTCCCTCAAACAAAGATTATTGATATCATTACTATCATTATTATTATTATTAATATTATTATTATTATTTTGATTAATATTATTATTATTATATCCACAAGTGAGGGATCAACATGTGAATAAATTGTAGGATTATGCATTCATAGGATTATACTGAACTACATATCACCTGACCACGACTTTAATTTTGCAAGGAAGAATCTCATTGAAGTCTACATTAGACCTATTGATGTCTGTTTGAAGTTTCTGTATAGCCTTCCACACTCATTTTCATTGGGTCCTTTCTTGCTGCTGTCTTGATAGAATCTTGAAAGTTACTTGTTAAGGACTTACTGTTGTCTCAGTATTGCTTTAGTACAGTCTCACTTGGGTCTTCCTTCTTTCTTTCTGGAGGTATTCCTAGTGGGCAAGAATAAAGATTTGAGCAAGAATAAACAAGTTATTTGATTTGTCATTGTCTCATTGTATTCTTGTTTAAAGTTCTGGTATTCTCACTGAGGCTTAAGGGATAGCTCCTATCGTACATTGCATGATACATTTTGCCTATGTTTGTAATTTGTCGTTAATTGCTATTTGGGATATAAACAGACAATCAATTATGGCATAAAATAAAGTAGTCTGGCATGGTGATTCGGAAAACAAGTTAAAACCTGATACTATGCTTTGGACATTGTCAGAAATATTCTGTCAGAGGATCACTTTAGTATCACACTGTTCTTATCGTGCATATTTGATGAAATGAAATGTGTGTGTTTTATGCTTATTGATGGTCATGAACATTTTAACATTATGCAAATACTCAAATTCAATAACTTATATTTGCCAAGCAGTTTCATTTAAACATGTCAGAGGAGATAGTTAAACAAAGACACAGGTTTTAGTGACAATGACGTTTGCTTACTTCAACATAACATCTGTTATTTATAAAGGGATAGCTCCTATCTTACATTGCATGATACATTTTACCTATGTTTGTAATTTGTCGTTTATTGCTATTTGAGATAAAAACCGACAATCAAATATGGCAAAAAATAATGTAGTCTGGCATGGGGTTTTAAAAAACAAGTTAAAACCTGACACTATACTTTGGACATTGTCAAAGATATTCTGTCCCATGATCACTTTAGTATCACACTGTTCTTATTGTGCATATTTGATAATATGAGAGTTGTCCAGATTTTTCCTGTTATCTGCCTAAATGCAAATGTCTGGTCACCCTTTTATTTCCATTTCATTACTAATATGTGTACCATTAGAACATAGATCGGGATAAAGAAATACCACAGCCAACTTTCTTGGCCTATAAAATAGTGAACAGTCTGCTTTGTGTACTAAGGCTTCATAAAAAAGACAACGCCTTTTGTTAAGATGAACCGCATCAAAACCCCTTAATCCATTATACTTAGCAAAGTGGAAGTAATGTTATGAGTGAAATGACAGGCAGTGATCTCCATACCCATCCCTCCTTCATCTTCTTCCTTTAATTATACAAAAAGCTCATAAGAAAATTCCTTAAGTTTCACATTACCCGGCCAACCAGTAAGGAATGTCTCCACGAAGCAATTAGATATATTATCCGAGACGTTCATGCAATTGAGTCATAACTCAAGATGTAGGTTTCACATCGCTGCTACTGCTTCATAAAGATGGCGAGGTCTTTGTGCAGTGGGCTGGAAGACAGATTAGCGCACGTCTGTCCTGATCCGAGCGTGCATTTATGACACTCCATTATTCCAGACTACTGAGGAAATACATCATCTGCTCTATGTAGTCTCCCCAACAGGGCACCCTGCAAGGGGAACACACCCTCATGGGTTGCTCAATGGTGTGCGATAGGAGTTGGCACCTCAAGGGGAACCCTAAGCTGGGGTGGCACCCTGCTCGCCTTATAAAAGAAGGGGGATGTGTGGATCTGTCTGTGGATACAATGCATCTGAAAGATTCCTTTGTCGTTTTTAGATTTTAAGGCTCTGCCTTTTCTCTTCCTCATTTCCATCTTTGGCCTAGATTCAAACAGTGACGAAGGACCACTTTTTAAAAAAAAACCTTATGGCACTAAATGGCCTTTGTGTGACAATGTGCCTTTCAGCCCTCATTTATTCATTCATACTTCCCAACAGGGCAACGTTAGCATATTTGTATGGCGTCACATTTTATTCCATATTGCGGCTAAATCGTAAGCAACTACATGGTGTTGTAGCCCATTCACACAAGGAGCATACTCATGGTCTGCCACAAACAGAGACATTAGAAGAAACAGAACGTTTTGACAAATATATGAAAGAAAAATGATGATGTTTTGGTCGAGGTCGCATATATCGATTAAAATATCTTATCAAAATAAAATATTTTTGTGCAGACCAGATGCAAGTGAAGGAAGGAGGGAACTGGTTTGGCTTATAACAGCTTAGGTTATATCGCGGCGATTAAAAAAACTCGGAATCGTGAAGAGATTGTCTTCCCTTCGCAAATAATTCCATGGGGCCTTTCACTTACAGAATAATCATAGTCTGCCCTCCACAAAGCCGCACATCCAGGAGATATACCAGATCGAGACCTCACACTTGCGAGCCAGGCGTCATAATCACTAGGCCACTGCGGATTTGTCGTGGAGGAAACCTGAATAATCCCAATACTCTGACAACCCTCTCACATGAATCGACGCAGACCGGGACAGTGTATGTAGGTATGTTTATTTACTGTAATAATCGAATTAAAAAATCAAACTCATAATACAACGGGTGTTATGTGCAATGAATACAAAAATATGGAAAATGTAGTTATCATAACAAAATGAAAGATTTATAAGATGTATATTAGAGCCTTAATCGCTCAGCGGAAAGTATTATTCTCTTTTGCTATTTGTTTGCCAGTGGTGAGAGACAGTAAGCATTTATTGGCAACACATCAGACCACCTGGCTGTGGGGATGATCCTACACAGACAAGAAGTCGATATAATCCCCTAGATGAATTGCACTTACATCACAATAGAAATGATATGTTCCATCTTGGGCATTTAAGAACATTTATCATCCACAATTGCTCTGCAATATTCATATATATATTTTTTCTGATCTCAAATATAACTATGTCTTTTTAAAACCTTCACTTTCACAAGAGGAAAATTCAAGTTGCAGACATTATGAATCCGCTGAGAAATACAGAGAGACGTTCATATCACTTTAGAGTTTCCCCACAGAGTGAAAGATGAAATTGCGCATTGAATTGATTCCCAGAGAAAATACATGACATGACTGAGGTGGTACTGGAATGCAGATACATGCATCAACATTCGTTGAAGATAATCTTACATTTGTAGAAAGTAAACCTTATTTCTCAGAAAACAATGGCAAAAACAAAATGGAATTCGCAATCATACAATATTAGCTCCCTAAAGTATACTATTTAGGCCATAATTCTTCGAGTGTATAAGACATTTCATACCTGCGCGGTAATGAAATGTCTTATACAATTGAAGAGTTATGACCGAAATATTGACAACATATTAGTGGTGTAATGTGTTATGTTGTCTAATGATTCTAGTGGTCTAAAGTATTGCCAATAGTTTCGGTCGACTGGCTAGACGACCGGACACCTGTCAGTTCCTGGTTGTACAAACACCCATGGATACGATGTCAAAAAGAAGCCAGTCTTAACCCTTATGGTGCTGGTGGCTGATTGGGACAATATAAACTGATGCCAAAAAGCTTGAAAAGCGACTGAAACCCTGGCACATGGGTACTCATCTGGGAGTATTTGAGAGAGCTATTTAATGAATATCAACAGGACAGGGTTTTAATGGTTTTCATTTTTTGTGTGTTTTTGTGCTTTGGACGAAAGTATCATTGGCAGGAATAAAGTTTTGACACTATTAGTCAACATCTTATGTCGTGCAGAGAAGGTCGTGCTGAGAAATAAACAGAGAGTCACCTTCAAAATGCCAGGTTTGTAGGTTCTGCATATCAAAATAATTATCCGGGTTGGCATTGTAATATTTGATTGTTATAATGGCCGAAATTCCTCAAATGAACGATGATAGCTAAGATTTCTTTTTCAGAAAAAATACAACAATTACGGAATGACAATCTTTGCACCACCATCAACCGAAATATATTTGTAGAAGCGTTATATTAAAACAGCATATACAGGTTACCAGATATTTTTCTTACATTGTTCGACGTATTATTGTGGTCTTGAGTTGCAAAATCCACAAAGCAATCAACGGTTATTTTAGGGTTTGTGAATAAATCTATTTTGCTCCCCCACACTGGAACTGAAAGCACACACCTTCATGGCAATGCAACTGTCAACTTCCCTTAAATGTATTCGTCTTTATTAAGGGACTTTAATAGCAATTTCGTGTTCATGAATTGACACTAAGGACTGTTGTACTGACGTGTAGGAGTTACTGCCTTTGTCCTTTTTATTCCTTGTTCCATGATTGATAAAGCTTTTCAAATGTAGACAGTGCCGCCCAATCTAGCACTAAGCGATCATGGACCAATGGAGCTAGCTGCCAAAAGCTCCTTCGTGCTTAGTCTGTCTTGACGTATATCGTCTGCGCGTGTGGTACTTCTAACAATAACTCAAGAAGAAAGAGAGAATTCAAAAACTAGTTCAAAGAGAATTGTTGGCTTGGTACCGATGAATATTTTCAGTGAAATAGTTTTTGAAAAGACGTTTAAGACCAATGGGGCTAGCTGCCAAAAGCTCTTTCGTGCTTAGTCTGTCTTGACGTATATCGTCTGCGCGTGTGGTACTTCTAACAATAACTCAAGAAGAAAAAGAGAATTCAAAAACTAATTCAAAGAGAATTGTTGGCTTGGTACCGATGAATATTTTCAGTGAAATAGTTTTTGAAAAGACGTTTTTAGACCAATGGGGCTAGCTGCCAAAAGCTCCATCGTGTTTAGTCTGTCTTGACGTATATCGTCTGCGCGTGTGACACTTCTAACAATAACTCAAGAAGAAAGAATGCATTCAAAAAAAATTCAAAGAGAATTTCTGGCTTGGAACCGATGAATATTTTCAGAGAAATAGTTTTTGAAAAGACTTTTTAGACCAACGGAGATAGCTGCCAAAAGCTCCTTCGTGCTTAGTCTTTCTTGACGTGTGTCGTCTGGGCCTGTGGTACTTCTAAGATTAACTCGAGAAGACAGAATGCATTCACAAAATATTTCAAGGAGAATTTTTGGCTTGGTACCGATGAATAGTTTTCAATGAAATAGTTTTGGTTTGAAAGATAGCACGGCGATGATCATGCCATGTTGTTCTGAAAGTACCAGGGGGATATCGAATGTCTAACAGGCCTATATCTTGGGAAATACGATCACTGTAATGTGTACCATTCTAACCATAGGCGATGTGGATACATACGGTACTCTGCGATACATTAGATAAGGTACAGAAACAATATATGCTTGCAATCAACCAAGGTTAACCCTTTCATACCCGTAGTGGCCAAAGAATCTCTGACCATTCACGTGATATCTCTCTGACAATAGCTCAATAACTTATTTCTTTAAAAAACATATAAGGAAATCTCTACCAGAACTAAACCTTAAAATCTCCTCTTTAATTATCATATGAATTTGAGTTTCATACTATAGTTATAGCGTATCTATATACAGCATGACAAGTCCAGAAGGAGTCTTAAGTATGGAAAGGTTAATGCTTCTTGCCATCGATACATTATTTAAGCTGAATAAATTTGAACTCAATAATTGTCGCGAGGTAGTATATGAACAATATTTATTTGTTCGATATTTTAATCAATCGTCATGAGGCCCTGCCTTGATTGTCGAGTGGTCCAAGTTATACCTCACCGACTGCTAAATACGTCATTAGATGAGGTTAGTATGTCATACACGTCATTGTTAGAAAAATTAGGCATCTTTAGAATGCATGTCATTATGACGTAAGACAAGTGTCTTATGATAAAGGTCATTGCATGAACATTACAGTGTCTCCAGAATACACGTCACTGTGAAAGAGCTCAAGCAGATACTTCTAGAAAACTGCTTTGAATGCATGGTTTTTAAAGGGAACCCTCTGAAAGCACCACCGATTGGAAGATACGTCAACGGCTAGTAGTCTAACCCACAGGTTAAATGCAATAACAGTCATTTTAGAAAGGTGGCCTTTATAGAAGTGTTTTACGCACGCTTGGATGTACTCAAAATGTTGCAAAAAAACACACTAAAAGGTGACCGAAATCCTGGCACATGGGTGCTAATCTGAGAGCACTTGGTTATAGCTATCCCATGAATACCAACATGACAGGGTTAAGATGATTTTCAAAGATCTTTGCGTCCATGTGCTTTGGAAGAAAGTATCCCCAGCTTTGGAGGGGTTATACGATGATGTTCTTAATCATTTTTCTTAATTTTTTCTCCAAACCTTAACTATCAACGATTTTGGTGCTTTGTTTTTTATAAAGTGTTATGTTTGGCACTGAGAAGATATCTACATATCTTACAATGCTGTTTGGCCTTTAGGCTATTGCTCTAAGGCTGTCAGCTGGATTCAATAGAAGCCCATGTCTTAGTAAAACGATACTCCTCCGATTATTTACTGAACCTTTGTTGTAATGGGCGCTGTGATAAATACCAAAGGGTGTGCATGTTAGAGGTCGTGCCGGGTGTTCCTCGTGATGACGTATTTATAGAGCTATGAGGTATATAGTGACACGCATGTCATGTTTTCTGTGAGGTGAAGGTGCGCACGTGACATGGACTTGTCAGTCATGTATCATAGTCTTTGCGCAGTGCGGTTTATGGGTTTATTGGTGTGACGTAACACACACACACACACACACACACGCGCGCGCGCGCAGGTAGGCAAACATACAGACGGACGGACGGACAGACAGACAGGTGGGCACATATACGTATATATATGTATATATATATATATATATATATATATATATATATATATATATATATATATATATATATATATATATATATATATATATATATATATACATATATATATATATACATATATATATATATATATATATATATATATATATATATATATATATATATATATATATATATATATATATATATGTGTGTGTGTGTTTATATATATATATATATATATATATATATATATATATATATTATATATAGAGAGAGAGAGAGAGAGAGGAGAGAGAGAGAGAGAGAGAGAGAGAGAGAGAGAGGAGAGAGAGAGAGAGAGAGAGAGAGAGAGAGAGAGAGAGAATTGGATCCATGCTAGTGCATATAGCGGAGTTGAGGAAACTTTTCGTAGCACATTGTAATCATGAGTTGGATCTCCTTTAATACGATAACTGATCACTCACCCAACTTACAGAGAATACCGCCAAAGCAATCTTTTGTTATTTTATCTTCCATTGTACGGACATGCAAATTTAATCAAAATTAAATCTCCGATTCATGCAAATTTAACGAAATAGTCTTAAGATGATTCCAACTAATGTTATCCATTATCCCTATAAAATAGACGAAGACTCATCAGCAATGGGGCTTTAAAACTTTTAATCCACTAGAATCTTTCTTTAAGACGTGCATTTAGACGTTGTTTCTCTCACTATTCAGTTCTCGATTTCAATGTGATATTTCAGCTGCGAAATTAGACACCGTCACATTTCACACATCGTCAGCACTGTCAGATCCAATTGTATTCTAGTATAATGGTAAAATGAATATTTTACTTTTATTTTATATGCATAGGATATATTTTCTAATATCTATCAGTCATTTTGTCTCAATACCTTAAATCTTTTGTTAAAGGTATAGTAGGGTATTCGACAAAGGTGACCGTGAAAATCTACAACATGAGGAAAAAAAATACCCCGCAGTCAGAGAATCCATTAAACTTTGCATGGCAATAATAGAAGAAACGCCTTTAAGTTCAAAAAAAGGCAATTTTTTTCTTGTATGAGCATCACGTTTTTTATGTTATCTCCTATGTTCAATTATATTTTGTTATTTTCTGTTCGAAATGCGGCCTATTGTTTATGGAAGTATTCATATTTTCATTTGTTTATTTTGTTGTATCATTTTATATCAGAAGATATAGTCAATACAAGATACATACATACTGCCGTTTGGGAATAAAATTGTTTGCCACTTTGGCGCCACAGATTTGGACGACGTGACTGCTTAACCCCCTTTTTATTTTAGGTATTCGAAGGGGACCTCACAATGAAAGCCTATGCAAGGTTTGATGAATATCTAACTTTGGGTTATCTTTTAAATGGACTTTCAATTTTAGACGTGAAATTTGCGAAGTGTTTGCCCCTTTTGCGTCACCTATATGGACGGTAGTGATTGTGTACTTCCTTTTTTATTTTGGGTTTTCAAAGGGAATCTGACAATGTAGTCTGGCGGCCAAATCAAAAAAAAGCCTCTTAATGATAGTTTAAAACAAAGTTCAACGGTTCTCTGACTGCGGAGTATTTTTTAAATGGACTTTTAATTTTAGAAGTCATTGGTCTCGTTGTTTGTTAACCTACATTGCCTTTGATTTGTAAATTTCTATGTTAAAAATAGTTTTCTCTTATTCTACTTGTAGATATAAATTATATCACTCCCGTTTGATCGCGACCTTTGTTTGGTTAATCTTCTTACCGCTAGGGGGACGCTGTATGATTTGAAAAAGTACTTTTTGGATCACTTT
>OZ012689.1:16547697-16582697 GCA_963942565.1 Maea johnstoni | reverse complement strand
GATGCTCTCGGGGGCAGAGCTCACTAATACCCTCACCAAAAGGGGGAGATTTAGCGGAATTACAGCAACATTAATTCTAGCAGATCTATGAACCAGAGGCCTTTCATTTGCTTCTTTTAAACACTTCGCTCAATCTGTCCACCCTTTTCTATATGTACTCCCGCTGACTGGATGCGAGTCGCTATTAATATTATGATTAGCAATATCAGGGAAAGGGGTTGACCTAGGGGTATTCTGGGGGCTTGAGGGGTAGTGGAACGTGAACACGATGACATTTGAGCTACAAGGGGATAACCTCGACTTAATCCGAGGCAATTTGGTGCTTGATGAAGCAGCAACAGCTGTAACGAGTTATATCAGGCACTGTTCAAAGAGATCCCCACCCTTCCCTGTTGATACATTGTTTGTCTTAGGACTTTTTAGCATATCTATGTGGTTAGGGTGTATTTCCTTCATTGCAAGATCTTTGATAAACAAATGAAACGCAAATGTTTGAGACAAAGAAACATGCATTTATTTTATATGCATAATATGCAATCTTAAATGCACGCATACAGCATACAGACAAGTCCATATTTACGTACACTCACTTATATAAATATATACTTACATAAACATATTCATACATATAAACATACACACTTACATAAATATATTCATACATAAACACATACACACTTACATATATACATACATTTAAACATACATACCTACATACGAACATACGTACGTACACACATATATACAAACATATACATACATACATACACACGCACACATATGTATACATACATTCATGCATACATACATACATACATACATACATACATACACACACACATACATACATACATACATACATACATACATACATACATACATACATACATACATACAAGCATTCATAAATCTAGCTGCTTAGATAACCAAACATGCTAGATATCTTCTGTGATCAATTATTCCTAGTTTGGATATCAAAGCTTTAAGAGCGTGATGGAAACGATCATCTCACCAAGAGTAGTCATTTCCCTGAGGGGGGAAGGGGAAGAGGGCTGCAGGCTCGAATGGCGGATCACTCAGCGGGTTGGCTCAAGAGCCGAGGCGACACTAGGGGCCTGCATATTCATGAGAGAATACGTCAATAATGTGTCCATTTCGCAGTCAATAAAATCCCATAGGCCGCCATAGCGGACAACAGTGAGATGGTTGAAAAAATATGATCCACTTACTCAGACACGGGTCAGGTTATATCCCTGGGTATTAAGGTTTGGGGCTACACACTGTGCCCGAGAGATGATCTCATTCTCTCAGAACGCAGAGTAGTTAATAAACCCCTAGGCAGTTACATGTTATAAACGCATCTACTTTATTTAATCCCCCGCTAGAAGCGCCATTTCTTGTGACAACAAGTTTATGCTTAATAATCTATCCGTACGGTCATCCGGGTAGTACGATATGTAATGAAAGATCTGTAATCCAATTATTAGAAAATCTGGTGAGTGGCTACTTATCATATCCCTGACTTAATTACAAGTTATTCCAACTATGAGTTCCTCCATTTTTGTGTGTGCCTATCTCCCTTATGCTGAGAAAATTGCTTAGAATTACTAATGATTCCCATGATGCACATAGTTGATAGTGATTTCTGTAATACATTTTCATAGAAACTAGATTCCACAGTTTGCCATATATGGGCAAAGGTGAAAGGCGATTGAAAGAAAATCAACAGAATCACAGAAGTGCAATGACTAAGACATACTTTCATATTGTATTTTATTTTATTGACTGATCCGTTGGATCAAAAGGTTTACATATACTAACGCTTGATTAATCAAATAACAATGTGTGTATACAACAGAAAATGCACACAAGAAATAAAAATAGTCAACTGAGAACTGATTAACTGATTATGTTCTTTTTGATGTTTCCAACAGTGCATTTATCTTAATCAGGGTAGAGTTAGAACAGAGCATGTACAATTTGTGCGTGAATAGCATGTAGAATTGTAAGCTATAAGCGATTTTGCTACTGGTGTTTCACAAATTTTCCACTCCATTATTTGTCATGATCAAAATTGTATAGTTTGTATTTTGTATAATAGTTCAATTCGTTTTCCTTTTATTTTTCTTAACTGTTCACACTCTGTCTCTTATACAATTGAATTAACAACAATTTAGTAGCATCCTCCCATATTGAGGTATGATTTTCGTAAAATATTTTTTACACTCAATAGCTTATTACCAGAATACTTAATATCTAACTGTTTCTATTCCCTCAGCAGTCAGACGTATCTAACTTAACCAGCCTGGTGTTTGGTTGAGCGTCAGCAATCGATTTCACCATCTAGTCCGCTAAATTACAGGCCTGGGGAAGGAGGTATGAAGGGAAAGTCGGTAGTTTGTAGTTTGCCCTTTATCAGTCATCCCAGAATGCACCGCTTCCACCCACAACTAACAAGCCAAGTGCAGTGCAAGGTTCAGATGATCCGTCTTGAGGCAGTGAAGCTTAGGATTAGTTGGGTTGGTGCTCTTTATATAGGCTACTGCTGAAACCCTTGAGGCTAACCAAATATATACAATTATATATACATAATTATGTATATATATATATATATATATATATATATAATATATATATATATATATATATATATATATATATATATATATATATATAATTATGAGTAAGTTTATCTTCTTTTCAATTTAAATTACGATCTTTCATTCTTTTTGAAAAACGTAAAACATTGAATTGTAAAACAAATTTTCCTTAACATGATAATATTAATTGAAAACCTATAACAAACTTTTACAAACGTAAATTGTATAATGTTTTTTTGGTAAACTACGAGTGTTTCCTTAGGCTACAAGGCTTGAATTCGGGGCGTTTGAAAAATTCACATACGTAAAGATGAAGGGAAATAAACGTTATTTCAAGTAAAGATTGTATGACCTTTCCAAGTGGAACGATCTCCCTGAAACACTTGACACATGGCCTTGGGGGTTAAACGGTGGTTCATAAGCCGGGTACACCGGTTCCCGCCACGACTCACAATTGGCCCGTCACGATTTAACCTACATATGGCAGAAAACGTGTTGAACATTTAAATTCAAAATTCCAATCAGCTATGACTTAAGATAAACCAAAGATGGATGTTCTGTGAATTGTTAATGTAGTTATTAGTTTTATACTACTATCTGATAAAAGCGAATATTGCCAATATCTCTAGAGATATGTATTCTCCTAAGTTTACAGGTTATCAAAATTAGCACTAAATAAACCCTAAAAACTGGTCAACGCCCGTAGCCTTGATCCTATCAATTGAGCACACACATTTTTCGCAGAGCTAGTTGTAGGCGGAAATCACGGTCAAATCAGGGCAGCCGGGAACACACTGGAGCAATGTTATTGACTCATTAACAGTCGCGGCGAGGATCTGTTGACTCGGGTGGTAATTGACTCTGGAATCTTGTCGACACATTCCACATCAAGCAATCCACATGTTCAATTTCCGGCTAATCCTCGCCGTGATATTTTGATAATTGACGCCGCGGCGTGGCCGGTGCATTGTATCGGTTACCCTGATTGCCGCGGCATGTCTGCGCTGAGTGCAATGATGAGAAACTCTTTCTACTAAGCCTTAGCATATCAAAGCCTGATTGCAAACGCCAATGGTAGTTTCCGACTTAATCCTTTCTTCTTATCCTGCAATTTAGCCTTGGTATGGCAGTAAAAGTGGCAATAAATAAATCCCAATGTAATAAAAGCACAAGTTCATCTTTGTAAAGAGTCGTCCGGGACTTTAATAAATTTGGTGATAATTAAGTGATAAATCAGAATTAACATGTAATATATGGTGAGGGCGTTTCTGTTCTTGATCTAGATAACACAACTTTCGAATATCTCTCCATTATCTAGCATTCATTGTCCAAAACAAAAGGAACATAAATTAGGTGCAAAACCTATGAACATATATCCCGACTACTATCTGCAGAATGACATAAATATATATATATATATATATATATATATATATATATATATATATATAGTATATATATATATATATATATATATATATATATATATATATATATATATATATACATATATATATATATATATATATATATATATATATATATATATATATATATATATATATATATATATATATATACAATATATATATATATATATATATATATATATATATATACCTATACATATATATATATATATATATATATATATATATATATATATATATATATATATATATATATATATATATATATATATATATACATATACATATACATATACATATATATATATATATATATATATATATACATATATATATATATATATATATATATATATATATATATATATATACTGTATAACCGGTATATTTCCCGGGACTTTTATTTCCCGAAAATTGATGATTTCTACTTTTTCCCGTTTTTTAATTTCCCGTCCTGCACATGGCTGCACTGATATTAAATTTACCGAAAATGCTACCGAGTGTATTCGCTTCTGAATCTATTAGTGCAGACGAATTTGTTGTGCACTGAATGTGCCGTGGTGCACGTGCAGAACAACAAAGCCATCCCAGCTCAATTGAACTGACATGGCTGGCTCTATTGTTCTGCACATTAATAGCACTTAGAGCAGCATTACACAAGTCGGACCGGTTTGTGGGCAGGTTGTGAGTACTGCAAACATGTATCGCTGGTCAAGGAAGGCACAATCCCCCAACTTGCCCAGGCCAGTATCACCATTATTTACCAGTATAGATAAACATGTCAAGTTCGTTGTCTTGAAAACGGAAAAGGAAAAGGGAAGTACAATCATTTTACTCCTCAGCACTGCTATGTACTGTGTATCTTAGTTTTGTGACTTTTGGACCAAAAAAACCGCCACTATTCAGATAACATAAGGCGCCATCTGCTGGGCAAGCGAATAACCTAAATATACGGCTGTATTACTCAATCTCAATACGAACATCGTCTGCCCCAGCATACCAACATAAATGATTAAAGATAACGTTTTTATTGTTCCCGTCTCAAACCCATTCGGTAAATTCGGGAAGATTAAGCATACGTTAACATTACCCCTTTATACAGTATATATATTCATATGTATATATATATTATATATATATATATATATATATATATATATATATATATATATATATATATATATATACATGTGTATATATATATATATGTATATATGTATATATATATATATATATATATATATATATATATATATATATATATATATATATATTAATATACATATATATATATATCGTATATGTATATATTATATATATATATATATATATATATATATATATATATATATATATATATATATATATATATATAAAAATATGACCAATATTTACCATCGCTACAGATTTCTGATAGA
This sequence comes from Maea johnstoni, assembly GCA_963942565.1. NCBI lineage: Eukaryota > Metazoa > Annelida > Polychaeta > Spionida > Magelonidae > Maea > Maea johnstoni. The sequence continues at coordinate 16,577,249 of OZ012689.1, read as the reverse complement.
TATTAAGTCTTATAAAGAGCTTTAAATCCTTTGAAGAGCTTTCTTTAGAAAATGCTCGAAGCAGTGTTCCCTTCGGACAGAGATAAACACCTCCTCCTGTAGGTATATAATATAACAGTTGTTTTATCAATATTTTATACTTTATTGGCTGTGATTCGTATCGATAAAATAAACAATTCAAACTAGCAATACAGTGAATAAATGTTAATAAAACCATATCTTTAAACTAGGTCTTACGTTTAAGCACGCAATGGTCTAAACTTTACATTACTCTACTATCCGTTTGAAGGCAGCAGACAGTCCAGATATTGCATTTCCAATATACGGCGGACTTCTAGTTAACAATTATCTTTACAATGGTTAGTGTCGATAAATTCCAGCCATTTCCGAATCGCCAATTTCATGCCAGAGGTTGACCTAGACGGAATGTTAACATTTTAGTCATAAATGAACATAGTTCTAGGTAGACCCTGTTTGCATGGAATGTTATACATTTTCCTGCAAACCCGAACGAATTCAGGCGTGTACCAAAATGACATAGCTAAAAGTGGAACACCTTTAAACCTGCACTAGCACTAGGCACTAGTATTAACTCTTTCACGTCTGGAACTGGAGCGTATCTGTAATCTGACACTTTTTGGAAAAATCTTACCAACAAAGCAATAATGCGAGAAAAAATTGTAGAAAGTTGTTGTACACATTCGAATGACCGTTACTCCATTTAGTGAAATTGGAAGACATATTTTCTGGTACACCTCAACAATTCCAGGCGTGAACCAAAATGACATATAAACTAAAAGTGGAATACCTTTTACTCTTTCACCTCTGGAGCTGGAGCAGCGTAGCCATAACCTGGCACTTTTCGGAAAAAATAGTAACAATGCAATATTGCGAGAAACATTATCTAATAATTTCTGTTCAAGTTGCAAATGCCTTGGTGTTAGGCGGTGGTTTTTGCAGGGTACTCGACTTAGCCCCAATACAATCGAAGTTACAAATTCCTGAATGAATAGACAGGGTGTTCCCCCAATGTGTTCACTTACTTCTTAATATAAACACCGCCTACTGGTCCGCACCACTAAGGATTGCAAAGAAAAAACCCTCCATGACGTCATCCGTATACGCTTGGGAGCACCTACCTAAACAAACTGACAGTCCATCGCATTCATTTTATAAAATTGTTTTTCCCCAAGTGATAAGGAATGTCTCTAAATCCCCAAACATTCTATCGCAGATTAGCTGAGTGTCAGGGCATTGCATAATGATGTTGTTATCGTCCTCTATTGCATAAAGATCACACTTTGCATTAAAACAACCAAACTAGCTAACCTTTTATATTTTCAAAATCTTTTTGACATTTTCCTGTGCGTCCGCTAATGACTATCGCATATACAGTAGGTGGTTGTGAAATAAAGACAGGTAAAAGGATGTATATGTAAACCATAGTAAAACCTAGCTAACGTGATAGTGAGGTCACGGTGAAAACCAAAGCCTAGATCTCACGCCTGTGAGCCTTGCGTACTATCACTATCCCACGACAGACCCTATAGCGCTGTGTTTGTGGTAATAAACACTGTGTAAGAGAGAGCGACCTCCGCGAGTGTGTCTATTGGCCAAACAAGTAGGAATTGATGAGAGTTGTTCGGAGTAGGTCATGGTTTGAGCATACGCCATTACCTGCAAATTACGTTGTTGCTTCGGGCTAAACAACCCCCTAATGGAAACAATCGAATTATGCAAATTTACATCGATAAAGCTTTGTCCAATACTCGTCCGTCCAATTTATCGGTAAAAGGTAATAGAATTCCGCGAGCAATCGATTTCCAGGTGGATTTTCTTCGCCCTTAGTGCCAAGCTAGTTTAGGCAATCCGACAATTCTAATTAAACTCAGCATCTTCAACAATGCCGTGACGTTTTTTTGTGCAATACTCGAAACTGAATTCACCTTGGTGTCTTTAAAAAGTGTTTTTTCAAAATCTAGTGATTGTATAAATCAGGCAAATTGGTTTAAGTAATCCCACACAATCTGTCCGCATTAGGTTAGGTTCTACACTTAATAAACATGCGTGTAAATGGTTGAAATAGGCAGCGGACAGGGTCTACGTTTTTGGTCTTTTCGTCGAGTATGAGGTGGATGAACGAAATTAAACAGACGTTTAGCCACCTGTTTTCCATACCGATTGTTTTACTTACACACATGCATACATACATACAAACACACATACATACGCACACATACATACACACATACATACATACAAACATACATACACACATACATACATACAAACATACATACACACATGCATACATACATGCAAACATACATACATACACACATACATACATGCATACATACATACATACACAGACACACACACACACAGACATACATACATACATTTATACATTTAAACATACATTTATACATGCATACATACATACATACGTACTTATGTACATACGTACTTATGTACGTACGTACGTACACACACACACACACACACACACACACACACACACACACACACACACACACACATATATATATATATATATATATATATATATATATATATATATATATATATATATATATATATATATATATATATATATATATATATATATATATACAAAACCAATAAGACATGCGTGGGTTACGGAGGAATTTCCCTATTGGAAGAATCTATTGGAAGAATGGGCCTAGCATTATGAGCTTTTGACAGATGATGGTTGACTGGAAGTCGCTATGTTTATCTGTACTGTAAGAGCCCGCGATGACCTGACAGACCAAAGCTGACCCAGATTGTGTATATTGGAAATTTCATACTCATCTGGGTTTGAGGTGGCTATTATTACGGATGAGAAACAGACCAAGATTGGTAGTCAAGCATCAGACGAGTGGCTTAGCTAGAAGTGGTTTTCCAGCAAGATATTCACTCTCAGTTGGCGGCGAAATCAGAACTACAAAGGCAATCTAAACAATGTCTCTGACATAGATAAATTCAATTATTCAAATGGTTTTCGAGGATTATTAGGATCCAATATAATTGATTACACTTAGTACAGAACACCAACTAATTATTTTAACTACAAAGGCACTTTGAACGTTGGTATAAGAGGCACTTGCACTTGCTTAATTTACTGTACTACATTCAATTTATGTCAGTAGTGATGCAGGTACTTTCTATTTGTACAATATTTTATATCTCATTCTTATTGTCATGCGAAATGAGATAAGACAGTATGTGTGTGTTTACAATACGCATGCACTTTACTCAATTAATGTTTCAGTTAAAAAAAATTCAGATATCACCCAAATATCATTTCAGTAAATGGGTTAAATGTAATTGCATTTCTAACCAATCACCTACTGCCTTTAACAACATCTTTCATAAAATTCCTTTTGAAAATTCATTTTTCATATTTTCTGACAATCATAGCTCCCCTATGGTATGGCATATGATACTCCTGAAAGTCGGAAAAATACACAGATATTATTTCAAACAAAGGGAGATGATCTGCATTCATCGTAGTCCAACTCGAATTCAAAGAGATGACCAATTTGCCCCTTTAACCCGTTGACACCTAGCTCACAAAACGGGGTCTAGCATATGGACAATTTTGGGAGATCACACACTGATGTTTTGCGTGGGTTTCACAACCTCACTTCATACACATATTTCAAAGAGTACTTTATTTGACTTATCCAACTTTAACTATTGCATAAAGACACGGCGGTGTGTGCCATCAGGCATTATCACTTAGGATTAGACGACACATATTAGCATTAAGGATTAAATGATTAAACACTTAGTGTATGTATATATCGTTATTGACTTTATACTATTGCCATAGAAATAGAGCGATTATTATTTCCGTGAAACGATGTTAAAACCAATAGTCAAAGACAAGTCACTTTTTACTCCTAATCAAATACTACATTAGGTTCCCAAGACATACAGTACAGACATTAAGTTCGACCGGACGTCTGTTAGACAAACACCCATGGAAAATATGTCAAAAAATAAGCCAAACACATAAATGACGCACGAAGCTTGTGAATCAAAGCTACGTTCAGTTGTGAGGTCATCCATGCATCCACACCCAGAAAACTGAATGGCAATCAGGCATGCGGTCGTGTATTATGCCTGGGCTGCCCGCGAATTAAGTGCTGGAATTAACTGTCGGCACTGTATACACCCATGTATCAAGGTATCTTTCGACTCGTAACTTTTTTTGCACTGTTTAAAAAGTTACGTAAAATGTTGCCCGAGTATCTGTGAACTCCAGATACAAATGAGTTAAGCGTGTCTCTGTCACAGAATCCTTACATGATCTCCAGTTCGCCATAGTCCTAGGGGCATTCAAGGATGAGACGACCATCAAACACCACAGCAGTGCTATACCTTAAGGGGGAGAACACGATGCGTCATGTGGCTAGATGTGCTTATTAGCCGGTGATGTCTGTGCCTGTAATAGGCTCTTATAGCAAAGTGTGACAGAAAGGTCAGCTTAAAGATACGCATAACTCACTCAATGAATTTATGCAAGAGAAACTGTCTCGACTCTACATTACTAAAGTTTTTAGTTTTCTTTCTTTCCTAGTGGATGTCCCCAATGTATGTATGTATGTATATATATATATATATATATGTATATATATACTAGTATATATATATATATATATATATATATATATATATATATATATATATATATATATATATATATATATATATATATATATATATATATATATATATATATATATATATATATATATATATATATATATATGTATATATGCGAGGTGGTCGGAGAAAAATTATCGTGTCGTGTCATTATATACAGATGTGACCTGTCAACCAGAATTTTATTCACTTCGAAGAAATATTTGAAGTGACTGAAAATATCATCAAAATGGACACCGACTATGAAAAGGGGCAACACTTATGGAATTTATGCTGTATAGAAAAACTCTAGTTTTCATAGAGAGGTTGATGTTTAAAAAAAGGGTGATGGCCATCAAATGCTAATAAACAATTTACCACAAAGGAATATTGACGTCTAGGGAATGGATATCTGCTTCATCACAATGGTGATAAGAAATATATCACTCTCCAGTAAGTGAAGATGATGTTCAAGCAAAGAGGTGGCTGGCATGGATAGGTACAGTGCCGACATTTAATTCCTGCACTAAATGCGTGGGCTTCCTGGGCATAATACACGACCGCACACCCGATTGCCATCCAGTTTCCTGGGCATGGATGCACAGATGACCTCGCAACTGAACGTAGCTTTGATTCGAAAGCTACGTGGGTCTTTGATATATTTGGCTTATTTTCTGGTGACATGCTATCCATGGGTGATTGTACAACCGGGCACTGACAAACGTGTGGTCGACTTGTGCAGGAATTAAGTATCTGTACTGTAATTAGGCTTTATCAACAGCGTAGGCAATATACATCCTTAGTCGCCATACAGAAGGTAATGCCTTAGAAAGGTAGGGAGGGGTTTTAAGGTATACTGTAAAACTGGTAATGTTTGCGTGTAGTAAATATTGCGTTTTTTTCATTTTCTCTTTTATGCGTGTTTTAATTAATGCGAATCTCCACCAATAAACAGAAGGGAAACAGAAGGGACAGATTTATGCGTGTTTTAATTATTGCGTCCTCATGCATTCGCATTAAAACGCAATAATTAAAATCACGCAATCATTACCAGTTTTACAGTATCAACAAGGATGGACAGTATATCACTAGTTTAGGTGACGTCATACATTTATCATCGTTTTCCCTGAAAGCTGCATTGTTTATGACTCTGTCAAATTACTGCCCGCCTGCTTCAGTTACATGGCTTTTTAAAGGTATCAACTGTGTTGTCTATTAGTGAAAAGCTAGCGAGATGGCCCAACGGCCAAAGACTATGAATCATAATTTGCCCCATTATAGTGTAATACTGTCTCATATTCTTAGTCTCGAGAATTAAACCTCCATTAGGTAATTGCTGTAACGGCCTAGTTATTGGAGGCCTGGGCTATCATATTGTCTGGATACACAACCTTGTCAACTGAGTGGGCCAGTCGAGACATAACTCACCGCTACGATAATCTTATCATACGGGCACTATCGCCCAAATTCCCTTATCGATGGCATTAAGTGTAATAGTATCTGGTGGTGAATCAAGAAAAGTTCTAGGTCGACGTCCATACGCTTGCATTATAAACTCTAAATGTCAGGAAAACTTAGATAAAATGAGAAACACAACTTTTGTAGATTTTTTAAAATGTGTTGAAAGTTTCGTCTAATTGTCCTTTCGTTTGAAGCAATTTGACATTTGTGTAGGCTCCGGAAAGGAATCTGAATTATTTTTCTTTTCAACCTATATATGTATAAACTGTAAATACACGTTAGTTTCATTTTTGTAACACAATTATTCTAATAATATCAATGCAATACATTATTGCAATGAGCATTTTATGCAGAATTTGTGTCATAAAATAAAGACTCAAGTCCCTATTACACTGACATGTAGGTAAAGGGTCAGGTTTAGCAGTAAGGATTATATACATGCAGATAAGTGATTCTTTTTTCTCTAACTCTAGCATGGCATGGATGGATGATTATTTCTTACCGTAATATAAACTTTGGGTCATCAACCATGATTTTAATTTCATATTATGTAAAGAATTATTCTGAAAATTTTCCCCTAACTTTTCCAGCAAGTACGTTCCTTTAACCCATCCGGACCTGTGCAAATTAGGCAATTTCTAAAAACTGCAGAAGTTCAGAATTAGTTCTCTATGTGGAGCTATTGTTAATCAATATCTGGCCTCCTCATGGAACAAAACTCTAATACTGGCCTATCAATTTGCAAGGTATCATTCCTTCATTTGTACCATACCATCACACACAATATTGGCACATCTTAGTTATTAGTTGTTCCATAGCATACGCTAATGGGTACATTGCATGTGGATGCACATACCATACATGTACATTACGGTACCTGGTATTTCCTGGTAAGATAACCCATGAAATAGACATGATCTGATCTGAGATGATCCTTCTTCAATCTTTTTTCCGAGACATTAATTTATTTCCATGACACTGTGACCAATGCAGCTGACCCTGTGCAGAATATGAGCATGATAAATGTTGCCCCAACAGATGAAGCTCCATTAGAGCAGCGTGTTTGGATAGGGCAAAAGAGGCTGAAATTAATCCTGTAGGGATAATTGATGTGTTTTAAAGATATCAAGACAATTCGCCGGGAGGCCGTATTTTTACAGTTCACCATTGTAAGGTGGCTTGGTTATTTCAGGTAACCAGAAAAATTTGCGATATAGAAAATGCATTATTTTCCTAACAGATAAAGAGATACAAAACCTTCCTTAATGTTTCATGAGTATAGACAACTGGCAACAAGCGGCTGATAGCACATTTATTGAATACACTGTGTATAATCATAAAACAATACATAACGCTCACAGTTTAAAACACAAGCAACTGAAACTACTTTAAATAAAACCACCTCTAATAACAAAGCAAATCAATTTGCGGGTAATGCGTCATACAAAACTGAACAGCATTAATTATGAGTTGTTATGATATTTCATTGGTGATCAAACATACCCTTTGGCATTTTTATCATTTTGCAATCGTTTTAAAAACTTTTTTTGTTTTAAAGAATATAAACGCACAAATACGGTACACATAAAAAGTTTCACTTTGTACAATTATTTCCCATGGCTTACAGAATCTTATCAATTGTTGATTGTTGTTTTCCAAAATCAAACTCGTTATATTTACAAGTTCCCATTTGTGGTGGATAGTCCTAATGTACACGTGTTTTATCTACGCCTCTATTTAACTATTTAACCCTCATGCTGCTGGTGGTTACTTTGGCCAATACAAAATGATGCAAAAGTCCTGATAATTGACTGAAACTCTGGCAAATGGGTACTCAGCGAAAGCTTTTCAATGAATTCCACCGTGACAGGATTTAGATGGTTTTCGAGAACCTTTGTGTCATTGCACTTTGGACGAAAGTGATCTCAGCATTGGAGGGATCATCATACTTCAAAGTGGATTCACATCTTTGGGTAGAGTTCCTGCTACAATTTCTAAGAAGAGTAGAGAGTTATATGGCATGCGATACGGTTGAACACGACTGGTCATATCTAGCGGTTTGATCAGTCTGCCTTAAGCAATGTAGGGCAGCCAGCCAAGGTCAAAAAGGTCACAGTTCATTATTGATTATGCAACATTGTGCCCTAAGGAGATACAAGACACAGTTAGAGTTTCCTAAAGGGTGAAGTTCCACAACGTAATAGGCGTTCGCGCATGCGCACGCATATCTTCCTGTACAAACATTTCTCTAGGTTCTTCATTGAACGATTTCAGCGATCGCTTTGACACTGTCTTTAAGGGTTAGACTAGACACTCTCTTAAGGCAGGAACTTGTAGCTTAGCATTCCATGCTAACGCTGATAGGAAGTACCAGCGTACGTGCAGTGAGGTAATTACAATTTATTCTCTTATTTTTACCCTGGAGTAAACACGGTTGACTTTACTGTGATTGAGATATTCTCATTATATTGGTATTGTGGTATCATTTGTCTATTTAAACAAATTATTGATTAAATTAAAGTTTCAATTAAAATTAAGATTAAATTTAGATAATTATTGGTATAAATTTATATATATACATATATATATATATATATATATATATATATATATATATATATATATATATATATATATATATATATATATATATATATATATATATATATATATTTATATTTATATATATATATATATATATATATGTATTTATATATGTGTGTGTATGTGTCTCGAACATTACACAGATATGACATGCCTGTGGCGTGCCAAGTATTCATAGTTGAACTCAAATGGTTCACAGGAAACCATATTTTTCAAAACAATACGAAAAAGACATTCTTTATTCCCCGATGAGTTTGCAAAGCATATCATGACTATGTATTGCTGACAAGAGTGGTGTCTGGTTGACACCTTCATGTAAGATATGAATGAATAAACTAACTCACAAAGACACATGTCAAAGGAAATGTCATAGTACCGTTTATTAGATTTCTAAAAAAGAAGTGGGGTTACTAAACCCTTTATTTTCCCATGATATTCCAATTGCATGTCAGTAGCTTGGCTGGTAAACATTATAATTCAGTTTGGCAATGGATACTTAATCTGTCCACTGTAATAGAAACAACTGGTATATATGATGCATGGCTAGTAATGTTTCAGCGAGTAAGTTAAAGATTAGAACTGTATAAAGTAGACAGGACATATGACACATCGCATAAAAGACTGGACATGGATATTACGTAATCATTGTATATGTCCTAGGCAAACAATGCACAATATGATGTAAATTAGAATTACGATCATCAGCCACAGTCACTTAACATCTCCTTAAATATAAAGATTGTGTTCTTGTCTTTTGAATGGGTTGGGTGATTTATACACACACACACACACACAAATATGTATATATATATATATATATATATATATATATATATATATATATATATATATATATATATATATATATATATATATATATATATATATATATATATATATATAATATATATATATATATTGTATATGTTACTGATGAGCAACTAACGGGAATGAATGTAATAACCTTTTTATATTACTGCGTTAATTAGTCATGCTTTGGAAGATACATTTATGTAGATACGAACTTTATCTCACTATATCGTAACGTCCTTGGCGTATTTTTCTTTCTTACACATGCATTTATGATGGTATATTTCATTATGCATACAAACAAACATAATACATACATACCCACACACAAACATACATACAATCAAACATACATATATAGTTATACATGCAAAACGTACATACATTCGTACATACATACACACATACATATATTAAAAGACATACGTACATACACATAAACACATACATGAAACATATACATACATACATACACAAACATTTTCAAATACATGCATAGATGCATACATACATACATGTACATACATGCACACGCACACATACACAGATATACATACACACATAAATACATACATACATACTTACACTCATACATATATATATGCATACATACATACATACATACATACATACATACATACATATAAACATACATACATATATACATATATAGATAGATAGATGCATTTACACCTTTAACAAGAGACTTACGACCATTGCATCCCTTTATTTCCTCCACAGTTAACCCTCTGCATCGTTATCATTCGGCGCAACCATAGGCGTGTAGTCAATTAAGAAGAATCCCATGGGCTCAACCGTTCACTTGGACAATTTAGCAACACGACTCAGAATTGATATGAGTTGAATACCGGATTTGTTTCATTAGATATGCCATTGACTATTTGGTTAAGATTAAGAGCAAGCATGTCTTAAATTGTATCCTAATTTACGGTATTGTTTCCGCATTGGCTAAAAATTGTACTGTAACAAAATGTGTGCCATACAATCAAGCAAACAGGTAGATTACAAAGGTCATGTCAAGTATTTCTACTAAAGACAGAAAAACAACAATTCCATGTGCAATAAATTGATCGTAAAATAAACGTATTAACAGATACCATAATCGTAGATTAAATTAACTAAATGTAAGTATGATAAATAAACCAGCCGGTCAATACACACCCATCAGGTGTGTTCAATGGATAATAACAATATTAATTATGTAATATTATCATAAAATAAACATGTATGTGTCTTGAACTTTATGCATTACTCAGGGATATGAAATTAAAAGAAACTTGTAGAAAAATGTAATCTACCCGCGAGACAAAGAAAGAAATGCTTTTTTTAAAACATACACTGCTATGCGCCTAACGAATATCCTTTGATTAAAGATGTATATATGTATGTATATTTATTGACTGTATAGGAATAACAAATAATACATTCGATACTTTTTCTATGAAAAGCATCATAATACAACAAAAATGCAAAAACAATACCAATTACGTAAGATTTGAACAGGAAAATATAAATCAAATACTAATAGACAGATTGGGCTATCCCGTTTCCGACATCGAGATCGGGATAGGCGACGATGACGTCACCATAGAATGTGTTGACGTCATCGTTTCCCACATAGCTCGACTCTGCGGCGTTCTCAATACCCGAGATAAACTGGCTGTATCACGTAAATATTGAACGTCGTAGCTTCTTGCTAGATTTATGCTGTAAGCAGTTTGTTAAAAACATCTTACAGTGGCTACGTGGAAGCTAACCATACGTATTGTCTAACAATTTCAATTTCAATTTCAATTTCAATTGTTTCATGCCGACAGAAGGAGTTTTGTTTGGTAGTGGCCTTGTCAGTACGACTCCTCGGCCTAGCGCCATGGCCATGCACTGGGCGTAACCGCATAGCCCAACCTTGGATACGATGTTCCGACATCGAGATCGGGAACGGCATAGAAGGTGATATGCTAACCCGATCTCGATGTCGGAAACGGGATAGCCCAACCTCTCTATTGTCTGCTTTTTCCCTAAACCGTATGCTTTTAACTTAAATTTTCCATTCTTCAGATGTTAGTGGCATTATCACAGAGTTGATTTCGAATAACTCATTGAAGATTGGTCCGAAAGAATTTGTACAGTGACGACATTGAAAATTACGTAAATTTCGCCCACGTCGAAAATAGTATGTCTATGTAAATGTTAGTATATACATCAGATACGCCATCGACCTGTTTGCACTAGAGTTGCTGTGATATTGGACATAGGTGAGGAGATGTCTGTCGCTGACACACAGTGACAATACTAGTATGGATTATCCCCTGTTGACAAACGAGTGTATGCAAGCAGGTGAAGATTTGTTGACGTTATGAGTACATGTTAACTACATTACTTAGTAAATTTAATGTTTGAGAGCCATGCTTGTTGTAAGGAATGACGCAATATTTCCGTACACATTTGATCTTTGAATTCAATGCGTATATATACGAAAATGGATGTTAATGTTAACATTTTCTTTCAACTTTGATCGCTATACCTCAAAAATTAAAGCATGTACTTTGATTGGCACTCACACCATTAGGGACATTTGGTGGCTTACTCTATATTGTATCATATCATATTCTAGTCAATCATTAGTTATACCCGTTGTGAAAATGGGATACTACCAGATCTCTGAGAAAGGCCAGCTTTATCGCACGAGGCCGTATAACTAGTGCGATTAGTCATCTGGCTGAACGCAGGTACCGGCCATATTCATTTTTAACAATAGGGATAGCGATTGCACAATTATCATCAGCAAATGATGTAAAAAACGATACAATAGACCAATTAATAGAGATCCGCTAAAACAAAAGAAGAGAATATATATATATATATATATATATATATATATATATATATATATATATATATATATATATATATATATATATATATATATATATATATATATATACATGTATGTATATATTAAGTATGCCTGTTTTCCAAAAAAGTATGAGTTTTCATAGATCGAGTAAATGAGATACAAATGATTCGTGATCCCTAACTTTTCTGTCGTATATTGTTATTTTCAGGGTCATGAGGACCACGGATTGCATAAGAATGGAAGCTCGTCTAGACATAACCCAAATTGTTATCATTGTATGCGTAACAAATAACCTAAAATTCGAAGCAATTTTGTCCAATCGTTGCAAAACTCGTACTTGGAGAAGAAAATAGATAGGTCGCAGGCTGGAATTAGGGTTGGCATTTCTAATCTTAGCCAATCACATTGAAAAGCAAATGAATAGAAATGATTCGCGTGCCGATGAACCGAAATTGTATGATAAAAAGAACAATCAAAGAAAAAAAGCGTTTTGTTTGTAGCTCAACCACACTTCACTCTCTCCTTGTGCGTTCTGAAGAAGCCCACTGTAGGAAGCCAGATGCCAAGATGTTTGAGTTATGTTACGATGGATGGGCAAGTAGAATCATATCATATGTCTACAGACAGACTCTAAGGCGAACATAAGTAGCCCTATGAGTTCATTTCCCTTTCTTTAACTATCTTGATGAAGGAAATCATTATGAAATTGCCCCATAATGACCCGGGTTGGTTCTTTGCAAAGCCAATATTTGATATCATGCCGGAAATATGAGTGCTTTCAAATAGACAATGATGTATCTCTTTCCGATTGTAATTCTTGGTGTGTATGAGAACCGTCAGGTGCGGATCAGTTTGAGAGATCCTCCAAGACTGAGACTTATACAGCACTGTTTGCATTAGGCCTCGCGGAAATCTACACTCTACGCTGAAGACATTTGGAATTAACAATTTCGTTTTTCGTCACCTTTTCTGACATATTGCGGCTAAGTCGAGACTAGTCATTTGTAACTGGTAGAGGAAATTGGAGTACCCAGTGAAACTCACCGTCGAACCCCAAGTCACTGGCAACTTTCTCACATGCCCCGGTTGGGATTCGAACTCGCATATTGGTGAGAGACAGCTAGCAGTTAGTGGCAACGCCACAGACTACATGGCCATCACGGCAGGCCATACAGTGAAGACAACTAAATCCTGCACTAAATGTGCGGGCAGAAGGGACATTTTACACGACCGCACACCCGAGCGTAAATGACATAGTTTCGACCGCACGCCCGTTACGTCACATATAAAGATTGCTTTTCTTCTTCGCAGTCAAGTAGCCATACATATTCGTGCCTTTTTGTCTCGACTATACCGCTGTGGACGAGTGGTCTAAGGTACTGGCGTTGAATCATAGCTCTCTCCCCCTGCCGGGTTCGGATCTTGCCCGGGGCACGTGAAAAAGTACCAGTAATTTGGGTTTGGCGATGGTTTTCGCCTGGCACTCCTGTTTCCTCAACCATTTACATGTACAACTGACTATTTACGAATAAGGATTAATTTGTCAGATAAGTGACCACGATAGAATTTATAAAATCCGAATGTTTTACGTTGTATTATATGCAGAAAATAAAATGAGTAAATGCAAGTTTCCGAAGAAAATTGAATGATTTACTTTAAAAATCATCGCTTTAAGTGGTCAAATAGTTGAGGAAAAATGATAGTCAGTACTTCTATTCAATGAAACAAATTCCACACTACTAGTCGGGTAACCTTACGTAAGTTTCTTATTTCTTTCTAGTTGTTTACAGAATATCACGAATCGTGGTTGTTAGTTTCTATAGGAACGGACTTAAATCAATAAATATCTATCACAGAAATCCATTTGCCGCGCTCTATCTCTGCACATCTAGCCAACAAAGTCTAAAATCGATGATTACGTCCACTTCAGCCGAGGAAAGAAGATTGTTTTGAGTGGAATTAATGGTGCGTCTTGTCTTTTTTGGTAGAAAAAAGTGATATGATGAGTGACTTACTATTTCTATTTGAGGCACTGTACATTGTACAATTTGATTATTTACAGCCACACCCCACACAGAGACCAACAGGCATACAGACCAACATACAGACACACAATCACACACGCATACACACACACACACACACACACACACACACACACATATATATATATATATATATATATATATATATATATATATATATATATATATATATATATATATATGTATATGTATATATATATATATATGTATATATATGTATATACATATATTTATATATATATATATATATATATATATATATATATATATATATATATATATATATATATATATATATATATATATATATATATATATATATACATATATATATATATATATATACATATATGTATATATATATATATATATATATATATATATACATATATATATATATATATATATATATATATATATATATATATATATATATATATATATATATATATATATATATATATATATATATATATATATATATATATATATATATATATACATATATATATATAAATATGTGTGTGTACATACGTACGTACATTATGTATGTATGTATGCATGTATAAATGTATATATAAATTTATGTATGTATGTATAAATGTATGTATAAATTAAAAGTATGTAAGTATGTATGTGTGTGTATGTATGTATGCATGTATGTATGTATGTATGTATGTATGTATGTATGTATGTATGCATGTATGTATGTATGTATGTATGTATGTATGTATGTGTGTATATGTGTGATTGTATGTATGTATGTATGTGTGTGCATGTGTGTAAGTAAAACAATCGGTATGGAAAACAGGTGGCTTGAAACGTCTGTTTAATTTCGTTCACCCACCTCTTACTCGACGAATAGACCAAAAACGTAGATCCTGTCCGCTGCCTATTTCAACCATTTACACGCATGTTTATTAAGTGTAGAACCTAACCTGTATATATATATATATATTTATATATATATATATATATATATATATATATATATATATATATATATATATATATATATATATATATATATATATATATATATATATATATATATATATATATATATATATATATATTTATCTATCTATCTATCTATCTATCTATATATACATATATATGTATATATATATATATATATATATATATATATATATATATATATATATATATATATATATATATATATATATATATGTATATATATTTATATACATATATAAATATATATATATATATATATATATATATATATATATATATATATATATATATATATATATATATATATATATATATATATATATATATATATATATATATTACGTGCTCAACAGGTTCTTGTTTCAAATGTCCTGCACAGCTTCCCGTGGAATACGTTTCCTTTCTCCCAAATCCGGGGATGATGCGAAATACTGTCTGCTCATCTCAACCTCAATCTTTATAACTGCTTATATACCCTGATCTGTCAGCAGATTCGTCGTATTGTGTTTCAGAAAGAATAATAAATCCATCGTCCTGTCGAATTTCCAATTAGGGGTAGAAATCCTTACCCGGGGAAGAATTGATAGGCAAGTTAAACACCTAACGAAGGGATTTTCCTCCTATGCCTATCAACGATGAATAAGATATAATGCATAAAGTAGATCAAGCGTTTTAAGGATATTTAAGAGAAGCTTTTGGGGAATTATTACAGCTTATCGTAATTACATCGAGATAATGTTTCCATAATGACACTTTACAGCATTTTAATGATGAATATATTGCAAAAGGATCAGGAGTTTTATTCCATACTAACCGAGAGTACTTTTGTCATTTCAGATAATCCCACACTGCCAAGTGTAAAAAGGTAAGCCCGTTTTAAATATTATCAGAAGCTTTGCTGTGTCTGTGTGTGTATGTGATTCGTTAGACTAGGCTCCTAAAGAGATATTCCCTTCTGTGTTGACCAAGCAGTGTGGTGCAGTACCAGATATAGTAGATGGCACCACCCGATCCTCCTATCTCTAGAAGTTTTAGGATCTTACTCAATCTGAGTCCTCTATTTGAGCGAAAACGAAATTGACCACTATTGCCATCTGCACTTCTTGGTGCCTGATAACAGACGTGAAAATTCATATGAGAGCATAAAAATCTAAGCTAGTGATTTTTCAGTATAAATCAAGTAGGCTTGTAGCAGTAAATACCTTATTTAGCAATCACCAACAAAGGCTTTCAGTACAAGGGCGCGACATTTACGGTTTCTATTTTCAGAGAACTTTGACTTTTCCACAAGCGCCCATTGCTTGCTTGATTGATAACGGTGGATTCCCTGTGACACCGTTATCCATCATGTAAATGTTTGGCTTTATATGCGATTTGCTACCGGATATCTGCTCTTGATGACACATGGGAGCCAGGTTAACAGGCCGCTGCTTTTAATGACAGTGTCCTATTCTTACGACTACCCGTAAACAGGTCATTTATAAAAAAAAAAAACTTTTCGTGTTATCTGTAACAAAAATAATAATATTCTTAGCATTCCTCAGATTCAGGCAGTAAATGTATCTAAGAAAAACATGAAATATACGTTTTCTTTAATTCCTCAATCAACAAGTTAAACTCGACTGTGTGAACATAGAGTTTAATAACGATGTTTTATTCAAATATAACATACCTTAGGTAAGAACGTCATACACCCCTCTCCGCTCTCAGTTATCAGTATTCATTAGTATAGTATAGTATAGTATTTTATTGACCATCTCATTTGAAATGAAATATATATACATAAAAAAAAAACTCATAAAAGAGGAAAAACTAAACATACTAAATTAGCAGACTACAAAATACAGGTAAGTATAAATTAGGCGAAAAACCAAAAATTAGCGAACAGAACTATAGATGAAAACTATGTAAATTTAACTAAAGTATAGACAGTATTAGTATTAGCAGACATTCACATTTCCACACTTACCAGCACTCATCCAAGCATTCACTCACTGGCTCAATTCCCCCAATCCCCAACTTAATATCTAGCCTATCTCTGTGCATTGATAGTCTCATTATGAAGACCTCATGTAAGCCTTACACATATGCCCGAGTAGGTGTTACTCAAGTCCCAAATCCCTTACTTCTCTAACATATTTGAACATTGATTAGATCTTCCCAGTATGATGATACTGTTAAGCCCTACACATTATACCATCATGGTTGTATAATCCATTTCCCTAGTCTTCCATTCATCCCACCTATCATTCGTGGTATACATTATGATTGACACTGTTTGAGTATATAGTATATTAAGGCAGGCATTGGTTACAGTATAAGAGTATACGTGCAAGAAACGATATTATCAAATATAAATTACTCATTTCCTATATGTACCATCTATGAACCACGCATTACTTCATTCAATTCTTAGGCGTGATCAGTCGGTGATTGTCATCTAATCTAAGTTAGTTGAGGCTGTGATGATGGTAACACACTCAAAATAAGCCATCTCCTAGTTTAGCACTCTTGTCCCCTTTTACACAATTGTTATCTAATCCCTGTGGTATTGGTGTTACAACTATAAGTTTTATTTAACTAAGCCGCCTGAGCTGTTCTGAATAGGACCACCGTTTCTAATTTGCTATGTTCTTACCTCAAATGACATTTTCTTGAATAATAAAGGATACCTTTGATTTGTAAATACTATGCACGTCTGCTAAATATACTAGGCTAGGGCAAATGGATGCTATATATGGAGTTCATGCAAGATGATACCTCATGAACATATGGTAGCATTGCAAAGGCAGTGTATTGAGTGGATGAACAAAAACCTCCACTGCAAACGTAGTGTATTGAATAAACAAATGCCACAAAACCATTGTTAAGGTAGGGTATGTAATAGATACATACACATACATAATATTATTGAAGAGATAGTGTTTTGAATTGATAATCAAACTCTATGGCAACGGTATAACGAATTTATAAACGCACACTAGAATTACAAAATATGTGTTTTATTGAGTACATAAACAGGTATAATTAGAATTGATAAAACACTATAGTGTTGTATAGATATTCTACCTACTGAATGCATAAACATGCTATAGCATTGTAAAGGTAGTCTATTAAACTATTCTGAAGCTATCACTCTGTAAATAGCCTATTCCATTGATAAACATGCTATAGCATTGTAAAGGTAGTCTATTGAACTGCTAATCTGAAGCTATCACTCTGTAAATAGCCTATTCCATTGATAAACATGCTATAGCATGTAAAGGTAGTCTATTGAACTGCTAATCTGAAGCTATCACTCTGTAAATAGCCTATTCCATTGATAAACATGCTATAGCATTGTAAAGGTAGTCTATTGAACTGCTAATCTGAAGCTATCACCCTGTAAATAGCCTATTCCATTGATAAACATGCTATAGCATTGTAAAGGTAGTCTATTGAACTGCTAATCTGAAGCTATCACTCTGTAAATAGCCTATTCCATTGATAAACATGCTATAGCATTGTAAAGGTAGTCTATTGAACTGCTAATCTAAAGCTATCACCCTGTAAATAGCCTATTCCCTTGATAAACATGCTATATAGCATTGTAAAGGTAGTCTATTGAACTGATAATCTGAAGCCATCACTCTGTAAATAGCCTATTCCATTGATAAACATGCTATAGCATTGTAAAGGTAGTCTAATAAACTATTCTGAAGCTATCACTCTCTAAATGGCCTATTTTATTGATAAACATGCTATAGCATTGTAAAGGTAGTCTATTGAACTGCTAATCTGAAGCTATCACCCTGTAAATAGCCTATTCCGTTGATAAACATGCTATAGCATTGTAAAGGTAGTCTATTGAACTACTTATCTGAAGCTATCACTCTGTAAATAGCCTATTATTTTGATAAACATGCTATAGCATTGTAAAGGTAGTCTATTGAACTGCTAATCTGAAGCTATCACCCTGTAAATAGCCTATTCCGTTGATAAACATGCTATAGCATTGTAAAGGTAGTCTATTGAACTACTTATCTGAAGCTATCACTCTGTAAATAGCCTATTATTTTGATAAACATGCTATAGCATTGTAAAGGTAGTCTATTGAACTACTAATCTGAAGCTATCACTCTGTAAATAGCCTATTTTATTGATAAACATGCCATAGCATTGTAAAGGTAGTCTATTGAACTGTTAATCTGAAGCTATCACCCTGTAAATAGCCTATTCCATTGATAAACATGCTATAGCATTGTAATGGTAGTCTATTGAACTACTAATCTGAAGCTATCACCCTGTAAATAGCCTATTCCATTGATAAACATGCTATATCATTGTAAAGGTAGTCTATTGAACTGCTAATCTGAGGCTATCACTCTGTAAATAGCCTATTCCATTGATAAGCGTGCTATAGCATTGTAAAGGTAGTTTATTGAACTGCTAATCTGAAGCTATCACTCTGTAAATAGCCTATTCCATTGATCAACATGCTATAGCATTGTAAAGGTAGTCTATTGAACTGCTAATCTGAAGCTATCACTCTGCAAATAGCCTATTCCATTGATAAACATGCTATAGCATTGGCTACGTTGTCTACACGATGGCATCGAATAGGTAGTCTATGACATCGATGAATATTCACTCCCATTGTCTAAGTAATCTACTTGAACGATGAGGATAGGATATCATTGATAAGCTAGTCTATGCCATTGATGAACATACGATAACAATGTCTACGTAATCTACTTGTTTGGGGAAATACCCGATATCACTGACTAGGTACATGTAGTCTATTCCATTGATAAACATACAATACCATTGCTTACGTAGTCTACACCATTTGTGAATAATATCAATGACTACATGTAGGTAGTCCATTCCATTGATACACATATACTAACATTGCCTACGTAGTCTGCTTGATTGGTGAATACACGATATCACTAATTAGGTAGTCCATTCCATTGATGAACATGCACTACCATTGTCTAAGTAGTCTAATTAAATGGTGAATACACATAATCATTGACTAGGCAGTCTATTCCATTGATTAACATACAATACCATTGTCAATGCAGGCTTCTTAATTGGTGAATACATCAAATCATTTACCTAGTATATTCCATTGATAAACATGCAATTTCATTGTCTACGTAATATAATCGATTGATGAATAGGTGTTATAATCCAATAGGTAGCCTTTTCATGGTATTCCTGTGATATCATTGTCTAAGTAATCTACGTAATTAGTGAAAGAAAAGATAATTTAATCCAATAGGTGCCCTTTTGATGGTATACCTTTGATATCATCCCTGCTGCAGCTCTAAGAGAGAAAGGCAAGGACGAGGAGCATAGGGAGGGAAAAGAAGCAGCAATGAATCTCTTAAAGTAGCTCCATTTAGCACTTAAGGGGGTGATACTCCTCTATCACGGTCAGCGGAACATCTGCCTTCTCACCAGGGGGCCAACATCAATAAGATCACTGCTGCTGCTGCTGCTGCTCATACTCATGATTATATTGATAGTGCTGATACTGCTACGTCTACTACACTAGGTATTATTAAAGCTGCTTCTTCTGCTGCTGCACAGTTCTGATGCTGATATAATGCTGCTATTATTACTACTACTACTACTACTACTACTACTACTACTACTACTACTACTACTACAACCACTTCTACATATGCCATCTAACCAGGGGGCCACATCAATAATACCACTGCTGCTGCTCCTACTCCTGTTTCTATTGATACTGCTGCGATGCTGCTACGTCTACTACACTTGGTATTATCAAAGCTGCTTCTTCTGCTGCTGCATATGTACATTGTAGCTTATGTTGCTGATAATACTTAGTCTTCATCATCGTCTTGTTTGTTTGTTTTCTTCCCCTCCTCCCATTTTTACTACTACTACTACTACTACTAATACTACTACTGCTACGAAAATCGCTGCTGCTGCTTCTTCTTCTTCTCCTTCTTCTTCTACTACTACTACTACTACTACTTCTACTACTACTACTACTACTACTACTACTACTACTACTACTACTACTACTACTACTAGTGCTGCTGCTGCAGTAGCTGCAACTGCTGCTTTGGTGACGCTGGTGGTTGCACTCGCGCATTATCTAAGTACCCTAATTCATCAGATACAGAAGTGCCTGTCCGCCAGTATTAGCATCAGTTATAGAAGACTTCATGTTTTTAGGTTATGTTTATATATATATATATATATATATATATATATATATATATATATATATATATATATATATATATATATATATATATATATATATATAACAAATATAACTTTCTCCTGGAATATTCCATGTTTTATATCATTGCCTCATTTGGATAAATGCAGAGATGTTATAGATGAAGGATACAATCGATAAGTGAACATAAACTGACCTGGTGGGCGCTTCTGGAACTCGAGGTTCATTAATGCCTAACATGGATAATAGAGGGGAGTAGGAATGTCATTCCGTGTGTGACTCGCTTGACATGCGCACTAAACACGAGTCTTCTGAGGTTGTTGGCTCCTTCTCACCACTAGCTAGCTTCGTTACGAAAACGACATTAGATCTAGGAGTATATCTGGCAGAGCAGCACTAATCATACATACGACATTTCATAACGATAAGGGACCAAGTGCAATACTATAGGTGTTTGCGCAACTCTTATGTCAAACCATTAATTATAGTTCGGTAACATCTCAGCTATATATAAAAAGGAAAGAGATTTTAGTTTGAACTTTTATGCGTGTTTATTACACACACACACACACACACACACACATGCACACACACAGACCTAAGCTTGAATTATCATCATCCCCATTTCCTGAAGGATATCGTTTAAATATACTGTGGGTGTTTTACTAGTACTTCAGATATAACTGCCATAGTTCACTCGTAATGAAATAATGTCTCCGATTCAGAAATAGGCGTTGCGTCACTTTTAAGTAGAGGGTAGTCCTAGCATCATTTCTTACGGAACAGAAATGTGTATAGTGAGTTGCACGATCAACTTTGTACCGTTATGTGTGGTGCAAATCAATAAAGATTGGTTATTTATGGCGCAATTAAATCATCTTGTTTGACTAAAACTGTGTAAAGGATATGGATGAATTATTAATCAAAGCTTTCCGGTTGGCTTACAAGGTATGTGCAATGAACACGATAGGTATTTGATACATTATATTTCCTTGACCTCTCAATAGCGAGACATCGTAATTAAGAGAGATGAAAAAAGTCCTCCGAGTATGATTGTCTTAACATGTTTTATTGAATACAAACCTAATAACCTCATGGTTTCCACGTTGAACCTATGCATATTGGATGTTTGGTGTCTGTATCTTACCCATTCTTGGAGCCAAATTGGCATATTATAGTCTCTCTCTCTCTCTCTCTCTCTCTCTCTCTCTCTCTCTCTCTCTCTCTCTCTCTCTCTATATATATATATATATATATATATATATATATATATATATATATATATATATATATATATATATATATATATATATATATATATATACATACACATATATATGCTATAAGAAGCTTGTCTTTCTTAGACTTACAAGATTTCCATACAGGCCATATATCATAGGTTCTAAGCCTTATTGCCGCTTTATTGTATTTTAAAGTGTTTGCAAGGATTTGAAGTTAATCTACTGAGATCTAGCTTATCCTCACTTCTTTAAGTTTACATCATGAAACGGAAACTTATGACGCGTAGCTGCAATTCAATAAGGACCACCGATTCATGATGTTTAATGTCCCGGTTGACTTATTTTTCTGGCCAGAGGATTAAAGGCATCTTTTAATAATTCAATCCTACGTTGATGAATTAGACCCCAGATAGTACTGGTCCCTTATGATCAAGAACTCAGGATGTCAGTTTAGGTTTAATCCGCATGATAACTTTCCTTTTGAATTCGGAGTGTAGAATCAAAGAAAATTTGATACCATCATTCTTATTAGTCTTGACACAATCACTTCTCGTCCGCATATATATTGCTGTGCAGTTCGGCTTACCAATCTTTCATTCAAAAGATCGATGTTAAGATTTGCAGACTTACTTGTAAGCAGAATATGATCAAACAGTGTCAAGGGTGATTAAACATAATTTCCTCTTTATAGAATCATCTCAAACCAAGTCTTTGATCTATAAGACGAAAATGCAATGACGTTATTTCTGATAACGTTACGTCATATTCCAGGAACAACTTGAGGCAATGACTATTATGTTTTCAAATCTCGTTGAAGTCTCGTGACACCGGGAAACTTTCTCGTGCTTTGGTGCAATCTCGTGGAAGTCTCGTGACACAAGAAACCTTCCTAAATGTGCTTTGATGTTAAATCTGGCATTAGGGATAGCGACCTTTCTTTCACGTGAGCACATTCAGCAGTTCAAACTAGTTAAAACATTCGTTTTGAGGCAAACTGCGGAGAATTAATCAACTTGGCAATTGCTTTTCACGCCGACTCTATCTGATTGCGTGTACTGTAATCACCGTCTTGGCTGGCCCCTCTAAGAGGATCCTGCACCGTCTTGATCCGGGCTAAGTCCTCCTTGCACTAAAGGGGAAATTGAATTTTCGGCCGGGCTAGAATAGTTTTACACATTAGCGTTGGTCGTAATCCGTCATTTCCGAGACTCCCAATGTTGGTATACCTGGTGAATAGCTCAGTATCTTGGTCGCCACGACTTCCATCGTCTCGTTAGGTAGCAGCGTATTGGTAGTGCAAGGGTTAAATTGCTTTAATTGGCATGATGCGAATATCAACCAATAGAGGGCGTGGTGATATCATGGCAAACTTAGAGCACCAGTCGACTTTACTACTGAAATGATATTCCTGCATCGAAAGAACGTGTTCGGGAATGATATTGATGTGAACACATGTTTATATTCCTTAGCGCAATTGTATCGACTTTTAATTAAAGCCGTTTTCCCAATCTAACCCGAATTGCTATCATAGTCATTCAAAAATTGTTATAAAGGAGTATTGATGTTCTAAAATTTGCAATCCAAAGGGCACTGCCAAGTAGCACATTGGTCAGTATAAGTAAAACCAATCAAATAGCTACATTGGGGCTAAGAATAGGTTGATACACACATGTGTACATGTTTAAAGAATTGACACACACAAAATGCTTTTAATGACATTTCATTTAAAATATATTTCGTTATGTTCTACTGATTGGAGATGTATCTCCTTAATCAAAGGCCTTTTCAGACCTTGCCACTGCACCTTATTAAGTATGTTACCTAGAAGCCATGTAACATATACAATTATATTAGCAGAATCCTTGGAACCCATAGATAATATAAATATATATCGTGGAGTATGAGTTTTGCAATTTGAGACACATCTTATCCACATATACTAGTACATGACATGTGCATTTGGTGATAATAAACCTGTCTGCATTATCTGTAGTCAATACATATATTAAAAAAGTATCTTTGTTAATAAATGTGAGAATAACAATTCATATTTTATTGTATTTATCACGTAGCGATAAACCAAAGCTATTTTCATTACAATTTCTAATCAAGATTCATTCGTATTGGGAAACAAGACACCTCGATTAAAGAAAGCGACACCTTATTGCTGTCTTTAAGTTAAGTAGCATAGTTCGCAACTGAGAGTTTCTCTTTAAAGATATTCATGTCAAGACTCTTTTAACCCTCCAAATGTCACACACGCGTTCATGTATATGCGTTTGTGTTAACATAACCTAGAGACCCAATTGCACGCATATATGCGTGAGAGATAATAAACCTCACTTAAAAAAAGAACCTGGCTGGCATTCTAAAAGATCCCGCACATAAACCACGAGATTAGGCAATTGGCTGTCGATATATTGGGCTCGACTCAAAATTTATTTTGATATGTTACATGACTATGGTGAACCAAATGTTTATAAGTTCGCCAAGTATGAACAACCTGCTATTGGATTTTGGCTATTAATCCCAATTAGATTTTGACATCAGACATCTTTGGAGGAAATTACAAGTTTGACTCACAAGAATTAAACGACATTCAAAACGTTTACAGCCCTGAATGTTCAATCCTTGATATGGTCAGAGACTATTTTACACAAGATTTCCATAAAAAATGTCTTTGTTTGATGTTTGCTCAGGAAGGACGTATACGAGGTACCTTACGCACATATTCCCACAGTAAAGTAGAGATTGGCCACATAAATGTAGAGGTGCGTAAGATTATTGATAATGTA
This sequence comes from Maea johnstoni, assembly GCA_963942565.1. NCBI lineage: Eukaryota > Metazoa > Annelida > Polychaeta > Spionida > Magelonidae > Maea > Maea johnstoni. The sequence continues at coordinate 16,551,552 of OZ012689.1, read as the reverse complement.
TTATTCTTTTTGATGCTTACTTGCCGTGTAATCCACAACATACCTGTAAGTCTCACAGGTAACATGATCAAAGAACTCGCCATGGGAAATGAGTGCCATACATTTTCCAGCCAACCCGTTTCGGTTCAAATATGATGCCGATATAATTCTAGATACCAATAACGATGCAGTGGAGATAAAAATATAAGAGCATTAAAACGGTCTGAACAGCTGCTGAGGTCGTTAGAGGGGTATAAGAGGGACATAAAATGGGGGGCCCCTCATGACAAAGGCAGTCTAAGCGCTGTTTGATTGCGGGGCAACTTCGTGTTATGGTATTCTAATCAGGTTAATGTGGGCTTTATATGGTAGACGAAGATGATCTCCAACTAATCACAGGGTAAGGCGATATTCAAGTAGTGGAACAAAAGGGGCACTTCCCATAAGGCACTTGGCTGCCGCTGATTGGTCAGTGGGTCGGAAATGAGGAAATGAACATGCAGACTCGTTATGGCAAGGGGGAGTACATTGTGTTTATATATTTGTCTGGTTATAGTAAGTCTGCATATTCAGAAGAATGGAAGAAAAAAAGAGACATGTTGGTTGTGAACATAGCTGATTAATTTGTATCACTTATTTAGGAATGCATACACACACATTCATACATATATACATGCATACATGCATACATACATACATGTACATACATACAAACATATATATATATATATATATATATATATATATATATATATATATATATATATATATATATATATATATAAATATATATATATATATTAATTCATATATATATATATATATATATATATATATATATATATATATATATATATATATATATATATATATATTATATATATATATATATATATATATATATATATATATATATATATATATTATATTTCTGCTATTTTTTATTAGATTGTATAAGTTGTCAAGCATGTGCTGTAAATTACTGGTACATAGTTTTAAATATCATAAACTGATAGCCGGTAGACAAGACGTTGGGAGTCAAACTAAATAAGCCAAAATGCTTGTTAGGGATCAAGTGCACTTGAATACAAACTCATCTAATTAAGACAAACATTCACCAGCAAACTTATGATATACGAGTTAGGCGAAGTTAGAGATATGCAGGTTTTCTCGTATTTGTATTAAAGAAACTCCAATTGCCTGTCCAAAACAGCAATTCCACAATCTCTGCCCGTCCACATTCTAACCTACTCAAATCCTTATACCAACTACATTATTGTATTATATATATATTGTGTCGAGAAGGGCAGTCTACACTTCAATTAAGGTCAAGGAGATATTAGAAAGTTTATTAGAAATATATTTAGTTGCTATCCCCCCAAATGTCAAAATTGAAAATACTTCATATAAATTGTTGCCTGCTCAAAAAGGAGGTTTTCAGGAATCTACCTGTCCAAAAGACAGGCAGGACGTGAATGCAAAGGTACTTTAATAGGTCATGCACTTGTATTGCGTTCAATGAACTGATTCATTGAACGTTCCGTTTCATGTGAGCTACGTTTAGGAAGCTGATTTGATTACATGGGTAATGCAGTGATGTGATAATCTTGCACTAGAAATTAATTGATTTGTCCAATTACAGTGGTAACACGAGGGACTTTAGTTTTGATTTTTAAGGTGGCTTGTGGAAGTCAATTTGTAGATATAAAATCATTTCGAGATGTATACATATGATATTATAAGCCAACACCTTTTTCCTAATGATCAGATCAGATGCAAATGTCTAGGCAATCACTGAGCAGAATAAAGAAACTAAGGGTATTGCATGTCTTTTTTCAATTTGAAAGTTAAAAAAGCATTTCTTAGTAGACTAAATTGCCCTTCAGAGTGTCTCGAACGTAAGAACAAAAACATAAATATAAATAAAGGACGTCAGGCTTGAACAATCGGAACGCTTCCTTTGAGATCCCAAATTATTACGAGTGCTTTGAGACATTCTCGGGAAATTCGTGAAGTGCGTAATGTTATTACTTTAGGCATCAATCATTTGCAGTAAAATGTGCTTCACGGCTCAAAACGAAACTACACATGAGACGGCCTACACACTAACATTTAATGGAGTATAATATAACATTGGAATATTGCAAGACAAATGAATTTATACTCCAGACAAATATATATATACATATATATATATATATATATATATATATAAATATATATATAATATATATATATATATATATATATATATATATATATATATATATATGTATATATATATATATATATATATATATATATATATATATATATATATATTATTCATATATATATATATATATATATATATAACATGTATATATATATATACTTAGTACATATATATAAATGTGTGTGTGTGTGTTACGGCTTACGCATCTTGGTAGTTTATAGGAGCATTGGATTGCGATGACTTTGGCAAAAGACAAAGGATTTACTCTATGTGGAAGAAGTATGACACATTCATGTCCAACGTCATCAAAAGTCCTGTCCAATTCGATAAAGTTCAGCAACCAAAACAGTTTTAGTGGTTCGTTGATTTATCACTCGTTGATCTTTCAACAGAACCTCCAAGGTTCTTGATTAATTCAAACCGGGGAGGTTTTATTGGAGTTTTTATCGAGTGATGTTCGGAGTATTTAGCCGCATTCTGGCTATAATAGACACTAAACAAAGCTGACTTCCGCGCTTAAGCTATGCCTGGTGCTACGACATCAATAACAGACTATCTCTCCCCGCGTTATAGGCGGATGCTATGCCTTGATGAACCAGATTGTACTTCTCTCAACCCTGGCATCAATAAATATACACCGATATGTTTATCAAAGACACTAAACCGGGCCGTGACACTAAACGTCAAACGCATACTAAATTACTGCCCTTTCTCATGGCATACTGATTGTGGCCATTTGTATAGACCGCTATTGTCCTCAAACGTATGAGTGCTTTACCGCCGGTCATCACCTTAAGGGGAGGGTCGATAGAGTGTAAGTTACATAGCAGCGAGAGAGAGAGAGAGAGAGAGAGAGAGAGAGAGAGAGAGAGAGAGAGAGAGAGGTGGAGAAGAGCAAACTGACAATATTGGCGCCTCAGCACTGATCAAATGTAAAAATACCCTTAACTGTAGACTTAAAGCAAAAAGGGAATGTATTATACAGCCATTTAAACATCCCCTGTGGCATTCGCAACAGGCTTTGTGAATTGCTTTCAGTTCAATATATGGGATAATTCAACCATATCTGGATCATCTAACAGTTGAGCGTGTATACGCATTGGTACGCTATGGGTAGCCATTGTTTTGTTTTTAATTTCAAATTGCACACATGTGCAACAGGATTTTTATTCTCCATAGTCATTCAAAATAATACAAAAAAAATCTCATAAACAATATAAAGGTACCAAGGAATATTTTTCTGAACACCTTACATTTCTAACAATGATGATATCATTCATTTTTATCCTCACCTTTTATATGGAAAAAAGATAATTGCAGTACATCCACTTCAAGTCAAGTGGCAATTGTCCATTCAATACAGGCAACCATTGTTGTTATCATAACGGCAAACGCATCAAAGAGAAATTGTTCGTTTCCACATTTTCTTTTGCAGTGTTTCTTGATCATTTTAGGTATCTCTTGTGCATTAGCCCATTTGAGAGGTACACATGTGGTAACCTAACTCATAAAATAGAGCAACATTAGAAATGTATTGGAAGACGGCTTAATTAAACCGAACTGGATCAACAACTTTCTGTCAAATTATTCTCACAACAAAATGGTTTATTATATTAGCATATTGTCCGATGGGAATGACTCCTAATTGATACTCGCCCCCC
>OZ012689.1:16525197-16545197 GCA_963942565.1 Maea johnstoni | reverse complement strand
TTCTCCAAATGGATTGACTGATATTATATATATATATATATATATACATATATATATATATATATATATATGAATATATATATATATATATATATATATATATATATATATATATATATATATATATATAATATATATATATATATATACTACTAAACCTACATACTCTACTACTAAACCTACATGCCAACCCTACAAACCCTACCATCCCTATTGGGAAGTGTGGATCTGTCTATGGGTACCATCCATCTAAAAGATCCCTTGGTGTACTATGGACTTGACGGCTCTGTTCTTTCTCTTCCTCTTTTCCTTCTTTCATCTAGAATTAATATGCATTGTCTTTGTTTTTAAAATGACAAAGGACCGATCTTTGGAGACAAAAGCTTTACGGCACTAAATGACGTTGTGTTTCGATGTGCTTTTAAGCCCTCATTCATCGATTTACTACTACTACTACTACTACTGCTGCTGCTGCTGCTGCTGCTGCTACCACTACTACTACTACTACTACTACTAATCTTTCGAGAATGCTATTGGGAAAGTGTCTTTGACAAGAGGACACCATTTGTCCAAGTATTCATAAGCAATCATGTTCCTTTATATGAAAATAACGAAAAGTCTTTAAAATGAATTTAAGGATTTATCAGTCATTTGTATTTTCAATTTATCCCCAAAGCCCTGGGCTATCCATTAATCAGCCATTTGAAAACACAAATCCCTGCCACGGCGAAGCTATATTGTCCTTACATTGAAGTATGTCGTCTTTGAGGATATTATTTTTAGTTTATCCATCTTGAGTGAGTGTGCAATACCATTACATTGTCCTTGCCAGCCCATACTATCGAGGAGATTATAGCTCCGGGCGAGTCATTGGACAGTTATTTTGATTACTGACCGTCATAATTGTACCAATTATATTCGTGACAATGTCCATTGGCATTTATTTATCATTCATTTGGCGACTGATATTTTAGTTATTACCCTAGCTGCGTGCCATTTTTCTGTATGCCAGAACACGCCCGCAGGTGTAGATGGGCTTCGGATTACTTTCTTTTCATTATAAAGACCAATTTTCCTACGAGAAAGACGCCACCCAAGTAATCTATGGGTCATATTTCTCCCAATTCAGCTAGCAAATATACTTATATCAATTCAAAGCATCACTTATTCTAGAATATCACCTCGTTGTGGAATGCTATATTTTCATATTTTATAGTACTCTCACTAAATAAACGGAGGGCAGCTAACCCTTTTATCACCATTTATTAAGGAAAGACTATATCATCAAAGCAACGTTTCTCTATTTTTCTACGCACAGCTAAAAAAACTCTGTCACTTCATATCCAATATCCGTAGAGAATGTTACTCTCCATACCAAGAAGAAGGGTATATAAGTTTTCAATGATTCTAGAAAAGCTGTTGAGAGCATTTGGATGTAGAGGTAATACTAACATGTATCAATATCGCCAAATAAGTGACTGCAAGTTTTACGAATTTACCCATGCAGATGACGACGTCGAATCACCCATGTAGGCAAATACTTGTAATGTACTTATGTCTATACAAATTCTAAAAATTAGTCAATAACTTTCTTTTATTGAATTTTGTAAATGGCAATTCTATTACGAAAACCTAGATGGATATGGAGCGTTCCGCTTAATAAGTCTGATAAAAATACACATAATATATATTCCTAAATGTACATTTTAGGATATATTAGATGAAATTAAATTTACAAACCGGGATACGTCTGAGTGGTGTGGACATTACTCATACTATCTATTTCTCCATCCTACACATCATCAACATAAATATCACAAAGAGCCAAGTAAAGACTACCTTACGTTTGCGTTAACTGCCATAGGTTATAATAAACACTACCGATGTGCTATAGATGCCCTACACCCGTGAAATTAAAATATTTTGTTATATTCACGTTATAGGGTTTGGGTTTTAAGCCTTTTATAGGCGAAAAACGTAGGTGCAATCAGACTTCGATGTATACTCATTATTTCCAAACAAATTCGCTTTGTTTGTTTTAACTGTGTTTGAATCTATAACACAACTTTTGTCAATATAATCCTTCTGTAGTCATGAAAAGCAGTCATCTTGAAAAATTAAAAACTTATGGATATACCTGGAAATAACAATCGGCTAAAATTCACTTTTTATCTATTCTTCTTTATTGAAAAACTGACAATATTAGTGTTATTTGGACCGGGGTCACATGTTTCACTACCGACTCTCAATTAATCAATAGTTAAAGTGAGGATTATATCGTTGTATATCATACTTGTTCATATGAGTAAACATTTTGTAAGTATTGGTATCTACATTGTATGGACTTCATCTTTTCAAAACAAAAATGAAATAGGAAAAAGTAACATTGAATCATATGGCACAAAAGTATCGACACACGAAAACAAATAGAAATGGCAACAAAACCCCAGAAAATAGAAAGAATAACTCATAACATGAAAAACCATCTTACTCTATAGGAGTCAGTAAGACAGCATCCAGGAAAGAACTTCGATAGTTTTTCTCTTAGTAATAGTAATACTTTTATTTGCTGTAACATATCAATTACAAAATTCGTACATAGATGAACTTGTCAGTATAATATAGTTAAACACAAATACATAAACTTAACCCATAATCATCCCTAATTCTCCTATTTTGTACATAAATTGGCATTTGCTGTGTATTAGATTTACCAGTATGTGTTTGCTTCCGTGTGTGTTATTAGGAAATGATAAAAAAGCCAGCTTTGATAGGTATTCTATACCTTAAAGGTTGATATATCATGGTAAATAGTCTAGGCACTGACCGTCTTTAGTAGTGTTGTAGATGGAAAACAGAACTGACACACTCGCTCATTCACTCGGTGTCGCACGCAACCATAATCCGTTCAAACACTCACCTACACGAAAACACGACATATTTCCCCCCTGGTCCAGCCTAGCTGCAGGCAACCCAATTATCGCCCGGCTCGCACCGCAGCATAAATCTTCCAAAGATGCAGGCACCAGTCAGTCACGCAATGGGCCGGACCAGCGCTTTGAAATAGAAACCCCTCTCGTGAACCGTGAACTTTGTTATATGGTAATAGCAGTTAGAAAGCATAAAGCAATATACATGTGGACGCTTAACGCTAGTATCTACACACTATAACACACACAACCAGTCAAGGTATGTTTGTTTGTTTTTATTTATTTCGTGAACCCTGAACTTTATCATATGGTTAGCAGTTAGGAAGCCTTAGCATAAAAAGCAATATACATGTGAACTCTTAGCGTTAGTATCTACACACACACACCCGCAAAGTATGTTTGTTATGATTCCTATTTTCAACTGTGTCCAGTCAAGGTATGTCTGTTTGTTTCTATGATTCATATTTTCACCACAGTCTACCCAGTCAAGGTATGTCTGTTTGTTTCTATGATTCCTATTTTCACCACAGTCTACCCAGTCAAGGTATGTTTGTTTGTTTTAATATTTCCTATTTTCATCACAGTCTACCGTAATATGCAAGTTATATTTACAAGGAGTAAAATGTCGTAATAATGTAATTCAACACCTTAGTAGCTTTCGATGTTGATGTACTAATTAAAGTCGAGGAAAATACCTTTACCACACTTTTGTATCACATTTCTCGCACGTATTTCATTGTATTGATGTTCTGAGATTCCAGAAAGTATCAACTACATCTGTGATTGTGGTTTAATGCAAACAGAGGAGTGTATACTGGTTAGAGAGTCATATTGTTCAACACTCACACACCCAAACATACAGCAAGAGTTTACCAAAAGCTAAATTTATCTAGCAAGCTAAAACAATGTTTACACATAGTAATATAGAAGTTCATGTCTTGGTGATATTGGTCACCATATCTGTGGTACCTATTCTTACCCATATCAACATAATCGATAGCTACCTAGTATGTGTTATATCTAGTCACCAAAGTCGGAATGTATGCCAACAAATCATCTTAATATACTGACCCAGAGAAGTGCACACGCACACTGTAGATATTTATGTTCATTGTAGGAAGATATTTTCTACACCTGTGAACATGACCTCATTGTAGGACAGCATTTTCTATGTCTGTAAACATGACCTCTTAGCTTTGAAGCCTAGCATCGCTAAAAAGACATTGATAATAAATTGCATGTGACTTTCGTGGGACATTATTTGTTGACAAAGTAAGATAAATGAACAATCATCAACAATAATGGCAGTTTTGTTTTGTCTGTACTGCCGCCTACTCAGAGTACTTGGTACTCAAGAGATCAGAAAGCCATGTGGCCGTGTCATCAAACATGGTGGATCCCAAGGTGTTTCAACAGATAAGAAAGCATTTTGCAATTGCAGGTAATGCTTACTCCTTGGTAGCAAAGCCCAAGAGCCATATCCTTATGATAGAGGCGAACGTTGGAGAAAAAGATAAAAGCGTAACATATAACTACTCGTTGTTATATATATATATATATATATATTTATATATATATATATATATATATATATATATATATGTTATATATATATATATATATATATATATATATATATATATATATATATATATATATATATATATATATATATATATATATATATATATACACACACACACATATATATATATATAAATACATATATATATATATATATATATATATATATATATATATATATATATATATATAGAGAGAGAGAGAGAGAGAGAGAGAGAGAGAGAGAGAGAGAGAGAGAGAGACTCATACCATGAATTAAATTATGTGGATTAAATAAGACTTTTTGAATGTTGTTAAACATTTCCTTTCTCCCATGGAGGTACTACTTACAGAAACCTACTTTACTTGCCAATGACCTGCTATTGTATGATTCCAAATGAAGTGCTTCATACTGGTGGTGGATACGAATGTTATGATAGAATTCAGCGACGTCATTGATTGAGCTACTTGTAAAGATCAAGAGACAGCGAGATCCCTTGATTCGGATTTACACATCATCGAAATCCTGCTTCCGATTCATATTTCCCATCCAAACCCAATACGCGTACGACCTTGCTCTACAGTCGTGTCCTGGTGACACGAGATTTCCTATATTTTTATAATAGCTGGATAAAGAGATTGAGACACAGGTCGTAATCTTGCACATGCATGTGCATATTTTTATGCTGTACTATTTACAGTCACTGTGACCTGTTTTCATTCCTTTTGTCTATACAACATTCTACGAAATTCAATGCTGACTTTTTCTTCTTACATAATTTCGGATTTGTATTGGAACTAGAATTTCCTCTCATGCATCAACAACGATTCTTCTTTATTTGGCTAGGAATGGTTCTACACCTCTCACTTTTCAGTTCCGAAAATAAAGAAATGAAGCTGCAATGAAAATAAAGAAATGAAGTTATTTTCTTTTAGTATTATATATTTGATGACGGGGAGTTTTATATGAACTTTCTTTAGTCGTGTACGAGATATTATGAAACGGTTTCCTTCAAAAATAAATGCCGGTCTAGTTGATGGATTATCCTAAACTTATTTCACTCCTCTAAGGCCACTCCAATTTGATTACTTGTCTTACGTGCTCAGGAGGCAGGAAATGAGCCATTTTGGAATAAAAAAAGTAGAAAAATGTGACTTTTTTTTTTTTTTTTTTTTTTAGAGTCTGCCGACTAGGACTGGTAGCGATATGTTTCTATACGCCTATTCTCAACTAAATAAAATCAATCAATCAATTAATCCCTGTAACCTGAAGGGTTTGGAGGTATACCTCCTCAAGTCTGAGGCTCTACTACAGCAATGATAGCTTCCTGTAGTTGATTGAATCACCCTTACAAAGAATATTCTTGAAACTTGCACTTTTTTTTTTTGGAGTCTGACAGAAAATTTCAAAACCACTTTCGTCCGTAAGACACCAAAGGTGACTTTTTTTCTTTTTTTTTGGAGTCTGACAGGATTTTTTTTCCAAAAAAAGCTCGTAAGACAAGTAATTAAATTGGAGTGGCCTAACGGAAAAATAAAACAAATATTGCTTTTTCATCATTCATTTTTTTACCTTTCATAGTTTAATACTTAGTGAATGAAAATTGATAACCTAGAAATTAACATCGCTGTGGCCTTGGCACTGCGAAAAAGGCTACACAGAAGTTCGTGTTCTTCTTCAAACGCTGCCTTTTTATCTTCATTAACTGACATAAATAATGCAATTGTTAGCAGTGAGCTATAGGCAGATATACTTATAAATGCACTGCAAAACAGGAATACAATGGTAACAACTAATTGAATTTTAAGACCAGGAAAATGAATCAGCATTTATTGCTCTTTTAGTGTTACGTATAGACTGATACAACCGTGTACGCCGCTGCCCAAAAGCAATTTCGAGAGGCACTACTACTGTATGACCATTCGATGGAATGGTAATATACATATATATATATATATATATATATATATATATATATATATATATATATATATATATATATATATATATATATATATATAGTATATATATATGTGTGTGTGTGCATGTATATATATATATATATATATATATATATATATATATATATATATATATATATATATATATATATATATATATATATATATATATATATATATATATAGCACTGATCCATAATTACAGCTTACACAATCATACAGACTTTAATCAGTTGGAAATCTATAACTAATAAGATCATCTTCAATGGATCGGAGTGCCACCTTTTATGGAAGTTTTGTTAGTCTGATGAGAATTTGGCTAGTAAATGTTCTTTAATCATCCCTGCCGTATCCAATATAATAATCAAACATATGTGCTATGGAACACATGACATAAGATACATCGTCATGACTGATTAAGTTAATACTCCTGAATGATACTTACAAATAATCGTTCTTCTGAAACTGTCCTTAGATTACTCTAAAACAGTTATCAGTACAGAAAGAGTAGGACACGCGGAAAGATTGACTCTGATTAAACTAATCACGTAATAACCTAGTAATGCTGTACTTCTATCGTGTATATTGTATCACAGCTAATGTACTCTTAATGAGAGAGAGAATAACACGGAACTGAACAACAGACTTGTAGTGAGCCTGATATCATTATTTTTTGGAATGTTGTGTATCGTTCCTTGTTACTGATAAATCTTGATATAAGAGACATGAAGATGTCGTGGCTTGCCAGGACTTGGTGGAGAAAACAATTTAAGGTCCTACTGCTGGTATACAATGCGCTAAACGGACTTGCACCTAAGTATATCAAGAAGCTGCTCGTGCCTTATAAACCTAGCCGCCATCTACGATCAGAAGCAAAGGGCCTTTTGGATGAGCCTAGGACTAGACTCAAATTTGGAGATCGCCCTTTCTCCATTAGTGCACCGAGATTATGGAATGCGCTTCCACAACACCTGAAGGATTCTACATCGTGTCAGGCCTTCAAGAAGTGTCTCAAAACACACCTTTTTAGGCCCGCCCATTGAGGCGTTGTTGACTATGACTCAAACTATGACAATGTGCAGCGCTTTTGAACATTTTATGAATGGAAATGGCGCTATATAAATTCCAATTATTATTATTATTATTAAAACAGATTTATCAGAAAAAAATTCAAGTCGCTGATAACTTTCTTGAATGTCTTGAACCAGATCAGAACCTGGAGATGTTTTTGCATCGGCAAGAGACGGTGAGCAATCAGTATGCACTGTGCTAGACCATTTGACTATCAGGGCAGCCCTTGACACACCTTTGAGCATGATTTGATAAGGTGCTATTCCACTTGAATCTTATTATCTATATATAGTGTATTGACTGTATCTCACACTACAAAACATATCAAAGACAATACATTACAAAGGGGTTAAATCTGAACAGAAAAAAATGATTAGAATTTTATAATGAAGTGTCAGAAAATAACAATGTAAATGACTCAGGTTTGTCCGGTGTTCAGCTTATATTGTCCGGTTACGCAATGGAGTCAGATACCAGAAACGACTTAGACTATTTGCTGCAAGTAAGAGTTTTGGTTCTTTTTTCTTTTCGCTGGAGGAAGACATGGCGTTATAATTTAGGTAAAGATAAAGTATAAATGTAGAAATCAATACGATATTTGCCGTTATATTGGGTAATAAACTCCACACAATGTTATATGTACGTATTTTGTACACAAACATGAGCTTCATACAATCAACGACAAACGTCACTTTGAAATTATCATGTACTGCAAAAATATCTAGAACCTTTATGTAGTTAAATATGTACATGTGTTTATTTATCACCGAAATACGTTTGGCGAATAAAAGAGTTTACAAAATTCGTGTACCTTGAACTAATTGACTAGGATTTTGCCTTCTTTGGACTGCAGCTTTGGTAAAGACCCGCTTCACACCTAACCCTAATAGTAGTCTAATATGACTGCTCCTAAATCGGACAAACTTTGCCAGCCCTTTTGTCCGAATTAGACGACTTGCTTATGTATAATTCCAGTTGAAACAGAATTATAAAATTGCTGTATCCCCAGATAAAAAATTCTACTGAGATACTAAAATATTCATTTGTGTTGGCAAGCGGCGTATTGGCAAATTGGCCATTGTCCACACGGCCGGGAGAATGAGAAGGTTTCCAGTGACTTGGGGTGAGGTGGTGGTTCTCGCCCGGTACTCCGGTTTCCCCCACCACCTAAAACTGTCTAGTTTAGGATAAACATGCACCTGAGTAAATCAACAAAGTAAAAACATATTTTCAAATTCATTTCTCATATTTTTAGTGCCCACATGGCTAGAGAATATGGTTCACAAAATATGTGGCCGCCCGATCCCGGCCCCTCCCTCCCGGGGATTCAATTGACTGGTGCATTACTGGCTTCATCTCGTGCTAGTATCTTATTGTGGCGACGATATGTCTGTAGTGTGTGGGGTTGTGTTTGCTTTCATGCTCCTGTGGCTCCCAGCATTAATGGATTCTATAGCTCTCATCCTAACTAGAGGAGCCTCTCCTGTCTGTGAGTGTATAGGCTAACGAGACGGACAATTTAGCGATCCTGGGCTCGCTGACGCCCAGTGAACTCATAGCGATGATTGGTTAGGTTGTTTTATTCAATTGTATATATATATATATATATATATATATATATATATATATATATATATATTATATATATATATATATATATATATATATATATATATATATATATATATATATATATATATATATATATATATATATATATATATATATATATATATACATATAGATATAAGTTGTATCATACTCCAAAACAGTTGATAACGAATTTATCTCATGATTGCCTCCTCGACCTCTGCATAGGTAATAAAAATGAACATACATACATACATACAAATACTGGGAGGTTAATATAGGATTCTGAGAGGTTAATACAACTTCATATCATATGCCAATTGACCAATCAAAAGCCTAGAATTTTGCCAATCATGATATATATATATATATATATATATATATATATATATATATATATATATATATATATATACATATATATATATATATATATATATATATATGTATATATATATATATATATATATATATATATATATATATATATATATATATATATATATATATATATATATATATATATATATATATATATATATATATATATATATATATATATATATATATATATATATATATATATATAAATGTATATATATATATATATATATATATATATATATATATATATATATATATATATATATATATATATATATATATATATATATATATATATATATATATATATATATATCACAATACATGAAGCTTACAGTATATCTCCAACACGCTCCAAGCGAGCAAGGACTAAAGCGCTTCATGTTATAAGATATCTGCCTCTGACCAAATTTGAACTAATTCATAGTATCGTAAAAGTGTGAGTGAGACAGCTGGAAGTTCGTACTAACCGATATAAAATTCAAAACAAAGCCATGAAAAGCACAGATTCTTCTGAGTTTTAGAACTAGACCTATGCTGTTCAAAATGGACAAACATGTTCCGCCTGGAAATAGACTATCGTCCATCGTTACTTTTTAGTACATATTAAGGTCAAATCCAAACTACCGAAACGTTTATGATGGAATACATTTGGGTACCCGAGGAAACCACCGACTAACTGTGGTACTCTACCAAATTTCTCACATACCTCGACCTATATTTGACCCCGGCCATTAATGGTGCAATATTGAGAGCGTTTACCGAAGTGCCTACGCATTGCTCATTTCGTCAAGCTGTTGTCCAAATGAAATAACCATAAATGCTTGATGTGCATTTCATTTAATTCCATATCATCCTCTGCGAAGAGTTGCACTGAAGCTAGGGTTCAGCAGGTCAGAGGTCAATGTGGTATAACAGTTGGCCATGTTATAATTAAAGCGATATCACCCGTTTGTGAACGCCGGGAGTACGGAAAACCGTATGGCTACACCACGTGGGCTATTTATGGGGAACAGTTGAAGTATTAACTCTTTCACGGTTATCCACATTGAAAATCTACCTTTTGGGACTTGTAAATATTTGGATAACAAACATCGATCTTAAATTTCGAAAAAAAATAGCTTGTTCATTTTAGTTACATATCATTGTTATTTTCATTTTTTAGATGTCTGCAATGAATATGTTCATATTTATTGTGTTCATATTTATTGTGAAGTCAAATTCATCCTCATTGGAAACAGGTTAAATTCACATCCTGCCCTGTGTATATACGTCAATAGAGTGAGATATGTGCCACCATTACAGTGTTTAAGTTCTGGGGACGATTGGATGTGTACAACTGCAGTGGTTTTAGCTTTGAACACCTTTTTTTAGTAGGGCGATATATATATGTCATCGGATCGTTCTGGTTTGGATTGAATTAGCTAGAATTCTACCTCCATGGTGTTCGGGAATTGGATATGTAAAAGGCATGGACGTCATGATTTCGAAACTATGGCGCAATTCTATGCATTATGTGTCTACACAAGAGTGAAAAACTAACTGAACATATCGAAAAATGATACGATGATTAATCGCATATTTTGGAGTGTACACGAATGCAACTGACAAGAAGACGCTAAGAATGTCACGCCAAAATGCGCTCAAGATTATAACACGTTAGAGAATAAAACGTTTACGACATCAATCTTGCGTGACGTATTTGTGATGCATTTAACAACATATTAGGCTTCTTTATACGAGCAGGATTGCTGGGAGACCTTGTATGAAGCTCGGATAATAGGGTAAGTGCATTACGTTTCTTGTCCTTATTGGTATCAATAAACGCGTATTTACTATTTTGGTAGGCCGATTAATTAGATTATCTAGGTACACACAGAATAAGCATATCATTAAGCGATGTTATCCAATTTAGGAAATGTATATTTTAAAATGATTCATGAGTTTCTCGAGAGTGATTGGATGTGCCGCTTCCAAAGTGGAGTGCATGTTGTATCACTATAGCTAGTCTGTCTGACCCACTACCTTGGCTGCCCGTTCATTTCCTCTTTTTTGTTACATTAAGTTTGTATTTCCAATCTAAACTTAGCAAACCTCTTAGGATCATTGTTACCCATATATATTTATCTATTTTCTTTCTCAACCCCGTAAAATGTTGATTTTGCTCATTAGGTGCCCATAGTAAAATTCCACGCGAGATATCGCTCATATTTGTATTGTTCGCAATGAGAAAATTTTACAATTGGACCTAATAAGCAAAATCAACATTTTACGGAGTTGAGACGGAAAATAGGTATATACATGTACATACAGAAACTGGTGCTCCTAAGAGATTTGCCAAATCTGGATGCAAACACAAGTGGAAAAAACGCTCAGCCAAACTTGGGTCAGACAGACTATAGTTACACCCTGTTTGAAAGTGAGGTACAGCCTGATATCCCCTCATAGTCATCGGTATCCCACGAGGCTCCTGAAGTACAGAGGATGGATATCAAACTGTGCACCACTTTCAAACAGGATGTAAAGGATTCATCACCGGCTCTTACCCGTTCTATCAGTCACTCTCCCTTATTCTGTGAAGTTGGTTCCACGAAACTAGCCGAAAAAGGTTACATGTGTACCGGTTCAACATTTATACTTCTCTCGTCTTGTCAAGTGATTATGTTCTCTATGGGGAAACTGGTCCTCCAATTGTAACGTATGGAAGGGGTACGCCCCGCTGTCGGGTCCATCATCTGCAGGGTGCGAAAGAGGAAGTTAGCATTTGAAATTTTTAAAAGTGCAAAATCGCTAACTCGAATGACTCGAATGTGGGGGTGCAAGGTGGCTTTAAGATAGCTGTTTCTCTCAAACATCCTGTGGCATTCCCTGATGGCCGAGCGGTCCAAGGCGCCGCCACTGACTGCTCGCTGTCTCTCACTACCGCCCAGGTTCTAATCCCACCCGGGCATGTGAAGAATTTGCCAGTGACTTGGGATTAGGCGTAGGCTTTTGCCGGGAACCCCGGTCTCCTCCACCACTTACAACTGGCTAGTCATGAATTAGCCACAGTGTGGCATAAATGTATTAACGAACAACGAAATTCCAAATGCTTTTGGATACGGCCATTAGATATACATACATACAGTGAAGTAGGTAGGAACATACGGCATAGGGCAAGAACAACATTGGCTGACATCGAAATACGGTCTTTGTGTGCGAATGGCCTTGAAATGGTGTAAAATAGAGTAAAATTGAATACAATTATCATCTGGAGAAATTTCGAGATCGGTCATAAATGTAGTGCGTTTCCCTGGACAGGTTGATTTCTCTCTCGGTCTGACTGTACTTCAGTTTTAAACAAAAAAATCATACAGTACAATTCTCTGTCCTGCTAGAGCATATAAAGTGATTTATCCAGTTTCATACCTTAGAGCAATACAATGCGAGGAGGTTTTTAAAAGAGGTCTATGGCGTGACTACCCGCCATTACACCACACGCCGGTATAAAGCAATGCCTGGCTAAATGTTAATTGGTAACGCGCGGCTGCAAATCAACTTTTGTTGCAATTTTATTACACATGCAATCATAATTATCTTCTCATAAGATTTTGCCCTTATAGTATTTATTTAACCTTTCGCAAGAACATTAGCTGTGAACATTATATTGAGGAACAGGAAAGAACAGGAGTTTTTAATATGTGCTTTTTCAATTGGTGTTTTGCACCCGTCATATTTTCTCGTTTGTATATTATTCTAACCTGATTGTCTTAGGGAATGTAATAGTTTTAACATCAGCTTTGTTTGTCGCTGCAGTAAACACTCACCTCAGAATGGCCTGTTGTGTTTATTCGTGTCAATATGTGTGTGCGTGCATACGAATATGTCATGTATGATTATCTTTCGGTAGACAACACTGTTAAATGGAATTATTACAGCATAATGCATATGACCTATGGAGTTTTGCTGATGACCGTGTGGTCTAGGGCCAATGACTGTTAGCTGTCTCTCACCACTGCCTGGGTAAGAATACAGTCTGGGGCATCTGAGAAAGTTGCCAGTGACTTGGGGTAAGACGGTGGTTTTCCCTGGGTCCTCTGGTTTCCTCCACCAGTTAATACAACTGGTTAGTCACACGAATAAGCCGCAATATAGCAGAAAAAGTAAGGAAAATCGAAATTCCAAATTTAGCCTATATCTATATCACTAGGAAATATAAATATATAGTTTATTGACTGTGACCCAAATCACAATTTTTTTTTATATATTACATACAAATGAACAAAAGAATATAAATGTATTGTCAAAACAGCAATGTGACTAGAAGAGATTGAAAAATATTTGTTAGTTGATAATAAATGATTAAATGATTAATGATTAAACGTGTAAACATTATGGCAGTTACTTATCTTATTTAATACATCCACCTGCAACTTAAGGTATTTTCAGCAGAGTAAGTTCGGAGGGATTTATCTAAAAGAAAGAAAAAAAACGAGTAGACGTTTATGATTAAATGGAGACGTCCCAATTCATTCAGTGGTGATATCACTCGGCAAGCAAGCAAGCAGCATGATCAGCAAGATATCTAGTCCGCAATCCCAGCAAAGGGCTACTTTCCAGCGAGGCGCTCTGGCTGTAATTCGAGCCATTAGCGCCGGGGAGCATTGGACTAATAGGACTAAGTGGTGCTCGCGAGGAGCCGAGCACGGCCCTAATTGGATGGTCCAACGTGTTAAAGGCTATTTACCGCAACAGACCTCAGACGGTCATCAGGCGGCGAGGTTTGAGCGTAATAAAGGCTAGTTGGGATCTTCGTCTCTCGCCGCGGGCGGGGTCTACTCCTTTAGCTAAATGGTGCCTTTGTGTCCTACTGGAGGCTCGCCGTTAGTAGCTCCCCCCCCCCCCCCCCCCCCCCATTCTCCTTCCGCACTCGAACACATCCGGCCAGCCCAGATATACCAATTGCTATGATCGAGGAAAGGCTAATGCCTTGAGATTGATGATATTTTTCAATTCGATATATATATATATATATATATATATATATATATATATATATATATATATATATATATATATATATATATATATATATATATATATATATATATGTATATATATATATATATATATATATGTATATATATATATATATATATATATGTATATATATATATATATATATATATATATATATATATATATATATATATATATATATGTATATATATATATATATATGTATATATATATATATATGTATATATATATATATATGTATATATATATATATATATATATATATATATATATATATGTGTATATATATATATGTATATATATATATATATATATATATATATATATATATATATATATATATATATATAATGTATATATATAGACGTTTTTATTGATACACCAAAAATAACCGTCGCTATTCTAGCACTATTGCAACACCATTCCAGAACTATTCCAACAATATTCCAGAACTATTCCATCGCCATTCTAGCACTATTACAACACTGAAACAGTGTACAACACCATTCAAGAACTATTACAGCACTATTGTAGCACTATTAGAACACCATTCCAGAACTATTCCAACACTATTCCAGATCTATTGCTGCACTATCACAACATTATTACATGTACAACACCATTCCAGAACTGTTCCAGTACTATTCCAGCAAAGGGGGTGGTCACAGAACACCTATAACTGATTTCCCATTTCGTGTCCCTTTTCCCCCTTCCCCCCTAAGCAGGTATGATATGAGATTATATGCCCCTACAAAACAATTAATCATCATAAAACCTTTGATACATTAGTTTGTTATTATCGTAAGTTACCAGATATATGATCTAATACAGTAAACCTTTTATCCATGACTGTTATGATATTTTGATGGACAGTTGAGTCAATTAGTAAGAGATCCTCACCTGGATCCCAGCTGGATAATAATAATACAATAATTGAAATTTATATAGAGTCATTTTTTATAAAATGTTCAAAAGCGCTGCACATAGTCATAGCTTGAGTCATAGTCCACAAAGCCTCAGTGGCCAAGTATGAAAAGGTGTGTTTTGAGACACCCATATTTGGATCATATTTGGAGATGTGTCTCGCATTCTTGTACACCTTATTTTAAGTTAAAGCATATGTATTGATAAGTTTTGTCCTGTCTATATATGTAAACCTTGTAGAGTTCCCGTTAGTTTACCCTTTCTTATGTTTTTTCCCAAGTTCAAGTTATGTTTGTTTAAAATGGTTAAATTGTATACCGTATGCTTTTGTACTATTTATTTGTGCAGTCAAAAACATACAAATACAAATACAAATTTGGGGAGATCCAGGCGATAGAGAAAGGTCGTGGGCTGAAGGAATACTGGGCGAAGTCAGTAGATGCAAACACCGCTCAAAATCGATAGATCAGAACATGACAAATAGTTAATATCCATGATCCTATCCGAATCATTAGCTCTGCCTGTGAATGTGAATCGCATAGGAACGAGGGCTCGAGAGCCAAAACTACCAATCAAAGGAATTATGGCACGGTAAATCACCATCTAAAAGGCAGTAATCTTGAAGGTTCTGCATGCAAAGTGAACGCCTTTGGTATGATGTTTGTAGGGAAAGTGGTTTCCCCCCACAAGTCATCTGTACATGTAAGGTTTGCAATTGTGCCAGTAAGGCTCAGTCTAATAAATAGAGAAACTGCAATTTCATTGACTCTCCTAGCCGTCATAATACTGTAGAATAGGTAAAGTTCGCGTGTGCGATTATTTCGCGAATACGCGAACTAGTATCGCTTTCGCGAACTTAGCGCACGCGATCAATTATATACATGGTAACGCTACGCACCACTGAAGGTGGTGGCGCGTCGGTCGGTGAATTCCACTCCTAGACGGTCGAGGTTTAAACGAAGAAAAGTACGTCCAATAACTTCCCAAAGCTATCATAATATGATACATTGGTAACTTGTGAATAAGTTACCAATGTATCATAACATAATTCGCATTCTTACATCTCAAATTTCTAGGATACCTGGGCCAATCTATGGATCTCTTACGAGAAACAAGATGGCTGCCATCATTGTTCGATAGACTCGGCCAGGTGCTGCGATGGGAACATTTGATAATTATCAACATACATACATGTGTATGTTGATAATTATCAGAATGATGGATATCATAAAGAAATAATTATCTTGTTCCTACTCGAATTGAATTGTTGCCAATTTACTGTTTACGGCAATACGTGTATTTGCAGTTGATGAGTATATACCAGCATAGCGTGATTCTCACTAGTAGCCGGTCCGAGGCTGAAACGAAACAAAATACGTCCAATATCTTCCCAAAGCTATCATAATATGATACATTGGTAACTTATGAATAAGTTACCAATGTATCATAACATAATTCGCATTCTTACATGTGAAATTTCTAGGATACCTGGGCCAATCTATGGATCTCTTACGAGAAACAAGATGGCTGCCACTGCAGTACACGCGAAAAACCGAAAAATCGGCTTTTCGCGAAATTTTTGTAGCGCGATATATACATATTCTACACATATATATATATATATATATATATATATATATATATATATATATATATATATATATATATATATATATATATATATATATATATATATATATATACGAAGACGCATTAGACACGTTTGAAAATCGAGACAAATGATATAGATGCTCTTTATTTCGATGAATGAAAATGATGGTACTCACATTAAGACTTGTGATTTCTTTTTTATTCATAATGTACTGTATACTAATGTGCTTTAAAGCATAGTTAATACTAAAAAAATGCAATGCCACTTCTGACATCGGCATTCATTCGATTGCAGTGGTAGCGTCCTCTTTTTGTTGCCATACACCGTATTCTTGACCTTATAAACCATGCCCATGACTTAAATAGTAAAGACGAGACTAGAGGTAAGTTGTCCTATGCATAGCATCTTGGTGAATCTTATATTTGAATTGGGGTTAAACTGCGCAGTTACCATGATATGCTATCCACATTGTCGGCATTCCTTAGATAATGCTCCATAGATTTATGAACAGCGCTCAAAAAATAAAACTATGAGATTATTAAGGAAGGCCGGTTTGAAACATTTTACGAAATGTTGAAAGGCTTCTTAAGGATGAAACTTCTCATAAATTTTCTACCTGCTGAGAGTTGTTTCATGCTCGAGAGAAAATCATCATCAAACAGCGGGTCATAAAGGCTTTAAACATCATAAATACATCCACTTAAAGATGAAATCCATCTGGCTTGAATTGCGCGGATTTGGTTTACTATATCCAATCAGTATTCAGCGACTCGCTGGCTCCTGGGCATACGGAGGTGGGCCACTTAACAGCATTTAAAATCTTATCACAGGGATTCTTGGCACATTTAAGTGGCAGTAAGGTATTTTGTAAATCACAAGGAACGTTCTGGGATATCTACGAAACTGATGAATCTATCGCATTAGATGATTTACAGCCGGATATACACCGTTTTGTCTTATATGTACGTTCCATACCTCCCTTACAGGAAACTCCACCCCTAATCCCTTGGCATACCACTGTATGTATATATATATATATATATATATATATATATATATATATATATATATATATATATATATATATATATATATATGTATATATATATATATATATATATATATATATATATATATATATATATATATATATATATATATATATATTTATATATGTATATTTATATATATATATATATATATATATATATATATATATACTAGCAAGTTCTTGACGTTTCGTGCAGAATTCGACCTAAGTAAATTCAGCAGTGGCGAGGGCCATCTAGCATTGTTTTTCTATACCCTGGACCAACCGGCCGTTGGGGCAGCCCCTATAGCACACCAATCACATGCGGATCGAGCTGATCTCATCCGGTCTTGACTTACTATCGGTTCCATCTTTTGCAAGCACCTGGTGGTCAGCCATAAAAGTTGGGAATATTATTGCAAGAGTATGAACCATGCTTACTGAGGTCTGTAATAGCCTCAGCTGATCCTTTTCGTCGCCAAGGGGAACTTTGTCATATGCAAATGAAATTTTAAAGTATATGTTAAAGATATTTTTTCCAAGAAAATACACAGTTGAAATTCCACCTTCTGAAGTCTACACCAAATGTTTTGTCAAATATAAGTACACTACATAGGTGTGTATATTGCACAGTGTGGGCATGTTGGTATTCGATGGGTTGTGCGCATGCGTGTCTTGTGTTATAACGGTGCCCAATAGCCCAGAAAGATGTTAGTGTGTTCCAGTCGAGTGGCCATCGCTCTGGAAGTGCCGCCATTGCTCGGAGCAAGGTCTCCACGACCACCAGCAAACCGGATGCGACGCGTTGCCCGCCAGACAGGCGGCGCGCGCAACTTCCGCTATCTACTCGTGTGCATATCCTCGACGCGATCATTCAATCGATATCGCAGAGGTAAAAGTCATAACAATGTCTGTGACTGATGGGGTCTGAAAGCTCAATGTCGACCAATATATCAGTTTCCTGCTAATGAATTCAACGACAAGTTGTTGCATGTAGGACCATTAGCCCGTTGTGTTGTAGTTGATAAGCCCACGCAATGCTATTTAATTAGACGGTTTGCCTTGAATGGTATGTGCAAATGATTACTCGCGCGATAACTTGAGTTTTCTGACTTGTCGCCCTTTTTGTGCATAAAAATAAACACTTCGTCCCGAGTACTGTGTTCATAAGGAGACTCGCCACCTTCTCAATGCATTCATAGAGTGAAGTCGTTCGTATTATCAATTAACTACAACTACCAGCCCTTTAGATTGTATATGGCTAAAACTTTCGTGCATATTACTATAGACATCATGACCATCATTGTCATCATTATAAACGTCGTAGTAGTACCTGTAATATCGTTGGTATTATCAACTACAGCATCAGCATCAACATCATCATCATCATCAAATTCCTAAACATATAACAAGGACGATCTCTCAAATGTAATAATCATCCACTTCAGAGTCTGTACAAGTAGATGATTCCATACAACATGCATCATAATGGAACTAATCATGTTAGCAAATTGCTATAGCGTGTTTATGAGTTATTGGTAAGACCACTTTTGTCTGTTTTATGATTCTTTTTTTCGGAAATCAATGCGAGAGGAAGCTTAAAAAGTTAAAAAGAAAAAAGGAAAAAAAGTGCAACGCCAGCTATATACACGCTTAAAAAGTAAATAGCTTTTGTTTATAAAACATACGCACATATAGCTTTTAAGAAATAACTTTTCCTAAAAAAGGAAAAAGGTGGCATAAAATGTTCAAAGTTATAGACAATACAACGATGGAGCGTTTTCGACATACCTACACACGTAGAAAAAACTACAAATTTCTTTTTGTAATATCTCACCGTATATCAAATGCCTAAGTAGGGGTTAACCCACGCAAAGCTTTAAAGAAATATGCATGAGAAAATAATAAAAATCAG
>OZ012689.1:16522821-16524997 GCA_963942565.1 Maea johnstoni | reverse complement strand
AGAAAACGTTTTTAACTTGCAACAGGCTAGGTTATCCATCAGTCTCAAAGTTTACCTAAATACATTCTCTTATCACTAAAATGACCATATCGAAAAGCATAGTACCATTATCTATCCCAAAGGTTTTTTTATTTACTTCAGATGTTTTTCATGTATTGATTTGATATCACTTTCTCACACTCTAGCATGGCATGGATGGATGATTATTTCTTAACGTAATATAAACTTTGGGTCATCAACCATGATTTTAATTGCATATTATGTAAAGAATCATTCTGAAAATTTTAAAAAATTCGTTACCGCTAACTTTTCCAGCCAGTACGTTCCTTTAACCCATCCGGACCTGTGCAAATTAGGCAGTTTCTAAAAACTGCAGAAGTTCAGAATTAGTTCTCTAGGTGGAGCTAATGTTGATCAATATCTGGCTTCCTCATGGAACAAAACTCTAATACTGGCCTATCAATTTGCAAGGTATCATTCCATCATTTGTACCATACCATCACACACAATATTGGTAAATCTTAGTTAATAGTTGTTCCATAGCATGGGCTAATGGGTGCATTGCATGTGGATGCACATACCATACCATACCTCGCGGTACATCGTACTTCCTAGTAAGATAACCCATGAAATAGACATGATCTGATCTGAGATGATCCTTCCTCAATCTTTTTTTCCGAGACATTAATTTATTTCCATGACACTGTGACCAATGCAGCTGACCCTGTGCAGAATATGAGCATGATAAATGTTGCCCCCAACAGATGAAGCTCCATTAGAGCAGCGTGTTTGGATAGGGCAAAAGAGGCTGAAATTAATCCTGTAGAGATAATTGATGTGTTTTAAAGATATCAAGACAAATCGCCGGCAGGCTGTATTTTTTACAGTTCACCATTGTGAGGTGGCTTGGTCATTTCAGGTAACCAGAAAAAAGTGCGATGTAGAAAATGCATTATTTTCCTAACTGATAAAGAGATACAAAACCTTCCTTAATGTTTCATGAGTATAGACAACTGACAACAAGCGGCTGATAGCGCATTTATTGAGTACACTGTGTAAAATCATAAAACAATACACAACTGTCACAGTTTAAAACACAAGCAACTGAAACTACTTTAAATAACACTACCCCGAGCAACAAAGCAATTGAATATGCGGGTAAGATTATTTTTTAAACAGCTGGGATTGGCAGGCAATGCTCCACGGCATTACGAAGTCAATGCATACAAACTGTACAGTAT
The DNA here is from genome assembly GCA_963942565.1 of Maea johnstoni. Taxonomy (NCBI): domain Eukaryota; kingdom Metazoa; phylum Annelida; class Polychaeta; order Spionida; family Magelonidae; genus Maea; species Maea johnstoni. The sequence goes on along the minus strand of OZ012689.1, from coordinate 16,523,756 downwards.
TATCTATCAGTTGTTATGATATTTTATTGGTGATCAAACATACCCTTTGGCATTTTTCTCATTTTTCAATCATTTTAAAACCTTTTTCTTTTGTTTTTAAAGAATATAAACGCACACATACGGTACACATGAAAAGTTTCACTTTGTACAATTATTTCCCATGGCTTACAGTATCTTATCAATTGTTGATTGTTTTTCCAAAATCAAACTCGTTTAGTTCCCATTTTTGGTGGATAGTCCTTATGTCTTTTTTCTATGCCTCTATTTAACTATTTAACCCTCATGCTGCTGCTGGCTACTTTGGCCAATACAAAATGGTGCAAAAGTCCTGATAATGGACTGGAACCCTGGCAAATGGGTACTAATCTGAGGGTACTCAGCAAAAACTTTTCAATGAATACCACCATGCCAGGGTTTAGATGGTTTTCAAGAATCTTTGTGTCATTGCACTTTGGACGAACGTGATCTCAGCATTGGAGGGATCACAATACTACAAAGTAGATTCACATCCTTGGGTAGAGTTCCTACTACAATTTCTAAGAAGAGTAGGGAGTTATATGGTATGCGATATGGTTGAACACGACTGGTCATATCTAGCGGTTTGATCAGTCTGCCTTAAGCAATGTAGGGCAGCCAGCCAAGGTCAAAAAGGTCACAGGTTCATTATTGATTATGCAACATTGTGCCCTAAGGAGATACAAGACACAGTTAGACTTTCCTAAAGGGTGAAGTTCCACAACGTAGTAGGCGTTCGCGCATGCGCACGCATATCTTCCTGTACAAACATTTCTCTAGGTTCTTCATTGAACGATTTCAGCGATCGCTTTGACACTGTCTTTATAAAGGGTGAGACTAGACACTTTCTTAAGGCAGGAACTTGTAGCTTAGCATTCCATGCTGAAGCTGATATGAAGTACCAGCGTACGTGCAGTGAG
>OZ012689.1:16455321-16520321 GCA_963942565.1 Maea johnstoni | reverse complement strand
AAAACAACAATTACATGTGCAATAAATTTAACGCAAAATAAACGTGCATTAAAAGATACCATAATCGTCGATTAAATAAACTAAATGTAAGTATGATAGATAAACCAGCCGCTCAAAAGACTCAAGGGAGCTGAAATTAAAAGAAAAACTTGGAGAGAAAGATAATCTACCATTGACAAAAAGAAAGAAAAAAGCTTTACAAAACATACAATGCAATGTATATAACGAACAATCCTTTAATCATAGGTGTAGGTATCTATGCTGTTGTATGCTGTTAGCTTAGATATACCGTACTTAAGATGTCAGTATAGTATAGTATAGTATAACTCATTGAAGATTGGTCCGAAAGAATCTGTACAGTGACGACATTGGAAATTACGTAAATTTCGCCCACGTCGAAAATAGTATGTCTATGTAAATGTTAGTATATACATCAGATACGCCATCGACCTGTTTGCACTAGAGTTGCTGTGATAGTGGACATAGGTGAGGAGATGTCTGTCGCTGACACACAGTCAATACTAATATGGATTATCCCCTGTTGACAAACGAGTGTATGCAAGCAGGTGAAGATTTGTGGACGTTATGAGTACATGTTAACTACATTACTTAGTAAAGTTAATGTTTGAGAGCCATAATTGTTGTAAGGAATGACGCAATATTTCCGTACACATTTGATCTTTGAATTCAATGCGTATATATACGAAAATGGATGTTAATGTTATTACATTTTCCTTCAACTTTGATCGCTATACCTCAAAAATCAAAGCATCTACTCTGACTGGAACTCACACCAGTAGGGACATTTGGTTCCTTCCTCTTTATTGTATCATATCATATTCTAGTCACTCATTAGTTATACCCGTTGTGAAAATTGGATACTACCAGATCTCTGAGAAAGGCCAGCTTTATCGCACGAGGCCGTATAACTAGTGCGATTAGTCATCTGACTGAACGCAGGTACCAGCTATATTCATTTTTAACAATAAGGATAGCGATTGCACAATTATCATCAGCAAATGATTTAAAAAATGATACAATAGACCAATTAATAGAGATCCGCTTAAACAAAAGAAGAGAATATATATATATATATATATATATATATATATATATATATATATATATATATATATATATATATATACATATATATATATATATATTAAGTATGCCTGTTTTACAAAAAAGTATGAGTTTTCATAGATCGAGTAAATGAGATACAAATGATTCGTGATCCCTAACTTTTCTGTCGTATATTGTTATTTTCAGGGTCATGAGGACCACGGATTGCATAAGAATGGACGCTCGTCTAGACATAACCCAAATTGTTATCATTGTATGCGTAACAAATAACCTACAATTCGAACCAATTTTGTCCAATCGTTGCAAAACTCGTACTTGGAGAAGAAAATAGATAGGTCGCAGGCTGGAATTAGGGTTGGCATTTCTAATCTTAGCCAATCACATTGAAAAGCAAATGAATAGAAATGATTCGCGTGCCGATGAACCAAAATTGTATGATAAAAAGAACAATCAAAGAAAAAAAGCGTTTTGTTTGTAGCTCAACCACACTTCACTCTCTCTTTGTGCGTTCTGAAGAAGCCCACTGTAGGAAGCCAGATGCCAAGATGTTTGAGTTATGTTACGATGGATGGGCAAGTAGAATCCTATCATATATCTACAGACAGACTCCAAGGCGAACATAAGTAGCCTTATGAGTTCATTTCCCTTTCTCTAACTATCTTGATGAAGGAAATCATTACGAAATTGCCCCATAATGACCCGGGTTGGTTCTTTGCAAAGCCAATATTTGATATCATGCCGGAAATATGAGTGCTTTCAAATAGACAATGATGTATCTCTTTCCGATTGTAATTCTTGGTGTGTATGAGAACCGTCAGGTGCGGATCAGTTTGAGAGATCCTCCAAGACTGAGACTTATACAGCACTGTTTGCATAGGCCTCGCAGAAATCTACACTCTACGCTGAAGACATTTGGAATTTAGAATTTCGTTTTTCGTCACTTTTTCTGACATATTGTGGCTAAGTCGAGACTAGCCAGTTGGAACTGCTGTATGAAATTGGAGTACTCAGCGAAACCAACCGCCTTACCCCAAGTCACTGGCAACTTTCTCACATGCCCCGGTTGGGATTCGAACTCGCACAGTGGTGAGAGACAGCTAGCAGTTAGTGGCAACGCCACAGACTACATGGCCATCACGGCAGGCAATACAGTGAAGACAACTAAATCCTGCAATAAATGTGCTGGCAGAAGGGACATTTTACACGACCGCACACCCGAGCGTAAATGACATAGATTCGACCGCACACCCGTTACGTCACATATAAAGATTGCTTTTCTTCTTCGCAGTGAAGTAGCCATACATATTCGTGCCTTTTTGTCTCGACTATACCGCTGTGGACGAGTGGTCTAAGGTACTGGCGTTGACTGATAGCTCTCTCCCCCTGCCGGGTTGGGATCTTGCTCGGGGCACGTGAAAAAGTTATCAGTAATTTTGGTTTGGCAGTGGTTTTCGCCTGGCACTCCTGTTTCCTCAACCACTTACATGTACAACTGACCATTCACGAATAAGGATTAATATACCAGATAAGTGACCACGATAGAATTTATCAAATCCGAATATTTTACGTTGCATTATATGCAGAAAATAAAATGAGAAAATGCAAGTTTCCGAAGAAAATTGAATGATTTACTTTAAACATCATCGCTTTAAGTGGTCAAATAGTTGAGGAAAAATCAAGTCAGTACTTCTATTCGATGAGACAAATTCCACACTTCAAGTCGGGTAACCTTACGTAAGTTCCTTATTTTTTCTAGTTGTTTACAAAATATCACGAATCTCGGTTGTTAGTTTCTATAGGAACGGACTTAAATCAATAAATATCTATCACAGAAATCCATTTGCCGCGCTCTATCTCTGCACATCTAGCCAACAAAGTCTAAAATCGATGATTACGTCCACTTCAGCCGAGGAAAGAAGATTGTTTTGAGTGGAATTAATGGTGCGTCTTGTCTTTTTTGGTAGAAAAAAGTGATATGATGAGTGACTTACTATTTCTATTTGAGGCACTGTACATTGTACAATTTGTTTTTTACAGCACACCCAACACAGAGACCAACGGGCATACAGACCAACATACAGACACACAATCACACACGCATACACACACACATATATATATATATATATATATATATATATATATATATATATGTATATATATATATATATATATATATATATATATATATATATATACATATATATATATATATATATATATATATATATATATATATATATATATATATATATATATATATATATATATATATATATATATATATATATATATATATATATATATACATATATGTAAATATATATATATATATATTTATATATATATATATATATATATATATATATATATATATATATATATATATATATATATATATATATATATATATATATATATATATATATATATTACGTGCTCAACAGGTTCTTGTTTCAAATGTCCTGCACAGCTTCCCGTGGAATACGTTTCCTTTCTCCCAGATCCGGGGATGATGCGAAATACTGTCTGCTCATCTCAACCTCAATCTTTATAACTGCTTATATACCCTGATCTGTCAGCAGATTCGTCGTATTGTGTTTCAGAAAGAATGATAAATCCATCGTCCTGTCGAATTTCCAATTAGGGGTAGAAATCATTACCCGGGAAGAATTGATAGGCAAGTTAAACACCTAACGAAGGGATTTTCCTCCAATGCCTATCAACGATGAATAAGATATAATGCATAAAGTAGATCAAGCGTTTTAAGGATATTTAAGAGAAGCTTTTGGGGAATTAATACAGCTTATCGTAATTACATCGAGATAATGTTCCCATAATGACACTTTACAGCATTTTAATGATGAATATATTGCAAAAGGATCAGGAGTTTTATTCCATACTAACCGAGAGTACTTTTGTCATTTCAGATAATCCCATACTGCCAAATGTAAAAAGGTAAGCCCGTTTTAAATATTATCAGAAGCTTTGCTGTGTCTGTGTGTGTATGTGCTTTGTTAGACTAGGCTCATAAAGAGTTGATATTCCCTTCTGTGTTGACCAAGCAGTGTGGTGCAGTACCGGATATGGTAGATAGATGGCACCACCCGATCCTCCTATCTCTAGAAGTTTTAGGATTTTACTCAATCTGAGTCCTCTATTAAAGCGAAAACGAAATTGACCACTATTGCCATCTGCACTTCTTGGTGCCTGATAACAGACGTGAAAATTCATATGAGAGCATAAAGATCTAGGCTAGTGATTTTTCAGTATAAATCAAGTAGGCTTGTAGCAGTAAATACCTCATCTAGCAATCACCAACAAAGGCTTTCAGTACAAGGGCGCGACATTTACGGTTTCTATTTTCAGAGAACTTTGACTTTTCCACAAGCGCCCATTGCTTGCTTGATTGATAACGGTGGATTCCCTGTGACACCGTTATCCATCATGTAAATGTTTGGCGTTATCTGCGATTTGCTACCGGATATCTGCTCTTGATGACACAAGGGAGCCAGGTTAACAGGCCGCTGCTTTTAATGACAGTGTCCTATTCTTACGACTACCCGTAAACAGGTCATTTATAAAAAAAAAACTTTCGTGTTATCTGTAACAAAAATAATAATATTCTTAGCATTCCTTAGATTCAGGCAGTAAATGTATCTAAGAAAAACATGAAATATACGTTTTCTTTAATTCTTCAATCAACAAGTTAAACTCGACTGTGTGAACATAGAGTTTAATAACGATTTTTTATTCAAATATAACATACCTTAGGTAAGAACGTCATACACCCCTCTCCGCTCTCAGTTATCAGTATTCATTAGTATTAGCAGACATTCACATTTCCACACTAACCAGCACTCATCCAAGCATTCACTCACTGGCTCAATTCCCCAATCCTCAACTTATCTAGCCTATCTCTGTGCATTGATAGTCGCATTATGAAGACCTCATGTAAGCCTTACACACATGCCCGAGTAGGTGTTATTCAAGTCACAAATCCCTTACTTCTCTAACATATTTGAACATTGATTAGATCTTCCCAGTATGATGATACTGTTAAGCCCTACACATTATACCATTATGGTCGTATAATTCATTTCCCTAGTCTTCCATTCATCCCACCTACTACTCGTGGTATACTTCATGATTGTCACTGTTTGAACATCTAGTATATTAAGGCAGGCCTCGGGTACAGTAAGAGTATATGTGCAAGATTAGTTATTGAATATAACTTACTCATTTTCCCAATCCCTTACTAATCTAAGTTAGTTAAGACTGTGGTGTTGGTAACACACTCAAAGTAAGCCATCTCCTAGTTTAGCACTCTTAATTGTCCCCTTTTAAACAATTATTATCTAATCCCTGTGGTATTGGTGTTACAACTATAAGTTTTATTTAACTAAGCCGCCTGAGCTGTTCTGAATAGGACCACAGTTTCTAATTTGCTGTGTTCTTACCTCGAATGACATTTTCTTGAATAATAAAGGATACATTTGATTTGTAAATACAATGCACGTCTGCTAAATATACTAGGCTAGGGCAAATGGATGCAATATATGGAGTTCATGCAAGATGATACCTGCTGAACATATGGTAGCATTGCAAAGGCAGTGTATTGAGTGGATGAACAAAAACCTCCACTGCAAACGTAGTGTATTGCATAAACAAAAGCCACAAAACCATTGTGAATGTAGGGTATGTAATAGATACATACAAGTACATAATATTGTGGCAGAGATAGTGTTTTGAATTGATAATCAAACTCTATGGCAACGGTAGTATAATGAATTTATAAACGCACACTCGAATTACAAAATATGTGTTTTATTGAATACACAAACAGGTATTCTATAGAATTGATAAAACACTATAGTGTTGTATAGATATTCTACTGAATGTATAAACATGTTATAGCAGTCTATTGAACTGCTAATCTTAAGCCATCACTCTGTAGATAGCCTATTCCATTGATAAACACGCTATAGCATTGTAAAGGTAGTCTATTGAACTGCTAATCTTAAGCTTACACTCTGTATATAGCCTATTCCATTGATAAACATGCTATAGCATTGCAAAGGTAGTCTATTGAACTGCTAATCTGAGGCTATCACTCTGTAGATGGCATATTCTATTGATAAACATGCAATAGCATTGCAAAGGTAGTCTATTGAACTGCTAATCTGAGGCTATCACTCTGTAGATAGCCTATTCCATTGATAAACATGCTATAGCATTGTAAAGGTAGTCTATTGAACTGCTAATCTGAAGCTATCACCCTGTAAATAGCCTATTCCATTGATAAACATGCAATAGCATTGTAAAGGTAGTCTATTGAACTGCTAATCCGAAGCTATCACCCTGTAAATAGCCTATTCCATTGATAAACATGCTATAGCATTGTAAAGGTAGTCTATTGAACTGCTAATCTGAGGCTATCACTCTGTAAATAGCCTATTCCAGTGATAAACATGCTATAGCATTGTAAAGGTAGTCTATTGAACTGCTAATCTTAAGGTTACACTCTGTATATAGCCTATTCCATTGATAAACATGCTATAGCATTGCAAAGGTAGTCTATTGAACTGCTAATCTGAGGCTATCACTCTGTAGATGGCATATTCTATTGATAAACATGCAATAGCATTGCAAAGGTAGTCTATTGAACTGCTAATCTGAGGCTATCACTCTGTAGATGGCATATTCTATTGATAAACATGCAATAGCATTGCAAAGGTAGTCTATTGAACTGCTAATCTGAGGCTATCACTCTGTAGATAGCCTATGCCATTGATAAACATGCTATAGCATTGTAAAGGTAGTCTATTGAACTGCTAATCTGAAGCTATCACCCTGTAAATAGCCTATTCCATTGATAAACATGCAATAGCATTGTAAAGGTAGTCTATTGAACTGCTAATCCGAAGCTATCACCCTGTAAATAGCCTATTCCATTGATAAACATGCTATAGCATTGTAAAGGTAGTCTATTGAACTGCTAATCTGAGGCTATCACTCTGTAAATAGCCTATTCCAGTGATAAACATGCTATAGCATTGTAAAGGTATTCTATTGAACTGCTAATCTGAAGCTATCACCCTGTAAATAGCCTATTCCATTGATAAACATGCTCTGGCATTGTAAAGGTAGTCTATTGAACTGCTAATCTGAAGCTATCACTCTGCAAATAGCCTATTCCATTGAGAAACATGCTATAGCATTGGCTACGTTGTCGACACGATGGCATCGTATAGGTAGTCTATGACATCGATGAATATTCACTCCCATTGTCTAAGTAATCTACTTGAACGATGAGGATAGGCTATCATTGATAAGCTAGTCTATGCTACTGGTGAACACACAGTAACATTGTCTACGTAATCTATTTGTTTGGGGAAATACACGACATCACTGACTAGGTACATGAAGTCAATTTCATTGATAAACATACAATACCATTGCCTACGTTGTCTGCGCCATTGGTGAATAATATCAATGACCACATGTAGGTAGTCCATTCCATTGATAAACATATAGTACCATTGCCTACGTAGTCTATTTGATTGGTGAATACACGATATCACTGATTAGGTAGTCCATTCCATTGATGAACATGCAATACCATTGTCTAAGTAGTCTAATTAAATGGTGAATACACCAAAACCATTGACTATGTAATCCATTCCATTGATAAACATACACTACCATTCTCTGCTTAGTGTAATTGATTGGTAAATACACATAATCATTGACTAGGCAGTCTATTCCATTGATTAACATACAATACCATTGTCAATGCAGGCTTATTAATTGGTGAATACACCAAATCATTTACCTAGTATATTCCATTGATAAACATGCAATTTCATTGTCTACGTGGTATAATCGATTGATGAATAGGTGATATGATCCAATTGGTAGACTTTTCATGGTAAACCTGTGATATCATTGTCTAAGTAATCTACGTAATTAGTGAAAGAAAATATAATTTAATCCAATAGGTACCCTTTTGATGGTATACCTTTGATATCATCCCTGCTGCAGCTCTAAGAGAGGAAGGCAAGGACGAGGAGCATAGGGAGGGAAAAGAAGCAGCAATGAATCTCTTAAAGTAGCTCCATTTAGCACTTAAGGGGGTGATACTCCTCTATCACGGTCAGCGGAACATCTGCCTTCTCACCAGGGGGCCAACATCAATAAGATCACTGCTGCTGCTGCTGCTGCTCATACTCATGATTCTATTGATAGTGCTGATACTGCTACGTCTACTACACTAGGTATTATTAAAGCTGCTTCTTCTGCTGCTGCACAGTTCTGATGCTGATCTGATGCTGCTATAACTACTAGTACTACTACTAGTACTAGTACTACTACTACTACTACTACTACTACTACTACAACCACTTCTACATCTGTCTTCTAACCAGGGGGCCACATCAATAATACCACTGCCGCTGCTCCTACTCCTGTTTCCATTATTATCAAAGCTGCTTCTTCTGCTGCTGCATATGTAGCTTATGTTGCTGATAATACTTAATCATCATCATCCTCTTCTTGTTTGTTTTCTTCTCCTCCTCCCATTTGTACTACTACTACTACTACTACTACTACTACTACTGCTGCTGCTACGAAAACTGCTGCTGCTGCTTCTTCTCCTTCTTCTACTACTACTACTACTACTACTACTACTACTACTACTACTACTGCTGCTGCTGCTGCTGCTGCTGCTGTTGCTGCTGCAGCCATTTCAACTGCCGCTGCTGGTGCTGTCGCCACTACTACTACTACTACTACTACTACTACTACTACTACTACTTCTACTTCTACTACTACTACTACTACTACTACTACTACTACTAGCGCTGCTGCTAAAGTAGCTGCAACTGCTGCTTTGGTGACGCTGGTGGTTGCTCTCGCGCATTATCTAAATACCCTAATTCATCAGATACAGAAGTGCCTGTCCGCCAGTATTAGCATCAGTTATAGAAGACTTCATGTTTTTAGGTTATATATATATATATATATATATATATATATATATATATATATATATATATATATATATATATATATATATATATATATATATGTGTATATATATACATATGTATATATATACATATGTGTGTATATATATATATATATATATATATATATATATATATATATATATATATATATATATATATATATATATATATATATATATATATATATATATATATATATATATATACTAGTATATATATATATATATATATATAACAAATATAACTTTCTCCTGTAATATTCCATGTTTTATATCATTGCCTCATTTGGATAAATGTAGAGATGTTATAGATGAAGGATAAATCGATAAGTGAACATTAACTGACCTGGTGGGCGCTTCTGGAACTCGAGGTTCATTAATGCCTAACATGGATAATAGAGGGGAGTAGGAATGTCATTCCGTGTGTGACTTGCTTGACATGCGCACTAAACACGAGACTTCTGAGGTTGTTGGCTCTTTCTCACCACTAGCTAGCTTCGTTACGAAAAAGACATTAGATCTAGGAGTATATCTGGCAGAGCAGCACTAATCATACATACGACATGTCATAGAGATAAAGGGACCAAGTGCAACACTGTCGGTGATTGCGCAACTCATGTCAAACCATTAATTATAGTTCGGTAACATCTACATGTATATATAAAAGGAAACAGTTTTTAGTTTGAACTTTTATGCGTGTTTATTACACAACACACACACACACACACACACACACACACACACACACACACAGACCTAAGCTTGAATTATCATTATCCCCTTTTCTCTAGATATCGTTCAAATATACTATGGGTATTTTACTAGTGAAGTTAGATGTAACTGCAATAGTTCACTCGCAATGAAATAATGTCTCCCATTCAGAAATAGGCGTTGCGTCACTTTTAAGTAGAGGGTACATGCACTAGCATCATTTCTTACGGAACAGAAATGTGTATGATGAGTTGCACGATCAACTTTGTACCGTTATGTGTGGTGCAAATCAATAACGATTGGTTATTTATGGCGCAATTAAATCATCTTGTTTGACTAAAACTGTGTAAAGGATATGGATGAATTATTAATCAAAGCTTTCCAGTTGCCTTACAAGGTATGTGCAATGAACACGATAGGTATTTGATACATTATATTTCCTTGACCTCTCAATAGCGAAACATCGTAATTAACAGAAGAAAAATGTATGATTGTTCGTAACATGTTTTATTGAATACAAACCTCATGGTTTCCACGTTGAACCTATGCATATTGGATGTTTGGTGTCTGTATCTTACCCATTCTTGGAGCCAAATTGGCATATGCTAGTCTCTCTCTCTCTCTCTCTCTCTCTCTCTCTCTCTCTCTCTCTCTCTCTCTCTCTATATATATATATATATATATATATATATATATTTATATATATATATATATTTATATATATATATATATATATATATATATATATATATATATATATATATATATATATATATATATATATATATATATATATATATATATATATATATATATATATATATATATATATATATATATATATATATATATATATATATATATATATATATATATATATATATATATATATATATATATATATATATATATATATATATATATATATATATATATATATATATATATATATATATATACTATAAGAAGTATTTTAAAATGTTTGCAAGGATTTAAAGTTAATCTACTGAGATCTAGCTTATCCTCACTTCTTTAAGTTTACATGATGAAACGGAAACTTATGACGCGTAGCTGCAATTCAATAAGAACCACCGATTCATGTTGTTTAATGTCCCGGTTGACTTATTTTTCTGGCCAGAGGATTAAAGGCATCTTTTAATAATTCAATCCTACGTTGATGAATTAGACCCCAGATAGTACTGGTCCCTTATGATCAAGAACTCAGGATGTCAGTTTAGGTTTAATCCGCATGATAAATTTACTTTTGAATTCGGAGTGTAGAATCAAAGCAAATTTGATACCATCATTCTTATTAGTCTTGACACAATCACTTCTCGTCCGCTTATATATTGCTGTTCAGTTCGGCTTACCAATCTTTTATTCAAAAGATCGATGTTAAGATTTGCAGACTTACTTGTAAGCAGAATATGATCAAACAGTGTCAAGGGTGATTAAACATAATTTCCTCTTTATAGAATCATCTAAAACCAAGTCTTTGATCTATAAGACGAAAATGCAATGACGTTATTTCTGATCAGCAATTCATAAAGTTACGTCATATTCCAAGAACAACTTGAGGCAATGACCATTATGTTTTCAAATCTCGTTGAAGTCTCGCGACACCGGGAATCTTTCTCGTGCTTTGGTGCAAATCTCGTTGAAGTCTCGTGACACCTGAGGACCTTCCTATATGTGCTTTGATGTTAAATCTGGCATTAGGGATAGCGACCTTTCTTTCACGTGAGCACATTCAGCAGTTCAAACTAGTTAAAACATTCGTTTTGAAGCAAACCGCGGAGAATTAATCAACTAGGCAATTGCTTTTCACGCCGCCTCAGTATCTGATTGCGTGTACTGTAATCACCGTCTTGGCTGGCCCCTCTAAGAGGATCCTGCACCACCTTGATCCGGGCTAAGCCCTCCTTGCACTAAAGGGGAAATTGAATTTTCGACCGGGCTAGAATAGTTTTACACATTAGCATTGGGCGTAATCCGTCATTTCCGAGGCTCCCAGGGATGGTATTCTTGGTTGTTAGTTCAGCATCTTGGTCGTCACGGCTTCCATCGTCTCGTTAGGTAGCAGCGTATTGGTAGTGCAAGGGTTAAATTGCTTTAATTGGCATGATGCGAATATCAACCAATAGAGGGCGTGGTGATATCATGGCAAACTTAGAGCACCAGTCGACTTTACTACTGAAATGATATTCCTGCATCAAAAGAACGTGTTCCGGAATAAAATGGACGTGAACACGTGTTTATATTCTTTAGCACAATTGTATCGACTTTTAATTAAAGCCGTTTTCCCAATCTAACCCGAATTGCTATCATAGTCATTCAAAAAATGTTATGAAGGAGTATTGATGTTTTAAAATTTGCAATCCAAAGGACACTGCAAATGTAGCACATTGGCCAGTATAAGTAAAACCAATCAAATAGCTACATGTACATTGGGGCAAAGAAAAGGTTGATACACACATTTGTACATGTTTAAAGAATTGACACACACAAAATGCTTTTAATAGACATTTCATTTAAAATATATTTCGTTATGTTCTACTGATTGGAGATGTATCTCCTTAATCAAAGGCCTTTTTAGACCTTGCCACTGCACCTTATGGAGTATGTTACCTGGAAGCCATGTAACATATACAATTGTATTAGCAGACTCCTTGGAACCTATAGATAATATGAATGTATATCGTGGAGTATGAGTTTTGCAATTTGAGACACATCTTATCCACATATACTAGTACATGACATGTGCATTTGGTGATAATAAACCTGTCTGCATTATCTGTAGTCAAAACATATATTGAAAAAGTATCTTTGTTAATAAATTTGAGAATAACAATTCATATTTTATTGTATTTATCACGTAGCGATAAACCAAAGCTATTTACATTACAATTTCTAATCAAGATTCATTTGTATTGGGAAACAAGACATCTCGATTAAAGAAAGCGACACCTTATTGCTGTCTTTAAGTTAAGTAGCATAGTTCGCAACTGAGAGTTTCTCTTTAAAGATATTCATGTCAAGACTCTTTTAACCCTCCAAATGTCACACACGCGTTCATGTATATGCGTTTGTGTTAACATAACCTAGAGACCCAATTGCACGCATATATGTGTGAGAGATAATAAACCTCACTTAAAGAAAAAACCTGGCTGGCAATTCTAAAAGATCCCGCACATAAACCACGAGATTAAGCAATTGGCTGTCGATATATTGGGCTCGACTCAAAATCTATTTTGATATGTCACATGACTATGGTGAACCAAATGTTTATAAGTTCGCCAAGTATGAACAACCTAGTATTGGATTTTGGCTAATAATCCCAATTAGATTTTGGCATCAGACATCTTTAGAGGAAATTACAAGTTTGACTCACAAGAATTAAACGACATTCAAAACGTTTACAGCCCTGAATGTTCAATCCATGATATGGTCAGAGACTATTTTACACAAGATTTTTATAAAAAATGTCTTTGTTTGATGTTTGCTCAGGAAAGACGTATACGAGGTACCTTACGCACATATTCCCACAGTAAAGTAGAGATTGGCCACATAAATGTAGAGGTGCGTAAGATTATTGATAATGTATTATTCTTTTTGATGCTTACTTGCCGTGTAATCCACCACATACCTGTACGTCTCACAGGTAACATGATCAAAGAACTCGCCTTGGGAAATGAGTGCCATACATTTTCCAGCCAACCCGTTTCGGTTCAAATATGATGCCGATATAATTCTAGATACCAATAACGATGCAGTGGAGATAAAAATATAAGAGCATTAAAACGGTCTGAACAGCTGCTGAGGTCGTTAGAGGGGTATAAGAGGGACATAAAATGGGGGGCCCCTCATGACAAAGGCAGTCTAAGCGCTGTTTGATTGCGGGGCAACTTCGTGTTATGGTATTCTAATCAGGTTAATGTGGGCTTTTTATGGTAGACGAAGATGATCTCCAACTAATCACAGGGTAAGGCGATATTCAAGTAGTGGAACAAAAGGGGCACTTCCCATAAGGCACTTGGCTGCCGCTGATTGGTCAGTGGACCGGAAATGAGGAAATGAACATGCAGACTCGTTATGGCAAGGGAGAGTACATTGTGTTTATATATGTGTCTGGTTATAGTAAGTCTGCATATCCAGAAGAATGGAAGCAAAAAAGAGACATGTTGGTTGTGAACATACCTGATTAATTTCTATCACTTATTTAGGAATGCATACACACCATTCATACATATATACATACATACATTCATACATACAAACATAGCCGGTAGACAAGACGTTGGGAGTCAAACTAAATAAGACAAAATGCTTGTTAGGGATCAAGTGCACTTGAATACAAACTCATCTAATTAAGACAAACATTCACCAGCAAACTATATACGAGTTAGGCGAAGTTAGAGATTTGCAGGTTTTCTTGTATTTGTATTAAAGAAACTCCAATGCCTGTCAAAAACAGCAATTCCACAATCTCTGCCGGTCCAGATTTTAATATACTTCAGATCCTTATACCAACTACATTTATTAGCCTATAGTGTCGAGAAGGGCTGTCTACACTTCAATTAAGGTCAAGGAGATATTAGAAAGTTTGTAAGAAATATATTTAGTTACTCTCCCCCAAATGTCAAAATTGGAAATACTTCATATAAATTGTTGCCTGTTCGAAAAGGAGGTTTTCAGGAATCTGCCTGTCCAAAAGACAGGCAGGACGTGAATGCAAGGGTATACTTTAATAGGTCATGCACTTGTATTGCGTTCAATGAACTGATTCATTGAACGTTCCGTTTCATGTGAGCTACGTCTAGGAAGCTGATTTGATTACTGGGGTAATGCAGTGATGTGATGATCTTGCACTAGAAATTAATTGATTTGTCCACTTAGAGTGGTAACACGAGGGACGAGGCTTGCCGAGTCCCAAGACACAAAATCACTCACGAGTGCAAGATTCCTCCTCTTTCCATCCACGAGTGAGAGAACACTCAACAATGGTAATACACGTTTGTTGTGACGTGCACCGTTTGTTTCCCCAGAAACTGGCGCCAGATCACGTACGTGACGCTTGTTCAAATCCACGCGCGCTATTGTTGGGTCTACCTTTGACCCAGCAGCAGTGACCCGTTGATTGAAATTGAGGGATCTGATTGGACAATTACACCAGTTTGACCTTTAACCCCATTGAAGAACACCCATTGAGGACGACTAATCCTTAACTGTAAAACACACCTCAGAGTGGGAGAATTGCATGTCTTTTTTCAATTTGAAAGTTAAAAAGCATTTCTTAGTAGACTAAATTGCCCTTCAGAGTGTCTCGAATGTAAGAACAAAACCATAAACATAAATAAAGCTTGAACAATCTGAACGCTTCCTTTGAGATCCCAAATTATTACGAGTGCTTTGAGACATTCTCGGGAAATTCGTGAACTGCGTAATGTTATTACTTTAGGCATCAATCATTTGCAGTAAAATGTGCTTCAAGGCTCAAAACGAAACTACACATGAGACGGCCTACACACTAACATTTAACGGAGTATGATATTACATTGGAATATTGCAAGACAAATGAGTTTATACTCCAGACAAATATATATATACATATATATATATATATATATATATATATATATATATATATATATATATATATATATATATATATATATACATATATATACATATATATATATACATATATATATATATATATATATATATACATATATATATATATATATATATATATATATATATTTATATATATATATATATATATATATATATATATATATATATATATATATATATATATATATATATATATATATATATATATATATATATTTGTGTGTGTGTGTTACGGCTTACGCATCTTGGTAGTTTATAGGAGCATTGGATTGCGATGACTTTGGCAAAAGACAAAGGATTTACTCTGTGTGGAAGAAGTATGACATATTCATGTCCAACGTCATCAAAAGTCCTGTCCAATTCGATAAAGTTCAGCAACCAAAACAGTTTTAGTGGTTCGTGGATTTATCACTCGTTGATCTTTCAACAGAATCTCCAAGGTTCTTGATTAATTCAAACCGGGGACGTTTTATTAGAGTTTTTATCGAGTGATGTGCGGAGTATTTAGCCGCATTCTGACTATAATAGACACTAAACAAAGCTGACTTCCGCGCTTAAGCTATGCCTGGTGCTACGACATCAATAACAGAGTATATCTCTCCGCGTTATAGGCGGATGCTATGCCTTGATGAACCAGATTGTACTTCTCTCAACCCTGGCATCAATAAATATACACCGATATGTTTATCAAAGACACTAAACCGAGCCGTGACACTAAACGTCAAACGCATACTAAATTACTGCCCTTTCTCATGGCATACTGATTGTGGCCATTTGTATAGACCGCTATTGTCCTCTAACGTATGAGTGCTTTACCACGCGGTCATCACCGTAAGGGGCGGGTCGATAGAGTGTAAGTTACATAGCAGAGAGAGAGAGAGAGAGAGAGAGAGAGAGAGAGAGAGAGAGAGAGAGAGAGAGAGAAGTGGAGAAAAGCAAACTGACAATATTGGCGCCTCAGCACTGATCAAATGTAAAAATACCCTTAACTGTACACTGAAAGCAAAAATGGAATGTATTATACGGCCATTTAAACATCCCCTGTGGCATTCGCAACAGGCTTTGAGATTTGCTTTCAGTTCAATATATGGGATAATTCAACCATATCTGGATCATCTAACAATTGAGCGTGATACGCATTGGTACGCTATGGGCAGCCATTGTTTTGTTTTTAATTTCAAATTGCGCACATGTGCAACAGGATGTTTATTCTCCATAGTCATTCAAAATAATACAAAAAATAAATCTCATAAACAATATAAAGGTACCAAGGAATATTTTTCTTTGCACCTTATATTTCTAACAATGATGATATCATTCATTTTTATCCTCACCTTTTATATGGAAGAAAAAGTTAATTGCAGTACATCCACTTCAAGTCAAGTGGCATCAAAGAGGAAGTGTTCGTTTCCACATTTTCTTTTGCAGTGTTTCTTTATCATTTTAGGTATCTCTTGTGCATTTGAGAGGTATACATGTGGTAAAATAACTCATAAAATAGAGCAACATTAGTAAATGTATTGGAAGACGGGTTAATTAAACCGAACTGGATCAACAACTTTCTGTCAAATTCTTCTCAACAAAATGCCTTGTTATATTAGCATATCGTCCTCTGTGAATGACTTCTGATTGATACTCAGCCCCCCAGGCCTATAGATTGTCGATACAACAGTTTGCTCTTGTCTCGAAATATGTTGGCCTTAAGGAAGTATCAAATGTACACTTTCAACTATCCCAGCTATATTGATATAAAGGGCATTAATGGGCTGTCGATTATTTCAGACATATAAGGTAATTGAATGTAATCTGTGCAGGAAGTGTGTTCACTCTAAATTGACCGAAGGGTGTCAAATCTAACGACTTAGGGACAAAGTAGCTAAGTTGGTTAGGTGTCGGACTAGTAATCGGAGGGTCACTGGTTCAATTTTTGGCCGGGGCACTTTGGTCTGTTCTTGGGCAAGACAGTTTATTCCATAGTGCTTCAGTCTACCCAGCTGCAAAATGGGTACCTAGCATAAAGAAGGCAGTGCTTAGAGCGTGTGCGCTATATGCTGCCAGTTGCTCTGGAACATCCCCCGGGGGATTGAATTGGTGTCCGTGTGTACAGTGCCTGCTAGGTGAGAAAGGTCGTGTGAGCGCTTCGGTGGATACAAGACTCTAAACCGAATACCTTTAATGCACATAGGATTACCATACCATAAGGGACGCTGTTTTTATGACGCTAGCACGAACTAATACATGTACGATATGACATAGTCGACTGCACGCGGTCTCTCACCACTACCTGGGTTCTATCTCCGGCCTGAGAAAGTTACCAGTGTCTTTGGGTTAAGCGGTGGTTGTCGCCGGCTCCTCCGGTTACCTACACTACTTACAACTGGCTAGTCACGAATAAGCCACAATATGACATAAATGTGACGAAAAACGAAATCCCATATTCCAAAATATATGTATGTATTTATGAAGGCATGAATGCATGCATGCATGCATGTTTGTATGTGTGTACGCGTAAATCCTTTCCAGTACGTATCCATGCAGCTTTGAGAGTATGTTGACACTACAAAATTAAGATACAAAATATCACAGTTGCTTGAAATTGTGACTCATCACATAAGTGGTGAAAAACAAACTAGAGTATGATTAAACACAACGGCGAGTCCATTAGGGCTTAGCTCTCCTTTCCTCAGCGCGTGGCAATCATCTTTTGTATGCATCTTTAGCCTTTCAATGTAGATCCATCATCGTCTCTGGTGGAGTGACGCAATGGCCAGGAAAATTGCAATGGTTCTCTGAAGACATTACTGCAGAAACGCCACCTGCTTCAGTAGGTCTGGGCAACTGGGCAAGTTTACCGAAGAGGGGAATCAACAGATAAATTCATTCTGGGACGAGAATTTACGAGATGCGTACACGGTATGTGTTAGACTAATTGAACAATGTACACATTGATAAATCGCGGATGAGTTTTTCTTTTGAAACTTATTTATCCACAAAGCGTAAAGCTGGTCCAAAATGTGGATATTTATAGAGGCAGGGACTGGACGAGAAGGAGTGATGAGGATATTAGGCAAACATGGTGAAGCTCTTCTTTATCTAGACATCAATTTATTAGTGTGAAAAATGACTTTTAACAAACGTCTTGTAGAACACATTGGCAGGTGTTATAAGTTGTATTGCTCGGTGTAACGTATATATATATATATATATATATATATATATATATATATATATATATATATATATATATATATATATATATATATATATATATATATATATATATATATATATGTGTGTGTGTGTGTGTGTGTATGTATATATGTGTGTGTGTTTATAATTGCACAAATTGTCAGTAATATACATATATGTAACTTTGAAATAAAGAACACTTTAACTTTCATCTCTCTAAGGCATGGAATAATGCATGCGTTCTTTCTAACTGTAACAAACGAAATACGACTAGACTTGACGGAAAAAGAATTTACTAATTCGTAAATAGCTAAGTCTATGACGTTTGCATCTTCTACATTTCCATCAATTCATACGTCAGAGACACTCACCGTATTTAAGATGCTCGAATTGTTCAGATAATGCAATCAGCATGCTATGCAAAAAATAATTGGCAGAATTTTCCTCTATCCATTCGTATCGATAACTCTTCTCCAGACTACCTGCTGAGCGATCACCAGACTAGTAGCAATCCAAAAGTAAAACATCCTCCCTGCCATATACACGAATGGAATATGTATGTCGGTATGTATGTAAATATATATATATATATATATATATATATATATATATATATATATATATATATATATATATATATATATATATATATATATATATATATATATATATATATATATGTATATATATATATATATATATATATATATATGTATATATATATATATATATATATATATATATATATATGTATGTATATATATATATATATATATATATATATATATATAAGTATATATGTATACACACATATATATATATATATATATATATATATATATATATATATATATATATATATATAAATATATATATATATATATATATATATATATATATATAAATATACATATATATATATATATATATAACATATATATATATATATATATATATATATATATATATATACATATATATATACACACACACACACATATATATATATATATATATATATATATATACTAGAAAAGTACCCGTCCTGCGGACGGAAACCGTGAAATATCTTATAACGACATACATATCAGAGCACCCAGATATCTCTGACACCACACATTTAGGGTCACCTAACCTATGTATCAATAATTCAAGAAGAAACAGATATACCATCGACAAATAAGATCAAGGTTTATCATACCGGCTGTAATAAGAATATAGTGCTGTGTATGTTCATGATATCACTGATATATCTAATTATAATCATTTCCACTCAAAACTATTTTCAAAGTGAAAGTATGGCGTAACATATGTCATTTGTACATCTATCTGTCTGTCTGTCCGAATGTCCCTCTCCCCCCCCCCCTCTCTCTCTCTCTCTCTCTCTCTTTCTCTGTATCTCTCCCTGCCCCCCGTATCTCTCTCGCTGTATGTCTCTCTCATTGTATCTCTCTCCCCCCTCTCTCGCTCGTATCTCTCTCTCGTTGTATCTCTCTCTCTGTATCGATCTCCCTGCCCCTCACTCTCGCTTGTATCTCTCTCATTGTATCTCTCTCTCTCGCTCTCATTGTATCTCTCTCTGTATCTCTCTCCCTCCCCCGCTCGCTCTTTGTATCTCTCTCTCCCTCCCTTCTGTCTCGTTCTCTGTCTCGCTCTCTGTCTCTCCCTCCCCTCTCTCTCGTTCTCTGTATCGCTGTCTGTCTCTCTGTCTCTCCCTCGTCACACCTGAACACACGTTCCTTAGTCCTACAGTACATGCACTGAGCGCTTGCTATTTTGAGTCTCAGGTGCCACCTCCCGGACTGGCACACATCGTCTTTACAGCAGAAGGGCTGAGAGATGGTTACAAAGTATCATCTATTTCACATTGATACTTGTTTCCGATCTATCGAGTTTGCTATTTTCTATTGAAATACCTACATAAAAAGTTTTTTTTAACTTTTTAACAGCTGCAATTTAAAATGTTTATATCAAACTGACCTTTCATTTTCTTTAAACTGGGAAAGTGCAATGGTTAATACAAAATACTGTTTTAAATTACATGTAAACCCACCATATATTGAGGCAATATCACCTTATCATTTCACCATCTTCAATGAAATCCAAGTTATCCATCTATCCCCGAATATCCTGTTTTTATCTCATTCTCCTAAGATTCTCCTCTTCCTTATCAATGGCGAAGAGAACAGTCAAAGTTAAACTGCCGTCTGTATGCCCTAGACGTCATTCAAACCCTGTCCTGTTTGTTCCACTTAAGCCTTATGTTCTCGTTGCGTCGGGCTCGACCCCCTCGCAAATAAAACCGCAGGCACACCAGTGGGTGTTGTGGTTAGGGCCTCATTGTTCGCAGCTATTTTGGGGTGGCTTGCCTATTAACTTGGTTTCAACCTGATCAGGTGCACATGTTCTCCTCAACGGACCTCCCGGGGAGATATGCAGTTCTAAAAATCATCATCAAGAGCACATTTTTGTTTAACTTTTTGAAATTTGTTTACGTTAAAAACCATATGTCACACTCGGATATCCGTAAGACCACACATTGAATGCCACCTAACCCTAACCTATGTATCAATAATTCAAGAAACTTGGCATATAGATATACCATTTCATAAATAAGATCATGGGTTATTAAACCGGCTGTAATAAAAGATGGGACATTTATGATTTCACTGATACATATAATCTTAATCATTTCTACTCAAAACTATTTTCAAAGTTAGAGTATGGCGTAATATATCATTTCTCTCTCTCTCTCTCTCTCTCTCTGTATACATATATATATATATATATATATATATATATATATATATATATATATATATATATATATACATATATATATATATATATATATATATATATATATATATATATATATATATATATATATATATATGTATATATGAATAGATACTTGTATTTGATCCATCTATTTTTATATAAATGTTTATCGAAGTTGCTATATAAAAAGGGTTTATAACATTTTAGTGGCTGTATTTAAGAACTTTTTTCAAACGGACCTTTCATTTTCCGAAAAGTGTGGTAACGGCTTGAGGTAGTTCTAAGTTTATAAAGACATTAAATTTCGTCACAATTTTCAAGTTCTTTTCATAATGATCATTTTCAAATGGTTACTATTTGAGCCCGCGTAGCCTATATACTGGTTGTCTGAAAAACATTTTTTGAACTATAGAAAAGTCCAGATTTTTCTTAAGCTCAAATATGCATGTTACTCATGCGCCACCGTAGTATGCTGCACTGTCTGGGTTTGTTCGACGAATCTCCGTCGAAGCACTCTGCCCTTGTTTGTGTTTTGCCCCATGGGATTTGTCCCTAAGCACCCATGCAGGCAATGTCCAGGGTCTCCATGGCGCCTCAACCCGTTCTGTACATGCTCTTGATTTAATCACCCGGGTAGGCTTAACGCTACTACAGTCAGCGCACTTCTGCCACCGTACAACGAACAAAGTTCGTGCAGTGTAACCCCACTGTGGAAGCAGAAGTTTGATATCGGTAGTACCAATTACGCCGGGTGGTCATACCAAACCCGGCCGCGCTC
This sequence comes from Maea johnstoni, assembly GCA_963942565.1. NCBI lineage: Eukaryota > Metazoa > Annelida > Polychaeta > Spionida > Magelonidae > Maea > Maea johnstoni. The sequence goes on along the minus strand of OZ012689.1, from coordinate 16,498,110 downwards.
GAGATTGAGAAATCAGCATCAAAAGCACCTTTTTGTAAATCATTTTGAAAAAGCTATTTACACTAAGAACCATCTAGATACACTCGTCCACCAAACTGCCAACTCAGAATTAGGCAAACAGGCGCGGCAACGGAGATCATGCGTTTCAAAGGATTGGGCCTCCTCTCTTATAATATACTAGAAAAGTACCCGTCCTGCGGACGGAAACCATGAAATTTCTTATAACGACAGACATATCAGAGCACCCAGATATCTCTGACACCACACATTTAGGGTCACCTAACCTATGTATCAATAATTCAAGAAGAAACAGATATACCATCTACAAATAAGATCAAGGTTTATCATACCAGCTGTAATAAAGAATATAGTGCTGTGTATGTTCATGATATCACTGACATATCTAATTATAATCATTTCCACTCAAAACTATTTTCAAAGTGAAAGTATGGCGTAACATATGTCATTTGTACATCTATCTGTCTGTCCGAATGTCCCTCTCCCCCCTCTCGCTCTCATTGTATCTCTCTCTCTCTCTCTCTCTCTGTCTCTCCCTCTCTCATTGTATCTCTCTCTCTCTCTGTATCTCTTCTCCCCCCCCTGTATCTCTCTCGCTGTATCTCTCTCTCATTGTATCTCTATCCCCCCTCTCTCGCTCGCAGCTCTCCCTCGTTGTATCTCTCTCTGTATCGATCTCCCTGCCCCTCACTCTCGCTCGTATCTCTCTCTCGTTGTATCTCTCTCTCGTTGTATCTCTCTCTCGCTCTCATTGTATCTCTATCTCTCTGTATCTCTCTCCCTCCCCCGCTCTCTCTTTGTATCTCTTTCTCTCTCTCCCTTCTCTCTCGTTCTCTGTCTCGCTCTCTGTCTCTCCCTCCCCTCTCTGTCGTTCTCTGTATCGCTATCTGTCTCTCTGTCTCTCCCTCGTCACACCTGAACACACGTTCCTTAGTCCTTCTACAGTATATGCACTGAGCGCTTGCTATTTTGAGTCTCAGGTGCCACCACCCGGAGTGGCACACATCGTCTTTACAGCAGAAGGGCTGAGAGATGGTTACAAATTATCATCTATTTCACATTGATACATGTTTTCGATCTATCGAGTTTGCTATTTTGTTTATTGAAATACCTACATAAAAGGTTTATTTTTATTTTTTAACAGCTGCAATTTAAAATGTTTATATCAAACTGACCTTTCATTTTCTTTAAACTGGGAAAGTGCAATGGTTAATACAAAATACTGTTTTAAATTACATGTAAAACCACCATATATTGAGGCAATATCACCTTATCATTTCACCATCTTCAATGAAATCCAAGTTATCCATCTATCCCCGAATATCCTGTTTTTATCTCATTCTCCTAAGATTCTCCTCTTCCTTATCAATGGCGAAGAGAACAGTCGAAGTTAAACTGCCGTCTGTATGTCCAAGACGTCATTCAAACCCTGTCCTGTTTGTTCCACTTAAGCCTTATGTTCTCGTTGCGTCGGGCTCGACCCCCTCGCAAATAAAACCGCAGGCACACCAGTGGGTTTTGTGGTTAGGGCCTCATTGTTCGCAGCTATTTTGGGGTGGCTTGCTTATTAACTTCATTTCAACCTGATCAGGTGCACATGTTCTCTTCACCGGACCTCCCCGGGAGATATGCAGTTCTAAAAATCATCATCAAAGGCACCTTTTTGTTTAACTTTTTGAAATTTGTTTACGTTAAAAACCATGTAGACACACTCGGATATCCGTAAGACCACACATTGAGGGCCACCTAACCCTAACCTATGTATCAATAATTCAAGAAACTTGGCATATAGATATACCATTTCATAAATAAGATCATGGGTTATTAAACCGGCTGTAATAAAAGATGGGACATCTATGATTTCACTGATACATAAAATCTTAATCATTTCTACTCAAAACTATTTTCAAAGTTAGAGTATGGCGTAATATATCATTTCCCTCTCTCTCTCTCTCTCTCTCTCTCTCTCTCTCTCTCTCTCTCTCTCTCTCTCTCTCTCTCTATGTATACATATATATATATATATATATATATATATATATATATATATATATATATATATATATATATATGTATATATATATATATATATATATATATATATATATATATATATATATATATATATATATATATATATATACATATATATATATGTATATATATATATACATGTATATATATATATATATATATATATATATATATATATATATATATATATATATATATATATATATATATATATATATACATATATATATGTATATATGAATAGATACTTGTATTTGATCCATCGATTTTTATAAAAATGTTTATCGAAGTTGCTATATAAAAAGGGTTTATAACATTTTAGTGGATGTATTTTAGAACTTTTTTCAAACTGACCTTCCACTTTCCGAAAAGTGTGGTTACGGCTTGAGGTAGTTCTAAGTTTATAAAGACATTAAATTTCGTCACAATTTTCAAGTTCTTTTCATAATGATCATTTTCAAATGGTTACTATTTGAGCCCGCGTAGCCTATATACAGGTTGTCTGAAAAACATTTTTTGAACTATAGAAAAGTCCAGATTTTCCTTAAGCTCAGATATGCATGTTACTCATGCGCCACCGTAGTATGCTGAACTGTCTGGGTTTGTTCGACGAACCTCTGTCGAAGCACTCTGCCCTTATTTGTGTTTTGCCCCATGGGATTTGTCCGTAAGCGCCCATGCAGGCAATGTCCAGGGTCTCCATGGCGCCTCAACCCGTTCTGTACATGCTCTTGATTTAATCACCCGGGTAGGCTTAACGCTACTACAGTCAGCGCACTTCTGCCACCGTACAACCAACAAAGTTCGTGCAGTGTAACACCACTGTGGAAGCAGAAGTTTGATATCGGTAGTACCATCTAACGCCGGGTGGTCACACCAAACCCGGCCGCGCTCGAGATTGAGAAATCAGCATCAAAAGCACCTTTTTGTAAATCATTTTGAAATTTGTTTACGTTAAGAACCATCTAGATACACTCGTCCACCAAACTGCCTACTCAGAATTAGGCAAACAGGCGCGGCAACGGAGATCATGCGTTACAAAGGATTGGGCCTCCTCTCTTATAATATAGATATATATATATATATATATATATATATATATATATATATATATATATATATATATATATATATATATATATATATATATATATGTATATATGAAAACTACGTCGACGTATTCTTTCGCCTAGACCGTTTTATCCATACTATGCTATAGGTACATGTATGACGTATTCTGCCCCATGGCAGTTTTATATCTTTTTTTAGCTTCGCATTTAAGAGCAATGCAAGCTGGCGTATAATCGCCTTTATTTCTATTTAAGCATTGCCCTTTGTAAGCGAGAATCAATCTGTCGTACGTTACCTCATCTTTCCTTATCTAATTGCAATATAGAGTTTAGCATAGGCATTTGAAAGAAAGAATTCAAAATGTTAATAGTATTCACATTGTTCTTCACCTTATAATAATACTCGATACATGCAACTTTGTTCTACCCCAATCAGCATTGGCCTTAAAATGTAGACTATTTGTCTACTGGGCTATACGTTGGACATTGGCCGAATTACAAATCCTATCCTCCATGTTGATTACCCGGCCCCTGTAGTGGATTAGCATCATTTAGCCGCCCGGATTATCGCTAATCCGGGGTCCGTGTTTCTCCTTGATTGATGGGCCAGCAGCGCGCCCTGGCTGTTCACACAGTAATCATTATTGCTGTGATTAGCATTATTTACTCGCGCAGGGTTATCACTTTGATGTTGCTCACCACAGACAATGATGGAACGGTTATTGGTCGCCAGAATGTCATAGCTATTAAGGATGCACGGCGGCTTCTAAGAGAGCTAGACGGATCACTCTTCGATAGACCTCCTTATCTTCAAGAAAACGATTTCCAAATGATCACTCGTCTTGCGTGTTGGCTGAGTTTTGTTTCATCCATTTGAGAATCGGCCCTATTCTAGTTAGTTTTTCCAAATGGATTGACTATATATATATATATATATATATATATATATATATATATATATATATATATATATATATATATATATATATATATATATATATATATATATATATATATAAATAAATACATATATATAGATATATATATATATATATATTTATATATATATATATATATATATATATATATATATATATATATATATATATATATATATATATATATATTTATATATATATGTATATATACATATATATATATATATATATATATATATATATATATATATATATATATATATATATATATATATGTTTATAAATATATATATATGTATATATATATATGAATATATATATATATATATATATATATATATATGTATATATATATATATATATATATGTATATATATATATATATATGTATATATATATATATATATATATATATATATATATATATATATATATATATACTACTAAACCCACATACTCTACTACTAAACCTACATGCCAACCCTACAAACCCTACAATCCCTACCATTGGGAAGTGTGGATCTGTCTATAGGTACCATCCATCTAAAAGATCCCTTGGTGTACTATGGACTTGAAGGCTCTGTTCTTTTCCTTCTTTCATCTAGAATTAATATGCGTTGTCTTTGTTCTTAAACAATGACAAAGGACCAATCTTTGGAGACAAAAGCTTTACGGCACTAAATGACGTTGTGTTTCGATGTGCTTTTAAGCCCTCATTCATTCATTAACTACTACTACTACTACTACTACTGCTGCTGCTACCACTACTACTACTCCTACTACTACTAATCTGTCGAGAATGCTATTGGGAAAGAGTCTTTGACAAGAGGACATCATTTGTCCAAGTATTCATAAGCAATCATGTTCCTTTATATGAAAATAACGAAAAGTCTTTAAAATGAATTTAAGGATTTATCAGTCATTTGTATTTTCAATTTATCCCCAAAGCCCTGGGCTATCCATTAATCAGCCATTTGAAAACACAAATCCCTGCCACGGCGAAGCTATATTGTCCTTACATTGAAGTACGTCGTCTTTGAGGATATTATTTTTAGTTTATCCATCTTGAGTGAGTGTGCAATACCATTACATTGTCCTTGCCAGCCCATACTATCTAGGAGATTATAGCTCCGGGCGATGCAGTGGACAGTTATTTTGATTACTGACCGTCATAATTGTACCAATTATATTCGTGGCAATGTCCATTGGCATTTATTTATCATTCATTTGGTGACTGATATTTTAGTTATTACCCAAGCTGCGTGCCATTTTTCTGTATGCCAGAAGACGCCCGCAGGTGTAGATGGGCTTCAGATTACTTTCTTTTCATTATAAAGACCAATTTTCCTACGAGAAAGACGCCACCCAAGTAATCTATGGGTCATATTTCTCCCAATTCAGCTAGCAAATATACTTTTATCAATTCAAAGCATCACTTATTCTAGAATATCACCTCGTTTGGGCATGCTATATTTTCATATTTTATAGTACTCTCACTAAATAAACGGAGGGCAGCTAACCCTTTTATCACCATTTATTAAGGAAAGACTGTATCATCAAAGCAACGTTTCTCTAATTTTCTACGCACAGCGAAAAAAACTCTGTCACTTCATATCCAATATTCGTAGAGAATGTTACTCTCCATACCAAGAAGAGGGGTATATAAGTTTTCACTGATTCCAGAAAAGCTTTTGAGAGCATTTGGATGTAGAGGTAATACTTACATGTATCAATATCGCCGAATAAGTGACTGCAAGTTTTACGAATTTACCCATGCAGATGACGACGTCGAATCACTCATGTAGGCAAATACTTGTAATGTACTTATGTCTATACAAATTCTAAAAATTAGTCAATAACTTTCTTTTATTGAATTTTTTAAAAGGCAATTCTATTACGAAAACCTAGATGGATATGGAGCGTTCCGCTTAATAAGTCTGATAAAAATACACATAATACTAGTATATATTCCTAAATGTACATTTTAGGATATATTACCGGTAGATGAAATTAAATTTACAAACCGGGATACGTCTGAGTGGTGTGGACATTACTCATACTATCTATTTCTCCATCCATCATCAACTTAAAGTATCACAAAGAGCCAAGTAAAGACTACCTTACGTTTGCGTTAACTGCCATAGGTTATAATAAACACTACCGATGTGCTATAGATGCCCTACACCCGTAAAATATTTTGTTATATTCACGTTATAGGGTTTGGGTTTTAAGCCTTTTTATAGTAAGGCAAAAAACGTAGGTCCAATCAGACTTCGATGTACATGTATACTCATTATTTTCAAACAAATTCGCTTTGTTTGTTTTAAATGTGTTTGAATCTATAACACAACTTTTGTCAGTATAATTCTTCTGTAGTCATGAAAGGCAGTCATCTTGAAAAATTAAAAACTTATGGATATACCTTGGAAATAACAATCGGCTAAAATTCACTTTTTATCTATTCTTCTCTATTGAAAAACTGACAATATTAGTGTTATTTGGACCGGGGTCACATGTTTCACTACCGACTCTCAATTAATCAATAGTTAAAGTGAGGATTGTATCATTGTATATCATACTTGTTCATATGAGTTAACATTTTGTAAGTATTGGTATCTACATTGTATGGACTTCACCTTTTCAAAAAAAAAATGAAATAGGAAAAAGTAACATTGAATCATATGGCACAAAAGTATCGACACACGAAAACAAATAAAAATGGCAACAAAACCCCAGAAAATAGAAGAATAACTCATAACATGAAAAACTCTCTTACTTTATAGGAGTCAGTAAGACAGCATCCAGGAAAGAACTTCGATAGTTTTTCTCTTAGTAATAGTAGTACTTTTATTTGTTGTAACATATCAATTACAAAATTCGTACATATATGAACTTGTCAGTATAATATAGTAACACAAATACATAAACTTAACCCATAATCATCCCTAATTATCCTATTTTGTACATAAATTGACATTTGCTGTGTATTATATTTACCAGTATGTGTTTGCTTCGGTGTGTGTTATTAGGAAATAATAAAAAAAAAGCCAGCTTTGATAGGTATTCTATACCTTAAAGATTGATATATCATGGTAAATAGTCTAGGCACTGACGGTCTTTAGTAGTGTTGTAGATGGAAAACAGAACTGACACACTCGCTCACTCACTCGGTGTCGCACGCAACCATAATCCGTTCAAACACTCACCTACACGAAAACACGACATATTTCCCCCCTGGTCCAGCCTAGCTGCAGGCAACCCAATTATCGCCCGGCTCGCTCCTCGGCATAAATCTTCCAAAGACGCAGGCACCAGTCAGTCACGCAATGGGCCGGACCAGCGCTTTGAAATAGAAACCCCTCTCGTGAACCGTGAACTTTGTTATATGGTAATAGCAGTTAGAAAGCATAAAGCAATATACATGTGGACGCTTAACGCTAGTATCTACACACTACACACACACCCAGTCAAGGTATGTTTGTTTGTTTTTATTTATTTTGTGAACCATGACCTTTTTTTTCATATGGTTAGCAGTTAGGAAGCCTTAGCATAAAAAGCAATATACATGTGAACGCTTAGCGTCAGTATCTACACACACACCCGCAAAGTATGTTTGTTATGATTCCTTAATTATCAACAGAGTGCCCAGTCAAGGTATGTCTGTTTGTTTCTATGATTCATATTTTCACCACAGTCTACCCAGTCAAGGTATGTCTGTTTGTTTCTATGATTCCTATTTTCACCACAGTCTACCCAGTCAAGGTATGTTTGTTTGTTTTTATATTTCCTATTTTCATCACAGTCTACCGTAATATGCAAGTTATATTTACAAGGAGTAAAATGTCGTAATAATGTATTTCAACACCTTAGTAGCTTTCGATATTGATGTACTAATTAAAGTCGAGGAAAATACCTTTACCACACTTGTGTATCACATTTCTCGCACGTATTTCATTGTATTGATGTTCTGAGATTCCAGAAAGTATCAACTACATCTGTGATTGTGGTTTGATGCAAACAGAGGAGTTTATACTGGTTAGAGAGTCATATTGGTCAACACTCACACACCCAAACATACAGCAAGAGTTTACCAAAAGCTAAATTTATCTAGCAAGCTAAAACAATGTTTACACATAGTAATATAGAAGTTCATGGCTTGGTGATATTGGTCACCATATCTGTGGTACCTATTCTTACCCATATCAACATAATCGATAGCTACCTAGTATGTGTTATATCTAGTCACCAAAGTCGGAATGTATGCCATTAAATCATCTTAATATACTGACCCAGAGAAGTGCACACGCACACTGTAGATATTTATGTTCATTGTAGGATGATATGTTCTACACCTGTGAACATGACCTCATTGTAGGACAGCATTTTCTATGTCTGTAAACATGACCTCTTAGCTATAAAGCCTAGCATCGCTAAAAGAAATTGATAATAAATTGCATGTGACTTTCGTGGGACATTATTTGTTGACGAAGTAAGATAAATGAACAATCATCAACAATAATGGCAGTTTTGTTTTGTCTGTACTGCCGCCTACTCAGAGTACTTGGTACTCAAGAGATCAGAAAGCCATGTGGCCGTGTCATCAAACATGGTGGATCCCAAGGTGTTTCAACAGATAAGAAAGCATTTTGCAATTGCAGGTAATGCTTACTTCTTGGTAGCAGAGCCCAAGAGCCATATCCTCATGATAGAGGCGAACGTTGGAGAAAAAGATAAAAGCGTACTAGTTGTTATATATATATATATATATATATATATGTTTACATATATATATATATATATATATATATATATATATATATATATATATACACACACACACACACATATATATATATATATATATATATATATATATATATATATATATATATATAGAGAGAGAGAGAGAGAGAGAGAGAGAGAGAGAGAGAGAGAGAGAGAGAGAGAGAGAGAGACTCATGCCATGAATTAGATTAGGTGGATTAAATAAGACTTTTTGAATGTTGTTAAACATTTCGTTTCTCCCATGGAGGTACTACTTACAGAAACCTACTTTACTTGCCAATGACCTGCTATTGTATGATTCCAAATGAAGTGCTTCATACTGGTGGTGGATACGAATGTTATAGTAGAATTCAGTGACGCCATTGATTGAGCTACTTGTAAAGATCAAGAGACAGCGAGGTCCCTTGATTCGGATTTACACATCATCGAAATCCTGCTTCCGATTCATATTTCCCATCCAAACCTAATACGCGTATACGACCTTGCTCTACAGTCGTGTCCTGGTGACACGAGATTTCCTATATTTTTATAATAGCTGGATAAAGAGATTGAGACACAGGTCGTAATCTTGCGCATGCATGTGCATATTTTTATACTGTACTATTTACAGTCACTGTGACATGTTTTCATTCCTTTTGTCCATAAAATATTCTACGAAATTCAACGCTGACTTTCCCTTCTTACACATTTTCGGATTTGTATTGGAACTAGAATTTCCTCTCATGCATCAGCAACGATTCTTCTTTATTTGGCTAGGAATGGTTCTACACCTGTCACTTTTCAATTCCGAAAATAAAGAAATGAAGCTGCAATGAAAATAAAGAAATGAAGTTATTTTCTTTTGGTATTATATATTTGATGACGGGGAGTTTTATATGAACTTTCTATAGTCGTGTACGAGATTTTATGAAACGGTTTCCTTCAAAAATAAATCCCGGTCTAGTTGATGGATTATCCTAAACTTATTACACTCCTCTAAAGGGAAAAATAAAACAAAGATTGCTTTTTCATCATTCATTTTTTTACCTTTCATAGTTTAATACTTAGTGAATGAAAATTGATAACCTAGAAATTAACATCGCTGTGGCCTTGGCACTGCGAAAGGGCTAGACAGGAGTTCGTGTTCTTCTTCAAACGCTGCCTTTTTATCTTCATTAGCTGACATAAATAATGCAATTGTTAGCAGTGAGCTATAGGCAGATATACTTATAAATGCACTGCAAAACAGGAATACAATGGTAACAACTAATTGAATTTTAATACCAGGAATGTGAATCAGCATTTATTGCTCATTTAGTGTTACGTACATGTATAGACTGATACAGCTGTGTACGCCGCTGCCCAAAAGCAATTTCGAGAGGCACTACTGTATGACCATTCGATGGAATGGTAATGTATATATATATATATATATAAATATATATATATATACATATATATATATATATATATATATATATATATACATATATATATATATACATATATATATATATATATATATATATATATATTTATATATATATATATATATATATATATATATATATATATATATATATATATATATATATATATATATATATATATATATATATATATATATATATATATATATATCGCTTAATCTTTAATTATAGCAAGGAAGTGCAATGTACACATACTATCTTCAAGCATGTACCCGTGCCAATAGCAATCCATGAATGTCTTATCCAATATTTCTTTTAATTCGCTGTAAACAGCTGTTTTTATTGTCTCCATTCATTTAGGTCAATCCATTCAAAAATATTGAGAAATACATAAATGACAATGAACTGTCGACACGGACGATAACACATTGAACATCACTGATCCATAATTACAGCTTACACAATCATACAGACTTTAATCAGTTGGAAACCTCTAACTAATAAGATCATCTTCAATGGAGTGCCACCTTTTATGGAAGTTGTGTTGGTCTGATGAAAATTTGGCTAGTAAATGTTCTTTAATCATCATGCCTTATCCAATATAATCATTAAACATAAGTTCTATGGAACACACTACATGAGATACCTCGTCATGATTGATACAGTTAACAATCCTGAATAATACCTACAAATAATCGTTCTTCTGAAACTGTCCTTAAAACAGTTATTAATACAGAAAGAGTAGGACACACGGAAAAATCGACCCTGATTAAACTAATCACGTAGTAACCTAGTAATGTTGTACCTCTTTCGAGCTATCTTGTATCCTGTATCACAGTTAATGCATTCCTAATGAGATAGAGGATATACACGGAACTGAACAACAGACTTGTAGTGAGCCTGATATCATTATTTTTTTGGAATTTTGTCTATCGTTCCTTGTTACTGATAAATCTTGATATAAGAGACATGAACATGTCGTGGCTTGCCAGGACTTGGTTGGTGGAGAAAACAGATTTATCAGAAAAAAACTCAACTCAAGTCGCTGGCAACTTTCTTGAATGTCTTGAACCAGATCAGAACCTGGAGATGTTTTTGCATCGGCAAGAGACGGTGAGCAATCAGTATGCACTGTGCTAGACCATTTGACACTCAGGGCAGCCCCTGACACACGTTTGAGCATGATTTGATAAGGTGCTATTCCACTTGAATCTTATTATCTATATATAGTGTATTGACTGTATCGCACACTACAAAACATATCAAAGACAGTACATTACAAAGGGGTTAAATCTGAACAGAAAAAATGATTAGAATTTTATAAGGAAGTGTCAGAAAATAACAATACAAATGACTCAGGTTTGTCCGGTGTTCAGCTTCAAATCCGATTACGCAATACCAGAAACGACTTAGACTATTTTCTGCAAGTAAGAGTTTTGGTTCTATTTTCTTTTTGCTGGAGGAAGACATGGCGTTATAATTTAGCTAAAGATAAAATATAGATGTAGAAATCAATAGGATAGTTGCCGTTATATTATAAAACCCACACAATGTTATATGTACGTATTTTGTACACAAACGTGAGCTTCATACAATCAACGACAAACGTCACTTTGAAATTATCATGTACTGAAAAAAATATCTAGAACCTATATGTAGTTAAATATGTACATGTGTTTATTTATCACCGAAATACGTTTGGCGAATAAAAGAGTTTAAAAAATTCGTGTACCTTGAATTAATTGACTAGGATTTTGCCTTATTTGGACTGCAGCTTTGGCCGTAAAGACCCGTTTCACACCTAACCCTAATAGTAGTCTAATATGACTGCTCCTAAATCGGACAAACTTTGCCAGCCCTTTTTTTTCCGAATTAGACGACTCGCTTATGTATAATTCCAGTTGAAACAAAATTATGAAATTGTTGTATCCCCAGACAAGAAATTGTACTAAGATACTAAAATATTCATTTGTGTTGGCAAGCGGCGTATTGGCAAATTGGCCATTGCCCACAGGGCCGGGGAGAATGAGAAAGTTTCAAGTGACCTGGGGTGGGGTGGTGGTTCTCGCCCAGATCTCCGGTTTCCCCCACCACCTAAAACTGTCTAGGATATACATGCACCTGAGTAAATCAACAAAGTAAAAACATATTTTCAAATTCATTTCTCATATTTGTAGTGCCCACATGTCTAGAAAATATGGTTCACAAAATATGTCCCCGCCCGATCCCGGCCCCTCCCTCCCGGGGATTCAATTGACTTGTGCATTACTGGCTTCATCTCATTCTGGTATCTTATTGTGGCGACGATATGTCTGTAGTGTGTGGGGTTGTGTTTGCTTTCATGCTCCCGTGGCTCCCAGCATTAATGGATTCTATAGCTCTCATCATAACTAGAGGAGCCCCTCCTGTCTGTAAGTGTATAGGCTAACGAGACGGACAATTTTGCGATCCTGGACTCGCTGGCGCCCAGTTAACTCATAGTGATCATTGGTTAGGTTGTTTTATTCCATTATGTGAGGTTCGCCACACTATGTATGTAAAATATATGCGGAGTTTTTATTTCAATTTTGATGTATTTTGATGCATGGTTGGATATATTCCGTCACAGTCATCTTCTCTCTCTCTATATATATATATAAATATATATATATATATATATATATATATATATATATATATATATATATATATATATATATATATATATATATATATATATATATATATATAGCAACAGCATATCCCCAACGCGCTCCAAGCAAGCAAGGACTAAAGCGCTACATGTTATAAGATAATTAGCTCTAGCTGGCCTAATTTAAACTAATTTATACATGTAGTATCGTAAGAGTAGGGCTGATACACCTGGAAATTCGTAGTAACCGATATAAATTTCAAGACAAAGGCATCCAAAATAGATTTTTCTGAATGATAGCGCAAGAGCTAGGCTGTGCAGAAGGGACCGCTGATGATGGAGGGAGTGATACAACTACCCAAACGTATATGATGGAACAAATTTGAGTACCCAAGGAAACCCCCGACTAACTGTTATACTCTACCAAAATTCTCACATACCTCGACCTATATTTGACCCCGGCCATTAATGGTGCAATATTGAGAGCGTTTACCGAAGTGCCTATTAAGCATTGCTCATTTCGTCAAGCTGTTGTCCAAATGATATAACCATAAATGCTTGATGTGCATTTCATTTAATTCCATATCATCCTCTGCGAAGAGTTGCACTGAAGCTAGGGTTCAGCAGGTCAGAGGTCAGTGTGGTATACCAGTTGACCATGTTATAATTAAAGCGATATCACACGTATGTGAACGCCGGGAGTCCGGAAAACCGTATGGCTACAGCACGTGGGCGATTTATGGGGAACAGTTGAAGTATTAACTCTTTCACGGTTATCCACATTGAAAATCTACCTTTTGGGACTTGTACATATTTGGATAACAAACATCGATCTTAAATTTCGAAAAAAAATAGCTTTTTTATTTTAGTTACATATTATTGTTATTTTCATTTTTTAGATGTCTGCAATGAATATGTTCATATTTATTGTGTTAATATTTATTGTGAAGTCAAATTCATCCTCATTGAAAACAGGTTAAATTCACATCCTGCCCTGTGTATATACGTCCATAGAGTGGAATATGTGCCACCATTACAGTGTTTAAGTCCTGGTGTCGATTGGATGTGTACAACTGCAGTGGTTTTAGCTTTGAACACGTTTTCAGTAGGGCGATAGATATATGTCATCGAATCGTTCTGGTTTTGAACACGTTAGAGGATTGAATTAGCTAGAATTCTACCTCCATGGTGTTCGGGAATTGGATATGTAAAAGGCATGGTCGTCATGAATTCGAAACTATGGCGCCGCAATTCTATGCATTATGTGTCCACACAAGAGTGACAAAACTAACTGAACATATCGAAAAATGATACGATGATAAATCGCATATTTTGGAGTGTACACGAATGCAACTGACAAGAAGACGCTAAGAATGTCACGCCAAAATGTGGTCAAGATTATAACACGTTAGAGAATAAAACGTTTACGACATCAATCTTGCGTGACGTATTTGTGATGCATTTAACAACATATTAGGTTTCTTTATACGAGGAGGATTGCTGGGAGACCTTGTACGAAGCTCGGATAATAGGGTAAGTGCATTACGTTTCTTGTCCTTATTGGTATTAATAAACGCGTATTTACTATTTTGGTAGGCCGATTAATTAGATTATCTAGGTACACACAGAATAAGCATATCATTAAGCGATGTTATCCAATTTAGAAAATGTATATTTTAAAATGATTTATGAGTTTCTCGAGAGTGATTGGATGTGCCGCTTCCAAAGTGGAGTGCATGTTGTATCACCATAGTCTGCCTGACCCACTACCTTGGCTGTCCATTCATTTCCTCTTTTTTGTTACATTAAGTTTGTATTTCCAATCTAAACTTAGCAAACCTCTTAGGATCATTGTTACCCATATCTATATATTTATCTTCTTTCTCAACCCCGTAAAATGCTGATTTTGCTCATTAGGTGTCCATAGTAAAATTCCACGAGAGATATCGCTCATATTTGTATTGTTTGCAATGAGAAAATTTTACAATGGGACCTACATGTAATAAGCAGAATCAACATTTTACGGAGTTGAGACAGAAAATATGTATATACATACATAAACTGGTGCTCCTAAGAGATTTGCCAAATCTGGATGCAAACACAAGTGGAAAAAACGCTCAGCCAAACTTGGGTTAGACAGACTATAGTTATACTCTGTTTGAAAGTGAGGTACAGCCTGACATCCCCTCATAGTCATCGGTATCCCACGAGGCTCCTGAAGTACAAAGGATTGATATCAAACTGTGCACCACTTTCAAAAAGGATGTAAAGGATTGATCACCGGCTCTTACCCGTTCTATCAGTCAATCTCCCTTATTCTGTGAAGTTGGTTCCACGAAACTAGCCGAAAAAGGTTACATGTGTACCGGTTCAACATTTATACTTCTCTCGTCTTGTCAAGTGATTATTAGCAGGGCCCTCAGGCCGCGCCTATCTGGGAAGCTGCTTTGAGATGTCCATAGTCGGGACGGCCATGTTCGAAATCCTGAGGCCGGACTGAATATAATTCTCTATTCTGATTGGTTATAATATAAATGTTGCCTTTGCCGCGGAAAATCGTGCCTTCCTTGTTTTAATTTAGCATGAAGTTTTCAAATATATAAAATATTTTAAGCGGACATAAAGTATATTTTTCAGTATAGAAAGGAAACTTACTAAAGAAAAAAATACTATGTGTATAGAATGAAATCAGGAGACTTCGTAACCAAACTGATGCGTACCCAAGTAGCTTCGCACCCAAGAGATCTCGAAGTCTCCAGCTTGCGCCTAGAATTCCGATATTTGTTTCATTTCTACAAAAATGATACAAATCTAGTCATTATAAATTATTTTCCTCTATAATTTTAATGTTCTTTATACATCCGGTTCCCTCACAAGTTCATAAATAACTTGGCCCCGCCTTTTGACTATTGATGCTTTGCATCTACAACCGTACTTGTGTTCTCTATGGGAACTTGTCTTTCATGTAACGTATGGAAGGGGTACGACCCGTTGTCGGGTCCATCATGTGCAGGGTGCGAAAGAGGAAGTTAGCATTTGAAATGTTGAAAAGTGCAAAATCGCTACAAGTCTAACTCGAATGACTCGAATGTGGTGTGCAAGTTGGCTTGGATAGCTGTTTCTCTCAAACATCCTGCGGCATTCCCTGATGGCCGAGCGGTCCAAGGCGCCGCCACTGACTGCTCGCTGTCTCTCACCACCGCCCGGGTTCTAATCCCACCCGGGCATGTGAAAAAATTGCCAGTGACTTGGGATTAGGCGGTGGCTTTTGCCGGGAACCCCGGTGTCCTCCACCACTTACAACTGGCTAGTCACGAATTAGCCACAGTTTGGCATAAATGTATTAACGAACAACAAAATTCCAAATACTTTTGGATACGGCCATTAGATATACATGCATACAGTGAAGTAGGTACGAACATACGGCCTAGGGCAAGAACAGCATTGGCTGACATCGAAATACGGTGTTTGTTTGCGAATGACCTTGGAATGGTGTAAAATAGAGTAAAACTGAATACAATTATCATCCGGAGAAATTTCGAGATCGGTCATAAATGTAGTAGGTTTCGCTGGACAGGTTGATTTCTCTCTCGGTCTGACTGTACTTCAGTTTTAAACAAAAGATCCTACATTACAATTCTCTGTCCTGCTAGAGCATATAAAGTGATTTATCCAGTTTCATACCTTACAGCAATACAATGCGAGGAGGTTTTTAAAAGAGGTCTATGGCGTGACTACCCGCCATTACACCACACGCCGGTATAAAGCAATGCCTGGCTAAATGTTAATTGGTAACGCGCGGCTGCAAATCAACTTTTGTTGCAATTTTATTACACATGCAATCATAATTATCTTCTCATAAGATTTTGCCCTTATAGTATTTATTTAACCTTTCGCAAGAACATTAGCTGTGAACATTATATTGAGGAACAGGAAGGAACAGGCGTTTTTAATATGTGCTTTTTCAATTGGTGTTTTGCACCCGTCATATTTTCTCGTTTGTATATTATTCTAACCTGATTGTCTTAGGGAATGTAATAGTTTTAACATCAGCTTTGTTTGTCGCTGCAGTAAACACTCACCTCAGAATGGCCTGTTGTGTTTATTCGTGTCAATATGTGTGTGCGTGCATAAGAATATGTCATGTATGATTATCTTTCGGTAGACAACACTGTTAAATGGAATTATTACAGCATAATGCATATGACCTATGGAGTTTTGCTGATGACCGTGTGGTCTAGGGCCAATGACTGTTAGCTGTCTCTCACCACTGCCTGGGTAAGAATCCAGTTTGGGGCATGTGAGAAAGTTGCCACTGACCTGGGGTAATGCGTTGTTTTTCCCTGGGTACTCTGGTTTCCTCCACCAGTTAATACAACTGGTTAGTCACACGAATAAGCCGCAATATAGCAGAAAAAGTAAGGAAAATCGAAATTCCAAATTTAGCCTATATCTATATCTCTAGGAAATATAAATATATAGTTGATTGACTATGACCCAAATCACAAATTGTTTTTATATATTACATTCAAATGAACAAAAGAATATAAATGTATTGTCAAAACAGCAATGTAACAAGAAAAGATTGGAAAAAAAAATTGTTAGTTGATAATTAATGATTAAATGATTAATGATTAAACGTGTAAACATTATGGCAGTTACTTATCTTATTAAATACATCCACCTGCAACATAAGGTATTTTCAGCAGAGTAAGTTCGGAGGGATTTATCTAAAAGAAAAAAAAACGAGTAGACGTTTATGATTAAATGGAGACGTCCGAATTCATTCAGTGGAGATATCACTCGGCAAGCAAGCAAGCAGCATGATCAGCAAGATATCTAGTCTGCAATCCCAGCAAAGGGCTACTTTCCAGCGAGGCGCTTTGGCTGTAATTCGAGCCATTAGCGCCGGGGAGCATTGGACTAATAGGACTAAGTGGTGCTCGCGAGGAGCCGAGCACGGCCCTAATTGGATGGTCCAACGTGTTAAAGGCTATTTACCGCAACAGACCTCAGACGGTCATCAGGCGGCGAGGTTTGAGCGTAATAAAGGCTAGTTGGGATCTTCGTCTCTCGCCGCGGGCGGGGTCTACTCCTTTAGCTAAATGGTGCCTTTGTGTCCTACTGGAGGCTCGCCGTTAGTAGCCCCCCCCCCCCCCCCCCCCATTCTCCTTCCGCACTCGAACACATCCGGCCAGCCCAGATATACCAATTGCTATGATCGAGGAAAGGCTAATGCCTTGGGATTGGTGATAGTTTTCAATTCGATATATATATATATGTATATATATATATATATATATATATATATATATATATATATATATATATATATATATATATATATATATATATATATATATATATATATATATATATATATATATATAATGTATATATATAGACGTTTTTATTGATACACCAAAAATAACCGTTACACATATGTAAGCAATATCAACGAACAAATAATGTTCAAACAGTTACTGTATATGCAGTCAGGTAATGGTAGTTTACATGTCTAGAATTTTCATAAAAGTGAGTCTCTATTATTGGCCATGTAACTATATATTTACCCAATGACATACGCTCGGTTAGTTACTCAATATTCCTTATTTCTGAATATTGACGATTGGTGCTTTTTGGTGTTAGGCTTGCAGAATGATTGGTGCACCTATTGCATGCAACACATGCGACACAACTAGGTCATGTATTCATTATATGTATCTCTATTCCACCACTATTCCAGAACTAGTTCAGCACTATTCCAGAACTATAATCCAGCACTATTTCAGATTTGTTCCAGCATTATTCCAGCACTATTCCGGAACTATAGCCCAGCACTATTCCAACACCATTCCAGAACTATTACAACACCATTCTAGTACTATCACAACACCATTCCAGAACTATTACAACACCATTCTAGTACTATCACAACACCATTCCATAACTATTCCAGCACTATTCTAACATTATTACAACATTATTCCAGAACTATTACAACACCATTCCAGAACTATTCCATCGCTATTCTAGCACTATTACAACACCATTCCAGAACTATTAGATCGCTATTCTAGTACTATTACAACACCATTCCAGAACTATTCCAGCACCATTCCAGAACTATTACAACACCATTCCAGAACTATTACAACACCATTCCAGAACTATTCCATCGCCATTCTAGCACTATTACAACACCATTCCAGAACTATTCCATCGCTATTATAGCACTATTACAACACCATTCAAGAACTATTCCCGCACTATTATAGCACTATTACAACACCATTCAAGAACTATTACAGCACTATTCCAGCACCATTATAGCACTATTATAACACCATTCAAGAACTATTACAGCACTATCGTAGCACTATTACAACACCATTTAAGAACTATTCCAGCACCATTATAGCACTATTACAACACCATTCCAGAACTATTAGAGCACTATTATAGCACCATTACAACACCATTCAAGAACTATTACAGCACTATCTAGCACTATTACAACACCATTTAAGAACTATTCCAGCACTATTCCAGCACCCTTATAGCACTTTTACAACACCATTCCAGAACTATTAGATCACTATTGCAGCACTATTCCAGAACTATTACAGCACTATTAGAACACAATTCCAGAACTATTACAACACTATTCCAGATCTATTCCTGCACTATCACAACATTATTACATGTACAGCGCCATTCCAGAACTATTCCAGCACTATTCCAGCAAAGGGGGTGGTCACAGAACACCTATAACTGATTTCCCATTATGTGTCCTTTTTCCCCCTTCCCCCCTAAGCAGGTATGATATGAGATTACCAATGTGCCCCTACAAAACAATTAATCATCATAAAACCTTTGATACATTAGTTTGTTATTATCGTAAGTTACCAGATATATGATCTAATACAGTAAACCTTTTATCCATGACTGTTATGATATTTTGATGGACAGTTGAGTCAATTAGTAAGAGATCCTCACCTGGATCCCAGCTGGATAATAATAATACAATAATTGAAATTTATATAGAGTCATTTTTTATGAAATGTTCAAAAGCGCTGCACATAGTCATAGCTTGAGTCATAGTCCACAAAGCCTCAGTGGGCAAGCATGAAAAAGTGTGTTTTGAGACACTCATATTTGGATCATATTTGGAGATGTGTCTCGCATTCTTGTACACCTTATTTTAAGTTAAAGCATATGTATTGATAAGTTTTGTCCTGTCTATATATGTAAACCTTGTAGAGTTCCCGTTATGTTACCCTTTCTTATGTTTTTTTCCCAAGTTCAAGTTATGTTTGTTTAAAATGGTAAAATTGTATACCGTATGCTTTTGTACTATGTATTTGTGCAGTCAAAAACATACAAATACAAATACAAATTTGCGGAGATCCAGGCGATAGAGAAAGGTTGTGGGCTGAAGGAATACTGGGCGAAGTCAGTAGATGCAAACACCGCTCAGAATCGATAGATCAGAACATGACAAATAGTTAATATCCATGATCCTATCCGAATCATTAGCTCTGCCTGTGAATGTGAATCGCATAGGAACGAGGGCTCGAGAGCCAAAACTACCAATCAAAGGAATTATGGCGCGGTAAATCACCATCTAAAAGGCAGTAATCTTGAAGGTTCTGCATGCAAAGTGAACGCCTTTGGTATGATGTTTGTATGGAAAGTGGTTTGAAGTTTCCCCCACAAGTCATCTGTACATGTAAGGTTTGCAATTGTGCCAGTAAGGCTCAGTCTAATAAACAGAGAAACTGCAATTTCATTGACTCTCCTAGCCGTCATAATACGAGTATATATATATATATATATATATATATATATATATATATATATATATATATATATATATATATATATATATATATATATATATATATATATATATATATACGAAGACGCATTAGACACGTTTGAAAATCGAGACAAATGATATAGATGCTCTTTATTTCGATGAATTAAAATGATGGTACTCACATTAAGACTTGTGATTTCTTTTTTATTCATAATGTACTGTATACTAATGTGCTTTAAAGCATAGATAATACTAAAATGCAATGCCACTTCTGACATCGCCATTCATTCGATTGCAGTGGTAGCGTCCTCTTTTATTGCCATACACCGTATTCTTGACCTTATAAACCATGCCCATTACTTAAATAGTAAAGACGAGACCAGAGGGAAGTTGTCCTATGCATAGCATCTGGGTGAATCTCAGATTTGAATTGGGGTTAAACTGCGCAGTTACCATGATATGCTATCCACTTTGGTGGCATTCCTTAGATAATGCTCCATAGATTTATGAACAGCGCTCAAAAAATAAAACTATGAGATTATTAAGGAAGGCCGGTTTGAAACATTTATACGAAATGTTGAAAGGCTTCTTAAGGATGAAACTTCTCATAAATTTTCTACCTGCTGAGAGTTGTTTCATGCTCGAGAGAAAATCATCATCAAACAGCGGGTCATAAAGGCTTTAAACATCATAAATACATCCACTTAAAGATGAAATCCATCTGGCTTGAATTGCGCGGATTTGGTTTACTATATCCAATCAGTACTCAGCGACTCGCTGGCTCCTCTGCATTCGGAGGTGGGCCACTTAACAGCATTTAAAATCTTATCAAAGAGATTCTTGGCACATTTAAGTGGCAGTAAGGTATTTTATAAATCACAAGGCACGCTCGGGATATCTAGGAAACTGATGACTCTATCGCATTATAAGATTTACAGCCGGAAATACACCGTTATGTCTATAGGTAGTAGGTACGTTCCATACCTCCCTTACAGGAAACTCCAGTTACTCCACCCCTAATCCCTTGGTATACCATAGTTCACTATATATACATATACATATATATATATATATATATTTATATATATATATATATATATATATATATATATATATATATATATATATATATATATATATATATATATATATATATATATGCTAGCAAATTTTTGGCGTCTCGTGCAGGATTCGATCATGGGAAATTCAGCGGGCCATCTATCATTAGTTATTCTATACCCTAGACCAACCGGCCGTTGGGGCAGCCCCTATAGCAAACCAATCACATGCGGATCGAGCTGATCTCATCTGGTCTTGACTTACTATCGGTTCCATCTTTTGCAAGCACCTGGTGGTCAGCCATAAAAGTTGGGAATATTATTGCAAGAGTATGAACCGTGCTTACTGAGGTCTGTAATAGCTGCTCATGCCCGCTGATCCTGTTCGTCGCCAAGGGGAACTTTGTCATATGCAAATGAAATTTTATAGTATATGTTAAAGATATTTCTCCAAGAAAATACACAGTTGAAATTCCACCTTCTGAAGTCTACACCAATTTTTTTGTCAAATATAAGTACAATACATAGGTGTGTATATTACACAGTGTGGGCATATTGGTATTCGATGGGTTGTGCGCATGCGTGTCTTGTGTTATAACGGTGCCCAATAGCCCAGAAAGATGTTAGTGTGTTACAGTCGAGTGGCCATCGCTCTGGAAGTGCCGTCATTGCTCGGAGCAAGGTCTCCACGACCACCAGCAAACCGGATGCGACGCGTTGCCCGCCAGACAGGCGGCGCGCGCAACTTCCGCTATCTACTCGTGTGCATATCCTCGACGCGATCATTCAATCGATATCGTAGAGGTAAAAGTCATAACAATGTCTGTGACTGATGGGGTCTGAAACCTCAATGTCGACCAATATATCAGTTTCCTGCTAATGAATTCAACGACAAGTTGTTGCATGTAGGACCATTAGCCTGTTGTGTTGTAGTTGATAAGCCCACGCAATGCTATTTAATTAGAAAGTTTGCCTTGAATGGTATGTGCAAATGATTACTCGCGCGATAACTTGAGTTTTCTGACTTGTCGCCCTTTTTTGTGCATAAAAATAAACACTTCGTCCCGAGTATTGTGTTCATAAGGAGACTCGCCACCTAATCTCAATGCATTCATAGAGTGAAGTCGTTCGTGTTGTCATAACTACAACTACCAGCCCTTTAGATTGTATATGGCTAAAACTTTCGTGCATATTACTATAGACATCATGACCATCATTGTCATTATTATAAACGTCGTAGTAGTACCTGTAACATCGTTGGTATTATCAACTACAGCATCAACATCATCATCATCATCATCAAATTCCGAAACATATAACAAGGACGATCTTTCAAATGTAATAATCATCCACTTCAGAGTCTGTAGAAGTAGATGATTCCATACAACATGCATCATAATGGAACTAATCATGTTAGCAAAATGCTATAGCGTGTTTATGAGTTATTGGTAAGACCACTTTTGTCTGTTTTAGGATTCTTTAGGATTTCGGAAATCAATGCGAGAGGGAGCTTAAAAAGTTAAAAAGAAAAAAGGAAAAAGTTGCAACGCCAGCTATATACAAGCTTAAAAATGAAAACTATAAGTAAATAGCTTTTGTTTATAAAAAATACACACATATAGCTTTTAAGAAATAACTTTTCCTAAAAACGGAAAAAGGTGGCATAAAATGTTCTAAGTTATAGACAATACAACGATAGAGCGTTTTTGACATACCTACACACGTATAAAAAAACTACAAATTCCTTTTTGTAATATCTCACCGTATATCAAATGCCTAAGTAGGGGTTAACCCACGCAAAGCTTTAAAGAAATATGCATGAGAAAATAATAAAAATCAGTCAGGAACTAATAACTACGATCTTGATAGATAAAGATCTGCCTATCTTATGATCGTAGCATGAAAAGGAGCGGACTTTCAGAGCAAGATGTCACATCTGTGGCTGCTATAAAAACATAGGAAAAGGTCTGGATTTTGCCCTATGAAGCACTACTGTCAGTTCAACGCGAGGCATTCATTTGTTTTCCACCTCGTTCCATATCATTTCATTTGCATCCATCCATATTACGCATATGGAAGTGATATAAGTGCACGAGGGTAATATCAAACATGTGCGGCGAATAAACATTGGCCTTGACTGCTTTCAAGCATTATAGAGGTAGTTTACAGGGTAGTATTGGGCAACACATGTTGCATTGCTTCCTCAGAACTATGGGTTTATAACACGGAATATTACTGCTAATTTCATAAAGCTACATTTATCTCTATACGCGGTATAGTACTGATGTATGCTTCTCGAGGTACATGTATATTAGTGATATTCGGAGGACATATGTTTCCAAAAGCTTCACATTGATAGGCAGCATTTTGGCATACTGCCATTTATTGTTATCCATTTATTTGTTGGTTTATACCGTGGCAAACATACACAAACTCAAGGAATGAATCATTAGGTCTCACTTAAATAACATTTATATATGAAGGATGTACACACACACACACACACACACACACAAATACAATACAATCTAAACGCAATGTATACGTATATTTATATATGTGCATGTATGTATGTTGTATGTATGTATGTCAGTATATATATATATATATATATATATATATATATATATATATATATATATATATATATATATATATCTATATATATATATATATACATACATTCATACATACATACATATGTATAAATATACGTATATATTGCGTATAGATTGTGGACCGTCAAATATTTCTTGGCCTAGTTTATCCAGTACTACATGTACACGATTTAAAGGACCATCTATATACACCAAAAGTACAATACTACGATCATCTTTTGAATAGACCGTCAGATTATTTCGTTGTATAAATGTTCCTAGTGTATTCCTATGTACGACTAGGGAATGCTTCCTTGGCGGAGCGGTCTAATGTATTGCGCACAAATCGCATGCTGTGCCTTACCAATGTGTAGCTTCTTTGTGCACGGTGTTCGAATATCACTTAAGGCATCTTAGAATAATGGAAGTGACCATAGATTTTTTTTAGTTCTCCCAGAATCCCAGTATTTTCTATCTCTACGTATACCGTGGAACCCTTCTAAGGTGGACACCAATCGGAATTTGGAATTTTGGTTTTTCGTTACTTTAGTCGCGACTAGCCAGTTGTAACTGTTTGAGAAAACCGGAGTATCCGGTAATATCAACAGCCTAACCCAGGCCAAGTCACTGGCAACTTTCTTACATGCCCCTGCCGAACTTCGAAACCAGGCACTGGTGAGGGTCAGGATGCACACATTCAACAATATCTAGCACACACTACGTGTATATACCTATTTTAACGCATGTTCTTTTTCAACGAAAAGCACAATCATCATCTGAAGGCAAAGGTGTCTTGAATGCAGTTTTTATAAACACCATTGAATGTTTATCACCGTGACCAAAACATCCGCTTCGTTTATAAACCGGACACTTGAGGGTGTTTAGAACAGTATTAACACGTAGGAGAGTGCAAGGATGAGCAGGAGGCACCAGGTCTCTATCATATACCCATGACGTCACGACAAACAGGAGATAGAATGACAATGTATTACGTATGCAAGAGAGTGGTCATATAACTTAAAAGTGCAAGGTATTAGGCCCGAACATATGTAGAAAATCAAAGCCATGCATCGCTTACTCAGCTTTTATCAAAAATAAATATTAACATTGCTCCACTGGTAAACTTTCAATTAGGGGAAATCTAAACTATGACCCCGCAGACAACATATGATATGTAAAGTACGCACAATTGTATATTAAATGCCTATCATACCAATGTATAAACAATATGCATGTCTATGATACAATAAAAGTTGTACAAAAGCTATCAACTAGTTGCAATGAAGTACAGAGTACATCGAAATAACTTGTGGCAAAAAACGAGATTGCATGGCTTTTTTGTGCAAATCTCTCACACCGCTCCTTCGTCTAATTAAACATGTTTTTAATCAGCCTGGTGAAGATTTGTGTGAAATTGGCCTACCCCTCCCTGTGCCCCTCAAGCTTCCAGGGGTCTCGGCGCCCACCGTAGATCAGCCCTAACTGCCTTCCAACATTGGCACCGCTGCCCGGGCGCCTCCTATATGTCTCCCCTGATAACACATAAATCACGCACGCTCAGGCGTCGAGCTATCGACCCCCTAGCCCTATCTACCGCCATCTTAATACCACCCTCGCAGGTCGCCTATTGTGGAATTAGATTTGCTATTGAGCGATGGCCGGGATGTGTTTTGGGCTATCAGTAATTTGGGTTGGATTCGTTTCACCGCCGCCGGCTAAGCCTCAATGCACCGCTTGACCCGCTTGACTCTACGCGGTGCATCACGAACGGGTCGCGGGGAAATTGTTCTAGAGGCGGTATATTTGTCATAGCAAGTCAACAGGTGTTTGGATATATTGTCCGAGTCACCCGGGTGCCCTGCAGATATACCAATGGGGCTAATAAATCATCCCAACGTTAACGTACAATGACCTATTGTAGTGTTTGTATAGTGACTGCATGGTAGCTTATAACTTGTAGTCTATCGGCCAAATCCTCAAAAGGCTCTCTAAAATCAGAGTTTAATTAACCCACCGAGTAGCTCTATTTTCTTGAAGTCTAAAGAAAGGGGAGTATCTGGTATATATGAAAGTACCGTGACACCATTTGGGGACACGGTCAGATTTTTCATGGAACCGCACCAGGATTAGCTTGGTGACCATTTTTAATCACACGTAAAAGAATTATGTTTCACACATCCAGATATTACGCAATGTTACTGGAAGTATTTTGATTTGTTATAGTCAAGTATCGTATCGTATAGTATAGTATAGGATACCACACTTTGGTATAATATAATATTCATCAATTCATTGCTAAATTTGAAATATTCCAATACATAACCATTAAATAACAAAAAAACAAATCTGCAACAAAGCACATGGCTTAAGGAAAGGCTTTCGAACTTCTTAAAGAACAGTAATCTCTTCACCTCTCTAAATCTAGTTTTACAGAACAGGTATTAAATGTAAATGAACATACGAGAAATAGAAAGTACATAAAATGAAATGAATGCACAGCAAAAGCTCTACATTGTATAAACATCCCAAATAAAGGGAAGCATACATCAAAACATATTAGAAAGCATGATGTGAAAATCACACGAACGTCTCAAACAGCATAGATGTATCTAGTCAGTTCATCTCTTAAACCACCTGCCTTTATAATGGAATTATTTGACCAGTTTGATCGCTGTTTAGATAAGCTGAAAAGATATCAAGCTCTATCAGAAGTCCCGTTTATAACACTTCAGCTCACAAAATATCAAAAACAATGATTAATCGCAATGCCTGGTAATGTGTAACGGAAAGTATTCAATAGTACAAAACTGAATATAAATATATGTATAAATATATATATATATATATATATATATATATATATATATATATATATATATATATATATATATATATATATATATATATACACATATATATATATATATATATATATATATATATATATATATATATATATATATATATATATATATATATATATATATATATATATATATATATATATATATATATATATATATACAATACAAATTTTGGCATTGCAAGTAGTGTACAGGCTGCATAGAAGGAGTTCTACTGGTGTTCCAATTTTGTCCAAGTGCTTTTCTGCAATCGATAAGTGGATTTAGGATTATCGTTGCGGAACCACACCTGGGCAATGAGTGTCAAGGGTGACTGGTTTTGCAGGTGATGGCGGGCCAGAGCAATGCCCTCTTGTCGCTCGTACATTTCCAGGGCCTGAGTGATGTGTTTGATTGGCCAAGCGTAAGATGAACACAAAATGTATGAGGGTATGCATATACAAAACTTTCTACAGAAATCAAACAAGAAGAATACCGGACGAATCCATATATATATATATATATATATATATATATATATATATATATATATATATATATATATATATATATATATATATATATATATATATATATATATATATATATATATATATATACATATATATATACATATACATATACATATACATATACATATACATATATATATATACATATATATACATATATATACATATATATATATCTATATCTATATATATATATATATATATATATATATATATATATATATATATATATATATATATATATATATATATATATATATATATATATATATATACTTTGTGACCACCCTGAGATCAAGATTACCCCAAGAGAAATGAAAAGGAGTTTTTGGCAATGACAGATTCCTAAAATGAATAATTTCCACTTTACTATTTTGAGCAATGCAATGTGTGAACATGAATACACGGTACAATTATTTCATACGAAACAACTCGTTTTAACTTAAAAGAAATATTCTTAGAATTCTAAGTAAGTGATTATATTGCGAAAACTAGTGCTTTAACTGCTGTTTTAGTTCATTGCCTACTGTACCGATATGCAATTAATCGTAACGCAAGTGTACCAGAGGGTCACCTCAAACCTGAATAAATCATTAGTACTGCAGAATTGACGTACATTATTTGATTACTAGATTAATAACATAACGTGCACTTGATTCATAACAATTGTCTTTACCGCAGAACTTTGCTATTTAACACTACATGTAATTATGGGACATGTTTGCTCAGGAGGTACTATTTCATAAGATAACATGTCTAAAATTAAAAGCTGTGTGCTTATTTATTGATTAGCTGGCAACCTTACATCATAAAAACCTGATTGATGTTGGCATTGTCTTTCCTCGTCTATAAATCTCTCTTCTTCTTGGAAATGTTTAATCTACCCAAACAATTTATTTTTGATTCTCAGTAAATTATGCTTTCCCTGTTAGTTCACTTAGTATCATCATATATTCAAACAATGAGTATTGTATAGAGAAAATGTGTCATGACATATACAATACAGACATTTAATTCCTGCACCAGTCGATCGGACGTCTGCCAGTGCATGGTTGTACAAGCACCCTGGATAACATGTCAGAAAATAAGCCAAGCACATACATGACCCACATCATAGCTTGCGAATCAGAGCTACAATCTGTTGTGGGGTCATCCATGCCCTGGAAACTGGGTGGCCATCGGGGTGCGGTCGTGTATTATGGCCGGGCTGCTCAGCCATTCAGTGCAGGAATTAAATGACGGCACTGTACAAGCAGGTTGCTACTGTACTCGGTCTGGCATATATGTGATGGAACAAACTAACATATATGCAGACACTTGATGAAAGGCAATGTGTATCTCCATATCAAATAATTCTTTACCAGGCATTTGAGTACTTTACATTTTAGATTTTTTTGATTTACATTTTTTAGCGAAATAAGAATACATGTTAGAGGAATGTATGTTCACGTATCTAAAAGCTTAAGCAATATAGGTCAAAATAGTATCAATGTGTGAAACTATGTTTGTACCAAATACAAGGACATATAGTTTTACAGGGTAAACCCCATTAATGGCTGAGCGGCCCAAACATTACGCTTGTTCATGACTCCCGCGTGTTGCCGATTAAAATCCCAGCGCCAGATTAATGGGAAAACGTAACTGAACCGGTTTTTTTCCTGCTACTCCAATTTTCTCCTCCATCATCAGCCGGCTAGTTCATGATTTAGTTTTGATATGACAAAATTGATGAAAACGAAATTCCGAATACCAATGCGTGTAATTGAGAGGGCAATGTAGTTCATTCCATGATAGTGGTTTGTACATTTTTATCTATTGCTTTGTTGTTTTCTAATATGACATTGGACCATTATATTACGAAGATGTAATGACAGTGAATGATCTTTCTTTGCCAATATGCGCCTTTAAGTAATCATTCATTCATTCATTCATTTCATGATGGTGGTTCTTATTTCAACTGTGAATCCTCACCCAACTTTGGTCTGTTTTGTTCTGCTCAATCTCAAGCTTGCAGTAAGTCTGAGCGTTGTTTTCTGCATGAGGCCTGAATGATGATTTGAAGTTTGATGCCATTTCTTGGCTATTAGCGTTGTCAGTGTCACTGTTTCTGGCAGATTAGTAGCTTAGGATATCTCTGCCGTGGTGGACCTGGCCGCGGGCGCGTCAGCTGCGGCCCGCGAGAGAGCGAGAGACAGAGCGAGTAAATAGGCGGCCCGCGCATATACAAACAATTGCTGTGAGGCGCTGATAGCTGCAGTAGGAGTAAGAGGATGAGGGCGGGATAGACACATGTATTCTAACCCTGCCTGGCTCAGCCTCTCTCTCTCTCTCGCTAACACTTCTTACTCTACTATGAGACTTGTTACATACAACTGCATACCGCGCTACTCCCATCCGCCAGTCCCAGCTACACGTACAGGCGTCTCACACTCAGTGCTAGGTATCCGACAGCTCTGGAGGGACTAAGCTTCTTATGTACCTGTACGCATACACGTGAGTACTCAACATAGAATGTTATATACTGTAGAACAGGCAAAGTTCGCGAGTGCGTATATTTCCCGAATACGCGAACTGGCATCGCACTCGCGATCTTATCGCACGCGATCTATTGGGTCCTTTGTTACGCTATCCACCACTGGAGGTGATGGCGCGTCGGTCGGTGAATTTCAGTCTAGACGGTCGAGGCTGAAATGAAGAGAAATACGTTCAATAACTTCACAAAACTATTATAGTATGATACATTGGTAACTCATGAATAAGTTACCAATGTATCATATCATAATTCGCATACTACCTGTCGAATTTTAGGAATACCTATGCCGAGTATAGCTTTCTTACGAGAAGCAAGATGGCCGCCGTGATTGTACAATACAAATGGAGACGGCTGTTGCAATAGAAACAATTGATTAATTATCAATATACACATATGTGTATGTTGATAATTTTAGAATAATATACATGATAAAACGATAGTGATATAGTTCGTGTTGCAAATTGAATGTTTGCAAATGTACGGGTTTACAAGTTCAATTTACAGTTGGCGAGTAAACGGTAACATACCGGCATAACGTGATTCTCACTCGTAGCCGATCCGAGGCTGAACGAAGACAAACACATGCAATAACTTCACAAAATCATTATAATATGAATACATTGGTAACTTAAGAATAAGTCACCGAGGTATCATATTATAATTCGCATATTTACCTGTCCACATTTTGATGAAACTTGTGACAAGTTATGGCCGCAAGATGGCCGGCAAATTTCTACATTTTTTTAAATTATTGTTTGATTCAATAGGTGGCGCTGTAGAACTCGCTCGCTCGCGAAATAAAGTACACGCGAAAATCCAAAAAATCAGCTTTTCGCGAAATTTTTGTAGCGCGATATATACCTATTCTACAGTATATATATATATATATATATATATATATATATATATATATATATATATATATATATATATATATATATATATATATATATATATACCTTTCAGCATGATACAAAGTGTAAAGTACTTATCTGTGGACCTATTCACTAATTAGATATAGTCAGAAAAGATGATAGTAGTATGTCTTTCATAATGAGATACTATACAGCGGTGATATGCAACTTACGGCGATATTCCGCGGCCACCTCGCAGTAAGTAGTATTTAAATCTGAATTGCAATTCGTTGTCTGAATCGGATCTCGGAACCAAGGACCGCAAACCTTTAGTTGTATATGTTAACCCATTTACATTTGTGGAAAGCATAATTCCCTGGCAACTTTGTTAAAGCTCAGAAAAAAGGAATTTAAGATATCTGAAACTGTATGTTGTTCAACTCAAAAAGTAAAACAAAGTTCAGTCGTACATTCATAAAGATATTGTTTGAAGGCGATGACAATTCCAAGCAAGCAACTATTCATTATTGGCCTGATAGAATATGGGGTCATTGACGTTAGCATTTGATTAGGAGTATGGTTATAATACGCAGTGGAATCAGTTACGGTCTAGCCATATGTGGGTATCCTTATGTCATGTACCCGCATAACACTGGTTTAAAGGATCTACACTTATCCAGCCCTTCCTGTAAGTCCTTGTATGATCTAGTTGAGACTGAGAGGATCATATCTCATCTGGGCTAGGCTGATAACGAGTGGCAGTGTGTCAATTATTCCGTTTAGCAGCTTTTCTAACTTTTATGCATGTGATAGCTATATAACAACAGGTGTTACAATCAAATGTATGGTCTCTCTCTCTCTCTCTCTCTCTCTCTCTCTCTCTCTCTCTCTCTCTCTCTCACACACACACACACACACACACATATATATATATATATATATATATATATATATATATATATATTTATATATATGTATATATATATTTATTTATATATATATACACATTTATATATATATATATATATATATATATATATATATAGAGAGAGAGAGAGAGAGAGAGAGAGAGAGAGAGAGAGAGAGAGAGAGAGAGAGAGATAATATATCTATGTATATGTGTGCGCATTTGCCTTCAGTTCACCACGGGCCAATGATCTGCAATGAGAACTAAAGAGAAGAGTGTTATAATAATTCCCATAAGTGAAGGTCGACAGCTTACCTCCTAATCCATGCATTCGCTCAGTCACTAGAGAGTAGGTACTAGCCGTAATTGATAAGACAGTAACTATGTTAAGTTTGATTAAGGCTTTTGTAGCTGTTAGGATATGTTAATTGGTAGCTACAAATGAGAAAACAATCCCAATGGAGCTTATCACGTGATGCTATTGAGGTAAACCCTGTCCTATAGGAGGTGTTTCCCAAATCCAATCACTTGGTGAAAAGGTACTGCCACGGATCTTATCGAATTACCAGGTCTTTCCCCGTTATCTCTGGCCACTAATCTGATATTGCCTTCGACTTAATAGTTCCAATTCGATCTTTTGGGAAAATGGGGTTAGTACGTTTATTTAGTAAGAGTACGTTAGAGAACAACATTGCAAGGGATAAGCCACACAATGATGAAGTATGTATCAGGTACAATAAGCTATTAGCACTTGTTTTACCTCAAGTCATATGATTTGAATATAAATTATGTATCAGGTAGTATTTCATATACTGCCGGATTTATCAAATTGGTCTTGCTAATCACATTTAATGGAGACGTTTAGTGCTCATGGCCTGTGCTTGGTGAAAGGGCGTTGGGTACATATAGAACTATTGCAAGGACATGACAATTGGCGATACCTAGTGCAGCCATCTTGGCCAAAATCTTGGTGGTCAGTCGTACCATTGTGTCAAAGTATTCAACTTGTTAAATTGTGGATTTCAGGAGAAATCTATATCAGTTAGAAGCATACCATTCCTGGTTAACCCTTATGCTACTGGTTGCTAATTTGGCTATTACAAAATGATGCAAAAACGTGATAAATGACTGAAACCCTGGCACATGGGTACTGATCTGAGAGTACTCAGGATGAGCTTTCAAATTAATACCAACATGCCAGGGTTTAGATCGTTTCCACGATTCGTTGCGTCCTTTTGTTTGTACAAGAGTAGCCTCAGCATGGGAAGGGTTAAGTGAGATAGTATATTGGCTGACGAAGACTTGGTATCAAAATGTATAATGTAATATTGATATGTAACGTATTTCAGTACCAGGTTTGTTTTTTGGAATAATGCGGAAGCATATGTACAGTGCCGATAGTTAATTCCTGCACTAGATGCGTGGTCAGTCCGGGCATGACACACGACCGAGTACTCAATTGCCACTCAGTTTCCTGGGCATAGATGACCTCACAACTGAACGTAATCTTGGTTCGTAGGCTACGTTGGTCATTGATATTCATGGTTATTTTTGACATGTTATCCATGGGTGTTTGTACAACCAGGCACTTGTAGACGTCCGGTCGACTGGTGCAGGATTTAATGGATGCACTGTATTTGAGCAAATTCGGGTTAGTGGAGACTTCTCCGGACTGGATCACTGGTACATCCCAGTGCAGTCAATAAAACATACAATACAATACAATACTCGGTCATTGTTCTTTACCTCACTGCCACTCGCTCCCTCAGTGGACATGAAACGTTCGATACGTTTACAAGTCCTTGATTGACCCTGCTTTCAGAATTGTCCAATGTGCGAGAGTGCTTGTGTATTTGTGCAAATCGGATGGCGGAAGGGGAAGTTAGCTAGTGAGAGACGTGTCGGTCTTGCTGCTACCCCTAATGTAGTGTTCTTGCCCTAAAGAGATTTTTGCATGTCTAAGTACGGTCATTTCAATCCGTTATTACCGTTAACTGTTATGTGGTCACTGATAATCGTGGCCTAATAGTCTTAAGGCTGCGATCATAAAACGGTCACTCACATTAGCACTCGACGAAATGCATACCTACTTATGACAATAGAGGTAGAAAATGGTCAATTAGTATAAGACCTACTATTTAGGTACCGTGCCCCTTTGACACTTCGTGATGCTGACTTTTCTTCACATCGTGGGTCATGTAACCTGAGATATATTTAGTAACAGGATGAACCCCCATCTCTCTCTCTCTCTCTCTCTCTCTCTCTCTCTCTCTCTCTCTCTCTCTCTCTCTCTCTCTCTCTCTCTCTCTGTTTATTTTTAAGACGGATCTGGGTTTTTATAGCTACCGCGCCAATCTGCTACTGAGGATCCAGTGGATTCTCATATCAAATTAAGATCTCACGCCTGAGAGCAGTGCGAAATACTGGCTTGTCACATATCTGCCTAGAGGCGAAAATAGATTACCAAAATCCAAAACTGTCTAGCGAAGTTCATTGACTATACAATAAACGGATAATGATACGGTTTCATTTCATTGGAATCTCTACATGTACATCATCGCATGTGATGTTTACTTCTCAATTCCTATAGAGGGGATGGATAAATAACATGTGCCATCTTCAACATATCAACATCGCACATTTTCTAAGAGAGGATTCAGGTAGTCTGCCATTCTTTCCGTTCTAGGTTAATTCCTGGCTTGACAATTGATAAAACAGGTGCGAAATTGGGGATACACGCAAAAAACACCGACTAACTCCGAGTTACGGGCAATTTTCTGCCATGCCACAAACACACTAGACTTATCGGCCATGTGTGCTCCTGTGTTATAGCTTAATTCCTGACTTGGCAATGGATAATACAGGTGTGAAATGAGAATGCGTAATACACTAGACTTATCGGCCATGGGGGCTGCCGTGTTCTAGGTTAATCTATGATTTGGCAATGGATAGTGTCGGAGCGAAATGGGGGTTACTCGAATAAAAACACTGACTTACGCCAAGCCACTGGTAGTTTTCTGCCATGCCACATGATACACTAGACGTATTGGCCATAGGGGCTGCTGCGGAGCTGCAATAAGGCAGCATATTAAGAGATATCTACATGTAGTAATTGGAGATCTGGAATAATAGTGAGCTAACTAGCCTTAATCCTTCGTTTATAGCCATTTAGCAGTCACGTAAATGGTCCATGTCTCCACGCATTAGGTGCTCACAGCCCCTGATAATTCACGACTTATCAATCAGACGAACATAACTGCCATGTGCTTTACGCTGACCCAGTCCTAATGACCACTATGCTAGATCACTGTATTAGATCATGTTAATCCTGAGTACAGCAACAGATTATAGCACAGTCTAGCACAGTAAAAGCACTGCATAAACTTAGCCAAAGGAAACCACATATGTTAAAGATAGATTAGATTAGCTATTATAATATCGGAAACTAACTTGTATGCAGTCACTGAGACTTCTTTGGATAGGATATGTACATATTTCTAAACTATTTTGCTTTTATCATAAGTTACCATTATTATCATTATTATTATTATTATTATTATTATTATTATTATTATTATTATTATTATTATCATTATTATGATCATTATTGTTATTATTATCATTAGTAGTAGTAGTAGTAGTAGTAGTAGTAGTAGTAGTAGTAGTAGTAGTAGTAGTAGTAGTAGTAGTAGTAGAAGATGAAGAAGTAGTAGTGGTAGTATTATCATTATTAATATTATTATTATTATCATTATTATTATTATTATCATCATCAATAGTAGTAGTAGTAGTAGTAGTAGTATCAGTATTATTATCATTATTATTATTATTATCATTATTATTATTATTATTATTGTTATATCATTATTATTATCAGTAGTAGTAGAAGTAAAATGTGTTCATAACCAATGTTATAGTTCCATCACTATGCATTTGAACTATAAACTAATGTGATGGTTTTCACATATATGTACAGCTGCAAAAATCGATTGGCCTCAGTCAACCGAGTGCATACTTATTCACACTGACAATCTATTAGTTACGAAATCCATTTAGATGAATGAACTGGTGTTTCCTATAATCAATCTGAGGTCCATCACACATTCCCCTTTAGACACTATATCTGAAGCTGTTAAATAAATGAATTGCCAGCCATTCCTATTGGGGTTTGTGGCTAAAGGTTATGGGGTTGAGTTGGGTTGTGATGTGATACCACTACAATGTAGGTATCAATACTGTATATGGGACCTCTATGTACTTTACAATTACCACGGATCATTTTGAGATGATGGGGGCTGACCCTATGGTCGATTGTTCTAACCCAGGAAGTAAACATTGACACCCTTTCCCATTGGGATTTGTGGCTAAAGGTGGGGTTTATTGGGATTGTGATGTGATACCACTACATGTAGGTATCAATAAATGTATATGGGCCCTCTATGTACATTACCCAGGATCATTTTGGTGTGATGGGGCCTGACCCTATTGTCGAGTGGTCTAATCCATGAAGTAAACATTGCTACTCTTTCCTATGGGAGTTGTGGCTTAAGGTTGTGGGGTCGAGTGGGGTTTCGATGTGAAACCACTAGGTATCAGTAATATATATTGGACCTCCATACACATCACCCTGTGAGGATCATTTTGAGGTGATGTGGACTGACCCTATAGTCGATCGGTCTAATCCATGAAGTAAGCAATGTCCCATTGCCACGGACCACAGAATATCTAAAGTGTGTTAAGATATTTCAATAGAATCAATAAATAGATATTTGATGGTACGTTGTTGTCACTATTGGATTTAACACTTTCTCTTCAATAAAATTTTAGATATTTCTAGAAATGATGAGTTCACCTTTCATCTGTCAGTGAGACCATTGTGTACTTCGGATGCAAATTGGTTTAGCTGTAAGAAGGGGTAGATTAATTTGCAAATGGTCATATTTGCATATTTTTATTTATATATTTTAAGGCATTCATGGTAATTTGTTCCATCACATACATGCATATGCCAGTGTACTAGGAAGCGGCTGGTATACATCACGACACATTACCTGTACACGATCCGCATTTTGTGAATATATGATGATACTGAGTGATCCAACAAGAACATAAAAATCATCTGTTTTACAGAGAATTATCAAATACTATATGAAGGGGTAAGGGAGATGATTCAATGTTTTTATCGGAGGGAGGGAGGGTGTGTGTCTTTCCCATTGGGCCATAACTGTAAGCGTGTAGGTGTCCTGGGCCTCTCTATAGACGGACCTCGTCCATAGTCCCCGCTTCCTCGCCATCCGTCATTGTCACGTCACGGGAGCGGGCCTAATGATAGGGCGCACAATGCCCGCCCCGCAACAATCCTCGCAACTTCCTTAATGAGCGCCCCGGCCCACAGAATACCAGCTACGCGCGCGCTGCTCTTTCATGCTTCGCATCGACCCACTCATTGATCCCGCTACCAGCGCCATCTATGGGCTCTTTTGTGCATTCTCCAGGCAGCTGTGAATTTGTTAAGCGGAATAAGGAGGAGAATTCAGAGGAGGTTTATTTGGTGAATGAATGAGGAGGCAGATAGGAGCATTTGGTTAGGAGTTAAGGACCATGAGAAGATGATGTGATCGTCAGTGGGATCATACATAGGATTATGATCACGTCTTGATCTGACAGCGATCAGGACAGACAGTTACTAACAGAGGTAACCTGTTGGGAGGCGAGGTGAGTGGCACTGCAGCCCGGTAACCAACAGACTGTAGGAGTACACATGTCACACGACATCACGGATTCTCTACCAGGTAAGAGACACGTACAGTATATGACACCACTCATGTACCCGAGATTTAAGGGGTAGACATACCACACGGACTGACGTATCTTACACCAAGTTAAAGATTTGAGAGTATATCCCACCGGTCTGGTAATTGGGACATCAGGAGTTGACAGGTCATATGAGCTCACGAATCTTCCACCATATTACATATACTGACACTAAATTATATCACCAACGTCCTCGGGTCCCCAAAAGTGTACAGGTCAGATGAGCTCACGGATCCTCCACCACGTTACAGACACTAACAGTGTATCGTACCAATCAGGTTCTTGGGACCCCAGATTAAGACCTGTCACATGAACACACGGATCGTCTGTCAGGTTACAGACACTAACAGTATATTACACCACTGAGGTCCTCGGACTCGTCACATGAGCTCATGGTTCCTCCACCAGGTTACAGACACTAACAATATAGTTTACCACTCAGGCCCTCGAGACACCATAAATAGACAGGTCACATGAGCTCACGGATCCTCCACCAGGTTACAGACAGCAAGTACATAGTATACCAGTCTGGTCCTTGGGATCCCTGAAGTAGACAGGTCACATGAGCTCACGGTTCCTCCACCACGTTACAGACACTAACAGTATAGTACACCAGTCTGGTCCTTGGGATCCCTGAAGTAGACAGGTCACATGAGCTCACGGATCCTCCACCAGGTCACAGACACTAACAGTATATTACACCGCTCAGGTCCTCAGGGAGCAATTGCTCAGCTGAGACAAGATTTAGGCGGGACTTGGAGACGACAGAAAAAAGGCTTACACGGTTTGAACACGGCTTCTCCGCCAATCTCCTACCGCTAGCTGCACTGCCACAATTAAGTCACTCTGAATCGCCATCCATCTCCACACACTAAAAGGACACTAAAACACTGTGGCCCGCAGGGAGCACTGGGCCAGGTATAGTGGAGACAGGCGTGCATTTGAGGCGGACAGCAGGGGAGGTTTATACAAGTGGAACACGGATTCTCCACTAAACTTTGGCCCCCCTCCGGCACACTTTAAGAATCTCAGCAGGCAGTAAACGGGGTAAGTATTAGTCAGTAAAGTATAGGGAGGGGAAAACATGGTAAATATGTCACCAGGGCATGTTTTGAATGGCAATAAATCATGGCCCAACAGGTAATTGTACCTACGATATTCCCCGATGAATAATGGCATATCTATAGTCGATGGCGTCAGGCGACGTGAAGTGATTCATGCGTAGAGTTTTCTAAATATTTTTGGATCTAGCATACTTTTGGAAAAGACAAATACAGGAGGATTCCACAAAAAAAAATCAAGATCTTTTTTTAATTAGGTTCGGATTTACATTCACTTTTCACTGTTTTGAAATTTATTTGGCCGGAAAGACGTCACCAGTACACTTATACCGTTTTCCAGCAGTATTTGCAGAGATGGGTTCCTAATTGAAGGTATCCGATGTTGGATACACTGGACACAATCAACTGGTCAAATCATAGTGATTGGCTAAAAATCCGCACTTTCCAAATATTCGATATTTTTGAATGGAATGATTATGTACATATATGTATATATATATATATATATATATATATATATATATATATATATATATATATATATATATATATATATATATATATATTATATATATATATATATATATATATATATATATATATATATATATATATATTATATATATATATATATATATATATATATATATATATATATATATATAATATATATATATATATATATATATATATATATATATATACGTGTCTGTTAGCATTCTGCCTAGCTTAGGTACTACATTGACAGAGCGATCCTTAATTTCTAATACTAGTTGTTCTCAATTGATGAGTATTATCTGAAGGTATAAGTGGGAATTGGGTTACTCTCAGGGTATTGGCTTTTCCGATATCTATACCCACTTAACCACGGCACTGCTGATTGAGT
This sequence comes from Maea johnstoni, assembly GCA_963942565.1. NCBI lineage: Eukaryota > Metazoa > Annelida > Polychaeta > Spionida > Magelonidae > Maea > Maea johnstoni. The sequence goes on along the minus strand of OZ012689.1, from coordinate 16,458,316 downwards.
CTGCCATTGTTTGTATTCTCAAGCACCTTAGTATAGCAGGAGAATTCCAATGGAATTCCTACTATATGTGTACATGTTTCATTGTGCTGGCTACTTGCATTAGTATAAGGGTCCTACCCCGTCTGATAGCTGATATGTCTAGCTAAGATGGACGTCCTACTATATGTATATGTGTACATATTACATTTTGCCGGCTACTTACTTTAGTATGAGGGGCCTACCCTGATTGCTGATCGGTCTAGCTAAGATGGACATCCTACTACATATTCACACATTACATTCTGCCGGCTACTTGCTTCAGTATAAGGGGCCTGCCCTGATAGCTGATCGGTCTAGCTAAGTTCGATTTTATATATATATATATATATATATATATATATATATATATATATATATATATATATATATATATATATATATATATATAATATATATATATATATATATATATATATGTATATATATATGTGTGTGTATGTAAGTATCTATGTATGTACATGTAGATATGTATGTATTATGTGTGGCGGTATGTGTGTGTTTCATCGACTGTGGTGTTATCTACATTGCAGTATTAGATCACTAGGTCCTTGGGTCAACCCTTTCCTGTGTAGGTCTCTCTTATCATGTACATTTCACTTATTTGGACATGTCTGTTCGTCTCCCCCACGCCCCCTATTTTGCTTGATTGGGCCCCTGATTAAAGACTGAGAACAACAACTGTAGAGTAGAGCAGCCTGCCTGCCTGTTGTCACCAGGATTACCCTGTGCAATTGATGAATAGATGGCCTACATGAAAAAGACTTACGTACGGCCAGCAAGATTGATCAGATCAGAGAGAGAGAGACACTAACGATATCAAATAGTGCAGTATGGAAAATCCGAATCTGCAATACCGCAAACAATAGATCCATTGTTCTCCAAGGCTTTGATGAGGTCCTTAAGCAGTGTGTGCATTAGAGGTTCGACCCCCAATCTTCTCAGAACGGGACAGCATCTGAAGGGTGCCACTTTGGAGCGGGCAACGAGACCCAACAATTACGGGGGCACTTTTATGAATTGGATTTGTAATTCCTTATGATTAGGAGAGCAGACAGATGGACCGCCTTCGGTAATTGATGAGTACAAAAGGTTTTTCAAGTCATTGTTCCAGCGCAGTTTATAACGCATAATATGCAGGCTTATAATGTCTCCGCTACTATATAGTTTTTGCGCGGTTGCGAAAACCGGTCATTAAGGTATTCTCTCTATATATCGAGCGTTGGTTTAATGATAGTGCATAGGTTATGGATTGACGTATCTCCGTCTGAGACGAAGCACGTTTCTCTTGATACTCTCATGCCATGGGTGGTTGCAAAACCAGCTCTTCCAATCACAGATAGTGCAGCAAACAGACTTATGTTCATGTAAAATTGCATTGTATTCTATTGTATGTTTATTGACTAATATTACTGTACACACACATAGCATATGCAAATTAAACAAAGGTTGTAACAGAACGTAACACTTTGTAACGTAACATAATAAACTAAAGACATAAACGAAATGAAATGAACAGAAATATAACAGCGGAAAACCGTACGCGGACAATAGTGGTAAAATATAACGACAATGACACAGGGAAAACGCCCAGATAAAACGTGTCTAACTCGGACCCGCCTAACAAGGATTTCCGTATACCTCGGATTAAGGCGTTTGTTTTCTTCAATCACTACCCATTTAACCAAACGTACACTTAGGATGGACTTTGCTGTAAGGTTCCGAATTAGAACACAATTCAAACTTCAACAACGTCTGCTCATTTTTACATAGTGGTTCTGTATTTACGAATAGTTGCTGACCATGTAATCATGGGTAAATATATCCCGGAATGGTACTTCTATGACATGCTACCAATATGGAAAGGCCTCCTGCGAGCTCGTGTCAATCATGTACCTGCGATTCTATCAGGGGTAGGAAGGGCGTCGGCTAGTCGGAATGGGTCCCACCCCTCCCTGATACCAGATTGCATTTCTGTGTTTGTACAAAAAGACACAAGTCGCTCTATATCACCGCTTAATAGCATTATGCAAGACCTGTAATACATGACCATAACCCATCATTGATACAATATATAACATTGGTGGGATATTGGTAGTTGCGATGGTAACACAACCAGTGCTAGCTCATAGTTGTATGAACACCCTAGCTATGTATCTTGAATAACGTTATGATGTTATACTAAAAAATGTCAGAGTTACAAGGCCTGTTGGAGGCTAATGTTTAAGTCAAATTCAAGAGATGACTTAAGGTGCATCCATACACTCGGTTAACAAAGTATGTGACTGAGATGTATTTAATGTTAAATGTTTTGGTTTTTTCTTTTCTTATTTATTTCCCTCTGTGTATAAGTTTTACTATATTTTCAACACATCCCCTGTTCTGGGTGTATTATTGTATATTTGTATTTATGATATGATTTTGTAACTATATATGTTACAGACAATAAACATATTATTATTATTATTATTATTACATACTAAATTCTAAATTTTGTTTCTTCTGTTATTAATTACTCATGTTCGCAAAACTCGTTATGTAATGGAATGAATTTCTTATTACATATGAAAAAAGCAGCCAAAAAGATTCAGTCATCCATTCATTCATTGATCAATGTCTTTTCCTCAGCATTGATTTCCATGACATTGTTGTGTTACATTGCAGCACTGTAACTGGGTTATCAGGCTATCAGGAAATGATGCCATTAGACCGTCTACCCTAAGAATGTGAACACTGCTCAAGTTTAATTAATCGTGAATTTAAAATTAGCGCTATAATGTACAGGTATGCTTGGAGGGGGTTATCCCCTCACGTAAACGTGACGTAATCTGGAAGCTTCAATTATTAATCGAGAACATTTCTGTATTTCGACCCAGACCCATACAGGTACTGCTTCGTAGCGGCTGTGCAGGTATTGACGCTATCGTTGATAATTGAATATATATATATATAATATATA
>OZ012689.1:16452234-16455121 GCA_963942565.1 Maea johnstoni | reverse complement strand
CATTTGTTTTCCACCTCGTTCCATATCATTTCATTTGCATCCATCCATATTACGCATATGGAAGAGATATAAGTGCATGAGGGTAATATCAAACATGTGCGGCGAATAAACATTGGCCTTGACTGCGTTCAAGCATTATAGAGGTAGTTTACGGGGTAGTATTGGGCGACACATGTTGCATTGCTTCCTCAGAACTATGGGTTTATAACACGGAATATTACTGCTAATTTCATAAAGCAACATCTATCTCTACACACGGTATAGTACTGATGTATGCTTCTAGAGGTACATTAGTGACATTCAGTGGCATACGTTTCCAAAAGCTTCACATTGATAGGCAGCATTTTGGCATACTGCCATTTATTGTTATCCATTTATCTGTTGGTTTATACCGTGGCAAACATACACAAACTCAAGGAATGAATCATTAAGTCTCACTTAAATAACATTTATATATGAAGGATGTACACACACACACATACACAAATAAAATACAATCTAAACGCAATGTATACGTATATTTATATATGTGCATGTATGTATGTATGTATGTATGTCAGTATATATATATATATATATATATATATATATATATATATATATATATATATATATATATATATATATATATATATATATATATATATAGACATACATTCATCCATACATACATACATACATATGTATAAATATACGTATTTATTGCGTATAGATTGTGGACCGTCAAATATTTCTTGGCCTAGTTTATCCAGTACTACACGATTTAAAGGACCATCTATATACACCAAAAGTACAATACTACGATCATCTTTTGAATAGACCGTCAGAATATTTCGTTGTATTAATGTACCTAGTGTATTCCTATATACGACTAGGGAATGCTTCCTTGGCGGAGCGGTCTAATGTATTGCGCACAAATTGCATGCTGTGCCTTACCAATGTATAGCTTTGTGCACGGTGTTCGAATATCACTTAAGGCATCTTAGAATAACGGAAGTGACCAGAGATTATTTTTTAGTTCTCCCAGAATCCCAGTATCTTGTATCACTACGTATACCGTGGAAAACTTCTATCTTATGTGGACACCCATCGGAATTTGGAATTTTGGTTTTTCGTTACTTTAGTCGCGACTAGCCAGTTGTAACTGTTTGGGAAAACCGGAGTATCCGGTAATATCAACAGCCTAACCCAGGCCAAGTCAACTTTCTAACATGCCCTGCCGAACTTCGAAACCAGGCAGTGGTGAGGGTCGGCTACTAGTCAGTGGCAACTCCTTAGACCACACGGCCATCCGGACTGGCCCTTCGATTGGTCAGAAGTATCCAGTTTTCATAATGTCTTTCGAGACTGCGCTATTCTGGGATGCACACATTCAAAAATATCTAGCACACATTAGGTGTACATACCTATTTGAACGCAAGTTCTTTTTCAACGAAAAGGATAATCATCATCAGAAGGCAAAGGTGTTTAGAATGCAGTTTTTATAAATGTTTATCACCGTGACCAAAACATCCGCTTCGTTTATAAACCGGACACTTGAGGTTGTTTAGAACAGTATTAACACGTAGGAGAGTGTAAGGATGAGCAGGAGGCACCAGGTCTCTATCATATACCCAGGACGTCACGACAAACAGGAGATAGAATGACAATGTATTACGTATGCAAGAGAGTGGTCATATAACTTAAAAGTGCAAGGTATTAGGCCCGAACATATGTAGAAAATCAAAGCCATGCATCTCTTACTCAGATTTTATCAAAAATAAATATTAACATTGGTCCACTGGTAAACTTTCAATTAGGGGAAATCTAAACTATGACCCTGCAGACAACATATGATATGTAAAGTACGCACAATTGTATATTAAATGCCTATCATGCCAATATATAAACAATATTCATGTCTATGATACAATAAAAGTTGTACAAAAGCTATCAACTAGTTGCAATGAGGTACAGAGTACATCGACATAACTTGGATAAACGAGAGCATTTTTTGGCAAAAACGAGATCGCTGCGATGTTTCGACCATTCTCTCATATCGCTCCTCTGTCTAATTAAACAGGTTTTAATAAGCCTGGAGAAGATTTGTGTGAAATCGGCCTACTCCTCCCTGTGCCCCTCGAGCTCCCAGGGGTCTCGGCGCCCACCGTAGATCAGCCCTAACTGCCTTCCACCATTGGCACCGCTGCCCGGGCGCCTCCTATATGTCTCCCCTGATAACACATAAATCACGCACGCTCAGGCGTCGAGCTATCGACCCCTAGCCCTATCTACCACTATCTTAATACCACCCTCGCAGGTCGCCTATTGTGGAATTAGATTTGCTATTGAGCGATGGCCAGGATGTGTTTTGGGCTATCAGTAATTTGGGTTGGATTCGTTTCACCGCCGCCGGCTAAGCCTCAATGCACCGCTTGACCCGTTTGACTCTACGCGGTACATCACGAACGGGTTGCGGTGAAATTGTTCTAGAGGCGGTATATTTGTCATAGCAAGTCAACAGGTGTTTGAATATATTGTCCGAGTGGCCTGGATGATCTGCAGATATACCATTCCAACGTTAACGCACAATGACCTTTTGTAGTGTTTGTATAGTGACTGCCTGGTAGCTTATAACTCGTAGTCTATCGGCCAAATCCTCAAAAGGCTCTCTAAAATGAGAGTTTAATTAACCCACCGAGTAGCTCTATTGTCTTGGAGTCTAAAGAAAGGGGAGTATCTGGTATATATGAAAGTACCGTGAAACCATTTGGGGACACGCTCAGATTGTTCATGGAACCGCCCCAGGATTAGCTTGGTGACTATTTTTAATCACACGTAAAAGAATTATGTTTCACACATCCAGATATAACGCAATGTTACTGAAAGTATTTTGATTTGTTATAGT
>OZ012689.1:16439734-16449734 GCA_963942565.1 Maea johnstoni | reverse complement strand
GTCATCCATGCCCTGGAAACTGGGTGGCCATCGGGGTTCGGTCGTGTATTATGGCCGGGCTGCTCAGCCATTCTGTAAGTGCAGGAATTAAATGACGGCACTGTACAAGGAGGTTGCTACTGTACTCAGTATGGCATATATGTGATGGAACAAACTAACATATATGCAGACACTTGATGAAAGGCAATGTGTATCTCCATATCAAATAATTTTTACCAGGCATTTGAGTACTTTACATTTTAGATTTTTTATTTACATTTTTTTAGCGAAATAAGAATACATGTTAGAGGAATGTATGTTCACGTATCTAAAAGCTTAAGCAATATAGGTCAAAATAATATCTATGTGTGAAACTATATTTGTACCAAATACAGAGACATAAAGTTTTACAGGGTAAACCCCATTAATGGCTGAGTGGCCCGAACATTACGCTTGTTTATGACTACCGCGTGTTGCCGATTAAAATCCCAGCGCCAGATTTTTTGAAAAATGTAACAGAAACGGGGTTAGTCGGTGGTTTTCCCGGCGACTCCAATATACTACTCCTTTATCGACTGGCTAGTCCATGATTAAGCTTTTATATGACAAAATTGACGAAAACGAAACTCTGAATCCCAATGCGTGTAATCAAAAGTGCAATATGATTCATTCCTTGATAGTGGTGTGAACATATTCATTTATTCATTGCTTTGTTGTTGTTTTCTACAATAACAAAGGACCATTTTTGTACAAAGATTGTATTGCACTAAATGGCCTGTGTGTGTCGATGTGCCTTTAAGAAAGCATTCATTCATTTATCCCATGATAGTGGTTCTTATTTCAACTGTGAATCCTCACACAACTTTGGTCTGTTTTGTTCTGCTCAATCTTAAGCGTGCAGTAAGTCTGAGCGTTGTTTTCTGCGTGAGGCCTCAATGGTGATTTGAAGTTTGATGCCATTTCTTGGCTATTAGCGTTGTCAGTGTCACTGTTTCTGGCAGATTAGTAGCTGAGGATATCTCTGCCGTGGTGGACCTGGCCGCGGGCGCGTCAGCTGCGGCCCCGGAGAGAGAGAGAGACAGAGCGAGTAAATAGGCGGCCCGCGCATATACAAACAATTGCTGTGAGGCGCTGATAGCTGCAGTAGGAGTAAGAGGATGAGGGCGGGATAGACACGTGTATTCTAACCCTGCCTGCTTCAGCCTCTCTCTCTCGCCAACACTTCTTACTCTACTATGAGACTTGTTACATACAACTGCATACCGCGCTACTCCTCTCCGCCAGTCCCAGCTACATCAGTACAGGCGGCTCACACTCAGTGCTAGGTATCCGTCAGCTCTGGAGGGACTAAGCTTCGTATGTACCTGTACGCATACACGTGAGTACTCAACATAGAATGATATATATATATATATATATATATATATATATATATATATATATATATATATATATATATATACACTGTAAAAAGTATATGTAAACGTTTACCCTATTTGGGTGCAACTGAGCTGCACCCGATTTGGGTAAACGTTTACCCTGACATATGTGTACCAGGTTAACATTTCCGACTTCAATGGCAGTGCAGGTAAACCTTTCCCTGCCTAGGGTTAGATGCAACCTGATAATATCGGATGGGGTTAATATTTATTTCGGGGGGAGGGTTCATTATTGTGATGCATGACCTTTTCAACATACTAATATCGAGTACGCTATGAGGTACATAAAACATACATCTACAATAGAAATGCCACGGCAGTCCGGTTATCAATATGTACATGTATATTCTTTTTTGTCTAAACATGGCTTATACAGTTCTTTTCCTGCATGTTTTCTTCTCCTATCTTCCTCTTCTTCTTCCTCTTCTCCTTTATTACAAAATGTTGTTGCTGGGTGTACGACTCCTGTTTTTACGTTTAGACACTGAAACATGCTATGGATATGATTTCACTCTAATTATGCGAGACTTTAAGATTATATCTCTCTACACCATAAAATCCTTCTACGGTAAATGCTGAAGCGTGGTTACGTGTACTAACTCATGGCAGTGCATGTTCTATACGTCGGGAAAACACACCAAGTATAATTGTAAAGAATTCCAATGTTTCAAACAACATTTGTCACTTACTGTTCGAAGATGTCTATAAAAACAGAGACAATATTCCTGCAAAGTGTATCCAAAACTTCTCAGTACAGCCCTGACAATCCAACCTCAAACTGCCCGCCACAACTTGGTAACTTAAAGCTGTTATCTGGGTCACTGATAAGTGTCGTTTCTTTGTCTGAGGTCATCACCATGTCTAATTGAACATGTGGTCTTTGGTTGGTGTATCGAATCCTCAAGTAAACGTTTACCCAAGAAGGTAAACGTTTACCCAAGAAGGTAAACGTATTACTATGACATTCACTGGAATGGGTAAACCTTAACTTAAAAGGTTTAGGTTCACTGAAAAATGTTGAACGTTCTCTGATTGAGGTGAACCTTAACATTTCAAGCGGGTAATCATTTATCAATGAAAATATATTTGGGAAGATGTTCACCCAGTAATAACTAATTAGTGCAATGTTCACCCAAATTATGCAAAGGTTAATCCTTTTCAGATCAATGTAACTCCAAACTAGTTGAATCTTTACCGAACCTTCTTACAGTGTATATATATATATATATATATATATATATATATATATATATATATATATATATATATATATATATATATATATATATATATATATATATATATATATATATATATATACCTTTCAGCATGATACAAAGTGTAAAGTACTTATCTGTGGATCTATTCACTAATTAGATATAGTCAGAAAAGATGAGAGTATTATGTCTTTCATAATGAGATACTATACAACGGTGATATGCAACTTACGGCGATATTCCGCGGTCACCTCGCAGTAAGTAGTAATTAAATCTAAATTGCAATTCGTTGTCTGAATCGGATCTAGGAACCAAGACCGCAAACCTTTGGTTGTATATGTTAACCCATTTACATTTGTGGAAAGCATAATTCCCTGGCAACTTTGTTAAAGCTCAGAAAAAAGGAATTTAAGATATCTGAAACTATATGTTGTTCAACTCAAAAAGTAAAACAACGTTCTGTCGTACATTCATAAAGATATTGTTTGAAGGCGATGACAATTCCAAGCAAGCAACTATTCATTATTGGCCTGATAGAATATGGGGTCATTGACATTAGAATTTGATTAGGAGTATGGTTATAATACGCAGTGGATATCAGTTACGGTCTAGCCATATGTGGGTATCCTTATGTCATGTACCCGCATAACACTGGTTTAAAGGATCTACACTTATCCAGCCCTTCCTGTAAGTCTTTGTATGATCTAGTTGAGACTGAGAGGATCCCATCTCATCTGGGCTAGGCGGATAACGAGTGGCAGTGTGTCAATTATTCCGTTTGGCAGCTTTTCTAACTTTTATGCATGTGATAGCTATATAACAACAGGTGTTACAATCAAATATATGCTCTCTCTCTCTCTCTCTCTCTCTCTCTCTCTCTCTCTCTCTCTCTCTCTCTCACACACACACACCCACACATATATATATATACATTTATTTATATATATATATATATATATATATATATATATATACATACATATATAAATATGTATATATATATATATATGTATTTATATATATATATACATACACATTTATATATATATATAAATATATATATATATATATATATATATATATATATATATATATATGTATATATATATATATATATTATATATATATAGAGAGAGAGAGAGAGAGAGAGAGAGAGAGAGAGAGAGAGAGAGAGAGAGAGAGAGAGAAGAGAGAGAGAGAGAGAGAGAGAGAGAGAGAGAGAGAGAGAATACATCTATGTATATTATGTGTGTGCGTTTGCCTTCAGTTCACCACGGGCCAATGATCTGCAATAAGAACTAAGGAGAAGAGTGTTATAATAATTCCCATAAGTGAAGGTCGACAGCTTACCTCCTAATCCATGCATTCGCTCAGTCACTAGAGAGTAGGTACCAGCCGTAATTGATAAGACAGTAACTATGTTAAGTTTGATTAAGGCTTCCGTAGCTGTTAGGATATGTTAATTGGTAGCTACAAATGAGAAAACAATCCCAATGGAGCTTATCACGTGATGCAATTGAGGTAAACCCTGTCCTGTAGGGGGTGTTTCCTAAATTCAATCACGTGGTGAAAAGGTACTGCCACGGATCTTATCGAATTACCATGTCTTTCCCCGTTATCTTTGGCCACTAATCTGATATTACCTTCGACTTAATAGTTCAAATTCGATTTTTCTGGGAAAATGGGGTTAGTACGTTTAATTAGTAAGAGTATGTTAGAGAACAACATTGTAAGGGATAAGCCACACAATGATGGAGTATGTATCAGGTACAATAAGCTATTAGCGCTTGTTTTACCTTAAGTCATATGATTTGAATATCAATTATGTATCAGGTAGTATTTCATATACTGCCGGATTTATCAAATTGGTCTTGCTAATCACATTATGGAGACGTTTAGTGCTCATGGCCTGTGCTTGGTGAAAGGGCGTTGGGTACAAGTAGAACTATTGCAAGGACATGACAATTGGCGATACCTAGTGCAGCCATCTTGGCCAAAATCTTGGTCGTCAGTAAAGGTAAAGGTATTCGGTTTATAGTCTTGTATCCACCGAAGTGCTCACACGACCTTCCTCCCCTAGCAGGCACTGTACATACAGAAACCATTTCAATCCCCCGGGGGATATTCCAGAGCAACTGGCAGCATATAGCGCACACACTCTAAGCACTGCCTTATTTATGCTAGGTACCCATTTTGCAGCTGGGTAGACTGAAGCAATATGGAATAAACTGTTTTGCCCAAAAACGACCAAAGTGCCCGGAGTGGCGGGGAATCGAACCAGCGACCCTCTGATTACTAGTCCGACACCTAACCAACTGAGCTACTTTGTCCCCATACGTCAGTGATACCATTGTGTTAAAGTATTCAACTTGTTAAATTGTGGATTTCAGGAGAAATCTATATCAGTTAGAAGCATACCATTTCTGGTTAACCCTTATGCTACTGGTGGCTAATTTGGCTATTACAAAATGATGCAAAAACGTAATAAATGACTGAAACCCTGGCACATGGGTACTGATATGAGAGTACTCAGGATGAGCTTTCAAATTAATACCAACATGCCAGGGTTTAGATCGTTTCCACGATTCTTTGCGTCCTTTTGCTGTGTACAAGAGTAGCCTCAGCATGGGAAGGGTGAAGTGAGATAGTATATTGGCTGACGAAGACTTGGTATCAAAATGTATAATGTAATATTGATATGTAACGTATTTCAGTACCAAGTTTGTTCTTTGGAATAATGCGGAAGTATATGTACAGTGCCGATAGTTAATTCCTGCACTAGATGCGTGGTCAGTCCGGGCATGATACACGACCGCGTACTCAATTGCCACTCAGTTTCCTGGCCATAGATGACCTCACAACTGAACGTAACCTTGGTTCGTAGGCTACGTTGGTCATTGATATTCATGGTTATTTTTGACATGTTATCCATGGGTGTTTGTACAACCAGGCACTTGTAGATGTCCGGTCGACTGGTGCAGAATTTAATGGATGCACTGTATTTGAGCAAATTCGGGTTAGTGGAGACTTCTCCGGACTAAATAACTCGGTCATTTTCTTTGCTTCACTGTCGCTCTCTGCCTCAGTGGACATGAAACGTTCGATACGTTTACAAGTACTTGAATGACCCTGCTGCTTTCAGAATTGCCGAATGTGCGAGAGTGTTTGTGTATTTTGGCAAATTGGATGGCGGAAGGGGAAGTTAGCTAGTGAGAGACGTGTCGGTCTTACTGCTACCCCTAATGTAGTGTTCTTGCCCTGAAGAGATGTTTGCATGTCTAAGTACGGTCATTTCCATCCGTTATCACTGATAATCGTGGCCTAATAGTCTTAAGGCTGCGATCATAAAACGGTCACTCACATTAGCACTCGACGAAATGCATACCTACTTATAACAATAGAGGTAGAAAATGGTCAATTAGTATAAGACCTGCTATTTAGGTACCGTGCCCCTTTGACACTTCGTAATACTGTATTTTCCTCACATCGTGGGTCATGCAACCTATAGCGGGGATGAATGAATACATGTGACATCTTGAACATGACACCATCTTTTATCGCTCAAAATGCACATTTTCTAATAGAGGATTTGGGAAGTCTGCCATTCTTTCCGTTCTAGGTTAATTACTGGCTTGACAATTGATAAAACAGGTGCGAAATGTGTGATAGACAAAAAACGACAAACGCCAAGTTCCTTGTAATTATTTGCCATGCCACAATTACACTAGACTTATCGGCCATGTGTGCTCCTGTGTTATAGCTTTATTCCTGAGTAAGCAATGGATATTTTAGGAGTGAAACGGGGGATACATAGAAAAAACACCGACGAACGCCAAGTTATGGCTAATTTTCTGCCATGCCTCGAGAATACGTAATACACTAGACTTATCGGCCATGGGGGCTGCTGTGTTCTAGGTTAATCTATGATTTGGCAATGGATAGTGTCGGAGCGAAATGGGGGTTACTCGAATAAAAACACTGACTTACGCCAAGCCACTGGTAGTTTTATGCCACGCCACATGATACACTAGACTTATTGGCCATAGGGGCTGCTGCGGAGCTGCAATAAGGCAGCATATTAAGAGATATCTACATGTAGTAATTGGAGATCTGGAATGATAGTGAGCTAACTAGCCTTAATCCTTCGTTTATAGCCATTTAGCAGTCACGTAAATGGTCCATGTCTCCACGCATTAGATGCTCACAGCCCCTGACAATGCACGACTTATCAAGCAGACGAATATAACTGCCATGTGCTTCACGCTGACCCAGTCCTAATGACCACTATGCTAGATCACTGTATTAGATCATGTTAATCCTGAGTACAGCAACATATTACAGCACAGTCTAGCACCGTGAAAGCACTGCATAAACTTAGCCAAAAGAAACCACATATGTTTAAAGATAGATTAGAATAGCTATTATAATATCGGAAACTAACTTGTATACAGTCACTGAGAATTCTTTGGATAGGATATATACATATTTCTAAACTATTTTGCTTTTATCATAAGTTACCATTATTATCATTATTATTATTATTATTATGATCATTATTATGATCATTATTGTTATTATTATTATTATTATTAGTAGTAGTAGTAGTAGTAGTAGTAGTAGTAGTAGTAGTAGTAGTAGTAGTAGTAGAAGATGAAGAAGTAGTAGTGGTACATTTGTAGTATTATCATTATTAATATTATTATTATTATTATTATTATTATTATTATTATTATTATTATTATTATCATTATTATCAATAGTATTACTATTAATAGTATTATTATTATTATTATTATTATTATTATAATTATTATTATTATTGTTATATCATTATTAGTATCATCAGTATTAATAGTAATAAAATGTGTTCATAACCAATGTTATAGTTTCATCACTATGCATTTGAACTTAAACTAATGTGATGGTTTTCACATATATGTACAGCTGCAAAAATCGATTGGCCTCAGTCCACCGAGTGCATACTAATTCACACTGACAATCTATTAGTTACGAAATCCATTGAGATGAATGAACTGGTGTTTACTATAATCAATCAGAGGTCCATCGTACATTCCCCTTTAGACACTATATCTAAAGCTGTTAAATGAATGGATTGCTACTGTTTCCTATTGGGATATGTGGCTTAAGGTTGTGGGGTCGAGTGGGGTTGTGATGTGATACCACTAGGTATCAATAGATTTATATGGGACCTGCATATGCATCAGCACGGACAATTTTGGTGTGATGGGGGCTGACCCTATTGTCGAGTGGTCTAATCCGTGTAGTAAACAATTCCACCCTTTCCTATTGGGATTTGTGGCTTAAGGTTGTGGGGTTGTGATGTGATACTACTAGGTATTAATAATGTATATGGGACTTCCAAATACATTACCCAGGATCATTGTGAGGTGATGGGGGCTGGCCCTATGGTTGAGTGGTCTAATCCATGAAGTAAACATTGCCACCTTTTCCTATTGGGATTTGTGGCTTAAGGTGGTGGGCTCAAGAGGGGTTTTGATGTGCTACCACTACATGTAGGCATCGATAAATGTACCTCCATGTACATTACCACGGGTCATTTTTGGGGTGATGGGGGCTGACCCTATGGTCGAGCGGTCTAATCGATGAGGTAAGCATTGTCCCATTGTCACGGACCGCAGAATATCTAAGATAGTTCAAGGTATTTCAATAGAATCAACATTTTGTAAAATATATATATATTTGATCGTACAATGTTGTCCCAATGGTTTTTAACACTTTCTTCTCTTCAATTAAATGTTCAATATCTTTTAAAATGATGAGTTCAGCTTTTATCTGTCAGTGAGATCAATGTCCACTTCGGGTGCAAATTGGTTTAACTATACTGTAAGGGGTCGGGGAGATTCTATGTGTTATCGTGTCTTTCCCTCTGTGCCATAAATGTAAGCGTGTAGGTGTCCTGGCCGGACTGTGTTAAATATTACTTAAAGATTCAGCTTTCATCTGTCAGTGAGATAATTGTGCACTTCGGGTGCAAATGTATGTACATGTATGTATGTTTATTGACTAATATTGGTATTACGAAAGCATATTCATACAAGAACAATATTAATAAAGTGTTGTAAACAAAACGATAATAACATGATATAGTTAACAAAATAAAATGAGTTTAACTTTAGGAATGGGTTGTGGAGATTCGATGTGTTGTGTATTTCCCACTGTGCCATAACTGTAAGCGTGTAGGTGTCCTGAGCCTCTCTATAGACGGACCTCGTCCATAGTCCCCGCTTCCTCGCCATCCGTCATTGTCACGTCACGGGAGCGGGCCTAATGATAGGGCGCACAATGCCCGCCCCGCAACAATCCTCGCAACTTCCTTAATGAGCGCCCCGGCCCACAGAATACCAGCTACGCGCGCGCTGCTCTTTCATGCTTCCCATCGACCCACTCATTGATCCCGCTACCAGCGCCATCTATGGGCTCTTTTGTGCATTCTCCAGGCAGCTGTGAATTGTTATTAAAGCGGAATAAGGAGGAGAATTCAGAGGAGGTTTATTTGGTGAATGAATGAGGAGGCAGATAGGAGCATTTGGTTAGGAGTTTAGGACCATGAGAAGATGATGTGATCGTCAGTAGGATCATACATAGGATTATGATCACGCCTCGATCTGACAGCGATCAGGACAGACAGTTACTAACAGAGGTAACTTGTTGGGAGGCGAGGTGAGTGGCACTGCAGCCCGGTAACCAACAGACTGTAGGAGTACACATGTCACACGACATCACGGATTCTCTACCAGGTAAGAGACACTTACAGTATATGACACCACTCATGTCCTCGAGATTTAAGGGGTAGACATATCACACAGACTGACGTATCTTACACCAAGTTAAAGATTTGAGAGTATATCACACCGGTCTGGTAGTTGGGACATCAGGAGTTGACAGGTCATATGAGCTCACGAATCTTCCACCACATTACATCTACTGACACTAAATTATATCACCAACGTCCTCGGGTCACCAAAAGTGTACAGGTCAGATGAGCTCACGGATCCTCCACCACGTTACAAACACTAACAGTGTATTGTACCACTCAGGTCCTTGGGACCCCCAGATTAAGACCTGTCACATGAACACACGGATCGTCTGCCAGGTTACAGACACTTACAGTATATTACACCACTGAGGTCCTCGTACTCGTCACATGAGCTCATGGTTCCTCCACCAGGTTACAGACACTAAAAATATAGTTCACCACTCAGGTCCTCGAGACTCCATAAATAGACAGGTCACATGAGCTCACGGATCCTCCACCAGGTTACAGACAGCAAGTACATTTACATATTACACCAGTCTGGTCCTCGGTTCCCCAGAAGTAAACAG
>OZ012689.1:16397234-16434734 GCA_963942565.1 Maea johnstoni | reverse complement strand
AAGTTTGAGAATGCAAACTTAAGGAATTTTTAAGGTGAAAACTGGTAAAATGTCAAAAAATGCCTTTTTTGTATTTTCTTTAATAAAATCATAATGGATTTCATCAAACACATGGAATTGGGCATGAGTATAACTGTAATGTTGCTTATTAGGTATGCTCTTAAAATTTAATTCTAGGTAATACAGCATTATTGTCTTCGGGATATTTTTGCCAATATCTGCCAAAAACCTGTATTATTAGGAATTTGCCTTAATATTGTTTATTATGGTTTTGAATCACTTACATTCTACATGAATATAATGTCTCATGTAAAATACCAGCTTTTTGCTCATTAGTTTGTCATATCAAATGTTTCTACTTCAATGTGCCTGCAGTTCTCTATTTTTGCACATTTGTAAGATGCAGTGCAATGGAAGACTGTTACAGTTCCATCTGCATATTAGATTTTTTGGCGACATTTGCAGGATTTGCAATTGCATTCAGTTGTACATTGACAGCTTACATTTTCAAAAATGCATGCATCTGGAATGGGAGATTTATTCATGGAAGTCATGATCCAATAGCCTGAATCCATACTGGTAGGGGTTAGGTATAGTATGGGAGCTGGTTCAGTTATCTGTTTCCATATCAAGGCAGTGTACATGGTAGTGACTTCTCAAAGTGAGTAGATGTAGTGCATCTAATGTAGGAGGTGGGCTCTTTGCTGCTTTTGATCTCAGGAAAAGTACCTCCCTTGCTTTGTCACAGGATAGCAAATCAGGGAGCCATACAAGGCACAGAGAAACTGCTCAACCTAATCAAGAAAGGGTGCGAACGGGACAACTTTGCGACATAGGATTTTAAATATTTGCTAACTTCAAAATCTCTGCTCTGTTACCAACACCGCACCTGTAGAAGTAGCATGACAAGATCACTAAAATACTTGGTAACAAAATGACTATCTTTGTTTTCCAGAAACATGCTTTATGAAAAAGAATGTTTGATATGTATCCTGTGAAAGCGATTACGAACAGTCATATTACTCTACATTAAGCATTTATTGCATCTTTACACAGAATTAAATACCTAGTTAACCCAAAAGTAGCCTGAATCCCAAAGTTATTTACATCATTATCATAGATCCAGACATCAATGTCTAGAGGAACTCTTTTAAGCATTAATGGGTCAATGGCATTTATTCAATCACTCATGGTAGAAATTGAAGTTCCTTCATTTGAGGTATGTGCTATGTCAACACAAGCAGGTGTCAGACCTAGGAGAAAGGAAGTGTCAAGATATATTACTCAACCAGAACCCATAATATAATTAGGTATTTGGGTAGTAGTGCATTATAGACTGTGCATGTCATGACAATATCAGAGTTCAGGGTATATACACTAATGGCATGTCAGTTACACTAGTGAGGCAATTAAGTGTCCAAAAGTAGGTAAGCAGGGGTTTAGCACCTCCTAAATAGTCATGAGGTTAAAGTTGAGTAAAACTAATAACATTTACTGAAATATCAATTTCATTTCCAGCTTATATACTCAGATAATGTCATACAAATATAACATGATTTTCCTGATAAAGAGAGAGTTCCAAGTATGGAAATAAAATCCATAGTGTCCCATGAGTAACCATACTGTCCTGTTTGCAACCTTTTTAAAAGTTGTTATTCCCTGCTGGATATGAACTTGATATATATTAATAATTATTCATAATGTAGTATATAGTCAAGTGGGTAGGATATCCTGTATTGATTTTGAAATAGCATGCCTAGTTTTGGAAAAATCAAAACATTTTGAAGTTAAAACGGTGCAAACATGACAATGACGACATCTACATCTAGGACAAGCCATTAAAGTATGCTTTGGAAATAATTGATCTCTTTTTTCATAATTATTCAATGAAATAATGATAAATTATCATGTCTATTAAAGTGATTAGTAAAAATATCCAAACATAGTTGAAATATCTCATTTTTTCAAATGTTCCATTCGCACCTTGTTGAATACTAAATGGTGGATTAACTTAGATTCATGAACCTTAGCATGTGTTTTTTTTAAACCAAAATGAATAAAAATTATAAATCCATTTTGAAAATTTTAGGTGATATGCCCTTACCCTGCCTTGATATGAAAACAGGCAGCTGAACTAGCTCCCATACTACCTAATCTTTTCCAGTATGGATGGGAGCTATTAGATGGGAAAATCTGCCTACAGCTCATGATTGAAAAAATGCATTGAACTTATAGGCTATCAGTGCACAACTGGATACATTTGCAAATCCTGCAAATTTTCCCCAAAGTCAGAAATGACCTGCAACAGTCTTCCATTGCACAGCAGCTTGCAAATGTGTCGAACTAGGGAACTGCAGGAATGTTAAAGTAGAAACATATGATATGACAAACTAATGAACAAAAAAGCTAGTATTTTACATATTTTACATTATATTCATGAAGAATGTAAGTGGTTGGAAGCCATGATAACCTATATTAAGGCAAATTCCTAATAATACATGTTTTTCGCAGAGATTATCCAAAATATCATGAGGACAATAATGCTGTATTACCTAGAATTAAATTTTAAGAGCATACCTAATAAGCAATATTACAGTTATACTCATACCAAAGTCCATGCAATTGGTGAAATTCATTATGATTTTATAAGAAAAAATACAAAAAAGCATTTTTTGACATTTTTACCAGTTTTCACCTTAAAAATTCCTTAAATTTGCATTCTCAAACTTTATCTAGAGTGAGCAACATATTCATATGTTTAATATTCCTTTGTAAATAAATAGACAGAAGAAGTTTGCAGTGTTTAAATTCATCACAATGGAAATTACAAAAATGTGCGTTTTTGATGATTTTTGGTAAAAATGACCCAAAAACAAGCACTTGTGGTGCATTCTCACACTTTTTTTGCAAAGTGCTGCTCAGCATCTGTCAGTGTGTAAGTGTACCAAGTTTGACGTTTCTATTCTGCACCAGGTGTGTCTTTAGGTTTACAATACAGAAAACGCATGTTTTTGTCCAATTTTGAAGAAAAATGCCCCAAAAAAGTGTCAAGGAAACATTTCCCGTTTCGGCAACATGGTTTTTTGAAATCAGCACCCCCAAATTAGGTAAGAAATCCATGTTGCCAACTTTTAACACAAAATGTAAGCTAGCGTCACATTTTCAGATATTGCTTCCTGACTAAATCATTCCGTCCATGACAAGGGATATAGTCAGTAGTTATTGGGAAGTGTGATGCATGAGTCGTTAAATAACTAAGTATGATATTGTGAAGCTTATGGGAGTTTCATTGCGAAGGATTTATGAGATACTGGTAATATCTTGTTTTAGTGCGCGTAACGTATGTTGACATATATAAGAATTAGCATAACAAAGGCTTATACGACACACAATGATGGCGGTCATTGTAGTACAAAATTGAGCCTCGGCAGTATATACTACATATATGATGAAAAATATATACATATTTGAATAGAGATAGACATATATGTATTCTATATTAATATATACATATTTAATATATATATATATATATATATATATATATATATATATATATATATATATATATATATATATATATATGTATATATATACATATATATATATATATATATATATATATATATATGTATTGAATATATATATATATATATATATATATATATATATATATATATATATATATATTTATATATATATATATATATATATATATATATATATATGTATATATATATATATATATATATATATATATATATATATATATATATATATATATATATATATATATATTTATAAATTACGTGACGTATTATACATTTGGCCGAGTGGAGAATAATAGAACTTCCATGTGCTCATGGCCTATCAAAAGTTCAAGTGCCTTTAGGTCATATTTATAAATCATGCAGAAGAAAATACGTAACAGTTCAAATAGCAAGCAACCTGTCAACAAACAAAGGGAATAGAACACATTTTGATAGCAGATTAGCATGTAGCTTGCAGTGGGGCGTTAATATGTGAATGTTTATAGATCAAAAGGTCTAAACGCATGTATTCCACTTGACTACACTGAAGGTATACCTTACATACCCTTCTGTTTCCTATTGACCAGTTGCGTATAGAGCTGCCATATTTAGAACAATCTGCCAGTCAACAAACAAAGGGAATAGAACGCCTTTAATTACAGATTAGCATGCATATTTCAGTGGAACTATAAAATGTGAATGTGTATAGATCAAAAGGTCTAAACGCATGTATTCCACATGACTACACTAAATGTATACCTCACATACCTTTCTGTTGACCAGTTGCCATATTTAGAATAATCAACCAGTCTACAAACAAAGGAATGGAATTCTGTTAATTACATATTAAGATGTACATTTCATCGCAATCTAAATGTATGAATGTTTATAGATTAAAATGTCTATACGTATATGTATACGACATGACTACACTAAATATACACCTAACATACCCTTCTGTTTCATATTGATTAGTTGGTTATAGAGTTGCCATATATGGAACATACATATACCATATTTCCAGCATACCCATGCATAACTAAAGCCTATGAGGCCTCTAGTGGCGAGCTGTTCATAGATTTATGTATAAACCTCCAAATAGATGTGCTTATGCGGATTTTCACGCATTACTGAATACATAGACATACGATACGCGTTATTAAGTGCAAGTTCATACTGTCTGTGTTGTACCACTCTCATTACTAGACTTTTCAATCAATGTTGATACTTATATATCCTTTATATTTATATAGCTGCTCTCATTATACGGATACCTTTTTATTTCGTTGCATTTTATTTTACATTACCTTTTGCCTACACCTCTTCGTGGGTTCGAATCCCGCCTGGGGCATGTAAGAAAGTTGCCAGTGACTTGGGGTTAGGCGGTGTTTTTCGCCGGGTCCTCCGATTTCCTCCACCAGTTACAACAGGTTAGTCACGACCTAGCCGCAATATTGCCGAAAAAATGAAGAAAAACCGAAATTCCAAATACACTTCTTTGTAATTCAATACTTTGAAATATACTTTTGTAAGTATACTATGGGTATGTGAGTTAGTGAACTCCTTTACAATGAAGTGAATGCGTGTTCATGCGGATTTAGTCAAATTCAACGATAAACAATACAATATCTAGAATACATGAGTATATTTCATGTAAAATGTACTGTTGGACAACCATATTGTAGTTGAAAATCATGTTTTATTGGTGCACTTGGGGGTACGACAGTATCAAAATAGTCCCCAACCTCTCATGCCCAAAACTCTTTAAATAAAGTATGGCAGATGTCGACCACGGAATTCATTATCTAACACCTACCACTGCCTTCTGTCAATGGGATGTCAAAAAAGTAGCTCAGCTGTTGGACTCGCAATCAGTAGGCCAATTTTTCAGGGCCCGGACCTGGGCACTTTTCTGTCCTTGGCCAAGACAGTAAGTTTATTCCATATTGCCTCTGTCTTCTAAAATGGGTAACCCATTTTAGAAATAGGTTATATCCTAGCATTATATAAGGCAGTGTTTAGAGTCTGCGCGCTATCATGTTGCCATCTGCTCTGAATTATTCCTCGGGGGATTGAAGTGGTCTCCGTGTGTACAGACCGGCTATGGAAAGAAGGTCGTGTGAGCACTTCGGTGGATACAACACTGTAAGCCGAATACTTTATCTCGACCCCTGATATAATATACAAGCGTACAGTATGTCCTCTCCCTAATCTGATAAATGCTTAAATTGATGCATGGATTAATTTGCACATAGGAGAGCATACCCCCTACTGGTTTTGATTTTTTTATCGTTGAATAATCAAAGCTTCACTTTTCTAGAAACGTCATTTTAATCAATACCTGTATTCCATAAGGAAGTCTCCATTCACGGATCATGCGCACTCGCATCTATTATTCATGCCAGCTTCAAACAAATGAGCATTTTCAGGCATGTAACATGCTGTGATGCCCATGTTTGATCTACATACATCATTAATATAAAGACTGTATATGTAACGCATGCCTAGGTGTTCAGGTTAACCCTTCCAATGCTGTCAGGCTACTTTCGTCTACAGCACAAAGACGCAACTAATTTTGAAAATCATCCAAACTTTGTCATGTTGGTATTCATTGGATAGCTCTCGCTGAGTACTCTTACATGAATACCCATGTGCCAGGGTTTCAGTCATTTTCAGTTTTTTTTTTCATTATTGTGTATTGGCCAAATTAGCCACCAGAAGCATAAGGGCTAAATATACATGTAAGCATACCAGTAACCAAACTCCAATCTCAGGACCCATTGATCTACAATCATTGCCAATAACGTAGATAGAAGATGGGACGTGGTGGCAAATACATGTGTGTATCCAGTATCCACTTTATTGAGCACGTTTGCAGACGCAAACGGTGAATGCAGTATACAAAATAAATGTTGTGGAAGATAACAAAGATAAAGTCATACAAAGAAAAAAAACACAGTCAAAAAATGATGCACACAAAAGATATTAATGAGATAGATTAAAGTATAAATAGGGCAAAATAGGTGTGGATCTTTATGACCGAACGTTACTAACAGGGGCTCGAAAGAAAAGAAAAGACATCTAGCAAAAGATCTAGGTACAAGAGAGAAAATGGTCACTATTGTGTTGACTGCTCTTCTTACATAAGTGTAGTTCTATACATAACTTGTCCTTTGGTTTACGGCTTTGGTGTAACAATAGTATTCATTCCATAGGCTGCTATGTACCATGTTGCACCCTTAACAAAATTCTACGATTTTGGTCAGGGCCAGCCCTGATAGCCTAGTGTCGAAGGCGCTACTAATGACCGCCTACTATCTTTTAGCCCTCTTCCTGAGTTGGAAGCCTGGTCGTGGCAGGCATGCGATAAGGTTGCAAGTGACTTCTGGATTAGTCGGTTGTTTTCCAGGGTACTCCGGCGACGTCAAGAGGAATTTCCAGCCCCTATGCTATGTCACTATGCATCTTTCGACCTGGAACTACGGTGCCGACATTCAATTCCTGCACTATGCGTGGGCAGCCCAGACAAGATACATGTACATTGACCGCACACCCGATTGCCACCAATTTTCCTGTGAATGGATGCATGGATGACCCCACAACTGACGAAGCTTCGATTATCAAGCTACGTGTGTCAGTAATGTGCTTGGCTTGTCTGACATGGTATCAATGGGTGTTTGTATAACAAGACACTGGCAGACGTCCGGTTGACTGGTGCAGGAAATAAACGTCTGTAGTGCATTTCAGTCCATCAAACCTCATCATAGTCATAGCCCGTGTATCTCTTAGCTAACTCTGGCAGGCACAGGACCAGAGTCATGTGTTATCAGAGGCAAGCGATAATTCCAGAACCCAGTGGCCCGGACTTGATAAGCAATATTACAGTTTTAGAACTAATAGCTGAAGTGTGAGACCAGGGTATCTCATTCAAAGGGAACATTCAATGCAAAATCTCTTTGTAAGTGTTAGGTACCCATTCCAAGTCAAAACAGACAGTATTGTTGGTGTATTTTATGTTTATTGACTGTGCAGAACGTATATAATAATAGAGGTACAAAAACATCGTATGAATACAAAAACATATAACAAAAGAAAAAAGACGTTTAATACATTTTATCGGATTGTGTAGTAATTATAGTAGCAACCTCTGTACAACTAAATCTTTCCTTGATTCAGTAGATATATACGACACAATTTACAATGACTTCTGAACAGATATATAATTGATTTGCATGAGAACGCTTGACATCACACTTTTTATCTAAAAAAACACAATTGAGCTACTTCATTACTCATAATCACAAGATAAGGTCTTATTCACATGGAATTACTCAATAAACAAACTCATGAATACAAAAAAACACGCAAAACACAACCAAAAGAAAACTATCGTTACACAAAGTACAGTGAACATCTTATCATCATTGTATTTTTGTTTATTGAACCTGACATTACAGCAGGCTTAATCAACAATAAAACGCTATCCATTTTTAACCTACCACTTACTGGAGGGTAGTAGATAACCGTCTTTAAACGGCAAAATAGGTTATGGTGGAGGATAAGTAATTTCAACACAACCATTAAATGTAAGAAAGGTAAATGAAAAAAGCTATTTTACATGACCACCATATCTAAATTAGTGTGTTGAATTAGAACGAAACAGATTATCATACCAAAAGATAACTTGGAAGGTAAAGCAAGAACGTAAAAAGTAATCCAGTTAAAATGTCACTACTTGCTGCATTTTTTCATTTCCACATTGTTATTTCGTGTTCACAGCTGCTTTCTACTGCATAGTGAGCAAATATCGCAAGCATTTCTGCCAACATGAGTTAGGGAAACTTACCAATATACCCTTTTTGCAAATTGTTCGTTCGTCTGAATCATTGAGTTTGTGTATACTCATGAGTCATGATTATTTCTCTTGTTCTTATATAATCTGTATTGCGTGGAAATCCTGTGTTTGCAGTGTGTGCGATTTTGTAAACTGAATATTTACAGCAAAAACGTACTACTACTGCTACTACTACTACTACTACTACTACTCAATGGGGGTGTTGGGCATGGAAGAGTTAAACCATCGCTGATGCTACCATCTATTTCCATACTAAAACACAATGCAATAACAGGTCGATGGGAGCAGCAGCAAATGTGCGTGGTATTATCGATTGCCGAAACTGTATCTCTCCTAGTAGCTATTACTTAGACCGCTTACCCCTCCCCGTGCACCGTACTGACCCCCGAGTAGCCCTAAGCCCTGTAAGGATACTTACACGTTCTGTTTGCACTGACGGAAAAGCCAAGCATCTTCGCCTCTCTCTATCAACAATGGTACATGTCAAAACAGTCCCCAACCTCTCATGTCAAGAACTCTTTAAATAAAGTATGTCAGATGTCGACAGCAGAATTCATCATCTAACACCCACTACTGCTTTCTGTCAACGACCTGTCAAAGAAATTCCCAACGTCTTAGACCAGATGCTCTATATGCAGTCTTGTACACAGATGTCGACGACAGTATCCACCTTCTCGTGCTTGCAGCCCTCAGTCAACATTGGGAGACGTCAAAACAAACTTGATGTTTGCACTCCCGTGTGAATCAAGCGTCCTTGACAGCGAGGAATGTACGTCAAAACAATCATGTCATTCTCATCCCCCTCCTCCAACTATCTGTGGGAGATATCAAAGAGTAATGTAATGTAATTTTTATTGACCATATACTCAGATATGAAATTACAAAACAATAAATATAAACAGTGGGAGTGGTATAGTAACTAAACATAATAGAGACAAAGAATTTACAAACATAAAAAGTAACACACAATAATTAAAAACAGAAAGTACTCAGCACAACAGAAAAATATAAACATAAACTATAACACCACCTATAAAGAGTAATATCCAACTTCTGACGTTTTACAATCACTACCAACTCTAAGAATATTTCGAAGAAGTGCCCAACCTTTCTACTTGACACACTTTTTAAGGATATGGGGATCTTTTAACGATCTTTAATATCTAATCCCCTCACCACCATCAACTGTTGTAAACATTACCGGTATATGATTTCTCCGATTCGACGCTATAATACTCTCTAATATCTTTGGCCAATATCGAAATAGTCGTCAACCTCTCATGGTTGACATTCTTTTATATCAAATATGCATATTCCTTCATAATTCAGCTGAACTCTCACACTTAACATTCGAATATGTTATGTATATCTACGAATATCTTACTTCTAACAGTCGCTCTCTAACCTTTTTGAGCACAATCAAAGAGGACCAATAGAGATTTGTTCTAACCAATTGATATTTACTCTTATGTATACTAAAATCAAAATCTAAATCGGGAAACTAAGAAACGGAAAAAAAACATATGTCCTTACATCGGAAATATTAGAAACGAAACGCCCAAAAATGAATAATTAGGCAAATTTGTTACACGGAAAAAATAGCCAATATACGATATCCAAACTCTATCATTCTGCACTCTCAGCTAGTTATGAGAGATGCTTAAATTATAGCCAAAGTCACGAACTCGACATTTTCTATCAACTCCTTGTGGGAGGTACCAATATAATATATCATACTTCTCATCTTCCCCTCTTTATCAACTATCGGAGCTGTCAAACAATCTTCAAGCTCATACACGCAACGTGTAGTACTGTAGATTCACAAAATATTGTGTAGAGTAAATTTTAAGAATTTGCAGAAAATCGATTTTTGCGTTTTCTAACTTCCACAACAGGGAGTGCCACCTATACACTTAAAATGGCATCACTAATCATTGCGAATTTTAATTTTGCGTCCGAGGCTAAATGCCGAAATACGCAAAAGTTAAACTAACGCAATATTTTCTAAATTTACAGTATCAACTCTGACTGATCGATGTTGAATCCTACCGTATCATCAGTGATCTAATGATTAAATTCCATACAAAACCGAATTCTTGCAAAGGCACAGCTATAGTGCCAACATTTAATTCCTGCACTAAATGCACAGACAGCCCAGGAATAAAACATGACCACCCGCATTCATATCCCAAAAATAGCGCAGTATTTAGATAGAGTTCCTTACCTTAACACGTGGAAGTACCTCTTTCACTACTATGTATGATGGTACTCTTGGAAACTCAACCCGCACAATATGGTATCCTGATATACCATCAATAGTACGGCGGTAGGATAGAACATGATTAGATACAAAGGGTAGCTTTTAGGTTTATATTGGACACGTCGTTGTGCACACATTGAAATGGTTATCTACGGTTTTATGATACTTTTTGTACGTATACGTATACGTACAATCAATAGGCCAGCAATGCATACATTACTTTTTGGAAAACATCAGAAAAAATGTATTCTTATTTTGTCCGATATCATTTGCGTATAAAGTGTTAGAAAGAAAGTCAAGTGTTTTATGCAATGACTTGGCGATAATGGTAAAAGGCTTGGTCTTTGGCGACTTTGTGATGAAGGTGAAACAGTAAAATAATGGTAAGGAGCACTCTAGTCAGTCGCCTTTAGGTGATGGCTATGCAGGAATATTGCCCAACCTCTCAGGCTGAGCTATTCAAACTGTCCTCCTGCGCAGCATTTAAAGTACCAGTCCTCTGAGAAGTCTTAACCCATTGATGACTAACATTTCCTCCAGAAAATGCCGTCTTGATCGATGATACTTTTATAAATAACTTTTAAATTTAGAATAATTTTTAAAAACATATGAAATAGAGTTGTTCAATAATAATACTATTGTCATTTGATATTGCGCCCTTTCCATATACACATGCTCAAAGGCGTTTGTTATTTCCTGATTGACATTTATCTATCAAATGTTTTCCTTACTATGCTTTTGCCTGTGTGGTGTCATCAAAATTGTGAGCCTGCCTTTGGCCGCTGTGTGCTTGAATGGGTTAAGTTAACTGTCGAAAAATGTAAAAAGGTTGAGATGTTTTTTATGGGAATGTGAGTATATCCAATCTTTGTTTTGAACATGTCACGTCCGTTCAAAGAACTGTCCATTTCATGAAAGGGTTATGGTACAGATATACAATTCGTGTACCAGTCTGCAGCAAATGACTGGTTGCATGGGCAAGATATTTCTGATATATCAACCTTTTCAGAAGTGTCATATTTTATCATAATATAAAATATTCGAGATTTTTGATAAACTGCCATGACATCGAGTCAAATGCCTTTTCAAATTCTATCATGACAATCAGACCATCTAAATTTTGAATTTTTGACATTCCCTGATTATATCTGATATGAGCTTGGTACTTTTGCCTATAAATCTGATGGTGTTAATTGTCTTGGTTAAATTAGCTGAAAATACTGTATATAGACTTCGGGAGAGTTATTGGCCGCCATTTCTTTAATTGAGTAAGAATTTTGCCCCCCTTTGGAATGTACAGTTTATGACACTTACATGCAATTACTTTTCTAAGTAGAATACAGGATAACAGAGAGGGCTACAGTCTCATAATGGTGAGGACAAATATTGCTTAGACTCTCTGTGGGTACTGTAGGCTTATAATAGTAGATAAGGGATGCTATATCTTATCTCCTATGCTGAATGTCTTCTTTCTAATTGGGAGATAGGTTGGGTATTGCACCGAGTTTTAATTGAGGATGTGCGCTCTCAGTTTCTTGTCCAGTATAATTGTCTGTATAGCGGGAGATCACACGCTTAGTAGTATCAATAGCTCCTATTATTACACATACAGCACATGTACAACATGCCTATTACTACCCCTTCTCCTGATGCTACTACTGCTATTTCTGCTGCTACTTGTACTAACTGCTATTACTGCTACTTCTGCTGCTTTTACAACTGCTACCAATGCCATCTTTAGGATGCTACTACTGGTACTTCTGCAGTTACTACTACTGCAACTGCTGCTGCTACTACAGTGACTTCTGCTACTACTTTTACTGCTACTTCCGCCTCCAGTACAACTTCTACCTTAAGGTGCTACTTCTGCAGTCACTACTACTGATACTACTATTTCTGCTGCTACAGCTAATGGTATTGCTACATTTGCTACTGAATATACTGCTACTGGTACTAATGCGTATAATACTGCTGCAAAACAAAGCTGGAGTCGCTGTCATTGCTGCATCTGCTGCTGCTAATTTGCTGCTGTGTTATAATTCCATAGAGCCTTTTTCTTTTCTACCTTACATAGTGGATATTGTACATACAATGTATCTCTTCAAGTTATGGAACATCTTATTTCTTTTATGTTAGTTCATGAAAAATGTAGTTATGTCGTTCCTGCCTCTAACTGGGTTAAATGATTAACATGGTCATGGAAAAGTGGTAGTATATGCAAGTTTGTTAAATACCATTTGCAATGAAAATATAAAACAGCGTCGAAAATGGTATCAACATGTAATGTTGTGTAGTATGACACGAGCAGTATATCAATTAACTATGTGGACATCAACATCTATCCTTTGACAATGGAATGTAATGCGCCTTTGAGCATGTTTATATGGAAAGGGCGCAATATCAAATGACAATATTTTCATTATTATTATTATTATTATTATTATTATTAAGGGTACAGTGCAGGGGCAGTAATCAGTCAGATTATCACCCCCCCCCCCCTTTTCAATCGTCCTCTGATTATTTAGCCAGGCACCTCCTAAGTGTATAAGCCACAGGTAAAACACTTGGCCTCCTATTCACAAGGACGATCTCTTCTAAATGCATTATTCATCTATAGTGTGTCCCATGTCAGACAGGGCAGAGGTTCAATGGAATCTTCCCATACTTAATAGCAGGTAGTGTGGTTGTCAAGGAATACATAATGGTATTGTGTCTGGCGCCTTCCACCAACTAGCCAAGCGTTAAAGGCATAGTAGGGTATTCGAAAAGGTGACTGTAACATATGTAACTTGTTTTAAAAAGTTAGAAATCCAGATTTAAGCATTTAAGCTATCATTGTCAGATCCCCTTAGAAAATCCAAAATGATAAAGCAGGGTCATCAGTCATGCCGTACGTATGGGTGGCGCCAAAGTGGCACCAAATTTGCGGATTTCATGTCTTGAATTTAAAGTCCATTTTAAAAAGACCCCACGGTTATAATTTCCTAAAATCTCTGGAATCCGATGTCTCTAGAATTCCCAGGTCAAATTTGTTACATATTTTATGACAATAGGTTTTCCTCTTCAAGCGATAATCTGTGGACTTCAGCAGACTTGTATCGCATACTAGTGAGGCCATAATTTCCCACTTTCAATTCCTTTGTGATACAGGTATGCGAACATCCACCGGATAAGATAGTGTACACGGTTTGTCAGTCACCTCAAAAAGTAGGTATTTCTGATGCCATGTCCGCTTTGAATATCCAAAATAATAAAGGGGGTAACCAGTTATGCCATCCATATAGATGGCGCCAAAGTTGCACTTCCGTTTTCCAATTACATTGTTTTAGAAGTTCCTGTCACCTTGTCGAATACCCTACCATGCCTTTAAGCTAACTGTTCTTGCCTCAAGTTAGAGGTACAGGTAAAGGCCGAGAGTTTAGATCTTTGATTTCTGATTATCGTCACCTTTTCTGTCATATTATGATTCAATTGTTTCGTGTCTAGCCTGTTGTACGTAGTGATGAACATCGGATAGTCCGGGGTAAACCACCGCCTGATCCATAATCGGTGGCAACTTTCATCACATTTCCGAGCAAGTCACGATTACCTGAAGGAAGCGATAGCACGGGCAGCTCAGGCATTCTTTTTATTTTGGAATTTCGTTTTTCGTCACATTTATGCCATATTGTGGCTAGTATGTAAACAAGCCAGTTGTAAGTCGGCCATTAGAGACCGGCTCTTTCTCAGGCATATAAAGCTCGATAACACAACCCAGCATGTTGCAAATGAATACTATCACAGCAAATATGTCAATGAATTACTTTAACCAAATAACAATATTGGTTAAAGGTCATATATCTATATGAAAGGCATTTGAACTATTTGACATTGCTATTAACCCTTCAATGTCACGTATGCTTATATTATGAGTTTAGTTGTAACATAATGTAGGGAGTCGAAGAGGCATATATGCGTGTGAGATAATCATATTTATTTGAAGAAGAACCTGGCTTGCCGATCTAAAAGACCCCCTGCACAGAACAAAATGCAGAATCAGAATGTTGCGGGCGATTCACTGTTGATATGTAGATGTCACATGACTATGGTGGTGCAACTTTTTATAAGATCGGCAACTATGAATAACCTGGATCTGGATTGTGCCCAATAATCACTATTGTCATCTAAGATTTGTGGAAAAAGTACAATTTTGACTTACAAGGGTTAAAGATAAGTTGATCTTCATTCTGAATGAAAGTTACATATAAAATCCGAAATTTAAAATCAGGTATTACCGTGCACTTAATAACGCTACACATATGAATCCACATAGTCTGAACATTACGCTTTAAAGATGCTGACGCATCATAAATCATGGTTTAATCACCTTGTCCGCCTAGATTAAGTGGCAGAATCCTAGCAGGCAACTCTATCTAGGTGTTGTGTAATTAATAAAGCTCTGTATAAAGAGGGGATGTAAAACGAATCACTTCCTCCCGACCAGTTAATGGGCAGCCCCCGAGGCAATTAACTCGGCACTGTCGTTAACCTCCTAGCACATTGGCAAGGCAGTCTACGCATACTGGCTGCTAATCATTACATGTAGGTTATAGGCTACACTGTGAACAGATACGAACTCCATAAACGATTGGAAGACGGTAGCACCTATTAACCCATCACTTTTAAAGGTATGCATGGATGAACGTATAAGCAAATATTTTAATAACGGCAATACTGGGTACTAATCATTACATGTAGGTTATAGGCTACACTGAACAGATACGAACTCCATAAAAGATTGGAAGACGGTAGCACCTCTTAACCCATCACTTTTGAAGGTATACATGTACATGGATGGACGTATATGCACATATTTTAATAACCAAGGGAATACTGGCTGCTAATCATTACATGTAAGTAATAGGCTAGACTGTGAACAGATACGAACTCCATAAAAGATTGGAAGACGGTAGCACCTCTTAACCCATCACTTTTGAAGGTATACATGTACATGGATGGACGTATATGCACATATTTTAATAACCAAGGGAATACTGGCTGCTAATCATTACATGTAAGTTATAGGCTAGACTGTGAACAGATACGAAGTCCATAAAAGATTGGGACACGGTAGCACCTCATAACCCTTCACTTTTGAAGGTAGACATGGATGTATGTATTTGCTAAAACGTTGATAACAAGGCAATATTAGGTGCTAATCATCACATGTAGGTTATAGGCTTGACTGTGAACAGATACGAAGTCCATAAAAGATTGGGAGACGCACCTCTCAACTCTTCACTTTTGAAGGTAGACTAATAAACAAGGCAATACTTGGTGCTAAATATTACATGTACAATGTAGGTTATAGGGCAGACTATGAACAGAGGGGAAAGTCATGAGATGTTAGGTAGTGCCTCTTGACCCCATCAATTGTTTTTTCACAGTATGGACATAGATAATCCTCCCTAATCCCTATATACAGTTTTTTTCTCTGTCGTAGTTCTTCTATGTAACATTTCATGTTGGATTTATTTTGAAAAAGGTCCTTCTTTCATGCTGTGTACATATACAAAGATATTTCTACTTTCTAATATAGAATTTCTTCGTTTGATATTGCCCCGACTTGTTCTGTGCTGCTATAACAATATTGTGGTCAAAGTCAATTAATAGATTGTATGTTTTGGAGCATCCTTTAACTTTGTATCCAATTAAAATAGTATATGGTTTATAGGGGCCAAATTGATTATTACTTCTCTGTCTTAGATTTAGGTTTGATGTTTCACATTTCAATTTTTCATATTCTAGGAAGTTTATTTTCAATTCCTTTTCTGACATTTCCTTAATCAAAACTAGATTACCCTCTTCATTCAGCATATCTCTAACCCATAAATAGCCTTTTTGATACCATGTCTTCCTGAATGGTAGGTTGAGTCCACTACTAACCCAAAGGGGGGTATTATAAGACCATGTATCAACACTTCTTATCTTTTTTGTAGTGAAGAGCATGCCAAAATAACATCTTTCCAGTATTTATAAAAAGTAATTATAAGTTATGTACACTCTAAATTGTACTGGTAAATGCAGACTCAACTGATTGAGACGGGCATATAGGATGGCTTAGTTTACCAATACATTATATACACTAAAGGTGGAACAAAAAGAGTATATGCATCTTTAAATAAAACATCAATTTTAGGTTATGTATATGCATCTTTAAATAAAACATCAAATTTAGGTTACGTTGATTTTTTATAAAGTAGGACTATCCATATGGACCTCATAAAGGCCACCCATTGGTGTCGTGATGAAGGGAAATTATACTGGTGTTTATATTATGCTGGGAGTGGATTTCTGCTGAAAATTCTAGGAAGCAGTGAATTTCTGCCTTGAGAAGGAAATTCTACCCACGTTATATCGTCGCCTACAGAGGACTGTCACTAGAGATGAATTGTGTTTGGGTTAAATTGTTGCCGATCGAATTGCGTCTAAGGTGGTGTTGTTGCTTATGATATATTGCTGCCCATGGGGAAATTTGTCTGTAAGGTCTCTCTCTCTCTCTCTCTCTCTCTCTCTCTCTCTCTCTCTCTCTCTCTGTGTTTCCTAAATAGATTCGCGTATGCAGGTAAAAGAGAGCAATAAGTAAAAGGATATGTACAGTACCATCATTTAATTCTTTCACTAAATACGTGGACAGCCCAGGCATAATACACGACCGCATGCCCAATTGCCACCCAGTTTCCTGGGCATGGATGCATGGATGACCTCATAACTGAATGTAGTTTTGATTTTAAAGTAACATTGGTCGTTGATGTGCTTGGCTTATTTTCTGACATGTTCTCCATTGATATTTATACAACCATGCAGTGGTGCACGAATTAAGTTCTGTACTGTAGGCTCCCAGGGCTTGACATTAAGGCGAGCCCGATAGCCCGGGCTACTTATTGAAGGTCAGGGATAGTGAAGTCCACTTGTGAGTGGCTCAAATAGGGCTAGATGAAATTAGAATATGAACAAGTAAAAAAGTAAAAACTCCTCCCCTGACTCCGATCACCTTGATGATTATTAAGAAGAAATACACTGTATTCTTTTTCATGTTATCAATAGAGGCTAATAGACAAATTTGGTTAATTAATATAGTGAAGAAATGTTGGCACACTTTGCATGTTTTGTGTCACAAATCTTCGGGTCTACCAAATAAGTATCTGGGCTAGTAAAAGTCAACGTAACTAGCCCTGCTCTGCTAATGATTGTTTTGTTAATGTTAAGCCCTGGCTTCATTCCCTTTTATAATGTAAAGACACGCGTAGAGAGATTTCTCCATGTGACAAATGAGCAAAAAGGTAGATACATGAGTAGTCAGAGCTCTCTCTCTCTCTCTCTCTCTCTCTCTCGTGGCCTGTTTCACCCTCTTTGTAATGTAAAGACACACGTAGATAGAGTTGGTCATGTGGGAATGAGCGTAAAGCCAGATACATGTGTAGCCTGAGTAGATTACGAGACTCGCCTGAATGAGACGCGGCTTAAACATATGCTTTTATCGTTGGTCCACTGTTAGACCCTATCTGGGAGCTACTTATCACTAGGAGAGGGATTAAGAGGGTTACTAGTAACAACACATACCACATGGCGAGTTGCCGTAGGATTTTGAAATATCAGGTATTAATGTCATATGTCAAGGCACTTCGTTCTAGTTTTTGAACTTTGGTTTAGTGTATTCCTTTTCCGTATGTCCCTATTAGTTAGATAAATCAAATATATAATATATGGTGTTGTACGTACGTGCAGTCAAAGCATACATGTACTATACTATACTTGTAAAAGAAAACAAATAGCGCAGACACTTTTATGGCAATTGGGTGTAGGATTGTAACAGAAGAATACAATCATAATGCATGGAAAATGATATAAAGAAAATAATAAATGTTTTTCTTTCACTTAAAGCATGATATATGTGATTTTTGTCTTTACTCTCTCTCTCTCTCTCTCTCTCTCTCTCTCTCTCTCTCTCTCTCTATATATATATATATATATATATATATATATATATATATATATATGTATATATATATATATATACATACATATATATATATATATATATATATATATATATACAGTACGGACATTTAATTCCTGCACTAAATGCGTGGACAGCCCGGGCATAGTACACAACCGCATGCCCTATTCCAACCCAGTTTACAGGGCATTGATGCATGGATTACCTCAAATCTAAAACAAGCTTTGGTTTGCAGGTTACGTGTGTCATCGATGTCCTCGGCTGATATCTGTGACATGCCATCCATGGTCGTTTGTAAAACCAGGCACTGGCAGACGTCCGGTCGACTGGTGCAGGAATTAAATGTCTCTACTGTATGTATGTATATATATATATATATATATATATATATATATATATATATATATATGTATATATATATATACATGTATATATATATATATATATATATATATATATATATATATATATATATATATATATATATATATATATATATAGCATCCTAAAGGTCTCTTCCATTGCATCGCCATAGGTTCAAAGGGGTTGAGATGGTTAGTGAATTTATCAAACCTTGACCACCCCCTCCCCCCATCTGCACCCCTCCCCTCACAGGCCTCTTGATTATATGTAGCGTCTCTCTATGCTATACATTTCAGGCATTGACATACACAGAGGGACTGGTCACCCCATCTATTGATTAGTGAATCAATTAGGCGGCACATGATAGAAGTACATGTAGGCCTCAGCCATAGCTTTTACCGGCTCGATATCTATTGGTAAAGAATATACTGTTCAGCAATACCCTTTAGGTATTTGCCTATAACATTATTAGTGATATCTTGATATTTACCGTATTGTTTGATCGAAAGAAAAAATAATTATACTTATCATCATCATCATCATAAATCACCCCAGAGATACAGTTATCAAGATTTTTTTTATATATTAGAGAACCATGAAAATCCATTTCAATATCGTGTGCTAATCTGGCACCTTTGTTTGGCGGACAATGGGATCATGGATATTACGGATCTTACTGGTTTCATTAAGTAGATGGGCATAATATGTTAACCCAGTTGCATACGGTGAGCTGACGCTACCCAATCCAAACAGCTCTCGGGGCGACCCCAATACCCGATCAATCTAGAGTATTGTGCACCGCAATCACTCGCTAATGGCCATTGCCTCTGACAGCCCTGTATACAAATCCGAATCCGAAGCGAGGCATGGAAAAAGTCGCCAGTGATGTGTTGTTTATTTCCTTGTTGGTTTCCCCTGTGGTTTTGCTGTTTGCCAGGGAAATATGACGACAAACAATGCATAATCCAAATTTTTATTTAAATTCAATAATAATAAGTTGATACACAAGCAGAAAATAGGCTTATCACAGCCTTGATGTACGGTAGAAAAAACACGCTGAAATAAACCTAAAACTGGCGTAAAATATGACGACAAACAATGCCTTACTTTAAAACCTAAATTCAGTAATAATGTAATACATAACCAGAACATAACCTTATCATTACAACGTAAATGTACGGCAGAAAAAAGTGATGATAAGCGAAATTCCACTGGAACCCCCACGGTCTTTTAGTATATTGTAATTAGCCTGCGGCATTCCGTTCAGGTTGTCACGCTGTGACGTGACTTGCCAATACTATTGATTCACCACAAAGCTTCACGTCAGAATTATTCTGTCAAAGCAGGAATGCCGTCTTCTTTAAGTGCCCTACTCGGTGTGCGATCGAAGTAGATAAAGTGTTTAAGTGGACTATATTAAGAAAGCGTTTATTCATTCGTATTGGATAATCATCACTATTCTGTCAATTAAAGCCTAATCGCTATTCACTCATTAGCATGGCATTTAGCCTTATAGAATTGAATTGGACGGCACGCTAGCCAATAAGGTCTCGTATTAGGAAAAGCTCCTCATTTGTTCACTTCTTATTTATTTTACCTAGTCCAGGAATAATTGCTATCGGCTAAGACTTGTTAGCAGATTAAACAGCTGGCTTTTGTTGTAATTCTACAGAACAGAACTATGTAAATAATTATGTGTACATATATATATATATACATATATATATATATATATATATATATATATATATATATATATATATATATAAATATATATATACATATATATATACTAGTATATATATGTATATATATATATATATATATATATATATATGTATATATATATATATATGTATATATATATATATATATATATATATATATATATATATATATATACATATATATATATATATATATATATATATATATATGCTGTAGAACACACATATGACGCGTGATCCAAATTTAGCGAATTGGTGAGTTTTCGCATTATAGCGTATCTTTATGTTAGCGACGGTGGCAGCCCCTGACAGCGCCAGTACAGTAAGAAAAAAGTACAGCGTTTTTATATATAGCGAAGCGGAACCACACGCTATGTACGCTATATATAAACAGACGCTAACATTGTGTGTTCTACAGTATATATACATATATATATATATATATATATATATATATATATATATATATATATATATATATATATATATATATATATATATATATATATATATATATATATACATATACATATATATATATATATATATATACATATACTAGTATATATATATATACATATGTATATATATATATATATATATATATATATATATATATATATATATATATATATATATATATATATATATATATATATATATATATATATATATATATATGCAATAGGGTAGCGAACTTTCTACATTCAAACTTGAAACAAGAATATCGCTTATTCGTTGTATGGTTCCAAGTTTAATGAAAGAGGGGTTGTAGCGCAATAGATTTGGTTGAAAATTATTTTGGATTGATACTTTCACCAAGTCTGGGCTCAATGTTGCATGCTCCAATGCCAATACCAAAATACCTTATCATACGCCATTTGCAATGCAGACATTTAATTCCTGCACTAAATGCGTGGGCAACGTACCCGGAGATGATCCAAACCGCACACACCCCATTGCCAATCAATTTCCTTGGCATGGGTGCATAGACTGCCTTCCAACTTAACGTCGGATTTCATTCGCAAGGTACCTGGGTCATTGATGTGCTTGGCTTTTTTGACATGTTATCCATGGATGTCTGTTCAACCAGGCCCTGGCAGACGTCCCGTCGATTGGTGCAGGAATTACATTTCTGTACTATACCGTAAACGATTCCAGTGATAGCATGTAACTCGTTGCGGCTTTGAGTTGAAAGGCTTTTTTGTTTTACTACTGCAATCGCATACCTAAGTAATTATTTTGGATATTTATTCAGACCAAACCGCCAGCGCAATTGATATAATTACATCGGTACTCTGTTTTCCGTTCGACTATAGACGTTGACCGAATCGACCGCTCCGTCTGATATATTCAATTACCATTGTTTATGTAAATACACCTTATCTTTCAAGGGTATTCGCAAACATGTTGTTGACAAAAATACCCTTCCTACAGTGTTAACATTTAATTCCTGCACTTAATGCATAGGCAGTCCGGGCATCATACACGACCACACACCCAATTGTCACCCAGTTTCCTGGGCATGGATGCATTGATGACCTCACAACTGCAAGTAACTTCGATTCGCAAGCTTTTTGGGTCATTGATGTGCTTGGCTTATATTTTGACATGGTATCCGTGCGTTTTTGTACAACCAGGCACAGGCAGACGTTCAGCCAATTGGTGCAGGAAATGCATTTCTGTACTGTACGTGCACTTACAAATGATTTCATATATCTCTATCAAGGTGGCTGATGGGGTTAATTTGTGAATATATGCTCGGTTTAACTTTGTTTAAGTGTACACTTTTCCTCATAATCAGATCAATTGTAAATATCTAGGAGTGAAAGAACAACTATTACAGAAGCTTCAATAGGCTTTCATTTTCTCCATGCATCTTAGGTTTTTGGTGTTTGTACTTGTTATGTGGCATAATTATGGCTAGGAGTATCATAGTCTTTTTCAATTTCGACTTTATTCAAGAATTGTTAATCTGAAAGACTTAGAGATAATTTGAGAAACTGTGATGCTCGTTCCTCCACATTTGAATGTCGTCTCTTGAGGATCGTGGGTATACTATGTATGCATGTCTTTTTTGTTTTTGTTTTTTAACCCAAAAGTATGACAACATTGTTGTGAGGGTACTTCTGTTATGTTCAATACATTCCTCATCAGAAGACCTCTTAGGCAACATATGCTGAGTATATGCTAAATTTTCAAATAAATGCAGGGCAAAAGAAAAATTTGAATCTAAGAAATTAACACCATAAGCTACCTTAAGGACGCAAGGTATCATTACCGATACATCATTCGATATCTCTTTTCTACAACGTTGAATAAGTTGAAATGCACCTGTAAATTTTCTTGATATATTTTTTCTCTTTTGCAGGCACGACTAGGACCTTCCCTCTAGTAAAGAAACAGTAAGTATACTTCTTTATTCATCAGCTCCACTCTGAATCTCGCTACTGATTGGTCAATCTGTGTGTTGTGCTGGACTGTATTGAGATCCTGCCAATGCTTTTCACAACGTTGATTGTTGGGAGCCCAATATTAATCCTGTATTTTGATCCTGACAATGATTTTTACAACTTACATTGTTAGGAACCCAATATTTCCCTTCTTTAGGCAAACCACATTCTCCACCACCAGATGTCGCTTTACCTTAGCAACAAAGTGGCGGCCACTGCTAGTCACACTGCCGCTAGACATTGTTTTGTTTTTTAAAAATTGTTCGCGTTATATAGTCTCTAATATTGCATATATCTGGCCAATAAGATGGCAGTTATTGAATTGGATTTAGGTATGTAAGTAGGTCGTGAGTTCAAGTGAGACATTAACCAGAACCATGAACTTAGAACTTGTGCTTACCAAAATTCAAAATATATATGTGGGTGAAGGGGGGAGTTGATGATAAATTTGTTATTCCCGTTGCGAAAATGGTACCGGCCAATGTCTCCATTTCAGCCAGCAAGTATTGCACTTAGCGTGATGGCCTCAAGCGATACCTGCTGGCTTCGTACAGGCATCTGGTCGAACACCATCTACATAGCAATAATAATTGATAATATCTCACGGTCATTTATAATCATAGACGCAAATTCAAATTCGACACATGCATGCATACATACACACAAACATACCTACATACATATGTACGGACGCACGTACCTTCGTACATACACGAGAACATACGTGCGTATAAATGTATGTTTGTATGTGTTTATCTAGATGTATATAACAAGTGTGTATAAACTACTGGAGCATGTGAATATATTCATATCAATGTTGAATTCGTTTTCCAGTTTGAGGTATAGTATGTTTTATTGTTAACGATGAGCGCACCTGATACCCACATAAAAAATGTTGCAATCATCTCTGCAAATCATATTAAATACAACTGTCAAGTTCCATCCATGTAGCGGCATCAAATTGACCGAATTAAATGTTTTCCCTAGATTACAGCATTCTCTTATCTGTTAGAATGATATCGATTTTAGTACAAATTCGAAT
Source organism: Maea johnstoni (assembly GCA_963942565.1). Classification (NCBI taxonomy): domain Eukaryota; kingdom Metazoa; phylum Annelida; class Polychaeta; order Spionida; family Magelonidae; genus Maea; species Maea johnstoni. The sequence goes on along the minus strand of OZ012689.1, from coordinate 16,410,505 downwards.
AAATTGGAGACAATCTTATCTTACTGATCAAATTTGCCAAGGCTTATTTTCATAAAACCAACACAGGAAGAAATATCCAAAATGAGTATTTATGGTTTGGTCACAACAAGGGATTGATATGAATTCTTTCCTGAGGCATTCTCCATATATCATATGTTTTATCACCTTCCTTTTAGCTTTAAATTATAGTACATTGCTTGCTATTGGATAAGCAGGACTAGTACATGTTCCCGATAACCGAAAAGTGGGTAATTGCACTGTGAGATCTGTTGGTGTGCCATACATTAGACTTCCCAGCCATGGAGGCGTCACTCCTGCCAGCAATGGGAACTGACATGTTCATGTCTCTACCAGGATGTGTTCATCGAGAACACAAAAGTAATACACATATACATCTTTTTGTTTTGGGTATCATTAAAGTATCATTGGGTATCATTATATGACTGATCAGTCAATTTGTCATACACTAGACTTCTCAGCTATGGGGGTAGCCTTCTGTCTTCCAAGAATGTGGATTGGCATGTTCATTTCTCTCCCAGGATATGTCGCACTTGCAGTATTGTATTGTATATTTATTTACTGTAAGTAGTATAACAAAAATTATATATATGTAACAACTTAAATATCTCAAACAAACACATCAGAAATAATTGTAGAACAAATCAAATAGTAATAAACAAAAATAAAAAGGAACATATATATATATATATAAATATATATATATATATATATATATATATATATATATATATATATATATATATGTATACTAGTATATATATATATATATATATATATATATATATATATATATATAGAGAGAGAGAGAGAGAGAGAGAGAGAGAGAGAAACGCTAGGCCATTATACAGCGAAAGCTATGACACACCTTGTTTCTATAGCGGGTCAATATTAGTCTTTGTGGTGCAACAGGTGATCATGACGTATTTACCAGGTATACAGAGACTGGTATGTTTGTTCTTGTGGTCTAGCCCTAGGGAGATCCCCTGGTACGCGATTAAGTACTTAATCATATCTGTATAGTCAATATATGCGTCCTTAATGAGATTGCATTGTTAGTTTCACTCATATGGAATGCTGATTGGTATGATATGTAAATAAACTAGAAATGAATTTGTAATGAATGCCCCGATTGGGATTCTATCCTCGGCACTGGTGAAAGACAGCGAGCGGGACGTCCGCCAGTGGCTGGTTGTTAGATAACAAAAAATAAGCCAAACACATCGATGACCCAAGTAGCGTGTGAATCAGAGCTACGCTCGGTTGTGAGGTCATCCATGCAACCATGAGCAGGAAACTTGGTGAAAATCGGGCGTCCAGTCGGGTATTTTGCCCTGCTGCCCATGCATTTAGTGGAAGAAATAAATGTCGGCAGCGTGGACCACTTCTAGGGTACCCGTACGAGCCCGGATAACTCGTGCTGTAACTGGTTATTGGTGTTTCATTATAAATGCATTTCCAGTTTATGTATACCTCATCCCTATATTTCATTATTATCATCACTCATACTGAATGCTGATTGATATGATAGGTAAATAAACTAGAAATGCATTTCTAATGAAACACCAATAAACTTATTCCAATAGTTATACGGGCTTGTTCGGATGACCAGGTGGTCTATTAGCTTTTCCAATGCCTGCTCGCTTTCTTTTACAACTGCCGGGCCTCGTATCCCAGCTGGTGCATTTGAGATAGATGTCAGACCAGGCATAATACACGACCGCACGCCCGAATGCCATTCAGTTTCCAGTGCATGGATGCATAGATGACCTCTCAACTAAACGTACCTTTGATTTGCAAGCTACGTGGGTCAGTGATGTGCTTGGCGTTCCTTTTGACATGTTATCCACGGGTGCTTGTACAACCAGGCACTGACAGACGTCCGGTCAACTGATGCAGGAATTAAATGTCTGTATTGTACCTTAGACCACCAGGCTATGGCGTCATCCCCTTAATTATGTCTAGAAGCGTATGGTTACTATACTGGAACAATGTACCTGCCATCAAAGCTAGAGGTGCGTAACATATGGCCCGCACAGGATAAAGGCATTACAAAAACGTCTTAAACCATTTTAATGACCGTCTTCTAGGCGGTTAATATAGCACTAAAACAGTAAAAGACAGTCATGACTACTAATGTGAAAGAAAATACCACCCCGTGGAGCCCTTTGGAAACCCATAGCAGGACCTGTTACGTTCAATATAGAACACCCATGTGATGTACTCTAAGGTTAGTGATTGGCTTTAAATCATACGCGCTATAGGATAGGAATCGTGCAGGCTCGTACGTGTGTGCTTGTGTTCGAAAGTGGTTCTGACTATACGGACCAAACCTACATGTTTCTGCGCATTGCATTGTATATTTATTGACTGTCTGTCCAAAGACAAAAGACATACATTCATATAATAGCAAGAATCAAACAAACATAAAGCAGAAATATAAGGCATGCCAAAAAGAAGGCAAATTAATGCATTCACGAATGGCAAAATTAATTGGTGTAGCCTAAAGTGATACTGCTCATATATCGTAATTTCAAAAAACCGCATGCCAAAAATAATGCAACTTAATAGATACAAGAATATCAAAATTTGCCTTAAGCAAACCATAAAGCAAGATGATTCAGTTTCTATCACTATAGTATATCAAGAGCTGAAAGATCCTAGAGAAAAATGATAACTCTGAAAGTAATGATATTTTGCAGAAACACGAGAATGGGATATCTTGCATTATTTGCATTTTACATTACTCAAGTGGGCATTTTATGTGACTCAGTATATTTAAACCATTGTTATGTTGATTGTCGGCGAAGCTTACGTCAAACATTATCTTCATTTATTGGAAAAATGTATCTTCATCATTTCTTTCACAACTTTTTATTTGCAATAAACAAATTTTCATCAACATTTTGGAGTACTTGTCCATTTCAAATTATTTTAAGGAAATGAACTATGACACTCTTACTAAACCTGAAGTCATGAACATTTTCATATTACACACTTAAATACTCATCAGTCCTGTTTCCAAATTACACATTTCAACGTTTTGCTTGGCAACAGCTGACTAAGTATCGCTGGGGCAGTTCTAAAAGAAATTCGTAAAATGTATACGTGGTTTTTTATTTGGTTTTAAGTTTCCCTTCATGATAAAAAAAGAACTTATTACGGTCGACACTTTGTGACTGAAGGTTGTTGATTATGCCTACGGCTTTTAAGGAGTTCATCCGTTATAGCGGTTTAATTCTAATTAGATTGTACCGTACTGCGTTAATGCACTAGCCGGGGTTTTAGGGTGTTAAGGTGCCATACTCAAAATGACAACGAGGATGCATATTTTCTCCGACCAATGCATAACAAAACTGTAAAACAGACTTAGTACTCACGGCCATACTTATACTGTCACTGTAAATATAAGGATTAGGCACGAGCGCCAGTGGTTTTAGATCACAACAGGGGCCAAGGACCACCAGTTTTAAGAGCAGGCTCTATCACGTGAGTTTTCGACGGTCATAATTTCTGCATGCAAAAAAGGATAAAACTTACTACTAATATGCCCCAACTTGTATTAAGCCGAGTCCTGTGCCTCGTATGAAGATATCCCCGTCCGTTGAGAAATCGGCCTTTGCAAATTTCAGCCGAACATAAAAAACATTATGATTAAATGGCTTGCTTCGAGCAGCGGATTGGCGACGATTGTAATTCTGTCTCGAGACAAAGCTCTCGTCATAAGTAAACGTTTTTGATATATGGCGCCGCTTCTGCATGCGAAGAATGACAGTGTGTGTAGACTTGGGAATCGCGGTAGATAAATCATAATGATGCGAGACTTCTGTCGGCCCCACGATAACGGGACACATATAATCAACCTCGGCAGCTTAGGAGAGAAAGGTCATGGCCCGGGGTACTTTAGAAACGCGTATGAATATGTGAGATATGTAAATACTGCTAAATGCTGGTTTGGTCCGAGAGGAATATAGGGGTTTCAACTGCACCAATGATGTCGTGGTATCCGACAAAGACTACAGCACTTGCACCCAAATAACCCTTTCTGTGCTGAGACTACTTTTGCGCAAAGCACACGGAGGCAAAACCCTGTCGTATTGGTATTCACTAGAAAGCTCTTCCTGTGTTATGCTAGAATTGAGTACCATTTACTAGGGTTTCAGTCATTGTTCAGCTTTTTTGTGTCATTTTGAATTGGGCAAATGAGCCACCAGCAGCACAAAGGTTAATGCATTGTCATTGGATAACATTGTGTTACCCTTTATATTTCCTCGTTAGAACATGCATTTCTGGAAAGGAATGTATACATTCGAAGAAAATATGGAGAGGGGTAAAAGGTTGGCTATAACAAATGGTAGACTCCTCAATAAGATAGCAGACACCGATAAAAATTTGGGGCAATCTTCAAAAAAATAAATAATAATAGACAAAACTATATGAGAAATGAGAATGGTAATATACAGAAAACGTCAAGCTATTTGAAATTAACGATCTTCTTAAACAACAAATGTCTTTGGAAGAGATGCAATCAATTTTAAACCAGACTGAAGAAAGTTTTCTTCAGATATGGGATATAGTCTATTCTAATCTTAACAACTTACATTAATTTATATATAAGTATACACACATACATACATACTTACATATATATATATACATATATATATATATATATATATATATATATATATATATATATATATATATATATATATATATATATATATATATATAGACATACATACATACATGTACATACATACATATAGTGGCAACGTTAAACAATTTCATTATATCACCAATCTAACTTCTTCGTGTAAGCTCAAGCATAATGTTCACGACACCTAATGGTGCACGATCATTATCCACCCAGGTGAATAGCCGAGCTTTAGTGCTATTAAGTTGCATTCATATTTAATGAAGTCCGTCTGAAGCAAGTCACATAAGTAGCTCAAGGAATCGTGTTTAATTGCCTGGCTCGGAGGTACATCAATGGACTTGACGGAAGCCCTAATCAGAGGAAGGCTCGCATGTCTGGCTTATGAATAGGCCTCGTTTCTCCCTCGTCTCTCTCTCACGCCAGAGCGTCTATTTGATCAGAGAGGCGCACAGTGATTTTATCATAAGCTTATTTAGGAACATAAGGCCCGTTTAATTGTTTCGTGGATTACATTGGAAGGAGCAGTTCATTAGGGAGCCCGGAGTCTCCCTAAGGTGGGCGGCTATCAAGCACCCCGGTGCGCCTGCTTCAACTTCCTCTGCTGCTGTTACGTTACTACTGCGCGTGCCCGGCTGCTGCTCCTGATGCTGCTGATCTTACTGCTCCTCATGCTCCTGCCCATGCTGCTCCTGCTCCAACTTGCTTTGCTGCTGTTCCTACTGCGTGTGCCCGGTTACTTTTCCTATTGCTCCTGCTGCTGTTCTAAATGCTCCTATTGCTCCTGATGCTGCTGTTCTATATATATATATATATATATATATAATATATATATATATATATATATATATATATATATATATATATATATATATATATATATATATATATATATATATATATGTGTGTGTGTGTGTGTGTTATGTTTGTATATACCCATACATGTGGATAGATATTAACAAATTACACTATCGTATGAGGATGGATAACATCGGCTTGGTATTATTGATGCTTTGATAAATATTCATAACAAAGCCACCTGATTGATTAACTTTGTACTGATGCTTTTCCAATAAGAATATATATGTAGCTAGATGACCGGGACCTTTGTACAAAGCCACTTTCAGAAAGATATTTCGAAAAGGCCAACTTCAGCCATTTGCAATGTTTATAAATCCTGCGCGGGTCACTTAAGGTCACGCATGGCTGTTCCACCCCACATTTTATTGACCACCCCTTTCCCAAAGGGGTGCTTTCTATGGCTCTCCCTCTCTTTGATTTCCTCTATATCCTCCCTATCTGAGGTACGTATTGCATTGCAATTACCTTCATTAGTAGTCTATTAGTGCTAGGTCAGTCTTTGTAGTTGCATTCTCATCCTCTGATCCTCTCGTCCCAAGCTGAACCAGACAAAGGGACTTTATGCATGTAGAATCACTACTGTGCATTACTATTAAACCTTTAAATGCTCAGGCTACTTATGTCCAAAGCACAAGGACGCAAAGATTTTCGAAAACCATCTAAAACGTATCATGTTGGTGTTAATTGGATAGATCTCACTGAGTTCTCTCAGATGAGTACCCATGTGCCAGGGTTTCGGATATTTTCAGGGTTTTTGCATCCTTTTTGTATTGGCCAAATTAGCCACCAGCAGCATAAGGGTTAAACTATAGGGCAATGTCATAACGAACAGAAGCAATTAAAACACGATTAGATAAATTGTGTTTTATTAATCGCTAGAACAATATTATGATATGCAGGATCAAGTTAGCACAAACTAAGTAGTTTCCCTTTTTATTGACTGTCACAAGCTGTCAGCATTTATATTGCCTTTTTATTGTATCTAACCGAATACATGCTTTGAGGATTTTGTGATTAGTCCTGGGGGGAAAATACAATACATTGACGCATATGTACTTATAGATGCAATGAAAAGCATCTCCTTGAGAATTAAAAAAAAGTATTTTTTTTCTTCAAATCCTCAGGGTGCTTTTTGTACAATATACATAAATTGATACGTAGATTGAGGTATTACATGTACTACTAGATGATGCATTGAAGCATTGAAGCATAAGGATTTATTAAAATATATTGTAATCACAAAAGTAGGCGTCCTGGGGACGGTAAGGTAACCATGGTAACCATGGAATTTCATTTTATAACAAAAAAGTAGTTTATGTAGGAAATTTGCAAGAATCATTTTATAGTACTGTTGCTTTGACGAGAGTGGTTCCACATACAGCAGCCTCTACTAGGAGACTTTGGGAAACATGGGTAAAAAATCTGGTACCCCCAAAGTTATGGAAAAGTAAGACTAAATTTAACAAAAATAATCCACAGACATCCCCCCCCCCCTGCCCAACTCAACACGATGGTATGATCCGAAATATAAATGCAGAATTGTTGTCACATGAACCTTTAGAAACTTGACCAATGTCAAAAAAGGAAAACAAATCCTGACCACATGATTTTCAGTACTGATTATCAGGCGAAGAGGTTTTAAAAGCTATCACAGAAAATCTATTATGAAAACGAAACATCAGATTTGACAATAAACATCCACTTTTTAATCCCTAACATATCTATTCGGATATGTTAAGGATATCTAAAGCACTATCTGTACATGGTATTGACCATACAGCATAATAAACTATATACGATATCGCTGTTACAGTTTTACATATATGTGTAGATATGTGATGGGATACTCACAAACTGTATAGCTTTAGTGCCCTAATGGAGAAAACCAACTTGATGGTAAATGCGGTGTGATGTGTCAACTTTTGTAATAAGTGTGATATATAGCATTACCTACTGATAACCTTATATGATGCACAAACGTGTTGTGCTACCTTACGGAATGTGGTCTTTGATTAAGTAATTTGTAGTCTATTAACACATCATCAAAATACACAGAATGATGTGGCTCTCATCATGAGGTGTTACTCAGATAAATCGTTCCATTATCTACGTGTAGTCATCATTACCCAGTGCAAATTACCCTGAAGGTCACCGAGTACAGGTAAGCTCACTTACGCACGTGTTCCATTGTTCCATAGAGGTAAATAAAGCACGAATTCGAGGAATTCCTTCGGAATTAGCAGATGGACCTGTCGTCCTAAGTCCCAACTACTTAAGAATCAATTAGTCCCCGCTCTTAAGGAGAGTAGACGAGTGAAGGTGGCTGAGAAATTGGCTCCATTATGAGGGCATATGCTTGAAAGGAGTTCGCTTGGCGGCGGAGTTCCTTCGCTTGACATATCAGACAGAAAGGGCCACCTATCAGGCATTAACTCGGCCTAAGTTCCGGCCTGCCTCGTGCTTAATGAAATACCTAATTGAATCCTAGGTTATTGTTGTTGTGCCATCGCCTTAGGACGTTTTTTGTTGGTCGCCAGTCCGGCGTATATGGGATGTACGTCGCCTTGTCCATCGCGTCTTTATTATCACACAAATCTAATCCCTTCTTTTCTGCCGGCTCTTTAATTAATTCCAGCCCCTCTCAAAGACATTAATAATCCCTTTTCTGACGTGATTTCGTAGGGGACTTTCAGGCGTGCAATCGATTACATCTCTATAGATAAGAATTCTAAAGGGGAGAGTTCTATTGAGAGCCGTTCTCTCCCGGGTGACACGAAGTACGCACCGGAAAAATATTCTTCTAATATATACACACATATATATATATATATATATATATATATATATATATATATATATATATATATATATATATATATATATATATATATATATATATATATATATATATTAGTCATTAATCTTACTATGACATATGATGCTGTTTCGTTGATAGAGAATGTACAAGGATCGTGAACTTTCATTTGCTTCCTGTGTTTAGAGACATGGTACGACATCATCAATTACATAAAGGTGGTTATTGCATTCTACTGGTGTTCTCTCTAGGAGATGGTATGACAAGTACATGGTTTTTGGAATATCGATCAATATGCTGACTCATATATAATGCATCGCCATGGTTATCACTATCTATTCCCATGGCTATCTAAGGTCCTTCAGTACAGCATTATAAGCGCCACTGCATGGTCTCTCTTCAATCGGCTGCAGATGACTGCAGCCGTCTTGACCGCGTCTCAAGCAAGGGCTCGTTTTTTCAACCTTGACCACATTCATGTCTGTCACTCAGATCCCAAACATTGACCTGGTTAATCTAGGCATTCTCCTGTGATCCGAGTAATTTCAAAAATAGCCAAAAGTGAACTGTTGGTCGAAAACCAATTGGAAATCAAAGAACGTCTCCTTTGCAAGCCCTATTAATGCACGACTGAAATTAAGTTTATTTGGTCACAGGCAATTTCAATCTAAATTTCTATATAAATATATGTATATTTTCTATGTATCCAAATATATTACAGCAAAGGAATTTTGAGTAGTTGAAAATGAAATACAACAGAAACGGTCTGCGATGTGCGCATAACAGACACACCATTAGCAATCAATAACTACCTTTGGTTTACTGCAAAGAAAACAAGGTCCAGTGATTTGCCGTAACAACACTAGATGGCAGTACTAATTTAACTCACGAGTATGCCGTTTTGCGAATTTAAGATAAATAACAACTCGAAATTCTAGTTTTATTGGCGTTATATGTACCTTGTATTACTGCGCACAGGCATACCACAGTCGTAATTAATGAAACAGTTGCTAACTCGAGTGTGGGGCCATGAAACCCGTCCAGTGACATTGCAAATGGCGACCGAGTGAGTATTTTGGTGCACATGATCACTTCAGGCATAACCTGTATAGAGTTGGCAGCATGGTATGAGTTTATTTTGCGGTATGCCTGTGGGTATGGTTACATAACCCATATTGGACTTCAAAAACCTTACTGTTCCATAATTTGGTCGTCAAATCTATATGTTTGGATGTTGTAATTTTCCCTTTATTTTGATCAATATTTTCGTTTGTTTTGCACTATCCAGCAGTTTAATGTTATGGTTTTCATGCAGGTTGGGTGTCCTCGTGCTCTGCACCTATGCATTATATAGACCCTTTGATATGATGGACATACAGCGTGATACAGGCTGTATTCTAGGGAAGTCGGTTAACACTCTTTAAGCCCCTACTGAAGCACCTTAAAACAATCATTTGATGTATCGTCTTTACGGCAAATCAATTGAATCAGAAAACGACAAACATATTCTTGTTTTTTACGAAAATGTCCAATGGAACTCGCATTTAGGAACCCCTAATAACTGTTTATTTCACATACCTAAAATCCGACGTTCTGATTTATTAAAGAATAGCCTTTCTATGTATAATCCATAATCGTATACATTATTGTTCACGATTTGGGCACAATTTAAACATTTTTGCCATTCGTCATTGCCTCGAGAATATAGGCCCCTGTTCATGTTGAATTTCTTAGATACCATTTAAATGTGTGCCAAATAATGTATGGCGATGAAATTGGTCAGCATACATTTGAGATTCTTGGGGCTATCCTTTTTTGACATGGTCAGAATTCTTTCTCTCCTCTGACAGAGCCATTATTTCTTCTCTTCTGGCAGAGCCGGAAGTCTTCAATTTTCAGGACCAGAGTATTTTTTCTTATCGTTCAGGGCCAGAATATATTTTTTGATTTTCAAAGCAATATTTCTTTTTCAAAAAGGATATACCCCACTCCACAATATTAAATAGTCCGCTTCTTATTCCCAAAGACATGAGCAAGATCAAATCGCGAAGAGAAAGAAATAGCGGCTATATATCATTCATTCACGCAGTGTTAAAAGAACAAATGACCTTAGGTTGATTCCCTTTTTATTTTGGCTCTTTGCATTGCACATCGCATAAAACTAAATTAAGCAACACCAACACAGCCGAGGGTTACATGGTTTGCATGGCTTCCTAGCATTCTTTCTGATCTGCACGCTCATCGCTTGCGTGACGTGTCCAGTTTGCAAACTGACCGCTATTTATTATCATGTTTGTTTGGCCAAAAGAGTATTGTGAGAACAAAATGCAGTTTTGTTATAAATCAAAGACCATGTCTTTGTAGTAGAGTATGATGGTGCACGTGTAATCGGCCGAAAAATCATAAAGAATTCAGCTGTTTTTTTCTGGAAATCGACAGAAGAATAAAAAAAATTCAGCTGTTTTTGGAAAAGAAATGTGGAATTCTTTTCCTCTAGTTTTCAAGAAAAACAGCGAATTCTTTATTACGATCTTTTCGGTCGTTCACACCTGCACCATCGTAGTTAAGTGCGGGTCAGTGATCCGGAAACTTTATAGTGCTTTTTTTACCCCGCACCCCTTAATCAAAGAGCTCACGTCAAGATGACGTGCAGCAGAGCACGGCATTCTTTGAAACCCCAAGGTTGTATGTACACGGAACTTATATGCGTAGTGATTTCTAATGAGCAGCCCAGATATCCCCCCATATCCCTGCTTGAAGACAAATGATTCCAATTACCCGTGTCTTTTCAAGCCACGAGATTAGATGAGTGAACCCTAGCAAGGAAATTAGAAAATACTCTGTCAGGAGCAGTCGAGGTTTCCGAATACACGCACAGCGAAGCCTTGAACTTTAATTGAGTTTAGGAGCACGAGAGAACGATCAACAACAACTGTGAGTGATCACGTGACCGATGAGAATTCGGCCTTGAGTTCACTATTGATTTTAGAAAGTTCCTGCAGTTTTCAATGCCATGGCTTAGTACGGAATGTGTGTGTGTGTGTGTGTGTGTGTGTGTGTGTGTGTGTGTGTGACACCGCATGGGGCACACCTTTTGGTGTGCAATAGGAGTTGGCACCTCCCGGGGAACGCTAAGCTGGTGTGGCACCCTGCTCGCCTTATAAAAGAATGGGGATGTGTGGATCTGTCTATAGTTACCGCGCCATCTAAAATCATCCTTGGTCCTCTTTAGATCTGAAGGATCTGCTCCTATTCTCTTTTTCTTCTTTCACCTAGAATAAGTATGCTTTGTCATTGTTCTTCAGCAATGGCAAAGGGCCACTTTTTGCTAATATCTTATTGCACTTAATGACCTGTGTGTGTGTCGATGTGCCTTTAAACACTTATTCATTCATTCATTGTGTGTGTGTATGGAAGTATGTGACAAGTCACGATCTAGCCACATTTTAGGACGAGAAATGACGAAGTGACGATAACGAATTAGGAAGAAGCCAAATAACTCTTGTTCATAATGAAAAAAACACGATATCATACAGTTAGTTTTCGGGCGTGATGGTATCAAACAGTCGTGGAAAATAACAAACATATACAAACCAGTGCCATGTGTTTTTCTTTGTTTTTGCACTAAATGCTTGCAAGACGTATCGTATTGATAGGCATCATGACATTGAACTAGTTTTGTTGGTGGCATGTTTAATGATCCAATTAAAGCTTGGTATCTGGTCTCAGTTCCAATTATTGCATTAGTTTGCAAAAGATAGTTAACAGGAAATGTATGAGATCATCCTCCACAACTCTACTCATGCTAAAAGATAAAACATAGGCGGATGGAAATTACTCTATTTGTAGTTGTTTTAGCCACGGACAGCTGAATAGCTTAAATCTCCTTACCTTAAGAACCATTTATTAGAAGTGTATTGTGTGGAATTGTATCAGAAGCGGAATTCCTTTACCGTAAAATAGTAGTATTATGTTTATGTGCTGTAATATCATATTACAACATTTATTTTTCTGTACATAGCTCATAAACAATAGAAACGAGGAACGTAAATACAACTAAACAAAGTTATGAATGAAATTAATTAAGTATACATTTGGTTAATAACTAGTCTCTATTCCACATAAAGCGACAATGGATGAGCTTCGCAGTAAAAAAAACAAGGCTCTTCCACGTACAGCAAACTGAGCGCAGTCAGGACATAACTAATGCTAGATTCCCACTGACAACGTTTAATCTGGCTTATCTCCACCGCCGGATTATCTGGCAAGGGAGGCATATTGTGTTTGCGCTATCTCTCGCTCGACCAATTTTCATCATAAAATCATTGCTGCCTCGCCCGCGCAGGGGACCCATGGGTATAGAGAGACTTCTGCTGTTATGGTCAGTCGGGCTATTATTATTTAGAGCCTTTCCACCCGAAGCCACATACCCAGACGAGATGCATGAGGTATGATGTATCGTCCCGAACCGATTTTACGATAGCTTTGATGAATCGGTACTTAAGGATGTCATCGCGAATTGTTTACTCTCAGCACTCGTTACTAAACATCCCGGGGATGCTCTCCTGAGAAAAAATGTAGCGCACGATCTGATCCAATATGGCGCTTATTTGAAATGAACGCATATTTGTGGTTTGCGTGAGAGGGGTCGAGGATGAGGAAGTGAGCGTAATGGTATTGTGATACAACCCACACGATAACTATCAGTGGATCTCCTCGGCGACAGAACCAATAGTTACGTCAGATGCAATCTCACCACACTGGCGTGTTGTTAATCACACAGAAATAGATTGTCTAGGTTATCAACTAACTATATTCACCTTAGCCACACAGGTTCAGATCAACACTCACGCAAAGTGGACTGTTGTCTAGCCATTAGGTACGGTTAAATGCAGCTTAAAGGGCAAATGCACCATCAGA
>OZ012689.1:16392234-16394734 GCA_963942565.1 Maea johnstoni | reverse complement strand
TTGGATGAGGTGTCAGTCATGAATACGGGGCAAAAACTGCCATGAATAATTAAGACAGCTGTTCTAACAAGTGCTGAGAGGAATGTAAACGGGTCATACAATGTGCATTACCGTAATGTAATAAACTGCAGGTTGCAGAATAGTGCTTCAACAAGAGGCTTTCCGTTGTTATTCATACTACACCCAACATTTTTAAATTTCTGCAATACTGCTTGTTTCTATTTCACTGCTTCTTATCATATAGTGTACATAATATGATATCAAAATGATCAAAAAGAACAACAAGTGATATTTATAATCAAACGTGTTATTTTTTTTTGTGTAGGTCTTTTAGAAAATGAAATTTCATAGAACATGATTCATCTCATTCATATTAAATTTCAAAGAAATTGACGAGTACAAGCTAGTATTATTTCACAAGATTAACTTAGTTTGTCATAGATAACGTTGTGTGTTTCTAAACTTACTGGTGGATCAGTACCTAACTACAAACAAGGACCAAATTAAAAAGATAAACTATCCCGCTTTAATGAAATATCAAGAAATTCAACTGCTTTCATATTACTTTCGCATTCAAAACTAAACTTGCTGAATCTGCACTACAGCTATGAAAACTATTCACATTTTCATGAAATTTCAACAGAAACATACATACGTAATTACATACAATGGCCCAAATTTCAAACTTTAACTGGTTAGAAAAGAATCTATCCAATTTTCATGAGATTTCAAGGTATTCACATTTTCATGAGATTTCAACAGGAACTTGCATACATAACTACCTGCAATGACCAAATTTCGGCCTACCATGGTTTAGAAAATAATAGATCCCATTTTCATGAAATTTCAAGAAATTCAACTGCTATCGTACACCCTTCACATATAAAACTTAACTTTCTGAATCTGCACTCCATTTAAAGAACTATTAATATTCCCATTTTCATGCAATTTCCACAGAAACATTGTATCTACGTACAATGATCAAATTTCAAACTACAATCGGCTAGAAAAGAATCATCCCGTTTTCATGAAATTTCAAGAAGTTCAACTGTTTCATATACCTTTCACATTCAAAATTTAAATTGCTCAATCTGCACTCCATATATGAAGACTATTCACATTTTCTTGAAATTTCAACAGAAACAAACATGTGTATCTACTTGCAATAATGAATTAATTAGTGTTTAAAGGCACATGGACACACAAAGGTCATTAAGTGCCATAAGATATTAGCGAAAAGTGGTTCATGGATGCAATTTATTTAGTGATTTATCCACTGCTCGTTCTCAGTCAGTAAAGAATACAAAACACTTGGTATGAAGAAAACACACGGAAAACCTTTTGTCAGTATTATCATTGCAGATGGAATATTTTCATTTTCAAACTTAGATAAGAATTATAGAAATATCTCTACCTCTGGTCCATCATTTAAAGTTAAATTCCAGTTTCAAATTACCTCTTTGGTTTGTGGTGTTGTCTCAACTCTTTGTTCGGCAACTTTTTCTTTGATTCCTTTCACTGCTTAATTCTGACTCAATACCAGCAAGTTTTGGTTCTAAATTCTTTAATGATTAGTGGTTCTGCTCTCCAAGGAGAGCTATGCTTGCATGTGCCTTTTCTAGGTCTTCCTTTAACTCCCTTACATGCCTGATAGTCTGAAAAAAAGAGAAGAAAGGCAGTGTGTAAAGGCAGTATCTTAAGAATGTTAATACATCATAAAAATACACCATTTAAACACGAATCTTCTGGATGTTAGATGCAGATTCTCCACTTTTAGTACACATTCTATCATATTTCAACAGTATTTAGATCTCCTTAAGGCAAGTTCACACTTGGTGAAAATATTTTCTATTGCACCTTCTAGGTTATTCTTCTTGAAGGAAATAATTAGAACCATAAGCCATAGTCATGTTTCCTTAAGACCTTAATTTTTTTATCAAATGTTCGTACCTCCTGCACTTGCTTCATTCTGGCATCATCTGCAACTTTCCTTGTGCTGATTCAAATGTTTATTTGGTGCAAACGTATATCACTATCAACAAACTAGTGTTTGTTAAAAGCATAGCCCAAGATGAACAGAAATATTGTTTTTCCATACCTAAATATCTTTTAAATTCACCCACTACCTCTTAAGCGTATTTGGTCTTATTTACCTAGTAGATCAAGTTATGTAGTGAAGTCATGCCAAATAGTAATGTAACATTAATATTATACAGCTTAACCACACATATAACACCCTGTAGATAGGGCCACTTAACTCAAAGGAAACATGAGATGACCCTGTTTATGCAATTTTGAGAAAGGCAATATAAAAAAAACATTATCAAAACCCACAGGTGTTCATAAGAATATGTGTCATTACGATTCTGTATCACTTTCCTGATATGAATTCTCTATACAAATCACATTTTTCTCAGGGCGTTCTTATATTAGGTTTCCATTATTTCCTTATTAGTGGATTGGCGTAGTCGCTGAGCAAACGTGTGATGTTATCAAGGAA
>OZ012689.1:16269734-16387234 GCA_963942565.1 Maea johnstoni | reverse complement strand
TTTATGCCACTTGGTCATAAAAACATTCAATTCTGTAAATAAATAAATTCAATTGGAGAATATGGTAGTAAGAGATGATAGCTGAGTGGGGTGTTGTACATGTCTTTCCATTATGAGGTAATTACGTGGGTGTTTGTGGTTGGGCTATTAAGCTAGAATGCTGGTATTAATGCAGCCTGGAGCTTAAGGCGTGACCTGTGATTAGTGGCACGGGGATGAGCAAGGTGAACACCGATCTCACCCTAACACTATCAATCTCACACTAATGCCCCCTGCTGGCACGACAATTCATCACGACCAGTGCTGCTCTGCTGAACGCAGCGAGGCCCGTGAGCCTGGTTGACGTATCATCTTCCCATTATAACAAAGCCCCCCAAAGGACACTCGCTATTCTCAATGCTTGCTGGAAAAAAGTATTTACCCAACATTTCTTTTCTGCAAACTCTATGAATTTGTTAAGAGTTTCACTTATTTTCTCTTGTGCAAGAAAGGTCACCAGGCGTGAAATACCAAAACATAAGACTCAGATGGAAGGAGAGGGAATCGTCATTAGAATAATAAAGTGATTTACGTGTTGCCATTGATATACAATATATATATATATATATATATATATATATATATATATATATATATATATATATATATATATACTTATATATAAATATGTGTGTATGTATATACGTATGTGTGTACATCTCTCTCTCTCTCTCGCTCTCTCTCCTCTCTCTCTCTCTCTCTCTCTCTCTCTCTCTCTCTCTCTCTCTCTCTATATATAATATATATATATATATATATATATATATATATATATATATATATATATATATATATATATATATATATTATATTATAATTATATATATATATATATTTATTATTTATATATATATACATATATATATATATATATATATATATATATATATATATATGTATATATATATAATTATATATATATACGTACGTATCTCTCTCTCCATATATATATATATATATATATATATATATATATATATATATATATATATATATATATATATATATATATATATAAATATATATATATATATATATATATATATATATATATATACATATATACATATATATATATATATTCGAAAAAAATATTATTTAAGTCGAAACGGCCAAATCTCAAATTACATTAAAGCAAGAGGTAAGGCAGCATTTTGTGTCGCGAATCGCTCGACGACACTTAATTGGAAATCAATGTAATGTCGAGCAGGACCGCTTGCTGCTCCCTTAAGTATGCTGAAGAATTGCTCTACTTAGTGTGAAGGTGATCATTTACCTACTTCCTCCACAAACAACATTTCTACATTACTTCTTCATCTGCAACTGATACCCCTGTGTCAGCCTCCCCAAGCCTTGACTAGCTCAGGCAGCCATCCCATATCTTGAGATGCGTATATTTCTTAAATACCTTAAACCCCGTTCTTGTTAAATAGGGCTAGCTGCAATGGCCTATTTGATTTGGGACTTTGCTCACCAAATAAGGGCATTACCGAACATCCGTGGAGTATATTTCCTGTAGTAGATCACCTACCAATCTAGTGCGGGTGTGGAAGGAATAAGCTAGCAATATAATTGTCTCTAGCAAGACACTAGATTGTCTGTTCAATTCCGACTGTGAAGTACCTTAGTGATATGTTATTCCACCCTGACAAATTGAAACAAGGAAGTCAGGAGAGTTTGGGCTTCTCGTAAAATCCTGATAAGGAATGGACCCTTTTAAAAAGACAAACTATATTTATTTATCTAAATTGAAAACAAAACATATTTTCAAATTAGATAGATAAATTTCTGAAACTAATGCATATGGCTTTTTTATGTATCTGTAGTATTTTGATTGTCATATTACATAATTAACACAAACATATATTTCCGCTGAGAAATTTACAATAGGCCAATGGTTTGTGGTAAAACCTGGAAATGAAAAAACATATAAATACTATTTACATTTTTATAATTCTTTAAGCTATTGAATTATTCAATTCCAATGAGCAGTAGGCATATAATAAAACAAATACGGCTCTTTGGTTTTGTGCAATAATATACAAATATGGCACTTGGGTGAGTGCAATATCAATTTTTATTGCACTCTGAAAAATGATATTGCACGAGGCGCTTGCGCCGAGTGCAATATCATTTTTCAGAGTGCAATCAAAATTGATATTGCACAAACCCAAAGTGCCATATTTGTTTTATTATATGCCTACTGCTCATTCAAATAGAATAATTTACTAATTTAAAGAATTATGAAAATGTAAATATTATTAATATGTTTTTCCATTTACGAGTTTTACCACAAACCATTGGGTTATTGTAAATTTCTAAGCTTTAATATATTCTTGTGTTAATTCAGTAATATCGCTAATCAAAATACTATAAATACCCGAAGATGTCACATGCATTAGTTGTAGAAATTTAATGATTTATTCATTTAAATTAAAAATGTGTTTTACTAATTCCCTTCCTAATCATGAATTTACAAGAAGCCCAAACTCTTCTGAGTTCCTTGTCTCAATTCACTTCTGTTGGCTTCCTTTTCAAGAGTTGAAGTTGAGAATTGAGCACATGAAACTGACAGCTCTGAGTCAGTGTTGGAAAATGATATTGCACCCCAATATCACTTTTGTAAGGTGGTCATGTGACCATGCTCTGACCAATCAAAGCAGAGAATGAGCAGTAGGCATATAATAACAATGTTTATTGCACTCTGAAAAATGATATTGCACTCGGCGCATTTTTCAGAGTGCAATAAAAATCGATATTGTACTCACCAAAGTGACATATATATATAATAGGCACGTTATTTGTACTGTGCGTACCTCGGTGTTCCCACCCTCACAAGCGTATGCAGGCGGAACTTGTTATGCCAATTCCGTGAGATATCTATGGACTATGTTGTGATTCCGTTCCTGGTGTAAGCTCGGTTATCATTTTATGGTATTCAGTAATTTTCATATGTAGCCACTTTTTTGCAGCTCCCTGTACATTTCAGATATATCTTAGTATCATATAAGTTACATTGAAACGGAGTTTAATAGGAATCGACCAAAACATAGAGATGAAATATTTAAGTTATTTTCCAAGGGCATTGTATCATGCAAGAATCCTTTCTTTTTATTTGACATAATATTTTGAATTATATATGTTTTTCAACGAAGCCAACATTTAGAAACACGCTTTGACTTGTGCCTTTGATAGTGTCATAATTGCGATGAGAATTTGAATCATCTGGATGAATTTAATACAAATACAATGATAGTTTTGTAAACGCAATATCAGTGTGTTATATGATATTGGATTACACAGAACAGATTTCCATCACATATCGATAACAATGCCAAGCCGGGGTGTAAATCATTTAAACTGAGTCTATTTCTACAAGGATGGGGTATAAAGGTGCCATTACTCTTAGCGAAATGGTTGATAACCGGCTTGGATGGTGAATAATTCAACTAGATGAGAGCTCTATGACAGCCCTCGTCGCTGTAAAGGCCCATCACACTCTGATTAATTACAGCAAGTGGTACTGGTACGACTTCTGACTCTTACGTAATACCCCCTACTGCTTCCTCTGGTTCACTCAACTCATAGTGGATAGATGCACATCTTAGCTACCAACAATCAACAAAAACAGAGCAACACCAAGCTATTCAAAACACCAGTTAAACAGCATTGAGCTATGTAAAACAACATTGTATTATATGATTACATATGATATATATATATATATATATATATATATATATATATATATATATATATATATATTTATATATATATATATATATATATATATATATATATATATATATATATATATATATATATATATATATATATATATATGTGTGTGTGTGTGTGAGAGAGAGAGAGAGAGAGAGAGGGGGTAGAGTCGCGATGAAGCAACCCTATATTTCATCATTTTCCAATGCAGCCTAAATTGGAATCTGTGAAAAGATAAAAATCACGTGCAGATGAAGACTCTCTCATTACAGATGTCTACATCTTACAATTCGCCTGATATTGATGACTTTGAAATGTATTTTAGAATCGATGTTTCTCATTTCATTGTTTCATTAATGTATTTTATAATGAATTAATGGCAAATATGCAACTATAAATGTTAAATGCATTGCAATATGCATGTACTTCCATTGACTCTATGTGTCATAGTTGTACAAATTTGCACATTAACTTATTAAATTGATTACACATATGCCAATACGTTGATAATACCAAGTTACCAAAGAACCAACCTTGATGAGAAAATGCAATATGAAATCAGAACTTGGAAAAGAAAGCCCATAAGATGTAAAGAAGTCGACAACACATTAAGTAGGAGCGAATCCTGTAACTAAAGAAGGCTCTATGCTCTGTAAAAACCGGCCATCTTCAGTTGTCAGCATGTTTATCCTTATAAGGTCACACGCTATTCTCATTAGTCCTTATAAGGTTATTCAAGTGTCACATGGATAGCCTTATAAGGTCACCTATAATTCTCATTAGTCCTGATATGGTCATTAGTTATTCATGAGCTGTCCCTGTCGGGTCATAGCAGGAAGCCTTTCGTATAGAGTAATTCATACCATACAAAATGTGTTCGTGTAAGTAAAAATCTCTTTCATAAACGCTGTACCCGACTCTTTCCAGTATTCATGCAATTAGAAACCCGAGGGCTGAATAAAAGTGATTGAAATATCAAAGAACAATTAAGATAATCCCAGACGACTCTGATAGATTACTTTTGAACACGTAATTTTGGATGATTTTATAAGACAAAAAGTCTCCGTGAGAGAAAAAAAAACTAAAACGTGTAATTATAGATGATTCTATAACAGGTAAAACGTTTCTGTGAGAGAAAAAAATAGTTGAAGCTTGAGAGTAAAATCTCAATTCCTAATACGTACGGCAGCTGGGAATGTGGCAAACGCAAGGTTAGGGGGAGCATTTGCATTTAGATTGAGCTTTCACACCTCAAGACTTCAGGGGGGCCCTGCGCGCACCATCGCAGCTGAGTGCGACTAATCGTCACTTAAATTAGATCACAAGTAGCAGAGCCTGGGATTTGGGAGTTTTGGGAGAAATTTCGGTATAAGTTACTACATGTACAAGGTAAGATATCAACGATGTTCACTTTTCTACCAACATGATGGCATACTTTATTAAAGAATATACACACGCAATCACACTTATGTACATACACGCATTCATAAATGCATTTCAATTTTGAATTTCGTCGTCTTTGTGCTATATTAAGTCTATTGCGTGTGGAGGAAACATTAGTTCCCAGCGAAAACCACAGCCTAACCGCAAGTCACTGGCAACTTTCGCATAGCCCCGGTCGGGATTCGAAACTGGGTAGTGAAAAGAGACAGCGCGCAGTCCGTGGCAACGCCTCAGACCTCTCAGCTATCAGAGTTGATTCTACATGTACATTCATGCGTACACGCATACATACACACACGCACATAAACACACACATACTTACAATTGTATGTAGGATGCAAGCATACATACATACATACAAACATACATTTTTACATACATACATACAAATATTCTTGCATACAAACATACATACATGCATGTACATGTACCGACATGCCTACAGTTGCAGACATCAATTAAATAGCATACACTATTGAAAGACCTCGATCGTTTATAACTGTACAGATACGCACCATATCACTTCATTTGTAAGATGAATGACTCGATTGATAACTAGTAATCATTTTCTTCTTCTCACATTTGCGAAATTCGTGATAAGTGCATCGAGGTAGACTGCCAAATTTCCGGGCGGTATAACCAGCGTTAGGGTCATCTAGTGCCCTTAAAAGTAGATGAAATGAAATCAATAACCTTTATCATATCATAGCAATAATCGAATCTTAAAGCAACGTTTTTAAATATATGCAGGTAATTTAATATATTCAAGTGTACATATACGTGCACCTCTGTATAATTGCAAAATGACTTTTCGGAATTTGTTATCTCTCAAATTCGCAAATCATAATATACGTTGTTGAGAAAGGGGAACATGATATCAGTGCACTGATTGGACGTGAACGTGACCAAACGATATCACATCCGGCAAAACAAACATGAAAGTTTAGCATTAATTTTCAATTGTTGCCATGCATTTCTATTAGGTAAATATATTTCCCCTTGCCTGCGATAAATAGATGAGACACCAATTCAAGTGCACCTTAAAGCTTCGGTTAAATATTTATTGCGTTCTATTTTTTTCTGCTATTTGGTAATACGATGATTGTACCTAAACCTGAGTAGTGATACCTGACGCTCCGGCGGGGGCACTCAGGTACAGAGGGGGGGGGGGGGGGGCGCACCTGCGTTACGTATTTGGCGGAAGAAGGGGTCTTTTTTTAAGACCTCCGCATGTCCGCGATTTTGTAAAAGAAGGGTACTTTTTTGTACTCAGGTACGAAGTATGGGGGTCAAAATCCCCTTACAATCCACGAAATATACGCGGCTCTGACGCCGAGTGACTCCCGAAGTGACTGGGCTTCCGAGTTTGCTGCAGCCACTTGCTGCGCTAAACAAGCAGAGGATTAAAAAATCTTAAGTTAAAATACGTGTTCCCGTTCATCCAATGTCAGTATTTTGACAAAAGAAGGGGTGTTTATTTAGTGGAAAAAATCATCGTTTTATTAAAATAAGGGTGCTTTTTTGACCAGAAATCAGTGCTTTAGGGGTATTTTTTAATTTTGATAACGAACGTATGCACCCCTCTAAATACCCAAGTGCCCCCCCCCCCCCCCCCCCCCCCCCCCCCCCTGGGCTTGACGCTCGAGTAAGAGGATTCGTCAGGAGTGCTCGCCATGTAGTCGGAGAGCTGGGAATGCTACAATTCTTTAACCCATTAACACTCAGAGCAGCCAAAAGAGGCCTCACAATTTTGAAGATATTTCAATTTCAAAAGCATTTTCTTCAGAACATTTGAGGGAGAAATGTTGTTCAATAGCCAAACATCAACTCTCTTTCAAATAGTTTGTGAACTTTCACTTCATTCACAAATTATTTTCAACAGTAAGAGAGAAGCAGACGATCCATCTCCAGGAACTCTT
This sequence comes from Maea johnstoni, assembly GCA_963942565.1. Lineage (NCBI taxonomy): Eukaryota > Metazoa > Annelida > Polychaeta > Spionida > Magelonidae > Maea > Maea johnstoni. The sequence goes on along the minus strand of OZ012689.1, from coordinate 16,380,113 downwards.
GAGCGTTAATGGGTTGATATTCAAGCTGGTTTTCTCATAGTAAGTAAAGAATCGTCACTACTTGGTACACACACACACACACACACACACATACATACGTACAAAGATACAGACATTATAAGATCACCCACTATTCTTATTAATGCTGATAAGATTATTTTTCATGCACTGTCCCTTTTGGGTCATAGCAGGAAGCTTTTCAGTTAGAGTAATTTATATCATAAGCATCTGATGGTATCTTGGTTACATCTTCCTTTGATAGGCCTGTGTGAGGAGACGTTTGTAAAAGAAATTTTGCCGCTGAGCATCAATCCTTGTTCTTGAAAGTACCGCAGGTTAGGTAGTAGATAGACATTGTTTGTAAGGAGTTGATGCCACATTTACGAGTCTATTGTTCGAGGCGTCAGCCGAGAACACTGACGAGTTGGTAGGTGGCCTCAACTCCAAGTAAATATGAACTTATACCATGACAATCGTATACCTTCAGACAATCATAATCGCAAAAACAAAGCCTGTATGAATGAAGCAGGCAGTCTGCATTGCCTGGTGGCACCAGTCCATGGTATAGTGCCAGAAATAAGACCTTAATCAAACCCTGCCCTATTCTCCTTCTTCTCTACCTCTCACTCCTCGCGCTGTGGATACGAGAAACACCTGTCTAGCGGCGTAATCAAAGCCGATCAGGCCAGACCCCGGCACCACCGAGGCGTGAAAAACAAATGCTTTTCCGGGCGCGCTATGCGGCGAGAGTTTAGCCACACGAGATTGCACACGGCACCTTGGTGCCCTCTCCCCCGAACAGAGTGATCAGAGCGGTGTTTAGTGGCGCTCAAAGCGATCCACTGCTGACGGAGTGATGGCTGTAAGAACGAGGGACCGCTTTATCAAACACTGTTTATACATAAATAAAAAAAAACAAATCGCCCTCGGTAAGCGTTGCCTGGGATACCGGTGGGCTGTGTTCAGATAGATGAACGGTGTTGAATGTTCGCGTCAATGTCTTGGCGGGAATGGTGTCGGGGAAGCGGTTTCTCCATGGCAAAACCAAAGCCGATGAGCGAAATTTATTACATGACTGCTTAGCCTTAAAGGCAAGAGGAATTTGGCAAAATCAAAACAAGTGACCTTTTACAATACCTATCTAATTCTATTTGCAATATCAATTTGGCTGCTCAAAACATCATCGTGGGATCGGAAGAGCTCCCTACCATTGATAGCACCATGACAATGAACACACTCCATGTTCAACGCGTTTTACTAACAAATGCATAAGATACTAGTATTAGGTTCAAAAGGCCTTATTTAACTTAACGCTCTAAATCCGTGGACATCTATTTTCTATTAGGCTTGTTTTTCCTGTTCATAGAATGCATCTAGAAAGCATCCACCTAGAAAAATATTGGCATATACCTAAGTCCATTGACTGGTAGGTTAAGAACAAATGACACACACATGTGAAGCACCATTATAGTAAAACTATACTGGTCTTATGGATCCTTGTAGTTAGTGCCTTATAAGAGCAAATATATTATGTAATCCAAACAGATGTGTGCAATCGTAATGAGGGTGTAACCATCCATACATTGTAGTTATGTCATAGCATAGAACAAGCATGCTACTACTATTTTAAGCAATTTAGCTGAGAAGCACCATATGGTCATTAATAGGCTGGCAGTGTAAAATCTGCTCAATTAGATCTCCAAGACTATTTATAGTTAATGCACTTTACTGATTCCTTGGTAGAGCGAGCATCTCTGCTACTGTTCATGTATATATGTCAATACAAAATCTTGACCCTGCAATAACTTTAGCATTAATGACTGTTCAGCAGGGTAGTGTAATAGTCTAATATACAGCTGTCAGTACTCGGTCTGACCAGGATGCCTTCAGTTGTACATTAAATGCACATAATGCCCTGCTGAAAAGTCATAAAGGTTTTTTATCATTGCTTCCATACACCAATACTATTGTATGTGTAATATTTTACTAAACTCATAAACTTAAAAGCCAAGTGAAACTTTTCACAAGAAAGCAGTCCCAACAGCTGAAGGTGTATAACATGTATAATTAAAAGCATAAATCCACACTTTTTATTAAAAATGTATACTTTTGTTTTCAAATATTGCCCGTCTTTATCTTAGCGATATTTGACTCTGTCAAGGCATGTCCGTGCCAGATCTAAAATTTTGATGAGGGCAATATAGGAATTTAATGACCGGTCACAAGGTACAAATCCTGATTGCTGATTGGATAACCCAGAGAAAGCAATAATAATTGTTCCCATGAATGGAATATACATGCTACTACCATATAAAGCAATTCAGCTGGAAATACTCATGTGGTCACTATAATTAGGCTGACCGTGTAAAATCTTCCCAATTAGATCTTCAAGACGTGTCGAACAGAGGCAGGGCTTTAAGTATGATTAACTGTCAGACTGCCCCACCCCACGTGACTGATTGGCACCTTAAATGGTTATTATGGCCAGCTAACCTTAACCTTATTGTACCGGTAGCACATGAGTGGTTTGACAACATAGAGTAAGACTCACCAAATAAGGTGATATTTGAAATATATCTGAAGAGGTATTTCTGCACTCAACAGGAACAACATCTTTTCATCAAAACGGTTATTCAAAACATTGATTTCACACCAGGATATTATGTAGTTATATTTCACATGTGCACGTCTCGGATGTAAACACGATAAATGGTATTTAGGACCACCAAGAAGGCATGTTTATGCGACGTTAATGCGTGTTACGTGCCTGGACGTAAGATAGGCACCTATATACAATACGTATAACTTTATTTTACTCAATAATTCACTTGCTTTAATCATGATATAGTCGTCCCAATAGGGCCTTTGCCATGGTATTTATATTGTATTATCAGTAAATATATTTAGGGCCGTATGCACCAACCCCACTCCCACTTTACTTTCACTTTTCGCTTAAGTCTACTTTCGCAAGTTCACTTTTGTAAGTTCACTTTCGTAAGTGTCCGGTTTTGGTATGCATGAACCCACCTCAAAGCCCACTCACGAGAGTGGGCTTCAAGCAGCAGCTTGTGGTCAGAAATAGTAACAAGGTCGGTCATGTGACTGCCCAGTATTATTGGGTCAAGCACTCTTTGTACTAGGCATGGCCAAAGGGATTAATACTATAGGGTAATTAATGGTACTGCATCCCCCTCTCTGAGTTTGATATTTACAAGCACATTAATAGATTATAGGGTACCAAAAACATTTATAGTGAAGGGGGAGGGGGGGGGGGGCTTCAGATTGGTGAAAAACTGTTCATTCTTGAAATTTTGCTTAAACTTTGAACTTTGTGCATTAAGATGGAGTATTGATAGACTCAGGGTGTTACTGAATGGGAAAAAAATGTAAATTTTGTTCTCATCATAGTTTGGCAAATTTGCAGCAATATGGCCTAAAAACATATTTTTTCTATGTTTTGCAATTGAAAAAGTTCACTTACTCATCACAACAAACATTTCCAAACACTTTTATAGATATATTTATGTGAGGGCATTTTTGTTTATTCTGATTATAACATAATTGACTTTTTTGAAGATTTTTGGGAACTGAAAACTATGGGAAATCCTAAAGGTACATGTATGTTTATAGCAAAGGGAATGAGGGAGAGAGGTCTACCTAAATTAAACACTATCATTAGTATGTATTTCAAAGCATGCTCTATGGTCAAATTGAAACTTTGATCACAATTTGAAATAAAACTTCTTGAAGCCCTAATTGAGCTTGTTCAAGAGCAAATAAAAAATGAATAGTTTGTATCACATCAAAGAATAAAATTATATTTTTTTTCTAGATTCTATTTGATTTATCAATCAATGTGGTATGATATTTTTGACACTGTTTTGTTTTGCTGGAAATAGCCTTCATGAAAGTTTTACATAATATGGAAATCAAAATACGGGCGAAATATGGGCAACATAGTTGAGGAGTAAAACTTTCACACAGAATAGGTTTTCAAATCATAGGGTACTACAAAAATATATTTACCTAAATGCAAATTTCACTTTATTATTTAAGCTGTCAAGGCGTTTTGCATTTCAGTGCTTCAAAAGTTCCTAATATGAACTGTTTGAGAAATGATTTATGCCATAAAAGGAGCAAAAGTAAGAGGAGAGTGGGCTTTGAGGGAGCCCCGTACCTCCCTTTAAGCCCACTCTCCAGAAAAAGAACCAGTCGCATGTGGAGGAAATGGAAAGTGACCTTATTTGAGAGTGGTCTTCGTGCATGGCCAAAGTGAACTTTTGCAAGTGAACTTTCGTAAGTAGACTTTCGTAAGTGCACTTTCGAAAGTGGACTTTCATAAGTGGGGTTCGTGCATGGGAAAAGTGGGGTTGAAGTGCACTTAAGGCTAAAGTGTGGTTAAGGTGTGGTTGGTGCATACGGCCCTTAGCTGTTTCAATCCTGGAACTATAATGATACAAATAATCATTACACCAACTAAAAGAAAAATCTCAAATTTATATGTGTACAACTTATGGGAAAGCTGTGGTTGCTACAGTTTATAGAGGAATCGAAACCCCTCCTGGCCCCGGCCTGGGATAAAACGCTGGACCCCATGCCTCCCAGCACTCAGGCTGGCAATCTTGCCACTGCGCCATTGAGTCCTATGTGCATGAATCCTAGATCGGTTTCTGCAAGACTTCAATGAATATAAATGATACAATCAGTTTGCCAAATACACCCAGGATGCGTTACAATCCAGAGGAGGATGTGTGATCTCCACACACGTAACATAATTAGTACTGCTTATTGAATATAAAAAGAGAATTGTAATGTTTCTCTTTGACATTAAATCCAGGACACAGAAGTTATAAAACTAAAGTAATATAGGTTTTAAGTTATACACCATTAACTTGAACTAGGGAAATAATTCAGGTAGCTTTATAGTGAAAGTATAAAGTATTTTGATATTAAGAATTGATATTAGCATAGAAAATGTACAAGCCAAAAGCCATTTTCTGTATGAGACGTGTTGTTAATAATACTAAAACTAATAAGTAAATAGAAATTGCACCAGAAATATTTCAATGATTATATTATAATGCAGACGAGTGGATCTTCTTATTCTTCAAATATTCATGTGCATCGTATTTTGTACGATTCAAAATAAGATCTTGGATCCTGATTTCATGTAAAATAACACATGGTAAATATTGTATTTTAGATGTACTCACGCACGAAATAAAGCCAAAATTGAACCACAAGTCCACAGCAGGGAATACTGTTGCCATGCATTGATTCAAGTGCTTTATCATGATTACATCAGATATTATATTTTACGAGCTTTCCATTAAACCCTTTTTATCGTACATCATTAAGGTATTTTAATGACGAGAGGACGTTGTATATCATGGAATGATGGTAAGCGTTATTGTTCCTACGAACATTAAGAAAAAGTTATGTTAATGAAAAGAATTTAATTCGATACTAAATACTGGGAACGTTATGTCATAAATTTCGAAAGAGAGGGAAATGTAGGCACTATATAGTTATTACTTTTGCACACACACATACACACACCTAACATTACGTGCATACATACATAGACACACACGCACATCTATATTATAAGAGAGGAGGCCCAATCCTTTGCAACGCATGATCTCCGTTGCCGCGCCTGTTTGCCTAATTCTGAGTTGGCAGTTTGGTGGACGAGTGTATCTAGATGGTTCTTAACGTAAACTAATTTCAAAAAATTAAACAAAAAGGTGCTTTTGATGCTGATTTCTTATCCTCAAGCACGGCCGCGTGTGGTATGACCACCCGGCGATATACAGTACAACCGATATCAAACTTCTGCTCTCACAAAGGGGTTGCACTGCACGGACTTTGGTGGTTGTCCGGTGGCAGAAGCACGCACACTGTAGTAGCGTAGCCTACCCGGGTAATCAAAGGGAACCTGGGCATGCACCGAAAGGGTTTAGGCGGCATAGACACAATGGACAATGCCTGCATCGGCGCTAAGAGCGTACGGACACATCCCTTGGGAAAACACACAATCAACGGTTGTGCGCTTAGAGAGAGAGAGAGCATTTGAACAAACCCAAACAATTCAGCATACTACGGTGGTGCATGGGTGACATGCATATTTGAGCTTACGAAAAATTCGGACTTTTCTATAGTTCCAAAAAATGTTTTCCATACAGCCAGTATATAAGCTACCCGGCTTTAAATAGATACAATTTGAAAGTTATCTTTATCAAAATAAATTGTGATGGAACTTAATGTCTATGTATATTTTATAGAACCACCTCATGCCCATACCTCACTTTGGGTATGCTTGGAATTTATCCGTGTTTGAACGAAGATTGTGCCTCCTTTGGAATATGTCTTCCTTCAACAATTATTGAAATAGTATTGTTTTTACATTTCCTTAACAATCATAGCGTAGCAGCGTAAACAAAAGCCCATTTTTTTTTTATCTATTTATCATTTTTTGGGGTGAGGGGGAGGATATCCACATGAAAGTATCATTTGGAAATAATTTGTGGGTAGAATCATACCAAAATGCTTACTGGCCAACTCATACATATTCTTTCCACGTTTTTTTCGTATCTGGACTCTATTACCAAAATATTTCATTGATAGCATATACATATATATATATACCCGGTATATATATATATATATATATATATATATATATATATATATATATATATATATATATATATATATATATATATATATAAATATATATATATATATATATATATATATATATATATATATATATATATATATATATATATATATATATATATATGATTATATTTAGCACCTAACCTGCGGAACTTAGGTCAATTAATATTTATTCATGTGCAGCTTTAAAACAACATAGGAAGTTTCCAACAGACGTGTAAAGAGTACTGAATTCCGCAAATTGGTAAAATAAAGAATATTTCTTTCAATAAATGTTTTAAACTATTTACGATTTTGACCAATTTATATATGAACTGACCACATTTATTCAATCAAATAACTTGCAAATGTTTAGTTGGCCAATTATGCTAAGCAGATTACTGTGTTGCACTTTTTATTGAAATTGCATTATTGCCAAGAGAGAATCCAGCGCAGTGAACGATTGCGAGCTTTCTCTCAGGACATTCTTCAACTCCATTTAGGTTGGGGTGCGTGATGAGAATGGCAATGGGGGCTAAGGGTATGTAGGTGGTGTTCGCCGTTTACTACGGCACCCGTCACTACGTATCCCTACGTGGCAGAGGAAAAAGCAAGCAAAGCTACGAATTGTTATATCACAGTTCGTGTAGAATGCATTAGAGTCTACCATTCAAGTGTAATTAAGAGGTGTATCCATCTGTGTTTCCTCCTCTAACTTACCCTGTTAATAATCTTAGCTTTAAAAAGTTGTAAACGAGTCTGTAAATCATACCGAATGACAAAAATTCATAAATTATATCTTTCAACAGGAAGAACGAAATTAGGACGGGTGTAAATGACATATCGTATGTCATATTTTATATTGATCTTACTAAACGAGTAGAAATGATTAGAATTCGTCATGAGTGATATGATAAATGGACACCACCACCTTTCCAATACCGGTTTGACAACTTATCTATCAATGGCATATATGTTTACCAAGCCTCTTGAATTATTGATATCTGGGTGCCCTGATATTTTTGACGTAAAAAGATATTTCGTGGTTACCGTCCGTAGGACGGGTACTTTTCTAGTAATATATATATATATATATATATATATATATATATATATATATATATATATATATATATATATATATATATATATATATATATGTATATATATATATATATATATATATATGTATATATATATATATATATGTATATATATATATATATATATATATATATATATATATATATATATATATATATATATATATATATACACTGTCAAACAGTCAAGAGTCAGCATCTTGGGTTCTAAATTTTGTTGAATAACCTTTTTCACCACACGCTATAGTCTTGCGTTGTCATATATTCAACCCTAGACGCTAGCGAGACGACCTGATGCAGAAAATGGTAATGAAACCTGACAGAGTGTCGCAAATCTATCTTTGAGTTGTCTTAATCCGCCTGTATTATATTATTGTAGAACACGTGCTTCGTCTCTGTCAAATTACCCCACAATGCTGCATTCTCGCTATAATACAATCTTCACGTTTGCTCCTATGTCCATTGTGCTGTTACTCTACGCTATTCGACTCCCAGCAAATGAGGTGCCACCTTAATTAACATTTGAGAGCTTGCGGTGTGATGATTGCGATTTCATGGGACGCCTAGAACCCAAAGAAATCGGATTAATCTGTGGTTTTAACCCTGCAGTCTCTATAAAGTTATTAAATGCTCTGATTTGCCGGGTTATTCACCAGCAATGAAAAATGCATAACAAAATCATGCCTTATGATTATAGTACGGAGGATATTTGTTATTTAATCGATTATCTTGATACGGTTTTTTGTCCAAACTATGGAGATTAAGTTCTGTAAAATGTCGAGTAGGAAATGTACGCAAGAAAATATTTCTTGTTGAGTCTCCATTTAAACGGAAACGTCAGTCATGGCACTATAGATTGGAGTTATTTAAAAAAAAACATAATGACCTTCATTCTGACAATATACTAACGCTTTCATAATTAACTATAACCAAGTGTCAAAAACATCCGTTCGTGATGAAATTAAAAAAATATATAATCAAGTGTCTAAATGATCTATCATACTATATGTAGCATTTACGATGGAGAAAGTTTATTATCTGGTTCTTAAATTATTTTCTTTGATTATATCCCCAAACATGTTTCTGTCACAAGTGAAATGCGGAATGTTCTTTATTCGGAAAGATACAAGGCTGACATTAACTTAGGTAAACGATTAAGCTTTGGCAAAAAATGGAACACAATACTCAATTTCTTCTCAGAGACAAATAGATTCCCAATATGCTATTCAAGCCATACTCTAAGTATGTTACGAATGCCAACATATTTTGGATTTATTTATATGAAACATATGCTATGTCTTTTTATCTTTGTATAATATCACAGTAAACATATTTATGATCAGTATGCTTATCAGGTAATTTATGTTATCATATATCTTTCATGTTGCTTTACTATCAGTCGGCAATGTAACCGCTGCCCTCTGTATCTCTATATAAGCTGTATGCCAGCAAAGGGTATTATGTATTAAACGATAGTCATTATATAAGTGGGGTCAAGCAAGACCACAGAGCTAAGAAGTAGCGAATGTCCTCCACGTACATTAAGGTAATTGTTAGGGGCGCTGGTGGTCGCAATTGGCTATCATGCATATGCATGGCTAATCTCAGCATTCACACCATTAATTCAGTGGCCAGGTCCAAGATGATTCCTGCCATCGAATCATATACAGCTGTGTCTCTTGGCACAGGAGCACTTGGCCATCAATTTTAAGTGCTCATTGACCGGTCGCTGAGAATCATCTAACGCCCACTAGGTACTAGAATAATCTCTCTTGACCCGGTCATTTTCAAATGGCCACTCTGGACTAGACATCACATTCTGATAACACTGGAAAGCAACGAGTAGCGAGTAGTGAATCGGACCTGAAGGCTGTATTCGGAGGAAGCGATGTAGTACGCACCCTTCCCATTTTACACAAGCCGGTCCTATTCCAACTACTATGTAGTATAGCTATTTATATATATATATATATATATATATATATATATATATATATATATATATATATATATATATATATATATATATATATATATATATATATATATATATATATATATATATATATATATATAAAGACATTTCGGTAAAATCGTGGAGTGTCAGTCACCTTTTTATGATTGGAGAGTTTAGATGGCATATCACGCAATGCGTCCTGATGTACTGAACAGATGAGGTGAATATGGATTCCATTGATTAGCATTTTCTTTCGCTATACCTTTCATCGCTTTCCTTCCTGCCACCTGAACCAGCTTCTCCAGACTTCAAGCCAACCTCTGTGTTGCCTGACATGCCCTTCCTAACAGCCAGTAGCAGCACTGGGGGCAGCTGCTAGCCTCTCCTCATTAGTCCTTATTTGACCATCGCGCCCTTCTCCTCCCATAGGCCAAGCTTTGTCACTCTTTGTGGCTGACAGGGAAGCCATCAGTATGGCACCAATGTGCGCCTGTCGGAAGGCCTTTGATATAGGCAGCAGCGGGATGATTGAACCGCCATAACAAATATGCCAAATTAATGACTCACAACTGCCATAACTCAACGTTTACCTGAAAGGACTCCACGTGACAGAAAGTGACAAGGGACGGCGTGCCAGAGGAGCTCTGCTACTGAGGAGCGTTGATTAAACCAAACTTGGAAGCAAGTTTTGGTGAAGGAATGTCACGACTGCGACGCTGTGATTTTTCACGCAGAAGGTGCGCATTATGCTGGCGGGTGATAAGACGTGGGTACCTGATCGGGGACCTAATGAAAAAGAAGGAATGGATGACATGCCGCATCTCCCCCGCCACTGAACATGAATGCGAACTACTCTATTAACAGGATCGACGCCTGTCTCAGGTTGAGGATGAGGAGGCAAATTCAAAAGTTCTCCTATCCTCGTTTTCTATCGATAATATTTTCTTTTATGTAACTTTGGATATATATATATATATATATATATATATATATATATATATATATATATATATATATATATATATATATATATATATATATATATGTGTGTGTGTGTGTGTGTGAATACTCTGCAAGGCAGCTGTTGTGAATTGTTCATGAGATTCATTCAATTCAAATTATTCATACCCTTTCAGAGACATTCATGAAGAATGTTTAACCAAAAAAAAAAGGTTTTCCATACATACTGCTTATCCAGTGTGCAAATGTATGATATCAATGGTAATAATATTTTCGTTTCCAATTTTATAAATCATCAGTGATGCATTCCCATTTCTTTGTGAATTCTTGCATTTCCATGTTGCGAAGAGCCAAATATTCCTCTAATTTTATCTGGCTTATAGGGGTCTCTCCTTCACCTGACGTAAGTTAAGGCTGTGGTGCTGGGGACACACTCAAAATAAGACATCTCCTAGTTTAGCACTCTTGTCCTCTTTCTAACAATGGTTATCTAATCTATGAGGTCTTGGTGTTTCAACCATAAGTTTTATTTGACTTAGGTGCTTGAGCTGATCTATATAGGACCACAGTTTCTATTTTACAATGTTTTACCATGCATGTCTGCTATATATACTAGGCTAGGGCAACTTGTTGGAAAAATTGGAGTTCCTGCAAGATAGAACCTTACAGCACGCGATTTTGGTGGAAAATTTTACCCAAGAAAGTAGGTCACAATGGATACCTTGTCGACCTATTTTTGTAAGTAAAATTTCTACCAAAATCGTGTGCTGTAAGGTTCTATCTTGCAGGAGCTCCAAATTTTCCAACAAGTTGCCCTAACCTAGTATATATAGCAGACATGCATGGTACTTACAAATCAAAGTACCCTTTATTGATCAAGAAAACGTCATTTGAGGTAAAACACTGTAAAATAGAGACTGTGGTCCTACATAGGTCGGCTCAAGCTCCTAAGTCAAAGAAAACCTATATTTGAAACACCAACACCTCATAGATTAGATAACCATTGTTAGAAAGGGGACACGAGTGCTAAACTAGGAGATGTCTTACTTTGAGTGTGTCACCAGCATCACAGCCTTAAGCGAACCATCTGCCTTGCGTTTACAGTATTTCACTTCCGAAGTTTCCATGATCATTAAAATGACTATTGGGTCACCTTAAGGTATACCAAATATTTCGTCAATTTCTGGAATTTTGATATACCCAGGATCATTAATAAACATAACAAGTGCAAAGTAGTAATACCAAACTAAAGACCAGACGTACATGTAAGTGTTAGGGTTGGGGTTAGGAACCCGGTCCAGGGTTAGGTTGGGGCTACCTAACTCTGGACCCGATTCCTAACCCTAAACCTGGGTAGGGTGATCCAAGATCATGGTGTCGGATCCTGAGGTCAGCGGGGATATAGAGTCTATCCTATATACAGATAACTAATAGTGTGTCCATTAAAATAGACAAGGCTGAAGGGAGTCATATAGCCATCCATCCAAAATACCTGACAGCGAAACTTTCCGTAAGTTAACTTTTCATAAGCAATTCTATTGGGTAATGGAAAAGCATACGTAGGTAACTGATGGTTTTCCTATTATATAAAAATGAATAAGGTTAAAGACTAAAATCTGGCTGTTAAACCCTAACCCCATGATCTATATAATGTGCTTGATGGCTGCAATCCTGACCACGCTATTACGTAATGAAATCCATAAGTAAAGGGTCGATGGGGTGTCTCCCCTCTTGACGCAACCGGCTTCCCAGGGCAATGGCCGCTAAAACCGTACACTATTAAAAGCGAATTAAAAGCCAGAGCAATGGAGATAAGAGCATCTCATATAATGTGTTGATGGCTGCAGTCTTGGCCACGCTATAACGCACTGAAAACCATAACGTCAATGTTTCTCCTCTAGACGCAACCGGCTTCTGAGGGCTCTGACCGCTAAAACCGTAGGTTTTTACTGAGGTAAAATGGCAGCCGGCAACAGCATGGGTTAAACAATTAGGATATGATATGTAGTGATGTCGTAAATAAGTAGGTTTTGGAAGGGAGTTGATATCTAAAACAGAGCAGTCAAAAAACAAAGTCAGGCGTGGTTTTAAAACCCTGCATTACCATTATGTATTGGAAAATTATTTGGATGTTTTCGCGCCCGCTTTACTCCCAGCTCATGTCGCAATATGGCAACCGAATTATGGCAGGGGTCACGTGCTTCCATCTTGTCCCGCCGGGACGGATTAGACAGTGGGGCTCGGAATCAGTGCTGATGCTGAAATTACTGCTGAACTGGCCATAACCATAACTGCACTTTGAGACACGAGTCCGTGCGCCGGCCTCCCTAGTTTGGAGCACGGTTCCAACCCTCTACCAAATTTGCGTTACCTTTGCGCTCTGTTGCGCTTAGCACCAATGTCTTTTTACGTCTTCGGACCACTCTTTTCCTCTCCACTCCACTATTTTTTGTATCATTTTGTATTGGGCAAGGATGGGACGTAAAATGTTTTTTTTCGTATGGTTAATTACAAATCGCCTAAAGGTACATGTACATGTATATATAACTAATCACAAAAATAGTATTCAGTAGTTACCACTTGGAACACTTTACATGGGTGGCGTTTCAATTTTGGGTTCACTGTAGTAAATAAAGCGTGGACACTGCTAACTGTTCCTGCATTTATTTAGTAACTAGAAGGAGCGTTGAGCTAGATTTAAAAGTAAGTAAGTAGTAGTAGTAAGGTATCGCAGTGCATTAGAACCTACTTAGTGTACATGCTCCCTGTTGGCTTTTTATGGCCATAAATGGTGTTTCATCGTAGCTAAAACGCATCCTCTAAAACGCATTCCTTTTACACTATCCCCTAACCTGTCCAAAATGATCAAAACCGGCAATGAGTGATTAGATCACAGAGTAAAAACGATTACTCCAAATATTCCCCTGTGTCCTTCCTTTCTATATGCTATATTGCACGTACGCTCTGATTCTGGGTAGGAAGTCCGGTGTTCTTTCTTTCAACGCTTGATATATTAACGCATACTACAAGCACTATTGAACGATTCACATTAAGGGCTCTTCTGATCACTTTACTCATATCTACTCCCATTTACCCCAAAAGGGAGTAAGATTTAAAGTGTCTGTTATATTTCTACACTCTCTCCCTCTCTCTTAAGTGCTAAGCAATATACATATATGGGGCTGACCCGATAGCCAAGCGATCAACCGCACTGAGAAACAATGATTACGTGCCGTCTTTTGCCGTTTCTTTATGGTTGATTCATTTTTGCATTGTATTCTGTATGTTCTTTTTGTTTACCTTTATGTATTGTTTGTTATGACATACCCTAAGTATTTGTACGACTTTTGTTAGACGCTTACAGCAAATAAACGTACTGCTACTCGAACGTTGCCAAAGGTATCGAGTTGGCATCTTGATAGAGGCCTTTGAGACGATTGCTAATGTGACTAGGTCAGCTGATTGTTTCCCCTGGGTATTCCGGATTTCTTTACAATTGGAAACAGCGAGTTGCTAGTCACAATACATGTATAAGAGAGGCAACGAGCAATCATTGCGCGATGAATTTGTCGGATGTTCTTTAAGGTTGGACCCAAAATGTGGCTCGGTTTTCCATGCCATTTCCAAGATGTCGCTCCACGTACAGTGCCGACTACTTTTAATTCCTGTACTAAATGAGTGGGCAGCCTGGTCGTAGTACACGACCGCACGCCCGATTGCCACCCAGTTTCCTGGGCATGGATGCATGGATGAACTCAAAACTAAACGCAGCTTTTGCTCGCAAGCAACTGGGGTCATTGATGTACTTGGCTTATTTTCTGACATGTTATACATGGGTGTTCATACAACCAAGCACTGGCAGACGTCCGGTCGACTGGTGCAGAAATTAAAGTTCTGTACTGTACGTATTGTGAAACCAGTCTTTAGCACATGTTCAAATGAAACCGTAATGTTCCCTCTACGAATCCAATCTAATCATACTAATAGGTTATGTAAGTAGAAAAGACTGAACAGTTGTAATGTATTCCCCTCGTTGTCCTGATTAGTTTCCGCCCAGTACAAAAGCCTAGTAATCACCCAATATGTCTGCCACTAATCAACATCTGCCAGGGCTGCCAGCCTATTATTGCCACACACTTTCTCAAGGAAATGAGAACTGTGAATATCTTGAGGTTTTAAGCAATGCCAGCAATATTTCATTTCAAGTCCCCGACTGTCACAATGAATAGATGCCAGAAAATGACAACGCAAAGACGATTCTTCCATAGCATGTATTTGAGACGAACCGGAGATGAAGTTTCTTTCACATTTTGAGAGTTATAGTTATGTCATCAACACATAACTTATCATGGGATACCTGCGGGTGATAAATACGAAGGAAAATAAAACTCCCCAACAAAAAAGTTATGGAATGTGAACATACATTCTGCATTTCAGTTTGCACTTTCAGAAAATGAATTGATATTCTCCTTCAGAGCAACCACTCTTTTCAAAATATATTTTTAAAATAGTCATTTGCTCGTAATCGTGAAATTCCCATCGAAAGTGGTCCGAACAACTACATTTAGCCGTGCTGGGCTATCAATGCATGAATGTGTATTGACCATAAAACATGTTTATTAAATCATACAAAAACAAATCTTTACAATACATAACTAAACAGTATTGAACCTTTCAAATTACTCCATTTTCTTAGGTCTAGGTAGAAGATAGGACACAGGATTTGTCAACCAGATTATTTTGAGCAGAACTATGTTGCAGTTAAACAGTATCCAGTGTTTGTGTTAGTCTATCTTAACACTGTTACTTTGATGTTATTAACTTTATATGCAGTAGTTTGGAGCAATGATACAGTACCGGTATTTAATTCCTGAACAATATAACCGGTCGACTAGTTGCCCCGTAAGCCAGATTCTCCCCGACGGTCTACATAGATCCTCCACCTGAGGTGGTTGATAAATAAAATGTGAAACCAGTACCTGTAACATTTATAAGTAGCATTAGGTAACACTTATTTTTATACTTGCTGTTACAAGCTACCAGTATTTGTATTGCCTTTATATACTAGTATTGTATTTGACCTTGTACGTTCTTTGAGGAGTATGTCATTACCTGTGGTTAAAAACAATACAATGACTCATATGTACTAATCTTGTAGATACAATAGAAATTCTCTTTGAGAATTAAAAATGGTAACGCTCCTAAATTTGATATAGTTAAAAGAATACCGAGAGCTCAACATGTGCGATTAAAGAGAGCAGGCCATAATGTAGTAAAAAAATATACACACTGCAGATTTACCGCCCGTCTGTAAACTCAGCAATACATATCAAGAAACCCCTTTCCAAGGAGCAGTCTATCAATTTGCGGTCAAGTTACAAAAGGTGTTGTATCCAAAAGATATTCACAACATAGCATTTCACAGCCTAATCTCAATGGCTATGTATAGTTTTTTAGCATGGCCAATAACTGTATATGTAACTAATACCCGATTGCCTCTTATTTCTTATTGTCTAATTAGTTAGACCCGTGTTTTATTTTTCCGGTATTATTGTGCTTAGTTCTGCGTACTAAGAACGTAGAATAGAATAGATTTTACTTGTGTATGATTTTTCCACTTTTACATCATTTCTTGTTCTCTGGTGTAATTATTTTCTGAAATGCGTGATTATTTTTTCTATTTTACCCCATCAGGAGAGCGTAATTATTAATAGTTTGGTGTGAGCGGGGTTTTGAAATGATAGTGGCAGCAACACAAATGTCTTCGTCCTAGTCTTCCGCACCCATAAACTATGTAGGTTGAACCTGGATAAGTGCTTGTCTCTTGCACATGCTGCTTTCACAAGACATACGGAGATTAAGAGTGAATCCATCTGCATCATCGTGACGTTTGAGCTAGGCAAGAACAGCCATTAACCTCTGTGATTGCGCCAGGCCTAATGGTTGAACATAGAGAACTATCTAGCACTTCCTTGAGACCTATTATATCTCAATTTGACTGCGTTTTTTATTTTTCGAATTTCGTTTATCGTCAGTTTTTTTCTCTCATATCTACATGTACCTAGCCATCACATTACCCCAGAGACTGGTGACGTTTGAATATATTATTTTAGCAAAACAATACTGACGAATGCATGTTTTGCATATAAAATTTCTCTCATATCTAAATATTTCTATCATATCTACTTTGCTGCTAGTCAGTTGGAAACTGGAATTTAAACTGGCGGACCTAGGGAATCCAGTACCTTACCCCACACACTGGGGACTTTTAAACACCATTTTCTTTGCAAAACGATACTGACGAATGCATGTAATATATATTCTACCTACACTTACAGCAGAAATGATATCGTTAAATAAAGAAGGCGACTTCTTTCGCCCTTTTGACAAAGGTTGATTTAGAGGTGAATTGCATTAATCGTCACTTTTGCTGTCATATTAAGGCTTAAAATCGTGACCAGGTAGTTGATAAAAAAGGATGAAAATTTCCCACACGTCGCCTTAAGCTTTATTACAATCCATAAAGTAGTGAGTCGTCAGCGAGCAAACAGTGGTAACGCCAATGCACTAGATCACTCGGCCAGTGGGGCAGGCCTAACAGTTTAAAAGACAAAGAGAATCTGCGGCAGTGATATAATGCATTTCAAGTTGCCCACGATTGATCACCCTGTAGTCACTCTAACTCCTAGGGCACAGCCTCTTCTTGTCCTGGGGTTCACACTTATTCGTTATCTAACACGGGAAGAGAATCCGTAATACCTATTGCTAACGGTAGAACTCCTTAGAGAGATTCGTGTTGATAGCGTTTATCCCAAGGCATTGAGTAGCCATTACCAAGTACGACATTTACTGATCATCATGGCTTGAGTGGTAATGTATCATATTGTGCTTTTGAACATTATGTGATGCGTTGACCAGACAATATTTAATTATGATGAACAAAGTTGTAAAGGTTTTCATATCGTAAAAGATAGTACTTCAAAAAAAAAGACGAGTATAAAAATTAGCCGTAAAACACTTTATGATACTTTTACATGGCTGAAATGATGACTTGATGTATAGGTGTTGATTAGATTGCGCGGTTTTTGTGAATTAGAGGGAAGACTATTTATATTGCAATAACGCACCATAGAGTGCCGATATTTGATTCCTGCACTACATACGTGGGCAGCCTTGGCATTATGCACAACCGCACGTTTGATTGCAACCCAGATTATTGGGCAAAGGTTCATGGATGGCCTCACAACTGAAATTATATTTCATTCACAACGCTACGTGGGTCATTGATGTTCTTGGCTAATTCCTTGACATGATATCCATGGTAGTTTTTACAACCTGGCATTGGCAGACGTCCGGTCGACTTTTGCAGGAAATAAATGTCCGCACTGTAAGTAGAGAGCTGTAACTGTAGGTGTACGGAGCATGATTACTGCTTGTCCCTATTTGGCTGTACGCTGGGTATTGCAAAAACAATACTAACCTTCGCTGTGATCTACATTAACTCACACCAGCTTTTATCTCTGCTAGGACATTTACTAAGCCTCTGACGAGCCCAGGGTAATTCTTCCTCTACGTGCAATCCTGCAATCCCAATACGTCACCGTAATACGTCACGCAGAGAAAGCACTTAGGTAATCTCAATACCTGTGGACAAGGAACAGGGGTCATTACTTCCCCCTCTTTGGCCCCTTTTTAGAATTTGTAATTTGTTCAAACTAATTCCCGGTTATACCGTAACAGCACGGATAAATCTCTGGTAATGGGAAGACATTATCCTTGATGTGTACTGCTTGTTGGTAGCCATTTTGTAGCAGGTGCTCTACCATACTTATCTCGCTCCTAATACTGCACATGTATTGCAGATGTTAGACGCAAGACGCCTACCCCGAGGTCAGTGTGTTGCTCAGTCATTCAATGCCATTGTTCATTTTTCCTCTTTAGAAATAAAGTTTTGAAACTTGCATCAAGAAATTCCTATCATGATAGAGAAAGTTAGTAATTGCAATATCAGTATCTTAGGAGTATACTTACAATTTGGCAGGGTGACTATATCTTCTTAGTTTTTACTTCAAAATGCTTCAAAAGCACCAAGCAAGATTTAGCTACATCTACCAAAACATATTTTAGAGTTGTTATTAATTTAGTGAAAACTTAACTCTAATTATTAATGTGTGTAATTTATGGGGGAGATTGCTTTCCAACCTGCGAATCCGTAAACATTTGAAAATCATGTAAAACATTTTCAAATGTGGCATATTCAAACCTATATATTTTCGGATTTTATTGACTTAATGTTGTGGCGGGGATGTTATCCCATAGAGGACGTATCAAATCATTTCGCATTATGGATATTGCAATCTTTAAACATACGTATGATAAACCTTATACTCATATTATATGATCTATTTAGATCACTTCTACTATATGTCCTCTTATATCAGGATACAAGTAACATCAGCCCAAACTACAATGCTTATGCATTTGGCTTCCCATAGTTGATAATATATTTTGGATTTTATTGAATAAATGTGATGGTGGGAATGGCGTACGTGCTAAGTATTTAATGTGATTGGGCCCAATCATAATAAGGACGATGTCCTGTATAGTAAGGGAGATAATGTGTATCAATTGTTTATTTTCATTTCTATATTTATGGTCATCTGTTCCGCGATCATGTTATCCTATAGATGACATATCAAATAATTTCGTATTATGGATATTGGAATCTGTAAACATACGTATGATAAACCGTATACTGGTATTATATGCCACACAATTCTATTGAGATCACTTCTACTAGATGTGCTCTTATATCAGGATATAAAAAACATCACCCAAATATACAATGCTTATGCATTTCGGCACAAAGATTCGATTCCTTTTCTTTAGTGTAGCCAACTAGTCAGAGTTATCCCTGAGATGATATCCAATCAATGAAGGTTCATTTACGAAATTGTAGCTTAAAAAGACCTTCATCTTGGGAGCGTTATATCCTTTAAGGGTTTGGTTGAATGTTTGGTAATAAAAAGTAGATGATATGTGTAGTCTGTAGAGCATATTTTGTGCCATTCCCCTGTGCTGAGTCACCGACAATGCATAATTAAATATATATATATATATATATATATATATATATATATATATATATATATATATATATATATATATGTGTGTGTATTGTATATATATATATATATATATATACATATACATATACATATATATATATATATATATATATATATATATATATATATATATATATATGCTGTTTCGATCGGTCATCATATACAAACCATTATCCTCAAGGAATAAGACTCATTTAATCATCTTGCTGATTGGATGATGTATGCGGTTACTGTCCCCCCCCCCCCTCTCCCTAAAAAGTGATTGCTGCTCCAAGTTTACCTTCTACACGTGGTTAGTGAGTACTTCGTGCATGACCATATTCTTGATTTATGGGCTTAATGAAGAGAAAGCAATCAGTGATGTAATACCCAGGGCCCATGGGACTCAGCTCCGTGATTAAGACAAATTAAGCATTAATTATATTTTCTTGCACCTAATACGCGCACTGCACGTATGGCTTGGCGAGGAATAAAGGCATCGAGGGACTTAATCACCTCTCCTGTCTACTTCTAAAAGAGGAGATAATCCTCATTACCTAGGCACTTCATTTTCTCAAATGTTCCGGTCAACGGTTTTTTGATAGTCAATTGGCAGTAACGGTTGATTTGGTAAATTACAATTAATTAAAATTGAAATGCAAAAAATGAAAAGAAAACGTATCCAGGGATTTAGTTTTACTTCGTAATGTAATACATGTTTAGCATTGGCTTAATCCACAGAACCGAACTTATCAAGCATGACAAAAAGTATTTTCTAACTGAATAGAGCATTTTACCAATCATGTTTATATATATATATATATATATATATATATATATATATATATATATATATATATATATATATATATGTGTGTGTGTGTGTGTGTGTGTGTGTGTGCATGCATGTTTTTACCAACAAGTGGCTCAAGGAGTTTATTCGTGTAAGGGTATGAACGTTTAGGCTTTTTGCTGGGTCGCTCACGACCCAGTTTCCCTTAGAAGCCCAACCGGAAGTCTTCAAGGAGGCAGCACTATTGAGTAGCCATTTTGAGTGGAGAATTATGGTCTTGCCACAATTTAAATTGCAAGAAAGCCACATCATCAAATTTAAGTTGATACCCTAACAGGCGAGTGTTAGAAATGGATTAGTTTCAATACTTTCGCTCTCAATTCCTTTCCCGTATGGGTTCCGAATATTCGGTCGGGACTTCGGGCATGTTCATGAGCAGCTATCAACCAAGGTAGGAAAACACCTACGGATGTGTAAAGAGTACGGAATTTCAAATAAAAAAGACAAAATAAAGAAGCTTTCTTTCAATAGAAATATTCGAAATTGTTTACGTTCTTCATAGAATTATAGTTAAACACTTTTATTTGATCAATTAACTTGCAAAAGTGAAAAGTTGGTCATCGTTACGCATATTAATGTGTTGCAATGATGGTTACAAATAGCATTACTGCCGCCTGGTTGATCGACGGGCGGTACAGCGCGTTGACGTACGCTACACCCTAGTCTGTCTCTCCGGCTACCTTCGAGCTATTTGCATGCTATAACCATTCCTGACAAGGAGTGACATATTCCAACCTACAAATGGTAGTTTGAAAGTTAAAAGATTTTAGCTTGAGTACTGTAATGAACACTAAGTCTGGAATAAAATCAAACCTGGTTAGATCAGTGTGACTGGGAAAAGCACCGTATAACACAGACCTGTAGCATGTCTAGATACACCTCTGAACTGTACTCGGGTCAGGGCGCATAGTGAGGAGAATGCCAATGTGTGCAATGGGCAGGTGGGTAAATTACTCCCGAATCCGTGATTAAGTATATCCCTGATCGGAAGACCAAGCAAAAGCAACGAACTGCTATCGAAATGGTATAATGCTTCAGATACTACTATAGTCATGAACAAATATGCACGTATATCTGTGTTGCCTGCCCTCGAGAATACTCTTAGCTTAAACGATAACGGACAAGTATGTAAATGATACTGAATGACTAAAATTCACGGAGAATGTCGTTCACCAGAATAAATCTAACTAGGACGAATGCAAATGCCATACTTCAACTTCGAAAATAGTTAATTATAAATGGACACTACCCCCATATTTTCATAACAGCCGGCTTAATATCTTATTTATCAAAGGTATATCTGTCTGCCAAGCTTTTTGAACTATTGATACATAGGTTAATACGTGTGTGGTTGTATGGACATCTGAATGCTCTGATATTTTGTACCATTAAACGAATTGCCAAACGAAAAGAAATTGACAGGATATGATTAGAAACAATCATGCGTAATACTACAAACAGACACCCCCTCTCCTCTTTTCATTACAGTCGGTTTAATAACCCTTTTAATATTTTCTTTACTAAGTACATGTAGTTTCTTTTGCCAATTGAAAGAGATAACGACGCATAAAAAGAAATTGCATTATAAAATACATTGCAATGTTCATAATTCTTTTTCCAATATTCATAATTCATTTTTCAATATTCATGATTATTTTTCAATATTAATAATTGATATTTGATATAGCGCCCTTTCCACCTATAATGTTCAAAAGCGCTTTAATATTAAAGAATAATTATGAATTTTGAAAAATATTTAGTAACTTTGGAAATCCATGATCATTTTCCAATATTTATAAATGATATTTCAATATTCTTAGTTCATTTTTCAATATCCGTAAATCATTTCCAATACTCATGATTCTTTTTTCAATATTCATAAATACCTCGGATTATGAAGATTGAAAATATATTACAAATACTGGAACATGAATTGTGAATATTGAAAAATTGTTCATGGATACTGAAAAATCATTTATGAATATTCCCAATCATTGAAAAATAATTTTCAATATTCATAATACAATTTCCAATATTATGGGTATTCCATGTGTACCTGGTCAGGCCGAGGGCCGGAGTCATTAATTATATGGTTTTTATTATTGCTCCCCTGATTTCTTTTACATTTTTTTTATTTCTGCTAATTTCCTTTTCATTTCATGAGGACGTGTGAAATGAATAATGTAATTGGCATTTACTTATTTATCAAGTTTGAATCAGAAATATCTTCAGATTGTTTGAAGGTTTCTGCCTCTAACATGACAGGATTATCCTATGCTCACGGAGTAGTGTTAGTACACACTTTACTCACTGAATTATATACAGCAGGATGTGGAGTGAGAGAAAGGGAACTAGGTAAAATAGATAGATCTAGCGGTAACACTTAAAACTATATATTGTAGATTGATTTTTTCTACGAAATTCCACATATACTTTTTAAAACCCTTTTCTTCCAAGACAAAACTTTGAAAATGTTTCGAAAAATGTTTCATATTCTAGCTACCAACGTAGCGATAACTTGAGCTTAATTCTAAAATTGGAAACATTATTTGTTTTATATTTATACTCACTATACTAAGAATGAGATTGGGATGCAAAAATAGGGTATCTAGTTATCTACATGTTTATAAATTGTCCTTGACCACTAACTGATAAATAGGAAATGATTAAATTGTGAAAATGATTGACCTATGAAACCTTGGGAGGCTGAGCATTATGGGGATTTAATTACCGGTCATACTCTACACATTTTGTTTGCTGATTGACGACAAAGCTATGCAAGCAATAGCAATGGCTGGTTAGCTATAATCTTTGGATCTTTGATGCTTTCAGTGGGTATTATAAAACGTGGCAGGACATTTCATCCAGATAGGGCCCCGTTTAAAGAGGTATTGGGAGGACAGTACACTTACAGAGAGGGAGAAGGCAAGTGTTGCGGCAGGGCGCTTATTAAGGCCACAGGATGAGTAGAAAATGACAGTGTAATAAAGATCCGTGCGCCCAAAAGGTGGGTGGTAGGCGTACGTATCCAAGCCCATAGTACAGTTGGAAGGGGCATAAATAGGGCACTGATCAACAGGTGGGGACGTATTGAAGGGCAAATAGAAGATGAATGGGTGGTAGTTGCATTGAGTAATAGGCCTGTGCAGCAAGTGTACATGCAAGTGACAATACCAACATCATCAGGAACATATCCTTAATTTACATATCTCAATTAATAATAACATCCATTAAACTATTTATTTTCTTGAAGAAATTTTCAACTTTATCACTTAAGTTTTTCTGTTGAAAGCAACAAGCTGAACACTTAACAGATCTGATATTCTATGTGAAAGCTAGACATCACTACACCCATTAAACTATATATTTCTTTGAGGAAATTCTCAACTTGCCGACTGCACCTACGGATTAAAATGCCATCCGAACCATTAGGAAGCTAAAAATAAACTATCTTGCCAAAAACAAAGATAAAAATATTATCGGTCGTATTCGATTTTGCGACCTTTGAGACTCCAAGCCGACAAGCTATCAATGAGCCCACCGAGTCCTGTTGAATAGAGAGTATAAAAACAGATACATATTCATATTCATTATTTGGAATCGTGACTAACATACCAAAAAAATCTTGTTATTTACTATTTGGCCATTTTTATTTAATAACCCCCCAAATTTAGATAAACCCCCAAAATGAATTTGACCCCCTACCTTATCGTGTCAACATGTGGATCCATAATCGTCCAGTATATGCTAACTTACTAAGATGGCCCCACTTGTATACAGATCACTCGAATGTCGTTAGAAACCAATTAAGATATTACGAGCGCCAAAACAACTGAAAAACTTTTCCTAATTTTACGGCCTCTCCGATTTCTCCGGTAAATTTTCCATACTAGTAAGAACATCTCTGGGTGTGTTCAGATTGTTACATTTGCGAACGTTTCACTTTTCCAGCCTCTACGCACCTATGGTTTAACATTGCATCCAGTTGTCATCTAACATATCATTAGCGGGGCCCTCAGGCCACGCCTATCTGGGAAGCTGCTTTGGAATGTCCATAGTCCGGACGGCCATGTTGGAAATGCTGAGGCCGGACTGAATATAATTCTCTATTCTGATTGGTTATAATATAAATGTTGGCCCGGTACATTACCTTTGCCGCGGAAAATCGTGCCTTCCTTATTTTAATTTAGCATGAAGTTTTCAAATATATAAAATATTTTAAGCAGACATAACGTATATTTTTCAATATAGGAAGGAACATTACTAAAGAAAGAAATTACTATGTGTATAGAATGATATCAGGAGACTTTGTAACCAAACCGGTTCGTAACCAAACTGATGCGTACCCAAGTAGCTTCGCACCCAAGAGATTTCGAAGTCTGCAGCTTGCGCCTAGAATTCCGATATTTGTTTCATTTCTACAAAAATGATACAAATCTAGTCATTATAAATTATTTTCCTCTATAATGTTAATGTTCTTTATACATCCGGTTCCCTCACAAGTTCATAAATAACTTGGCCCCGCCTTTTGACTATTGATGCTTTGTATCTACAACCGTACTTGTACTATTTTATTCATTTCACTTTGTAATTTTCCAGACTAAAAATTGAACTTAATCAATACCAAATTTAATAATCTTGTCGTCCTAAACACTAATTTTTGCCCCTCTTATTATAAATGATCAACGACCCAGCTGGAAACCCATGATGCCTTGCATCAACCATCGATACTTGTCCCGTAATACTTTGCCACCAATCTGAATGGCATTAGATACATTGCAATTGATCTCGCCAATTTGGCCATTTGACGCAACCTGCTGT
Organism: Maea johnstoni; assembly: GCA_963942565.1. Lineage (NCBI taxonomy): Eukaryota > Metazoa > Annelida > Polychaeta > Spionida > Magelonidae > Maea > Maea johnstoni. Next base: position 16,354,652 of record OZ012689.1, on the reverse strand, counting down.
TTGCCTTAACGAAATTCATTTGCAGCAGCGTCACATTTCACGTGTGTGCCTATACAGATAACAAGCAACATCTCGCTCTAACGGAACTCCTCGGCATAATGAATTTGGCGTTAGTCCTCGGCTATTTCTGGTTGCATGCCGCTAGTAGCCGATACGTGTTATATAATGCTCTCATTGGCACAAGGATGAATAACCCTTCTTATGCTGAGGCTACTTTCAACCAAAGAAAAAGGATGCAAAGTTGTTGTTTTTTAACCGTAAACACTGTCATGTTGGTATTCATTGGAAAACTTTCGCTGAGCTCTCTAAGATAAGTACCCATGTTGCAGGGTTGTAGTCTGGTTTCAGTCAGGGTTTCAGGTTTATTGCATCATTTTGTATTGGCCAAATTAGCCCCCAGCAGCGTAAAGGTTAGGTGGGAGTGTTCCCGGGCATTCTTGACCAAGTGTGAAAGTCAGACCAGTTATGCCACAGGTAATCAAGCAAGTGCGACTTCTGCTTATCTGGTCAGTGACTTGACCACTGGGGTCTGGACATCGCGGAAGCTCACCAGATACCTAGGAACCGCTCAGCAGTCGGTTTGCTGATAAGATTGTTCAGTAGTAACGACAGCTGTAGTGGCCAGCGAGGTGCGAAACCCTGCTGCTGACCACTCCAGACCAATGTTGACCATTTTAACCCTTATGCTGCAAGTGGCTATTTTGGCCAATACAAAAGGATGCAAAGACCCTAAAAAATGACTGAACCCCAGGCACATAGGTACTCATCTGAGAGTAGTGGTCAGGGAGATGCGAAACCCTGCTGACCACTCTTGACCGATTCTGACCACTGAGACTGTCTTAGGGCAAAGTACCTTATCTAACCACACCAATGCTGAGGCTACTAGTACTTTCGTCCAAAGCACAAAGACAAAGATTTTTGAAAATCATCTAAGCCTTGTCATGTTGGTATTAATTGTATAGCTCTCGCTGAGCATTCTCGGATGAGTACCCATTTTGCAGGGTTTCAGTCATTTTTTTAGTTGTTTGCATCATTTTGTATTGACCAAGTTAGTCACCAGCAGCACAAGGGTAAAAGAAGTAACGACAGCTGGAATTGGGCACCTAGGTGCGAAATTCTGCTGACCACTCTTGACCAATGTTGACCATTTTAACCCTTATGCTGCAAGTGGCGAATTTGGCCAATGCTAAAGGATGCAAACAACCTTGGAAAATGACCTAAACCCTGGCACATGGGTACTCACATGAGAGTACTCAGCGACAGCTTTCCAATGAATACCAACATGACAGGGTTTAGATAATTTTCAGCAATCTTTGCGTTAATGTGCTTTGGACGAAAATAGCCCCAGCATTGGAATAGCTACTAAAGACTGTCTTTGCGAAGCTTACTTGTGCGGCGGCAGACGCCGAGTACCCTATCGAAATACCTATACTAGCACCAGATCTCGCAGCGCCGCATCTTTATTTACCCATGCCGCCGTGCGAGCAGTGCACGCGCGGTGGACCGCCAGACCTTGTATAAACAACGCGTGTTTTTCATTGCAGGCTGCGGGCGGCGATGATGCCGCTATCGGGCGAGGACGGGCCCACTTGTCTCTTGTGATGTATCTTCCCGGCAACGTGCGGCAGCAGCAGAAAAGGCGAAATTGGTGGATTTAGAGAGAGCCTTCGACCATACAAGGTAAATCACCCCAGTCAATTTCTCAGCTATTAAATTGTCCTGGCGACTGATATATGATTAATTTGCCCATTCGCATTTTCTAGGCAGTTGGGCTCTATGATACGCATGTCAAGTGTGAAGAATTTGTCCTAATGAAAACTGCATTCTTACGCAGCTAAGAGGCATTCCGAAGCAGAAAAGTGATTCGTCCTTTTGCCCCCTCTCCTACTAATTCTGATCAATAGCGACTAGCCAATGATCATCGTTTTCTGTTTAAGCACACCAATTAATGTATGGCTCTACTTGCAGGAACCGCACGAGCGTCGCCGTGGCCTCGTGTTGGCGCATGCGCGCTGAGGGATTTGAGGTGTGCCGTATAAAGCGTTGTGAGTTGGCGGGAGCCGAGGCAGAGAAGGGCAGACGCCTTGCAGGTAACACATAAGCAGGAACTGTGCGGGCGCCGACAGGACAATAACCGCGGAAACTCTGGACTGCTATCATTTCATCACGTAACATTACTCAAGAGCATGTCCGGAGTGTAATCGACACATTCCGTATTAACTTAGGAATTATGAAATCGACGTGCGTCACGTGATCACAGACCGGTCTCAATTTGATAATGGATCTTGACAAGACATCGTCGACGGCACGTGGGACATGGCCGTATATCTTGGAAAGTGTTAGGTGGTGTTAAGCGTACTTTAGGAGGAGGATACTAGGCGTAATTGTTGGTGTCAGCGATAACTCTAATTAGAGTGAGATGGTTGAGAGCAATGTCTCACGCTTGGAGGGACTCGTGAGAACTCACTCTCAGGATACCACGAGAGGCGCTGTGAGCAGCATGAGTCGGACAGTCAACACAGCCGCCACCAGGGGGCGAGACTGGGGCGCAGCAGCCACCAACCCCTGGACGGCACCCTCCCAGGAAACCCTCGTACCCGGGGGTATCCGGAACGCCGACGTACCCTACGCGAGAGTAGGAAATCTAGACGCGGAGACTATCACTAGCGGTATCCTTAACGTCACCGCCGCTCAGAACGAAGCATTTATGCACGGATTGAACCTAACGGTAGAGCCCAAATACTCGTACTATTACGATAACTTCACGATATGCGAATGGAACGATTCTTGGTGCGGAGACGGAATTAACACGACGGGCGGCCCGGACGCTGAGATCCATTACAAATACTGGGCCCTCATCCTCTCTCTCTTCCCCATGCTGACTGTGTTCGGCAATGTGCTCGTGGTGCTAAGCGTCTGGCGGGAGCGGAACTTACAAACCGTCACCAACTATTTCCTCGTCTCCCTGGCCATAGCTGATATCATGGTGGCAGCTCTAGTCATGCCCCTGGCTGTGCAAGTAGAGGTAGGGGATCATTTCACTCAATGCCTTTCGCTTTTACTACATACAGCTCTTTAAACCCTTATGCTGCTGGTGGCTGATTTTGTCAATACAAAATTATGCAAAAAACCTTGGCACATGGGTACTCCTCTGAGGGAACTCAGTGAAAGCTATCCAATGAATACCAACACGACAGGGTTAAAATGTTTTCAAAAATCTTTGCATTCTTGTGCTTTGGCCGAAAGTAGCCCAGGTAGCATTGGAGGAGTTGACCCATTCATGTCTGTAGCGGCCAAAAGCAGCCTGACCATTTTGATGATATCTTTCTGAGAAAAGAGCTTCTACTATATATAGCTCTTTAACCTTTCCAATTCTGAGGCTACGTTTGTCCAAATCACAAGGACACAAATATTTTTGAAAACTATCTTAACCCTGTCATATTGGTATTCACTAGATAGCTCTCACACAGATGGGTACGCATGTGCCAGGGTTTCAGCCATTTTCTGGTTTTTGCATCATTTTGTAATAGGCAAATTAGCCACCAGCAGCATAAGGGTTAACCCGTTCATCCAGGTGGCGGCCAAAAGCAGCTTGGCTTTGTTGCTTATATCTTTCTGATAAAAGAACTTTTGGAATATAAGTGAAGGAGAATTTCTCGTTTGAACCTAAATTGCAACTCCCCTTGAACTACAGGCGACACTGCTTAATCAGGACAAGTGTAATACGGATTTCCGTCTAAACCGGACAGATTGGAAATACATATCATTCCCATACGCATAATCCAGATTTTACCTAATCCGAACAAAAATTTCCATAGGTCCGGATTAAGCACAGTTGCCTGTATTTTATAAATGTATGCTCTTTTTCTAACATATCTTTAAGGTCGGAGGTTCAGCGAGACAGCAACTTGCACTAAAAAGTCCAAGCATGAATGGGTTAAGCAAAAAAATCGTGCTTTGTTTTTGTTTTAATTTTTCAGATATTTGCAAGAGAAATGTATTCTACATGCATGTTATTGGTTATTGTAATATATCATAAAATGATGCAAAAATAGCAAGAAAGTTGAGGTTTTAAAGAATCCAAAATCTATCACCAAAAGCAACAAAACGTACAGATACCCAAATACAAAACAAACGAACATTAGTGACTAAATGTTTTGTATATTCTTTTAATGTTTGTCCAAAGACAAAAGATATACAAATATATCATATCAAAGATAACCAAAATTTAACGCAGGAAAATAAGGCATATCAACAGAAAGCAACTAAATATACTAATATACTGGAATGGCCAAATGAAAAACATTCAAATTGCTAAAGCTTGTTGCATTGCTACTGAGTCATTCTCATCTCTATGCTTTCCGCATATCAGATCACTAATAGAGGGCAGAAAATAGGCAGCTGTTTCAAAATACCATGACTACCACAAAACATAAACGTCACTACTGTTATAACATCGTCATTGTCACATATATGTACAAATGATTGTACCTCGCCTTCCAGGAAAATCTATAAAACCATTCAATTTGTTACTGCTCTACAGCCTGGCAGAGCAATTTAACTGCTATCTCAGGTTACAGATAACATCATCTAAAACCCATTACTCTCTGCGCGTGGCTTGTACAGATTTCCTGAGACAGGTTAAAGACTCGAGTCACTATCGCTCATCTTATTGACTACTCAATTAATTACATACAATTGATTACACGTACGGATTCACATACATACATGTATATATATTTATATACTAGTGTATATATATATATATATATATATATATATATATATATATATATATATATATATATATATATATATATATATACACATATAAATATATATATATATATATATAGAGAGAGAGAGAGAGAGATATAGATATAGATATATCGAAACATATTTGTGTGTGTTTCTTTTGTTTATAACTTGCAATGAAGACGAAGACTATGAGACTTCATAAACTTCGGTAGCAGTTATATATATATCACATATCATTGTGTCCATGGCTAGGGGGAATGACCTCATTTGATCATAATAACCTGGGTATAAGAACCTCAGATCCACAGGGAGTCCATGAACACGTAATAATAGATTGGATATGCTTTCCAACAGCTTTATACATGCAATTTATAGGGTCTCTCGTATCATATACTACCATTTGCAACAGGGGTTACGTAATGCCAAACAGATTTGTATCTCAGGAGATTAAGTAGCATCGTCACGAACTGTTACATATATGAAGGCGTTGCCCTGATGCGTATGGCATAAGGAACAGTCGGTGATTACTCTTTACTGACTGGATGTGCTATTGATGGAAATACGGCCAGTAAAGATACTAAAACACAATTTTATTTATATATAATTTATGTATATATATATATATATATATATATATATATATATATATATATATATATATATTTATATATATATATATATATATATATATATATATATATATAAATATATATATATATATATATATATATATATAAATATATATATATATATATATATATATATATGTATAATTTGTATATATATATATATATATATATATATATATATATATATATATATATATATATATATATATATATATATATATATATAGATATATAATTAGAGAGATGGATGCAACGATATTCAATCAAATGGTAATCCGGCTTGCTGTAGATATATTCTTCATCAATATGTTCGTGAGCAATTTCAAAAAGACGTACACGTCATTGTCAAATGTTGATTGAATCAGAATAGGCAAACTGTCAATTTCATAACATTTGCTTTAGATAGTATGCACCACACGTTGAACAGGACTGTGTATGGTCATAGTAAAAACCAGCCGAACCTTACATGGCAACTGAACGGTATATAGAAATTGACATTCTAGGGGCTTCTAAAGATTCACATAATCATATCATAAATAGCTCCCCTTTTACAGTTACATATTTCACAGTGAAAAAAATTGAAACAGACAGATATCATTTTCAAGTACACGAAAACAATACAATAACACGTGTGCACATCGTATTCATAACAACTATACTGTCTACTGATCAATGAATGTATGAGATACAAGTGTTCTTCAAACCCAAAAGCCTTTGTAGTGGTAAGTTTTATGTTAACGACACTGCACTAACAACAGATGCGGATATCGTAGTTAACATTGCAATGCTTTCTACTAATCCTCAAAGTTGTGATACAATTGGGGTTCAACCCAAAAATCTTTGTTTTTGGTACATTCTAAGTGCAAGACTCAAAAGCAACAGTCGTGTCCATTGTATATACTAATATACACTTTTGAAGCGATTGTTGGAAGTATGATACACGTGTAAGTTCAACCCCAGAGTTGACATTACCATACTTTGTACTGATCATTGAAGGTATGACACAAGTGAGGTTCAACCCAAAAAGCTTTGTTTTTGGTACATTCTAAGTGCAAGACTCAAAAGCAACAGTCGTGTCCATTGTATATACCAATATAATCCTTTGAACCGATTGTTGGAAGTATGATGCACGTGTAAGTTCAACCCCAAAGTTGACATTACCATACTTTGTACTGATCATTGAAGGTATGACACAAGTGAGGTTCAGCCCAAAAGGCTTTGTTTTTGGCACATTCTAAGTACAAGACACAAAAGCAACAGTCGTGTCCATCGTATTTACCAATATAATCCTTTGAAGCGATTGTTGGAAGTATGATACACGTGTAAGTTCAACCCCAAAGTTGACATTACCATACTTTGTACTGGTCATTGAAGGTATGACACAAGTGAGGTTCAGCCCAAAAGGCTTTGTTTTTGGCACATTCTAAGTACAAGACTCAAAAGCAACAGTCGTGTCCATTGTATTCACCAATATAATCATTTGAACCAATTGTTGGAAGTATGATACACGTGTAAGTTCAACCCCAAAGTTGACATTACCATACTTTGTACTGATCTTTAAAGGTATGATAGGTTCAACCCAAAAAGCTTTGTTTTGGTGCATTCTAAGTGCAAGACTCAAAAGCAACAGTCGTTCCATTGTGTTTTCCAATATAATCATTGAACCGATTGTTGAAAGTTTGATACAAGTGTAAGTTCAACCCCAAACCCTTTGTATTGTGATGATCTAAGTCAATGTAACTCACTACAAATACACCAGTTGCAGTCATTATATTTACCGCTACAGTACGTTGTACCGATCATCAAAATATGATAAAAGTACAGTTTTCTACCCCCCAAAATCCTTTGCTGTTGGTACATTATGAGTACACGATGGAAAGACAACATTCGCGTGCAATGTACGTACATGTATATTGACAACTCCCTTACGTCGTACTGATCATTATAATCCTGACAACATGACGCTTACTTTCTGATCCCTCAGGCCGTCTCAGGCGTGCAGTTGATATTATGTACGTATTTCCCCCAATTAGGAACCAGATTCGCGGACCTGGTTATGAACCAAAGCTGGGACTTGCAAAGAAATTTCTGAATCAGCACTAATTGTGCATCTCCGCTTGGAAAACGATAATCAAAACCATTTTCACCTGGCATGGAGACTCGTTCAAAAGAGCTATGTACCCAATCTCATCATGCCGCCATATTTGGCAATAGGTGGGCGGGGATGCCCAGGGTACTCAGGTACGCTATACTATGATACAGGCAGTGCAGTTCCTACAAATACATACTAGTACACTTCAGGGTAACCGTAGTGCTTTGCGTTTGGTCCTTTTAGGGAGGGAGCAAAACTACTTAGGCATTTACAACGTACGCACCGCACCGCTCGTTGTATCTCAGCGCAGACAATGTTCAAGATAGAATCAAGATTGAGGAATGTAAGAAATGTTAACAGTGACTATGTAACTAGTTGTTTGCTGATAATTCACTACAGCTACTCAGTGTTATGAGAATATATTTTATTCAGGTGCATCGTCCACTTCGTATTGACTTATCGCCAAACCCCCAACACCAAACACCCTTACAGAGAGATACAATATATATATATATATATATATATATATATATATATATATATATATATATATATATATATATATATATATATATATATATATATTTATATATATATATATATATATATATATATATATATATATATATATATATATATATATATATATATATATATATATATTATAATACAGCAACCGAGTCAATGCTGGAATGGCTTAGTGCAATGTAAAAATTAAGACAGCATACGCCATACATTTTTGCTCTAGACCCATACTATCCATAGTGACTAAATAGTCTGACATATAGCGATTAGCGTGTGACTAAACAGTTAGACTATATTGAGTGGCGGAGGTAAACCGAAGTACACAAAGAACACCGCCGCCCATCCCAAAGTCACTTGCAATTTTCTCACATGCCTCCAGCGAATGTCAACCCTGACATTGGGGAGAGACAGTGAGCAATAAATTGCAACACATTAGTCCACTCAGCTATCGGGGTACTCCCTTGAAACATTGGATAAACTCTTCATCTGTAGATGGGAACGTTAGCGGAAAAGAAATGCTGTAAGCTTAGATGTCGCAGAGGTTAGAATATGCTTTGATGTTGTTGGCCTATTGAACAAGGAAGATCCAGATATTCGTCTAATTAGACATCGCTTTGATCAACTACTAATTAACTTATCCACGCATTCTTTCCTCGCGGTGAATTATTACAAAAAACATGACGAATGAAATGATGGTTTTTGGGGGGAAGATAAGAAGTAAACAACTGTTCCATTTAATTTATCTCGTTGCTGTTGATCGACCGAGGATGAGGTTAACAAGATGGGTATCCGTAAGAGATGATATCAAAATTGCAAGTTATGATAATTCGCATGTAATTACGCATGCCAAGTACTTGATTGAAATATGATAAGGTAAACATATCTACGGTCTTTGATTATCACGAAAAGGAATAACTGATTAAAACTACGCTTAACACACATTATTAGATGCTCATAATTAAAAGTACATTGTAGTATATATTGGCGCACTGTGATTAATTGGACCGTGTACAACATAGCATTAAGTAACCTTTTATGCCTTCTTTTAGTGAACAAGTAAACAACTGTTCATAAATGCATACCGAAATGATCCAATTTAGACGTATACATGCAAACTCACATAACTCAAACAAACAGTTGACAGCCAAATAAACTTCCGAGGTAGGAAGTGCTCTCTCTCTCTCTCTCTCTCTCTCTCTCTCTCTCTCTCTCTCTCTCTCTCTCTCTCTCTCTCACACACACACACACACACACACACACATACACACACACAGGCTAGTCATATCTCTCTCAGGCTTCTCAGCTCTCTCTCTCTCTCTCTCTCTCTCTCTCTCTCTCTCATTCTCTCTCTCTATCTTTCTCACACACACAGGCTACTAAGGTCTCTCTCTCTCTCTCTCTCTCTCTCTCTCTCTCTCTCTCTCTCTGGCAGTATGTCTTCAATGAACTCATCAGCCTTTGGTATGTGATACCCTATGGTGATAACACGTGGTTTAATCAAGCCTTATAAGGTGCTAACTAGCTCACCCTGAAGATGATGATCAGGCAGATCGATTGGCCACATCTCCATAAATGCCGTCTCAAGGTGTTTGATGAGTACAATAGGCCATACTTAGCGCTAGGGTGGCCCTCCCTGACGACTGAGATGGGAAAAAGTGATTGGTGTCAATGCAAGAAATACTGTTGATAACACCTTTTCTTCTGTATCATCTCTAATCAATACCCAGAAAAAGACCCTGTTTGGACCTGTGATCGCAGCTGATTGGCCAGTTAGCGCCATTGGTTACTGTGATTACGACTTGATGGCCTTCTTCTTGATATCTGGACTAAGAACGTCATAAGTATAGGCGATAAGTAGCTCTCATTACCAAAGTGCTGTCTAATTGAACTTGGAATAACGTTTGACTTTAGATTATCTAGGTTTATTTAGTGCTCAACTGCCTTTGCGTTTCTTAACATACATTGTAATTTTCGCAATTTTCATTTTATGGTTAGTATTTCATTCCAATAATTGAGCACAACTTCTTGATGTCTGGACGCAGATCGCCATACGTATAGGCGATAAGTAGTTCTCTACTGCTGAGTGGGTCAGCTTTAAGTATAGCTTGTAAACGTGTGCTGCTCTATCCACCAGTTTTTTGCCGTTACAGTCGTTTCACACTAGGCATAAGAAGTTAAAGATATTTCATTAATTTTACGTGTACGTACTTTCCAATTAGGAAGTTTATATTATAATTTTCATGACAAGCTTTCTGTTCCTTTATATTTCTAGGCAACACAATCGAGATTTTTTCTCCTTTTGTTTTGTTTATTTTCAATTATATTTTCCACTATTAATACATGTACAGTTATTTTGAGTTTACTCTATGTTATGTTCAGTTCTTTTTGTTTATTATCTGTACTATGATGTATAATTTTGTAAATTGAAGTTTACAGTCAATAAATATACACATTACCAAAGTGCTGTCTGGATGAGATGGTAAGAACATTGATCTTACTATGGATTACATTTGACTTTTAATTATCTTGGTTTATCTAGTGCTCTACTGCTTTTACGTTTTAACATAGTTTTCGTGTATTGTATGTTTGTATTGTATTGTACTTTATTGACCGATCATACTGGATACAAAAGTTGTACAAATACATAAAACACAGAATACACCTAGCTAGACATCAAAGAAGCAACACACAAAAAACAAACTAGGTGTGGCAGCTGAAACATACCAGCCCCACCTTACTGCATGCTTACAAGTAGTTTACAAGAAACGTTTAGCCTGAAATGGTGAATATTTCTTTTCACCATTGTACACAATGTTACTAACCTGCTGTTTATGATACAGAAACTAAAGCATCTGAATAACACCCAAACTCCAAATCCCCATTGCAATTTTCGTATACTAGTATGCCTCAAGTGGAGTTAAACATGATACCCTTTCGGTGATAAAACAACGTGCGCAGTTAGACAGATGTGCAGCTATACCATAAACTGAACAAGTATATGAGTATAATGTATGTGCCATTGGAAGGGTTAATATATTGTTTACCTGTTTTTTACATTAAATTACCATGCATCATATGCAGCTCAGTACCTAGTTATGACTAATAGCTTTAGTCAGTAGAGCTGAACTTGTAGAGTGGGCTATTGCTACGTATAATTACCGTAATTTAATCTTTTAGGTTAAACACCTGTCGCTTCATTGTAACGGATGTGGCAAATCATCTGGAGTGTACTCATACTCCACGTCTAATGCCGGTATATGGTAATATATTGCTGTGTCTGCTCCAGGTACAAATTGGAACATTTAGCGTATACCATGTGTGTGTGTGTATATATATATATATATATATACATATGTATACATACACACACATACTTGTTGGTGATTTCGTTATTATTATCATTATTACTAATATCATCATCATTATCATTTTGTCATTAAATTTATCATAACTACTATTATTTTTATCAATACCATTATTATCATCATCATCATCATTACTATAAGTATCATTATTATTATTATTATGATTATTGTTACTATCATTGTTGGAAAGCTTGGTTTGTGAAGCAGTGTTGTAGCCTATAGCCGTGCTGGGGGCTGCCCGCGATTGGATAGGGAAAGTGCCTTGTCAATTGGCTCTAGAGGAAGCCAGGTGGGGACTGTTAATCCGTCAACTTCCTCTCAATTATCATTATTAGAAGTAGTAGTAGTAGTATAAGCATCATCATTATTATCATCATTATACTTATCAGTATAATTATTATTATAATTATTATCATTATTATTTTAAAGCATGGTTTGTAAAGCAGTCTTGAAGCCTATAGCTATGCTAGCTGGCAGCGGGCTGCCCGTGGCTGGATAGGGAAAGTGCCATTATTATAATTATCAATTTAATTATTATTATCATTATCATAATAATCAGTATTATTGTTATTACTATAACTATCATTATTATTGGAAAGCATGGTGTAAGAAGCAGTTGCGTAGCCTATAGCCGTGCTGCCGGCGGGCTGCCCGTGGCTGGATAGGGAAAGTGCCTTGTCAATTGGCTCTAGAGGAAGCCAGGTGGGGGCTGTTAATCTGTCAACTTCCTCTCAATTATCATTACTAGTATAAGTATTATCATTATTATAATTATCAATTTAATTATTATTATCATTATCATAATAATTAGTATTATTGTTATTATTATTACTATCATTATTATTGGAAAGCATGATGTGAGAAGCAGTGGTGTAGCCTATAGCCGTGCTGGCGGCGGGCTGCCCGTGGCTGGATAGGGAAAGTGCCTTGTCAATTGGCTCTAGAGGAAGCCAGGTGGGGGCTGTTAATCTGTCAAGCTTCCTCTCAATGGCTCTCGCTGCTTAATGGCTCTCTCAGTATCCCACAGTAACTCACAGCTCCATGAGGCTAAAGCCCTACCTGGCGTCCAGGAAGGTACTGTCTCTAAGGCCAACCAGCTGCCCATAGCCTACAGTGTCGACATTTAATTCCTGCACTAAATGTGTGAGCAGTCCGGGCATTGTACACGGCCGCACGCCCGATTGCAACTGTGGACATGGATGCATGGATGATCTCACAACTGAAAGTAATTTAGGGCATGTGAGAAAGTTACCAGTCACTAAGTGTGAGGCGGTGGTTTTTGATAATAGCTTCGGTTTCCTTCACTTTCATTTTGCTAGTCATGGCAAATAAAGTGACAATATGCATATAAAATGACGATAATCGAAATTTCATAATCCAGGTAAGTACATAATCTTGGCAGCCTCTTTAGTTATTTTGGGTTTAATCATACGGATGAGGTCCTGTTTTTAGGTTACGGTCCACAGTTCTGAAAACGTGAGGCAAGATGAATTATACACTCTTTCCAAGGGAAAGACACAATTTCCCTAACCGTGAATTGAACCTGCGATCACAGCTCTGTGAACTGAGGCAAGAGGTAAATTGTCTCACTAAGGGACATAATTGACGGGTCTAGGAATTAAACCGACTACCAGCACCTTGACACACAAAGGTCGTTTAGTGCCATAAAATATTATCAAAAAGTGGTCCTTTGTCATTGTTGAAGAACAATGACAAAGCATAAATATTCTAGGTAAGAGAAGAAAAGGTGGTAGTGTAAGAGCAGAGCCTTCAGATCCAAAGAGGACCAAGGGATTTTTTAGATGCAGAGTATCCGTAGACAGATCCACACATCCCCCTTCTTTTATAAGATCAGAAGGGTGCCCACCAGCTTAGGGTTCCCCGGGAGGTACAACAGTTGGCCAGAAAAACCATTTGCTTCTGGAGTGTACACATGGCCCTACAACTTTTACTGTAGCTTATAGAATAGTTGTATAGAAGAGAAAAATTGAAAGTGAATGTTAAATGCCACAGAAACAACAACCTCAGCAAGATATTGCTCATATGGAAATTTGATTATTCCCCATAATTACTGCGCTATTGCGGCTCAGACGTGACTATCCAGTGCAACTGGTGGAGGAAACTGGAGTACCCTCAAAAGGCATCGCCTAACCCGAACTCACTAGAAACTTTCTCAGCAGCCCCAGGCAGTGGTGAGAGTTAGCAATCAGTGACAAGGCCTTAGACCACATGGCCATCAGGGCAGGCCCTATAATTCATAATATTGCTTTAACAGTTGAATATTTAATTTGAGAGAAACCAAACCATGTTTAATCATCAGATGTAAAGTGGGTTTGGTGCTGGAATAATATTTACAGAACCGCTGGGTCATTACCTGGTTACGTCACAGCTATGCAAATTTGACTTTGAATATGGTCATATATAAGTTACCCTGATCGATTTCTCTTTGTAATTTCCTTTTCTTTCTCACTTTATTTATATTATATTTAGTATGTTTACAGTGTTTTTTGAGAGTTATATTCATGTGTATGCAATTTGATTGCACAATATATAAACATACATACATTGCGTCCTGGGTGTGTCCTTCGTCCTGCCTGCGCTATATCCGAGAACTTTACCTTATGCATCTGAAATGCTTAACCTATTAGCTCGGTTTCCAACATGGCTCATTCCATGGGAAATATTTACAGAATATGGTATATTCCTGAGTCAAACCTTCAATCTGTCTTGTCCAACATTTTAAAAGAAATTGTTTACTTTATTATTTTCATATGTGTAATACCAGTTTCATTAGATAAATAAACCAATACATGAAATATGTCCCAAGAAATAATCTGAAAATTGGAACAAAGCCAACACTATAAACCTTTATAATATATCAGTGTCAATCTTGTCTTAGAGTTTATATGCGGGTATGGCATTATATAATATATTTCATGATAGATGTTTGTCTGGCCCACTGAATGATGCAAGTGGGCAACAGATGGCACAGTTGTGAATATCAATGATTGGTGGCTACTTTGAGTACGAGTTTAAACACAGTCAACATCCTCCATTTTACTTTCCTAAATACATGTATTAAAGGTCGGAAGGAAGGTTTGGGTTTTTATGTCGCTTTCAACAACTTAGGTCATATCGTGACGAGATAGAAACCTGAAACCGGTACGAAACTCCCTTCTCTTTATAAATAGTTCCAATGGGTCGTTCAGTTGCATATATCTATATAATCAATATACATTATATATATATATATATATATATATATATATATATATATATATATATATATATATATATATATATATATATATATATTTATATATATATATGTATATATATATATTTATATATGTATAATATACATATGTATTATGTATATGTGTGTTGCACTAAAGCACTCCAATAGCATGTTTCTGTGGGTGAAGTAAAGGAGATGCTACATTCATAGTTTGTCTCAAGGTAGCGAGTGTATGTAATTAACATCTGTAACTTGGTAGCAGAAAGCATTGGCAAATTGCAAGTATTTGGGTAAATGCATTCCCTTCATCAAGCATTCATATTTCATGATAGTGTTGGACGAGAAAATTAGCTGTTGACAACACCGAGACAGACACAAGAGCTTTCCAGTATTATAGTTATCGTTTTATGTTATTTTAATACAAAATAAGTGCTCTAAGATAACCCGGTCATAGGCCGTAAACAATGGTAATATACGTTATGATAGTAGAAGATTGTAGTATAATGAAGTCATTAAGAATTGATAGAAAGTAATCATAGGAATAATCACACAGTTGCACACTTGTGTTCGCGAATAATAACTATATGCCGTGTAGGATTAATACAAAATGCTGATGGTAGTCCTATAATCCTGCGAGTGCGAACTCTTCACTCACGCTTGGGAGGGATAATGCGCAGGCTAATTTGATTTGTAGCGACCAAACGTCACATTATCATTCGCCAAGACACTGATATACATACAAAAGAAATCCAATTAAGACGAGCGGGAGAGCTGGCCATATCCCACTAAGAGGGATGGAGGAATAAACATGACAAGAACTAAATGGCTGTCTAGTGTGCCTGCAATACGGTCAGCGCGAAGGTTGCGTGGCTTCCATCAAGTGTCTGCGGTGTGACACTACTTTAATTAGAAATAAATGCGATACCGAGCACTCCCCCTGCTTTTCATCATTTACAACCGTCCTCTCAATGATAGCAATTCTCTTGCAATGGTGTATGTACAATGTATTGCAGTCTAAACATTCCTCAGGCGCCTGATGGACAGGATCACAATCCTAGACTACATGACTGCACTTTACTACAGTGCCCGGCAGTTGTATTTTTGAATCAGTTAAATCTCAAGTACGTACATGTATGTATGACTGTAATATGCACTTATTGTATGTGGAGGTGGGAGTTTATTTGAATCTTATGTAATACAGTTGGTTCCTGGATACTACATAAATAAATGTTTTGACAGGCAGACATGTCTTTACCTCAGTATGCCCCCTAATGACAAATAAATGCAATACCACACACTCCCCCTGCTTTTCATCATTTACGGCCGTCCTCTCAATGATTGCAATTTTCCCGTAACAGTGTATGTACAGAGCATTGTACTAGCATTCCTCAGGAGTATGATTGAAAGGTTCACAGTCTTAGGCTACATGACTGCACTCCACTGCTGTGCCCAACAGTTTTAGTTTTGAATCAGTTAAATCTCAGCTACTCATGTATGACTGTAATATGCATTTATTGTATGTGGGTGTGAGATTTTGTTTGAATCTCAGGTACTCATATATGACTGATATGCTTTGTATGTGGAGGTGGCAGTTTATTTGAATCTTATGTAATACAGTTGGTTCCTGGATACTACATAAATAAATGTTTTGACAGGCAGACATGTCTTTACCTCATTATGCCACCTACTGAGAAATAAATTCAATACCACGCACTCCCCCTCAGTTTCATCATTTACAGTCGTCCTCTGAATGATGGCCATTTTCCCGTAACAGTGTATGTACAGAGCATTGCACGAGCATTCCTTAGGCATCTGTTAGCAATTGATTAGTAATGGTTTGCATGTGAGTTAGAATAGATTTTTCCCGTGATTACAACAGGAAAATGCTTGGCTATTCACCAAAATGAAGACAATTGAACGTGATGCATTTTAGGATATTTCCTGACGACAAGATAAAGGTATAGGGGTATTTATGGCCTTGGCACATTTATAGTTAAGAAAGAAGATACCAGAAAATGATGCACATTACAAAGTATATGCCTTTTACCTGGCTAAGCAAATATCATGTAAGTTTATATCACACACAAGCCTTTAAAGTGATTGTGTGTTAAGTGTTAACGCATCAAAATCTGAGAGAATCATCGATAACTAAATAATCCATGGGCGGTAATAATTTATTGTAAAGTCACCAGTTGATTGTTATAGATAATGGATATATTTTCAATTATCAGACAGCAGCTCTGTTTCTGAGTCTGGCCTTTCGCTTTTATATTGATTTAATGTAGACAGTGTTGGAAACAAAACATCTTGCAGAATGTCTATTATGATAGACTTCAATATGCTACAGCTGCTCGTTTTTGATGCAGTGACATTTTGCAACCTATGAAATAATTATAAACCGTTCAAGCAGATGTTTCGCTATCATTAAGTTGTGCCTGATTTCCCTAACTGCTTTAAATAGATTTATGGATTCGGCTAGTAAATTTATGGGCCTTTTTGCCATGCGCAACATCAATATCTTACGTGGAGAAAGATACCTTCAAAGGAATGTTCAACCCTCGATGCCAATGTAATTAAATCAATTAGCCTGTAAATGTAACTTGATAGGTGGGCTAGTTTCCGTTTTTGTATCATTATTATTTATCTTAAATGTATACTGTACGACACACTATTGTAATATCGGTTGCCACTAATTCAGATACAAGGTAAACGGACGGATGTTCAAACAATTCTACCGTTCTAATTGCATCAACGTTCGCGAACGGTTGATATCGACAGTATATGTATAGGTCAAATAACTGTGTATGTAATCAGTAGAGGATAGTGCTACTTCTTCCCAGTCCCCATCTAAATCATCAACACATCTGCAGTGCCTGCACTATGTGTGTGGGCACACTGGGCAAAATACGTGACCACACACCCGGTTGCCACCCAGTTTCCTGGGCATGGATGTATGGCTGACCTTTAAACTGACTGCAGCTTTGGTTCGCAATCTACGTGGGTCATTGATTTACTTGGCTATTTTTTTGAAATGTTATCCATGGGTGTTTGTACAACCATGCACTTGCAAACGTGCGGTCGACTGGTGCAGGAATTAGATGTCTGTACTGTAGGTCTTCTGTAATACATTTGAATGAAGCGATATCTTACTCTAAAGAACGGTAGACAGTATCAGTCATACACGTACTGCAGTATTCCCACGATTCACAATTGTTGGTCTTGAAATCAATAAGACTCATGGTATAATCAGTTACATAACACAATTGTTATGTGAACATCAACAGCCGTTTTATCATTATTGGTAAAAACGCTTTATTCTTTCGTGATCTGGGAATATATTTTCTGGTTTAAACGATTACATGCCACAAATTGTACGTCAACATCAACAGCCGTTTCATCAGTATTGGCAAAAACGTTCCATTCCTTCGTGATCTGGTAATATATTTTCTGGTTTAATCAATTATATACAACACATTTTATGTCAAAATCAACATCCGTTTTATAGGTATTGGTAAATTGTTCAATACCTTCGTGTTCAGGTAATATATTTTCTAGTATAATCAATTACATACCACAAGTTTTATGTGAGCATCAACCGCCGTTTTATGAGCATTGGTAAAATGTTCAATACTCTCGTGATCTGGGAATATCTTTTGTGGTTTTATCTTTCTGCCTAGTATATTATGCAAGGTATTGAAAGTAACTGCAAGTGTAGATTACTCTTCCCGTGTAACACCACGTCACTAATGAAATATCGTTGTCCAATTAAGCAATGGATTTACTTGGAATTATAAGATTCAATGGCTAATGAAGATGCTAAGGCGGAGACAAAAACCGAACAAAGAAGAATCTTCAACCATGATTTCAAATCAAAATTCCTAAGGCTGTACCGTTTCCCTGCACTAGAACACAGCTTACTAAATAGATTGTCAAGTTTGCATAATTTGTCATTTTGTTTAAGTATAT
Organism: Maea johnstoni; assembly: GCA_963942565.1. Taxonomy (NCBI): domain Eukaryota; kingdom Metazoa; phylum Annelida; class Polychaeta; order Spionida; family Magelonidae; genus Maea; species Maea johnstoni. The sequence continues at coordinate 16,336,079 of OZ012689.1, read as the reverse complement.
GTAGGAGTTCTACATTTGTTTTATGTTTGTATTTGTTCTGAATTTTAGTATATATCATATAAAATCTGTAGATAATTTATAGATTTTTGTATTTATGTGAAAGAAAAATCCGCTTGAAACTTTAAAAATATATATCGATTGGACTTTGCATTGCCCTTATAAGTCTAGGGATGTATTTTCAAACAAAACAATATTGTGGTTTTTTATACGAAAAAGACTCTGAAAAGACTATGATATACCCATAATAGTCACCACAAACTCCCTCCCGGAAAGGTCGTTTGGGACAAAGCTGATTTATTATTACCAGAACTTCCCGCAACATGAAGAACAGGTCTGGCCTTAATCTATCAATTTTACCAAATAAATGATATTCGAGGAAGAAACTTGACAGAGAATGTATTTAGTGTATGGATTTGGTCTTTGATCAAACCGTTTAATAAAGATCCCATAAAAGCAAAGTTCTTTCATAGAAGTTTCCTACTGCCTCCTGTAAAGTCAGGTTTTCAACTGATAAACTAACAAGAGCTACTAGAGGAACAAAACTCTCATCTGGCCTTCTACAGTTGATTTTCAATGAGGGCTGTTAGAATAAGAAAAGTGATAGAAGGGATCTGAGGAAGGTTTGCCCCCTTCTCCACCAGAATTGTGAATACCACCAGTACTCTCTTTCCCCAAACGAGACCCCCCTCCCCCCACCTCCACCCTCTTATTCTGAATAACTAAGAACATCCCCTCCCTTATTGTTTATATACTATTTCTATTTTATTGTGCGAATCCGCCACTACCCCGCATTCTAAATACTCAGGACCCACCTCCCTCTGCATTGTGAATTGTTTGCCGCCCCCCCCCCCCCCCCCCCTTACCACCACCTTTCAAATGGTACAGCTCTGACGAAGTCTGGCGCTGTGGTAATAAGATTCGCCAGCGAATAATGCGAGAATTAATTAACCCAGAATGATTCTTGTTGAGCGGAAATTGAGATGTTTGCCAAGCCTTTCCTGAAGATCTGCAGACTTACATGGAACAGGCGCGGAATGTTGATAGCCACGAGTGTGTTTCATTTCAGCTGTTTACCACACGACGCATGCGCAGAACCATGCTTCCTATCGATATTCGATAGTTTTTTCCTTAAAGTAGGTATTTTGATTTTGATTGATTTCATTAAAACATATCGAATAACAACCATGACCTGGAAAGTTGAAATCAGGTGATCCGCGTACTAGGCAATGTACATCATTCTCTCTCTCTCTCTCTCTCTCTCTCTCTCTCTCTCTCTCTCTCTCTCTCTCGGGATTTCTCTTTAAAAGGTTGGGTCGGCACAGACCGAATCTTTGAGGGATTGGATTAGTAAATCCCAGTCTTACCTCTTACTTCTGCACAGCCATACTTAAGTTATCAACGTTAAATCCACCAATATACAGATATAAACAAGAAAACATGGATACATACTCATTAAGAAATCGATGTTAATCAAAAGATAAGCCATAGCAAACAAGGTCTATAGATGACTCATACAAACAAAGCAGCACTGGAAATAGATATTAATGGTCCATTTGTTCGTTTCCACAAGAACGACATAGGAATAATCCAAGTAACCTTTTCCATGTGTCATCTATTTTTATGGCATGCTGTACTCTAGCTAATAATCTGCGTTTGAAATCAAAATGGATACTCTATCCGTATCTGATAACATTCAAATCAAGGAAAACAAATTCTTACTACGATAGTTACATAGGCGCAGGTGATAGCTGCAGGTTTGAAACTCGATACTTTTAATTTATTCATGCATATATTTCAGTATGGGCAAATGGTTGTTGAACATGACTTTATCTTCACGAACTGGATTTGCGTCTTGCATGAGTATCGAAATCAAATGATATATGGAGGATTGTCAGGCCAAGCTTGGCAAACAGTAAGACTGAAGGGTGCCACACACCTGCTTACGATATATTTTTCGCCGAATCTTTGTGAATATTCAGATTACAAAGTAAGAGCAAGCCCCATTCTCCTATTGGCTACTCGCTGTCTGTTATCACTATCTTGGTTTGAATACCGGCCTGGGCATGTGACAAAGTCGCCATTGACTTGGAGTTCTCTGGTTTCCTCAACCATTTAATACTGACTTACGATTTAGCCGGCACTTGGTAGAAAAGGTGACGATAATCGAAACAATGTATTCATTACACTGTATGAACGGAACCGGAATGAAATTGATTAGGCTGGAATTTGATTGTGTTACTGTTCAAGACGCGAATAGCTTAGGAGCTATTCCTGAGTAGTTGAGTATGCATTGGCTGTTCATCAAGCGCTTTCGCGTAGATCAGCGATGCTCAGCTGTGAATGATTTATTTATCTAATGCCCAAACACAAGACAGAGAAAGGGAGATGTGCATGTACTCACAGGAGAAACAAAACCTATACAGTGCTGACATCTAATCAATGCACTAAATGCAGGCCGGGCATAGTACACTACCGCACGCCCGATTGCCACCCTGTTTCCTAGGCATGGATGCGTGGATGACCACACAACTGAAAGTAGCTTTGATTCGCAAACTACGTGAGTCATTAATGTGCTTGGTCCATTTTCTGACATGTAATCCATGGGTGTGTGTACGGCCAGGCACTGGCAGACGTCCAGTCGACTGGTTCAGGTATCATGATATCGAAAAACAAGATTTCCTGAAGTAGATTGCAAAGGTTATCTTTAAAGATATGAAAATGTAAATTAGAAATCAGGACATCAGTGATGGGATGTTTCTCGCTCAGCCATGGGGGCAGCCCATTGTAAATTACTTGATATTTGATAATGCAGAGCTGTATACCTTAATTAATACCATCCCTAGTGGGAATCGTCTGATTTGCACATTCTCTCACAATGGGTCTCGGTTTCCATCGTGAAATATTCCCATATGGCATATAGTCTTTCAATTACTGCGCTAGTTTTGACAGTTAATTAGTGCCATAAATGACGCGCCGCATGCTGGCGAATGCCTGATAAACTAGAAATAGGATTGTCAGTGAACAGCATCTCCTATATATCTATTGACGTAAACTCGTCCATGCCTTAATCTACACTTATTCAGTCTATGTATACATACTTCCTGTATTTAAATCTATAATTTTGTTCCGAGTGTCATGTAATGTTCTTTCCTGTATTTGTCATATTATTTAGTTTAAAGGTTTCTGTTCGTTTGATTTCTAATGAAACACATGGTCAATAAATATACTACTGGTAGAACCCCTCGAAGTAATAAACCCTCTAAGTTGACCAGTTTTGGTCAGTGAGTCCAACAGGTTATCAACTTAGAGGGGTCCCACTTTATATGATATTGTTATGTAAGAGTACATAGAAAACGTACGATATGGTTCATATTAATACTTACTTTTCAAATAGTTCTTTTCAAATTGCTCCTCTAACCCTTATGCTGCTTGGTGGCTGATTAGGCCAGTATAAAACAATGCTGAAACCGTGGCACATGGGTACTCATCTGACAGTAATTAGCGAGAGCTTCCCTATGAATACCTACACGACAGGGTTTAGATGGTTTTCAAACATTCTGCGCTCTTGTGCTAAGGACAAAAGTAGCCTGAGCATTGGAAGGGCAAAATAAAGGAAATACCCTGGATAGTCAGGCCTCTGTGACAGGCGCTATTTTGATAATGAACGGGTTAACCTATTGTGTTCATCACTCAAAAAAATATTATATCGTTTCAACATTAGCTATTTTTTGTCAATCTTTCATAAGAGAATGGCAAATAATGGAAAAATGATAAAATAATAAGGATGAGAATCAGAGGCCTTAAAATAGCTTACAACACAAAATGCTACTTATTTACTTATCGAGAGTATTCTATAACTGAGAAGTTCACAGTCGAGGCAAACACTTGATGACTGTTAATCCAGTGCTGTTTTCTGTATTAAACCCTTGACTTCGTTTAACACATGTTGATACAGAAAGCGATGTATTTTACGGCGCGTAACAGATTATTCCCATGTATAAAACATTGATTTTTCATATCAAGCATTGTTCACTTATTTTCACGCAGTCTCTCAGTGTTTGGATTTGAGCTCACGTCTGCTGCTCGTCAACTTCCCGTTTCCTCTGCCTAATGTCTGACACGTGCTGCCAATCGTCTGCTCGCTCCACTTCGTCGAAGTCTCACTTAACCCTTATGCTGCTGATGGCTAATTTGGAATTGAGAATTTCGTCATCTTTTCTACCTTATTCTGGCTAATTCGTGACTAGCAAGTTGTACACGGTGGGGGGAAACCGTAGTACCCGCCGGAAACCATCGCCTAACCCCAAATTATTGGCAACTTTCTCACAGGCCCTGGCTTATTTTGCCAATATAGAATGACGTAAAAACCTGGGAAACGACTAAAACCCTGTCCTATTGGTACTCTCAGCGAATGCTATCCAACGAATACCAACATGACAGGGTTTATAAGGTTTTCCAAATCGTTGCATCTTTGTGCTTTGGCCTCGGCATTGGAAGGGTTAACGCACACAGATGTCGCTGCGTGGGAGGTAGCTTTCTGATATAAACATATTTTAGAAAAAATTCGAAGGAGCAATTATAATAACAGGACAAACACTAATTCGTCATCATTTGTTTCATGTGTTTTGGTTCTATGAGTCAGATATTGTCAGATGTTTCATTGATCCAGACAAAATTTCTAAGCGCACAAAGATCGCACTGCGTGGGGTAACTTTCTAATGAAGCCATATTCGAGACAAAAATTCGAAGGCGAATTTATAATCAGAGGACAAACAATAATTCATCATTATTTGTTTCATGGGTTTTCTTTCATGAGTCAGATATTGTCAAATGTTCCTTTGATCCAGACGAACTTTCTACAAGTACGCACGAGTGAATTAAAGTAGCACGCCATTTACGAGAGCATTTCACGGAGAAAAGTACCTTAACTAAAATACCGACACTCGATTTACTGGTTAGTACCCAATCCATTCGATGAAATAGACCTTAGAGAAAGAGACGATTACATTAATAAATTCTTTAGCAGAAACGTAACAATTTTACCTTCTGTGAAGGAGACGTAATCGTCTGCTATTAAATCCACCTACACTATAGCATAAACCATTGTTCCTTTGCTATGATTTACATTTATGGAGATATCTATGGGAAAGGATGGCGAAGTGAAGAGGTCGGTAAATGGTTTAGTTTGAGAAACCTATAATAGCGTTTCACCATGTTAAGTTGTTAACCCCTTCAATATCTATAGCAGCAAACCCGTTCTGGTGACATCTGCCTAACAAAAGCAATATTCAAACAATATTTCAAGGAGAAATGGTCATGAGAACCTTATCTACAACTCTCCTTCAAATATCTTGGGACTTGATGTTTCGTTCCAGAGTTATGTTCAAAAGTACGGCAGGTCCAAACGACACTGGTCAATTCGATCTCTGGGCATGAATGCGATATGTGTTGACGTTACTTCCCACACTGTGTGAGTGGTGCAATAAAGATGAGCTGTATATTTTCCCAACACTTCTATCCCCATGACTTATGTTTATGTTCTCTGGAGTTACGCTTCATTTATGTTTACTGTATTATAGTAAAGTCCTATTTGTACATACTTGATAGAGTACATTACATTACACATACATGTAAGGATTGACGCAGAAAGGATAGACATTTGACAAACTCCGGATCAGATGCCCGCTAGACAAAAGTAGAGAAAAAAGCCAGATGCAGCATCTGCACTTTAAGCTAGACTAAGCTGGACACGGTATCCTGTTATTGTGTGAACTTCTGAGACACGGACATAATCGGATTAAGATGTAAATGTCTCATATTCTTTTGTGCCTATTCCCCGGCGGAGATACGTGTAGGCAGTGACGTCCCTTAATGCGTGATACTATGGGGAGAGGTACACTGTCTGGGGGCTAAGAGTGTCATCACTTTTTCTACCAAGTTAAGACCAATCGTGTGGGCGTAGTGTAGCATCACGTACAGTACAGATATTCAATTCCTGCACCAGTCGAATGAACCTCTGCCATTGCATGGTTCTGCATGTACGTATACGCATGGATAACATGTCAAAAAATAAGCAAAGTACAGTACAGACATCAAATTCCTGCACCAGTCGACCGGACGTCTGCCAGTGCCTGGTTGTATAAAACCCCATGGATAACATGTCAAAAAATAACCCAAGCACATCAATGACCCACGTAGCTTGTGAATCAAAGTTATGTTCAGTTGTGAGGTCAGGAATCTAAGTGGCAATCGATCGTGCGGTCGTGTTTTATGCTACCATATTATGCTGCCCACGCATTTGACGCAGAAATTGAATGTCGGCGTTGTATATACAGTCGAGCCCCTCTTAAGTGACCAACTGTGATACTGTGCACAACTGGTCAACTTGGAGGGTTTCCTATACATGTACTATACAATTAAAACGGGAAACGTTAGTTTGGGACTGGGAGATGTGGTCACTTTAAAGGAGTGGTCAGCTCAGAGGGGTAGTCAATGGGAGGGGTTCCACTCCACTGTTTACTGTAAATCACTTAAGTATAGCGGGAACAATAAGATAGCGATAATAGCGCTCTGCCCATATGCGCTATTGTAAAATCCCGTCTTTATTAAATTCTTAATTGAACTTCCTGCTGCTGTTCCCGTTCAGCGCTATACTAAGATCACGCTATCCAGGGCAGTACCGTAATTATGCTATATATTGATCACGCCATATTTAAGTGATTTACAGTATCATGTAAATTTGACTCGGGGTATAACCTACTCTTGGTTGACACGCCCAAAATGGTCCTTCTATTTTGGCGGTATTATCCCTGAAGAAAGCACACGTTGAAAAAATAGTTGAAAGAGAACTGTTCATTAGAACCAAACCAGCAATAGTGTCAACAGTTCCAGCTTTACCTTTTTTTAAATGATAGTAAGGTCTGATTTCATTTCACTCGTGCTTGTAATCCATATCGTTTATATAAGATCACAGGTGTTATTTCAACCAATCACACAATTTCGACCTTTTAAGTTGCGAATCTGAAATCCAACGTTTGTCAATCTGGCGTTGGTACGTTGTACTAATGTGTGTTCCACTATACGGCAAGCCAGTGACTACAGTGCCGACATTTGATTCCTGCATAAATGCGTGGGCAGCCCTGGCATATGCACAACCGTACGTCTGATTGGGCAAAGGTTCATGGATGACCCAACAGCTGAAAGTAGATTTCATTCACAAATCTGCCTGGGTCATTGGCTTATATTTTGACATGGTATCCATAGATGTGTATACAACCTGGCATTGTCAGACGCCCGGTCGACTTGTGTTAGAATTAAGTGTATGCACTGTATGTGTTGGGCAATGCTTTTTGATTGGTTAGTCGTTTTCTCCTACACTCATAACTGGTAAGTCACGATTTAGCCACTTTTCGGCAAAAAGTGAAGATAAACAATACTTTCAAAATTATTGACCGTATCGCTTTTTTGCATCAACTTTTTGAAAAACGAGTGGTCAATTTTAAAACGCTCTATACAGTACTGCAGCCTGGGCATGATACACGACCGCACGCCAGATTGCCTGCCAGTTTCTTGGTGCTTGGATGCATGGGTGACCTCACAACTGAACGTAGCTTTCATTCACAAGTTACGTGGGTCAGTGGTGTGCTTTGCTTATTTTTTGACATGTTATCCATGGAACTTTGTACGATCAGGCACTGGCAGACGTCCGGTCGACTGGTGCAAGAATTAAATGTCTTTACTTTATACTTAGGATAGCTTTATTCTGTCTAATGAGTCATACTTTTAAAGCTTTGCTCGGAGGTCAAGTGAGTGAGGCACAACTAAAAGAAAGCGATTCCATATCCAATGTCTATCGCTAAAGTCGTGCTGTAAGTTATAGTTGTGTGTTCGACAAGGTCTAAGTAACATCTAAAAGCTAGAAATTCATTAAACTATGCGTAAGCTAAAATTTCCAGATCCCCTTCGAAAATCTAAAATAAAAAAGGGGGGTCACCGGTCATCCCGTCCATGTTGGTGGCGCCAAAGTGGCACTAAATTTGCGAATTTCTCAGCTAAAATTAAAAGTCCATTTAAAAAATAACCCACAGTTAGAATTTCACCAGACCTTGGATAAACTTTCATTGCCAGGTCCCCTTTGACTCCCCTTTTTTATTTTTAGATATTCGGAAGGTTTGAAAAATCCTAACTGTGGTGTATTTTCTAATGGACTTTCAATTTTAGACGTGAAATTTGCAAATTTAGAGCCACTTTGGCACCACCTATGTGGATGGCAAGACTGGTGATCCCCTTTTCTATTTTGGATTTTCAAAGGGGATCTGACAATGATAGCTTGTGCAAAGTTTAATGAATTTCAGACCGTTGGGTGATTTAAATGGACTGTAAGTTTTAGATTCACTGTCAGCTTGTGGAATACCATACTATGCCTTTAATACTGTACATTGTAACAGTGAAGTGATGCTATGCATATGCATGCCCTGATAATCATGATCGATTGCCAATTAATAGCTGATTAAGAGTCTGCCTATTAGACCAGCCCTGTCTCATCTACTTTCATCACAGCACACGCACGCCAATGTGAATAATTACGCTGATTATGATGCTACAATCACAACTACTACTGTATATGTGTTACAAGTACGTACGTAATAATACGTATGCTGCTGCTACTACTACTACTACTACTACTACTACTACTACTACTACTACTACTACTACTACTACTACTACTACTAAAACAACCAGATTGCTATATAAACGTCGTGAAGGCCATGGGACATTGCTCACACTACCAGCTGCATTAAAGATGCTCATTGTCTGAAAAATGTCTCTTTCAAATTCAATGTTTGATGTTACCTTGTCATACATGTTTCAGCCAATTCCTTGAAAGTTTTGCAAAACTATTTTTGATGTTATTAGAGAAACCCATTTATAAATATCAAATGCTTTCTGAAATCGTCAATACCAAATACACCCCATCAATTATATGTATTATCATCAATAAAATCATGAGCTAATCTTTTATTTGCCTAGAAAATGTCCTCTCAGATCGGATTGCATCGATCTGTTTAATATACGTATTTAATATACTTTTGTACAGAGCATTGTAAGCACGGTTTGATAGAAGAAAGTCTAATGAATATAAATCCAAATCATTTTCCTCGCACCTGGGATATTTATTCAAGGGTATCCAAGTAATCGAAAAAGTATCAGAAATGGATTTTCGTAAACATTCGATGGAAAAGATTTTTAGCTCCGGGGCTTTTGCACAACCAGTTCCGATTAATTCATCTGGATATGTAAATATGGATGAGAGCCAATTTCCACTTTTATTCCGCCAGCCTGCGAGGTGTTGTAATCTCGTCCATTTTAATGAGATTTCTCGTCTGACTGGGCGAGAAAGCGCGAGAAGAGGAACTCATTGTTCTCCCCGGGCTATCAGTTTAAAAATGGCCGCCCGCTGGGTCCCCCTCGGCAATTCCCCCGTCGACAGCTCCTTCACGACTGCCTCGCAAGCGGATGATGACTTTGATTAGTCGCTCCACGCCTCGGCTGTCATCCCATATTAGGCATAGGGACGTCCCTACAGCAGCCAGACGTTCTAAAAGACCCACATACGTTCGTTTATTGTGTTTTATTGCCGTAGGGTCCGCTCGAACGGCAAACGAAGAAGAGCGAGTGTGGGCATATTAGGAGTGGAATCGTCGACGAGGTATTAACGCGCATGTCTTTCTGGGCGATAAATGAGCGGGGAAATCCACCGGAAGGAAAGACTTCCCGTTTGACGCCCCTACCTACTAAGGGAGCCAGGAGGTGTCGTACCGATAAGCAGTCAGCCATACACTGCCATCTCCCTGCTCACAATCCGCTTGACGAGCTCATTTCATACCCCAATACTCTTTTATGGGTGGCACAAATTGAATTGCATTGCAAGTTTGGATAAATATGCTTTCATACCCCAATACTCTTTTATGGGTGGCACAAATTGAATTGCATTGCAAGTTTGGATAAATATGCTTTCAAACCAGCATCCTAATCTATACGTATAAAAATAAAGATTTACTCTGCACCACGATAAAGTAGTCATATATATATTCCTGGTGGGAATGAAATATCCATTTTTAAAGTCTTATAAGTAAACGTGAATTTCCTTTACAGTGCAAAATAATATGCATTATGAAGACCATCATAACATGCATCTAAATACATTTACTATACACTACGGTATATAATACTCATGTATGTAATCCTGGTGGGCATAAAATATCAATTAGTCAAAGTAAATGATACATAAACATCGATTTTATCATTTGAGCATCATATGTAAATAAAAAAAACTTTACACTACGGTAAAAAAAACTCATGTATCTATTCCTAGCGGTCATAAAATATCCATTTGTCAAAGTAAATCTTAAACATAAACATCGATTTGCTTTACCGTGCAAAATCTCGCGCCATTGCCTGAATACCTATGACATTCTGATTACATATATAAATGGCTTAGATAGGTATTAGCTCTATATCTACAATGCAACGAGGAAATGTTTATGGATATATCTACCTAATAGCCATAAAAGTATCATTTGTCAGAGTAGATCCTAAACCTAAACACAGATTACCTTCATAATGCAATCGCGTTCTCTATCCAACGCACCGGCCAATGTTTAAATGTATGTACGCCTGTGTGAATATATGAATGTATATATATATATATATATATATATATATATATATATATATATATATATATATATATATATATATATATATATATATATATATATATATATATATATATATATGAATATATATACATGTATGTATGTATGTATGAATGAATAAATGCATGCATGTACGTATATGTGGGTACATGTGTGGTTATGTGTTTACATTTAGTTTAAGTGGTATGGACATATCAGCTAGGATCAGAACGTTCGATTGAAGCAAAGGAATGTAGTGGAAGTCCAAACTGTTCCATCAATCTCTACATGCTACATGCACCCCGCCGCCGAGAGCCCAGGATTCCTCGTGAGTAATGTAGGATGCGAATCAGGATGCATGTAGACCATGCGATACACTACCTGGAGCATCTCCAAACGTTTGAGGCTGTGTATGTATCTATTACCATGGCACGGTTACCATAGCACATGCCCACAGAATTTCCATTCCTCGACACTATAAGTACTGACTAGACAGTTGTAACTGGTGGAGGAATACGGAATACCCGGTGAAAAACACCGCTTTACCCCAAGTCATGGGCAACTTGCTCACATGCCCCACATATGCCGTCAGATACTGGCAAGGCATCGTGACCCAAGATACATATACCTTGTAGAAAAGCGTCGATATAATCATGATTTCCTCATACCAAATGATCTGCTGACTGCAAACATGATACATAGAAGTTTCAATGCACAGTCATATGGCAGGAAGTTCATTTCATAATCGTGTAAGCAGTTCAAACCTTTGAATAGGCTGGGTAGTAACTAAAGTTTTCCAGAAACGAACTTGGCAGACTGATTTCCCTATTTTGTGTTACAAAAGATTTGTATTTGCAATTCAAATCTGGCGCAACCTCTTAGAAGCACTGTGCCCTTTGTTTATATACCTATGTTCTCTAAACGCCTTGAAGTGTTGCTTTCGCTCATTGGGTGCCAATTGTAAAAATTGCCTATTGCAAACAGTACAAATTTGAGCGATTTCGAGATGAATTTTACAAAGGGCCCCAGAAGATATGAACTTTCGCCCAAAAAAGAGGAGAAATTTACGCTACCGTTTGTTCAGACAGACTATAGCCGGATTTATTTGTGGATAAATCGATTTTAATCCCTTAAGTTAGTTATGCGGTTTGCCTTTGAAGTTATAATTAAGTGTTTTGCGTATTTAGTTAATCTCAGTTACCTTTTCATGATTATATCCTAATTTAATGTTTAATATCTGTCGGTGGTTTTTATGTTATTATTTCTATATACTTACGTTCGATGCACATAACCATTTATCATAAGCATTATTTGTTATGTATTATAATTGTATACCTTTTTATGGCGGCAGCTCAGTTACCTTTTTTCATGATTAAATCCTAAGTTAATATGTAATATCTGTCGGTGGTTGTTATGTTATTATTTCTATATACCTACGTTCGATGCACATAACCATCTATTATAAGCATTATTTGTTATGTATCATAATTCTATACCTTTTAATGGCGGGGCTGTTAAGTCAATAAAGGCACATACATACAGTGGTATTGTATTGCATGTTTATCGACTGTACCTGTAAGTTAACAAAATCATACATAATACATATATACAAACATTTTCTATAGAACAGTTACAACGGAAACATGTGAGAAGACCTACGAACGTAAAGTTAACTAAGATATTAAATAACTTCAGTAATTTGTGCTGGAAAGTTGGATACTCGTGAAAAACTTCACACATCTGTCTCTCTCGGGATGTAAGAATTGATACTGAGATTGGCGCTCCCAGGCTGTGATGTATGGAGTTGCTGATGATAGTGTCATTGTTAGGAAACACGTGCTGTGGTGTGCCAGAGGCTGATAAGCAGCGCTTTATCATTAACTGCAACAGTAGCCAGTCGCGGAAGAATCATTTTACCATGCACAACTTTATAAGGCAATAGAGTTGCGATCTGGATTTACGATGATCGACACTTTTGCTGCCACTTAAATTGCTAAATTGTGATGTTGGAGACCAGAATAGTTAGTGACGTTTCACAAAGCATATATATATATATATATATATATATATATATATATATATATATATATATATATATATATATATATATATATATATATATATATATATATATATATATATATATGTACATATATAAATATATATATATATATATATATATATATATATATATATATATATGTATGTATATATATATATATATATATATATATATATATATATATATATATATATATATATATATATATATATGTATATATATATATATATATATATATATATGTACATGATTTTGGGCTTTGTATTTGACATTTCATATTTTCTTAATTATGTGACGCTGACAGATAATTTGGTAAAGTGTCAGGGTGATACTTTATCTAAACAGTTTGAATATACCCACAATTTAAGATATACTTCAGCAAATAACTTTTAGAATACGTATCACTGACTGCCCTCATGCAGTGGTTATATCATTTCAATAGTGTAAATGGACTACATGAATATGCAACTTAGTAGTATGTCTCTCTACATCTGCATAATTATGTACTAGATCATGTAATATATTATGTAAAAATCAATACTTCATTGCATATTCATTCCTTGATTGATGTTATAGTGAGAGTGGTAATGTAGGCACAGACATTTACGCCAAGATCTAATTCCTAAAATGGCTATTTCACGTGGCCACGCGACCTTAGCCACCATCTGTATGGTTTAATGTGGTTGTCTGGTGTGCCTGATAGCAATATCCATCTGAGATGACGCATAACAATTACTCTATGTTTCTAATTCTAATGTTTTACAAAAGTTGATGTCATATGCCCATATATGATGGAAATGTCTACCATACGTTTTCGATATTTTCTGAAATTTACATTTGGGGAGGGAAACTTTGAAAACGCCTTATTCGTCAAGACTCTGTCATGCAAATACAATCATCTGCAAAAATCAAAATCAAAAGTATGGGAAATATTTTTCTCTTAATTTCTGCAGGAGCTATATCAATGGTTTCCTCCACTATTTCTAAGTGGCTAGTCACGATTCAGCAAAATGAGACCGTAAAAGTGGGGATAAAAAGTAACGAAATTTGTAAAAAAAAAAAAGACAAAAGAACATGCAACCCATACTTGTTATTGCTGGTAGTATTGCAGTACAACAGCATAGTGCCAGCCGTCAAGCACACCGTCAGCCACACCTGCCGTTAACCCATCTGTCGTCTGGGTCTGTGATACTTTTGACAATAGCTTTGGAATTAAGAATGCTTTTAGAAAACATTTGATGGACAGTGGTTGGTAATGTTCTGAATAACATTTCCTCTTTGGATATTTTCCCAATTTTACCTTTGCCTGCAAGATCTCATCAAAAGTTGCCAGGCTGCTTTTTTGGCGCTCTGAGCTTTAACGGGTTAAAGCAACCCTAGCCAATATGTCTAACCGTACGATTCCCCGGGCACGTTTTTATCAGGGACCACGTGTGCCGGCTAAATAGTAAGGGGAAGTTGGGCACTTGCATCATCACCGTATCCATTTCCGCTTGCTCGATATCAACCAGTAAATGGGGCTTGTCATGCAATGCGCTATTTGTGCCTGCAACACCGTTATGACCATTAACTGCTTTGTCTAAGTAGAGTGATTTTCGGGGATAGGGCGATATGCGGTTCTCTCTCAAGATATTAGCTTGGAGCGAGAACAGCCAATGGGGCTTGACGATCCCATTTCCTGCCATACTGGGGCTGCCAGAGTGGCTGAGCAAAAACATTTATCTAAGGGAGGTTTTTTTCGGATGGATATCGAGCATTCCTACAGCGATTTATATGCTGAATTAAATAGATATCGCCAATTTTTGAATTAGCACCAATTGCATTACAATGCCGTTTGGGCCAGGACGCGCCACTATGTATGTATGTATGGTATGTATGTATGTAAATATATATGTATATATATATTTTTTAAATGAATACATATATATATATATATATATATATATATATATATATATATATATATATATATACATATGTGTGTGTGTGTGTGTGTAAATATATATTTTTCATCTAATTCTTCTCGTGTTCCATCAAATTCTTCTTATTTTTCTTTCAATTTTTTGCAATGCTTTTATAGGACACAAGTAACTTTCAATATTGATATTTGAACAGTTTTTATTTATCGATCATATTGTCATTCCTATGACATTTTTCATACTATCATATCCTTTAGATCTTGATACATTATGAGGAAGTTGCATAGTTTGCCATAGGAAAATGGCTCCCAGAAAAAAAGCCTTTGTATCTTGTCATTTTCCTTTGAATGGTGGATGCAGAATCGTGTTGACACCTACATGATTGTATAATCACTTCAATAATGAGTGTTTGATAGATAAAAAGGGGCAGTTGTCTTTCAAATGGTGCTACCTTCACCCTTAAATACTGACTTTTTATGTAGAAAACGAGGTAGTTGCCCTTTAAATGGTGTGTGAAAGACGATGCGGCCTATGTTCACTTCAATGATGACTGTTTGATGTAGAAAACGAGGTAGTTGCCCTTTAAATGGTTTCACGGAGGACGGGGCTACCTATTCGCACTTCAGTATTGACTGTTTGGTGTAGAAAATGAGGTAGTTGCCCGTACTAAAAGCTTCAAGCATGATAAAATTGTAGTATGAAAATTTCATTTTTATGCATAAAAACGAAATTTCCACACATGAAAATGAAATGAAATGAAGTTGTGTTTACAGCCCAACTATCCATGAAAATTTAAGGGGCGAAAAATCATGCCTTGGGCGAAATTTTCATCTTCATGCATGAAAATTTCATTTCCATGCGTGGAAATATGAAAATGGAAATTCTATGCATGAAAATGTCAAATGTCTATGCAAATTTTCATGCCACGATTCTTTCATTCATGAGACTTTCTGTACGGGCGTCCTTCAAATGGTTTCACGGAGGACGGTGCTACCTAGATGCACTTCCATACTGTCTGTTTGATGAATAGGAAAGGAGGTCCTGACTGCAGGATCTAGCTTGTCTTATCGTGGTCTAGTCAGGGCTTGCTTGATGAGGAATTAAACACGTGCTCCGACATTCCGCCGTGTTTAATACCACGCGAGCACTCCATCGCCGGCATCCCTCGAAATCTCTTGACATCCAGCTCCATCGGACCTCAGCGCCATCGATTAGTAGTCTCCGCAGACAGACTCCGGGGTTCAATTGCGTTCATTTCACTTTGCTGAGACACGCAATTTAGTGTGTAAAATCATATTATCAGTGCTTCTTAAAGGTCTTAATCTAATCACTGCTGTGTGCGGAGTGATCGACTGGGGAGAGGGCAATAAAGCGGTCCTTCGGCTCACCGCGAGGCGCGGAGATCCTACCGCCATTAAGTGGAGTGCCAATCAACCAGACATAAAACTCCCGCCACTCAGAATTCTATTACTGGATCACGAAAATATTGCCGTCAATGTCATTTCTTGGTCTTAGAAAATATATTTTAGAAAGGACGTTGACTTGCGTTTTGTAAGTATGGTTCATTCGACAGATACACGTATGTACTCTTTGCTAAGCATCTAACCATTCTAAGGGTGTCAAAGTCCCCATGCCTTTTATTGCTATAGAGACAAAACGTTTGGTGAAATCTACCAATGTTGCCCGAAATTTAGTGAGCTAGATGTGTTTGGTGTTTTAATTATAAAGACCATACTGCTTAGAAGTATTAGTAGGTGTATTTGCTGTGATATCACCTTTACAAAACCATACCAATATATAGAAAACAGAGTCATGGCGAAAACCTACTTATACCATGTAAGTATCTGAAGTAAGAGGCGCGGTGCGTCGTCAAAATGCACCAGAAATATCTTGTCCCGTTAAACCATTTTGCAAAATAAAACGGGTGCATTCACATTAACGTTCTTTTTCAAATTGTTCTCAACCAGAAACAATATGTAACATTGTTATGTTATTTCTATTCTTTAGGAATTTTAAGAAGTGATCATCCAATACCTTGTCCCCTTTTATAATCTTATAATAAAGTGTTTTCCCTGCAGTACAGTGCTATGATACAATCGCGAACATATGTCATAGCATTATAAAATCAATCAAACAAATATTAGACTCAAGCTATGATACAGTCACACTCCACGAGCATATGTCAAAGCATTATACAACCAAGTAAAAATTGGTTTTATAATAAACCTGGATACTTGCCAATAATGTCGTAGCTCTAGGGAATATCTCGTCGTTAAATGCATAGGAGGCAATACAATAACAATAACATCTGAAACTTACATCTGAAGAACATTTTTTAAATCCTCACAATGACCCTCCTTTTTGATTTTAGATTTCCAAAGAGGACCTGACAAGGAGAAGGCTTAAAGCAAGGTCTCATGTAATGCTAACCGTGGGGTATTTCATTTGCAAATTTAGTGCCACTTTGGCGCCACCTCTATGGGTGGGATGACTTATGACACCCCCCCCCCCCCTCCTTTTTTAATTTTGGATTTTTTATGGGGAACTGACAATGATACCTTTGCATAGTTTAATGGGTTTCTAACTGTGGTGTATTCTTTAAATGGGCTTTATATATTAGATGCCATTGTCACCTTGCCGAGCACCCTACTATGCCATTAAGTCGTGCATAATCTTCTATACACAAAACGTTGTCTTTGAAATGCCTTAATAAAATGACACGAAATACTTGCTAATGAAAATTGTTTATAGGCTTAACATTTTAACAATATTTTAATATTTTAAGTTCATTCGCGTGTCGTTGGAAAGGAATTGAATTCCCCCTGTTCCTGGTGGGCATGTGTGTGTCTTATTATGTTGATCGATTGCCGCCGAACGATGGATAATTAGCGACATCCGCTAGCTCATTTAATCCCCTCAAACTGCTAATCTTCTTAATCCGCTCCTCTCGTGTTTGGTACGCACGTACGTGTTGTTCTATGGGGATTTTCATTCTCCCGTGTTTGATGCAGAATTCATGATTTCCATCATGGCCACTTTTTTTGCCTTATCCAGAACAAATCATGACAAACCCGTTGCAAGTGGTGGAGTAAACCAGAATACCTAGAGAAAATCAATCTCCACATTACCCCAAGTCACTTGTAACTTTCTCATATACCTAGAGCTGGATTAGATGCAAGGCAGTGTTTAAAGACACCCCTGTTCGACCATTATTTGGATTAGTGATAAAGTTATGCAACAGATAACATGTGATAAAATGTGTCTTCCAAATATATTCATTTACTTATTGTCTTAATGGCGGCTCCCGCGATAGCCAAGGGTTCTAAGGCATTGAGCACTGACTGACCGCTGTATCTTATACTTGCCAAGGGGTTGAATCCAGCTCGAGGCATGTGAGAAAGTTTCCATTGACTTTGGGGATAGTGATTGGATTTCTCACGTACACCTTCAACTTCAAAAGTTCAATAAGTTAAGCATTGTTTTGCCAAGAAGTGCGGATAAAGGTAAATACGTATCATACTTGTTAAATTTTCTCTTTGCGGTTAGATATGTTCAGAAAATGTAAAGATCTTTTTGCAGGAAATTGCCTTTTCTATGGAGAAAATAGGCCGAGGATGCCAGAGAAACAGAAGTAGTACTAAATTGACTGTCCTTCAGGATACAAAAGTGCACTTATACAAACGTACAAAGAAAGTAATGCTCATCAAAATGAAAGTAATACTCGTTATGCAAATCAGAAAATTAATATAAGGGAGCTAATTCCGCGATCGGAATTTAACACAGATTAAAAAAGGAAAATAGAACAAAACAAAAACGAAATCAAAGACGGAAAGGAATAAGGGTATTAATCAACCAACTCATAGTCCAGTCACTCCTATCCTGCTGGTCGCTGGAGGCTAATTTGGCCAATACAAAATGATGCAAGAAACCTGAGAATGACTGAAACCATGGCATGTGGGTACTCATCTGAAAGTACTCGGCGAGAGCTATCCAATGAGTACCAACATGACAGGGTTTAGATGATTTTCAAAAATATTCGCATCCTTGTGCTTCGGACACTATTATCATTAGCATTGGAAGGGTTAAAGTGGTCCGCGGTCTCATGACCATTATATCTTTCCTTGCCTCATCCCAGAGCAATATGGATGGCTTAAAGGTGATAATAATTGCCGAGTTAAGCCAATTATGAAGTCCATTTTGATCATAACATTCCCTTAAAAGCGATGAAAACCTTTCTGTTTAATGGCCATTACTTCTAATAAAACGGATTACGCTTTTCATAGACCTTTACCCATACCCTCTAACACATTAGTCGCCCGTTCAGATATAGACTATAGAAGTCCAACACTTGGGCCATTGACACAACCATACCGTCGCCACAGTCTGCCCGCTGTCTCCCATCGCCCGGGTGCCAATCCACGCACGCACGCGGTAGACTCTTTATCCGCGCAGTCCTCAGGAAGGAGGTCAAGGAAACGTATGATCTTGGAATTCCCTAACTAGGGTTGCGTAACCCTAACACTGGACCTGATGCCTAACCCTAACCCTAGTTAGGGGATTCAAAGATCATAAGTTTCCTTGACCTCCTTCCTGCGGACTGCGCGGATAAAGAGTCTACCAATCCACCCAGGGGCATGGGAGAGAGTTGTTAGTGACTTTAAATAGGGGGTTAGACAGTGTTTTCATCGGATACTCCGGTTACCTCCACCACTTAACAACTGGCTAACTCACGATTACATGTAAGCCTAATTTATGCCAAAAACGTTGAAATTATTAAATCTCAAGCGGACATACATGTACATGTACTGCAGCTCAGAATCACCATCCATATGAATAATTATTTCAAAGTAATAATTAGTGTATTCGGAAAATATCAAGTGTCAGCCAGAACACAAGCATGGTGGCTTCCTTAAGATCTTTTTACGAATTCTCACTTAATAAGTTATTCCTAATACTCTATCTCTACTAAACCAGATATCAGACATTCATACAATATCATATTATTAAAAACTCACACAAAATACACAAGGATAAATAGACACAGTAACCTGCACAAAACATACACAACATTATATGTACACTATCCGTCAAGCATTTTCTTTATACAGTTTGATATTAAGTTTTCTAAATATTAACTTTAAATGTGTTTTTATTACATAAAAATATTGGGTAGCCCCCTTAAAGAAAATTAAAGCAAAGCTGATTTCATCAAAACTGCAGCGTCACTTTTTCTTAGAATGTATAAAGTAGAAAGCCTCACTAAAGGTTGGTTATTATAACGACCATAATTGAATTTTTCCTCTGGCGGTTCATATCCTGCAGGAACCTTGAGAGAGGCAGTTTTCCTTGATTGCCGCGTCGTCACCTATCATCGTCTACTCTTAATGAACATTCAATCTCTTCTGCTTCTTTACACTCTAAATTTCCGCCCTCTAATCTCTTCCTGCAGGGGGGTTATTTTCTTGTGGCTCAGGCGCCCACGATTACTTTGGCTTGCCGGGCGGTAATTGGGCTGGGCGCGAAGGGGAAGTGGCGGATTGCGCGCTGAGTCCGCCGAGAGAGTCCTGCAAAACCACAAAATAACTCAATTTGCGCCATAAATTGGCGAATTAAGTGAATTGAGAGATTAGCATCAGTGGCCTCGGTGATACTGTTAGCACACCTGGCGGAGCGCCGCGGTAACACAGTAAACCATGGTTAACAGTCACCTCTCGACATCTGCAGTCAGTAATGCTTATCTTAAAGTCAGACACGCTCACCTGCGAACAGGGAAACTGTTGATCAGCGTTGAACTTGTAAAAGCAGCATACATACATTTATACATGCATATATACATACATATATATATACATACATTTATCCATGCATACAAATAAACACTACCTACATACATATATATATATATATATATATATATATATGTATATATATATATATATATATATATATATATATATATATATATATACATACATATACACATACAAACATACATAAGGAATCCGCTGTGGCCTAGTGGTTACCATGCCTGGCTCCCAAGCGTGAGTTGGCAGGGTTAGCCTGCTCGCTATATAAATGTGTGGCGTTGTGGAAGGCTGTCTATGGTCTTTCTGTATCTGGGAGACCCCTTGGAACTATTCGTAAACAGGCGGGAATTTCTTGCCGGTTCTGGATTTCTATCTCGTAGCGATATGACCTAAGCTGTTGAAAGTGATGTAAAAACCAATTACTTCTTTCCATCTTTTGCAACCATACAAAATGTACTTACCTACATATACTTACGGACATAAGTACGTATGTAAACACAAACATATATATATATATATATATATATATATATATATATATATATATATATATATATATATATATATATATATGTGTGTGTGTGTGTTAGCGTTTACAGAATGGCAAAGAGATGTATAGATTTATTGGTGAAGGCCACGTTTTTGATTTTAGCATGTTCTACTCTGTGTATCTGGGAACTAAACAATCCCTGACGATGTCAAGTAAACCGAATCTAAATATTCGCTTCGATGGCCTATAGAGCAACTCCTTAAACTCGCCTTTCTCACTCTTTGGGGAGGTGTTCGGAAATAAAATCACGTTTATTTCTGGCAAATGATTACGGGAAAATGGGTCTGTGGAACAGCACGCATCCACGTGGCTTTATTGCCAGATAAATTGCCACGGATTCTAATCAAGCAATCCGTTGACAATAACAAAGCCGCTTTTTCCGCCGAACAAGTGCACTTTGGCCAAGCACGTTTTTGCCGTCCAAAGCCCCGTGTTTAGCTATAGGCTGATATCATTCTTGCATGTTTCAACAGCATCAAAGCCAGCAGTGAAGGATTGTCCCCTCGTAACACTAGCCACAGTAATTATTTGCATAGTAGCGTCATCGTACGAGGACGGCTGCGGCCATATTTCTTTCCCAAACTACAAAATGGCCTGGATTGACGACGCTTTCAACGGTTAACGTCATATGATGACGTAAATGAAGAATCACTTATATTAGCGAATAATCCTGCCGAGATTTTTTTAGTTGCAAAACAGAAAAAGGACATCTCTTCTCAACTATCTACTATTTAACCCGCTACTAGTGGCTAATTTGGCCAGTACAAAAATATGCAAAAAGACCTTGAAAACAATCATTGAACCCCTAGCACATGGTTTTCATCTGAGAGTGCTCAGCGAGAGCTATCCAATGAATACCAACATGACAGGGTTTAGATGGCTGCATCCTTGTGCTTTGCAGCCTTAACATTGAAAGGGTTAAGATCTGGTAGCCGGGTGGTCTAAGTATTGCTATCAGCTGCTCGCTGTCCCGCTCGCTGTCTCATTACGGAACTGACTATTTGATATTATGGGGTGAGGGGGTGGGTGTGTTTTATCTTTTTTTTCAGAATAATTTATTTTTACCTTTCAGAGCCAGAATATCTTTTCTTGATTTCCTAAAAAAAAGGATACTCCCCAGAATAACGAATGGTCAGCTCCTAACACTGTAAAAGATCCTGGGTTCGAGGCCTGTGCAAAATATTGTGTGGCAGTTGGTGGTCTATTTCCGTATTAAGTTTTCCTCCGTCTATCGCTATTGGCAAATCACGATGTAAGCTTAATATTGCGCATTAAGTGGCGATAAACAAATTTCCGAATTCTTATTCCAAAAGACTACTACTTCTACTGCTTTTACTGCTATATTTTTTGCTGTTGATGCTGCTGCCACTACTACTACTACTACTACTACTACTACTGCTGCTGCTGCTGCTGCTGCTGCTGCTGCTGCTTTTACTACTACTACTACTACTACCACCACTACTGCTGCTGCTGCAGCTGCTGCTTTTAATACCACTAATTCTTATTCTTAAACTACGACTACGGGTGCTGCTGCTGCCTTTGCCACTGCTGATACTTCTACTACTACGTCTACTATTACGAGGGGTATTAAGTGGCGATAAACGAAATTCCGTATTATGGGGCATGTGAGAATGTTGCCAGTGACTTGGGGTTAGACGGTGGTTTTTCGCCGGGAACTCCTGTTTCCTCCACCAGCTGAAACTACTAGACGATACATAGCAGAAAATACTCCATGTTCCAAACTACATGCACTTCGACTACTTCTAGAGATCCCAGCCTGACATAGGTCATGGGGCAGGTAACTCGATGCAGTAAAGAAAAGGCTGTATTCCCCTCACACTGACAATACTGTAAACGGATATCCGCGGAAATGGAACGATTGCCGGCGACGTGTCATCTTCAAACAAACACCCACTGCGCATGCGTCACTGCTGCGATTGGACGCCTCTTTTATGACTCGAGGAAAAGGTGTTGGGCGGAAGAAATGTACAAATCGCAAGGAAATTGCGCGCTGTAAGGATATGGGTAGGAATGCCCTGACCCATAAAAGGCAATAAGGGTGCAATAAATGCGTCTGTTCTTTCCATGGAAGGAATTGTGGCATTAGTGATAGTCCGATCCTCAAGGAAGCTCTGGTGTATTGGATAAACCCAAAGTGTCACAAATTTCTTTATAATCAGATGGTTAAAGAGTATTTCTTAATATTAACCCAACCAGAGTTTGGATTATACAAAGAAAAATGAGATTTCGCTTGGAAAACTATGTTGAATGCAGTAAATTGCCTTCTATTATTATTCATATTGTGTGTGTCGAAATACGTTGTTAAACATATGTATATAGAGTTGGTCTTTCATAGAAAAGTTGGAGATACTTAGTATTGAAACATTTAACCTCGCTTGATGCAATATGGTGTTCAATTGTACAAGTTGTTTTATTATATGGCACTAGACAATACAAACACTAAATTAAAAGATAGTTGACGCTAGGCGAAGCAGAGTATCAACGCCATCGGATATCACAAACATCACAGCTTCCACGGGATCTACCTAGACTGGTATGTAGCTTATACAATAGTTGACTACATTTCACCTATCGGAAGCCGAGGAAAGCTTGAGAATTTGCCTAAATTTCTTGGGTAACATCTTGGTGGTTTAGGTACCTTAAAGAGCAAAGGCTCAGAAAGTGTGCGGTACGTCAAATATCGCACACTTTCAATGCCTGTGATAGGTGGAAGGCAGGATAGTTCTCTTATAACCTTTCATTATACACGAAACAGCAAAATAATTTTGCGGCAAAAGTATCTTACGACAGAGAAATGTTGATAAGGGCCCAAGCTACAAATTTCCGATAAAAAGTTCATGCATCTCAAGTTTTATTCCTAAGTCATTGTCAAAAAGTAACATAGCTCCAGAAAATAATGTCTATGGAGAAGTAAGTGAAGCCAAAATGAAGAAAGGGTTTTATCCTCTTTTATCAAGGCCACCTTCCTTTGATAATACATGTAAAATAACGGTCCTGGATTGCCATCATATCATATAGCAATGCAATCACATAGCAACTCGCATTGGAATCTGGGGAATACTTTTGCGGATTCGGATTACGTTTACTACTACTAGTACTACTGTTGCTGCTGCTTCCATCACTACTACTACTACTACTACTACTACTACTACTACTACTACTACTACTACTACTACTACTACTACTACTGCTGCTGCTGCGGATGCTGCTGCGGATGCTGCTGCTACCCAACTTCCATCACTCCTACACTTTACTACTACTACTACTACTACTACTACAACTGCTGCTGCCACTACCACTACTACTATTGCAACTGCTGTTGCTGCTGGACATCCATCACACCTACACGTACTTATATTACTAGTAGTAGTAGTACTTAACTACCACTCAATGTACTAAAACATTTATGACAAAATACCTGTACACGTACCCTACCTCTATACGTAATTCCTATAAGATGTACTTGAGTTGTAAATGCTAGCTGACAATACGTGAGGGGGTGAGTATACATTATACTTCGCCTCACCTCTAAATGCTATTCATTGAGCATTCTATATAGGTTTGTCTGTGCCACTGACCGCTTAAGCGGTGATAACATAATATCATCCCTACTTGAAGGGAGTGATGAATGACAGTATTGGCATATGTAAGCCCTCAACTGCTACGTACCAACCCCCCTTAATGTACACTTGAGCACTCCTACAAGTCAATACCATTATTTTAATGAAATATCCCAGGAAGTAGCCAATAGCTATCCGGCAATTTTACCAGAAAACAAATCCGCTTAGGATGTCCTACTGGTGATGCTGATATAGTGTGAATTACCATTAGAGGTAAGGGTATGGTTAATGGAGGACGTTTTCCTTAATTGTCCTTTCCCCCCACTGTTAATATATCCGCCACTCAGGGAGCAATGGCCATCTAAAAGGCAATAGTGATAACTATGAATCACACCTGGGACTGTAATACAGTAATAGCCCACCTCTCTCCAGTCCAGCGAGAGCTACCTCTTCACCCACAATGATGCTCACTAACCAACATCCTAATAGATTTTCCAAGCATGAAATCACTTGTCGCTGGTCGGGATTTCAGCTGTAGTTTATTAAGCTATTCTGAGAGGCGGGCGGCTGACCCCCGTGGCAGGGAATATGATTTTCTTGGTGAGGGGCATGTTTGGGGTTGCAGTTTCTACTTAGGGCAGTGTTGTTGTAGGTGTCAGGGAGAGGCTAATGGGTTTATACCCTCGCGCCGCCATCACGCTACTCATTATCGCCCACTCCTATAATATTAGTACTTCTTCACTGGACTTGCTCGGAACTAAGTTTAGCTTGCTGAGTATATTATATGCAGGTGAACGCTATCGCTAATTAATGCTCTCTCTCTCTCTCTCTCTCTCTCTCTCTCTCTCTCTCTCCATATGTATACATACACACACACACATATGTATATATATATATATATATATATATATATATATATATATATATATATATATATATATATATATATATATATATATATATGTATGTATATATACACCATCAACGATTGATGGATATTTACATTTGAGGTGGCTTGTGGGGTCATTTTGAGATTTTCTCATAATCAGGTCAATTATATATATCATGTACATTATATATTTATATTTATATATATATATATATATATATATATATATATATATATATATATATATATATATATATATATATATATATATACATTCATGTGTGTGTGTATGTATGTGTGTGAAAAACTTTCCGAGGCATTTTGAAGCTTGAGCTCGACTGCACCTTTGTGGGAGCAAAAGGTATTTTTCTTCAAGGTTATAAATGATTACATGATTCTTCCTATTCTATTTACACAATTCGGTAAAATTTATTACATACTTCTCTATGTTATGTTTTCCACGATGTATTATATGATTACTTTCCATAACAGACTCAATAACATCACCTGAAAATGTGCATCACACTAAGAGTCTCTAGTAGCAATTTTACAACAATTCTATTGACGTATTTTTTTGTTTTGTCCTGGCATGGCGGTGAACTAGATACGTCAGTATAAACCAATGTTTATACTCATGCCGTGTGTCAAGGACTTTTAATCTACAGACAATAAGACCAGAAATACCCTATAGTGCAATGCCCTATATTGCCAGCAGTGCCCTTACTACCGAGAAAGGGAATTCTAGCCACAAAAATGCGCTCCTGAAAGCATGAGATATGGGATATGACTACTCAGGGAATAGCATGTACTCAACGTATTATACTCAAATCACAGCAACATCGATTTATATCTCTCAGGAGGGGTACAGATCTCCCGCGCAAGCTGCTGTCCGTATAGTGTTTAACCAATATAGGCATATGGGTCCCATGAACAGTGTCCTCTGGATCTAGGATACTTTTAAGAATAAAGTAGTAGTAGTAGAAGTAGTAGTAGTAGTAGTAGTAGTAGTAGTAGTAGTAGTAGTAGTAGTAGTATGTTTATTGACCTCCACTTTCATCGAGAAAATGCATTTATATCTAGATTATGATTCAACAAAATACAAAAAAGCATTGATGCAGGAAGAAACATTGACTAGTACAGTACGTATAAAGCAAATAGTATAGGTAAGATATCCAGTTAACACTTATATTACAAAATTAACGCTCAATTCAATAAAGTGGAGAGTTATGTCGACAGAGGATAATCAATCAACATTGGCCTTTTTCACAAGCCTATAGTGTATGAGAGCCGTTTAGCTAAGTATACTACTTAAGCCAGAATAAAGCATAAACTATCAGATATTTAAAGAAAATTTGATCACTTTGTTGCATTTAACATTTTCATCATAATTTTACCCAACGCATATATTTGTTAGGATGATAATCTCAAAATAACCAGGTCATTTTTGTGTTCGAGGCATTAACAGGTTAAGTCGCCTTGAAGTAACGGTTGTTGGCTTGTGTTGTTGCCACCAATGCAAAAGTATTCCTACTCGCAGACTTTGACTTTCACACTCAAATGTGCTTCCTTGTGGCAGAGGGGATTCCCAGACAGACACAATTATCGTAAGATCTAATTACATATGTAAATTAATCTGTTGAGCCTACTGCACATTAAGTTGATTGTATGGTTTTATAGCAGAGCCGTTTAAGCCAACGTTCCATGCTTTAAACGTGAGCTCCAATATAAGACTACAACTTGCAATTTGTGCGCAACATTTTCAAACGCCAAATAAAGCTCCAGTAGGAATGTGACTGACCGTTTGGATGTCCATTGACTTTTGCTATGTGTTCTCTAAACGTTGGATGTACATATTGGGTTCGATGCTATGTATTCTAGTATATTGATATCGTCTCCAAAGCGCATATGCACTTCGAGTATTCCCCTAATACGGTAGTGTCGTATGTCAGACAATGGCAGTGTCGTATATGTCATTCTGTAGCAAATGCATTATTATATACTAGATCTAGTATACCAGCCTCTCTGAAATTGGCAATGCAGTATACTTTATTAGCAACAAAGGTATTATAGTGTATACCAGACATGGGAATGGCCGTATATTGTATATTTCACCAAAGACATTATCGTATGCCAGCCTTTGGAAAGAGCAATCATGACGTCGGTCATTTTGTAGCAAAGGAACTGTCAAATATGTTAACTTCTGCAATGGCAATGATGTATACTTCCCTTTGCAGAGAAGGCAATGTTCATTTGCTAGTTTTTGCAATAGGTAATGGCATAATGGTTAATGACGTAATGGGTAAAGACGATTACGTTTGAGCTGTGACGTATATATTGTAAAATGTGATGCTGCAACAAGAACAATATCGAGTCACATGTGCGAGTTTGCCGCAAAGATAATACGACATAAGTCATCCCGATGGAAATATGATGACGCACTCGCACTCGGAAAAAATTATTTATTTGTTCCACAAACTTTAATACTCAAAAAATACATACCACTGCTTGTGAATTTGCAATCCTGCAAACTTTCCATTTCATATCCCGATGTTGACGCACTCTCACTCGGAGAAACTTATTTATTTTTCCACATACTTTAATACGCAAAAGATACATACCATTGCTTGTAAATCTGCAATCGTGCGAACTTTTCCTTGCATTTCCCGATGTTGACGCAAAGAATACATATCATTGCTTGTGGATCTGCAATCCTACGAATTTACCATAAATTGATCCCGAAATGGAACAATTCACCTGAGAAATATATCATTGTGACTGTTTTTGCAGGTAATGCAATGATAGATGCGGTGATCAGGTGTTTTGTTTCCAGCCTCCTGGCACACTAATTAATCAAGCTTTAACAACCGCTTAGTGTGCTGAGTCCCATTAAGCTCAATGGAAGCCTCGTCGGAATAACGATCAGTGCATGATAACTCTATTTGTCTACTTTCCCTCTTTCTCCCTGCATTCTACACTACAGTAAGGAGTAGTAGTAGTAGTAGTAGTTGTGGTGGTAGTAGTAGTAGAAGTAGTAGTAGTAGTAGTGGTAGTAGTAGTAGTAGTGGTGGTGGTGGTAGTATTAGTAGAAGCAGTAGAAGTAGTAGTGGTGGTAGTAGTAGTAGTAGTAGTAAAAGTAGTAGGAATAGTAGTTAAAAGATAAAGACAATCATGTACCCATACTTGATGATGCAGTACATTAGGGAAACAAATAAAAGGGAAATTTTACTCCTACACACACATATATATATACATATATATATATATATATATATATATATATATATATATATATATATATATATATATATATATATATATATATATACATGTATACCAGTATATATATATATATATATATATATATATATATATATATACAGGTGAACTTGGATATGACGGACCACTGTATGACGGATTTTCGCATATGACGGACAATATGCTTGGTCCCAGTCCCATGCATAACAAGTATTCATCATATGTATACGACGGATTTTGCATATGACGGACCATTTTTCCTGGTCCCATTGAGTCTGTCTTATCCAAGTTCACCTGTATATATATATATATATATATATATATATATATGTGTGTGTGTGTATATATATATATATATATATATATATATATATATATATATATATATATATATATATATATATATATATATATATATATATATATATATATATATATATATATATATATATATTCCTTGTTGTGAGTACAAGTTAGTTTATAAACGTATTAATCACATTTGAGTCTGCAGCTTTCAATCATCTATAACCTCACTCCTATGTCCAATGGCATACAGCCCCTTGAGCTTTACACTTATCTACCAGTATCTTGTGTTCGTCCCACTGGCCACATCTATACATTCCTAAAATACGTTTCAAGCTCACTTTCAAAATCTTAGACATCGATTTAAACGGTATTTCTTGCACCCATGTATTAACCCATTAATACTCACAGCAGCCAAAAGACGCCAGACCATTTTGATGAAGTATTGCAGGCAAAAGCATAGATAAGAAAATATTTGATGGAGATATATTAATCAGAACTTAACCACAACTCTCCTTTAAATATTTTGTAAAATCATTCTTAATTCTAACGTTATTGTCGAAACTATCTTGGATCCAGACGACAATTTTTGGAGGAGCTCCTAAGTATTAATGGGTTAAGGCATGTCTCTATGTTTCAACTAGCTGTCCCATTATCTTCCCAGGAGTAACGACAACGTGTCAGGAATCTTAATGTGTTTTGTCGTCATGTATGTATATATGAAGGGTAAAGCTTTAACATGACAAGCTACTTTCTAATGAATGGCTACCGGAACTGGACACTTTTCCTCATGTTTAAGTCGGAACTCTTAGCCAAGATCTTCTAAACTGATGAGATGAAATGACCGTTAGGACATTTGAACAAGGCATTTCCTGCAAGCTAAACTTAATGCTAACGTCAAGAATATAATGCAAATGTCATTATTTTGAAGAAAGAATATATCATTTTCTATGCTCAACATTCTTTTGAGAAAAAAAAATATTCCTTAAAATGATGAATTTTCCTTCAAACGTGATCTACTGTTTGTGACTATTATCATAACCAAAGGTGTCAAATAGGAGCGGTATGGGCAATCAGAAACTCCTTATCTGAACGATTTTAAGTTCCATGTTCACTGTGCTTGGTCGACCATACTCGTAAAGGCTTTTGATTTCTATTGTCTGATTAGCTGCCCCTAAAAATCCTATTCTTGAACCGAGTCAGGAGACATTATTGTTTTTACTCAGAATTTCGCAGCAGACAGGAATTGAGTGACAGTAAAGCAATTACGTAACCGCTGCTCCTTAGGCAGAGTGCACAATTAGAGCAGCGACGTCGCATTCCTTCATTGTCTCTCCTTACCATTCAGACAGCACTGTCTGAAGGCAACAACTTGGAATAAGAAATTTGACGTTTCGTTCCTTTCCTGCCTAACCAAATCTTGACCATAGCAAGAGAGTTATCAATTGGGCAAGAAACTGGCGAAGTCAGAAGATTCAACGTTCTCATATGCATTAAGCCGTGTTCGTCCCTCATAGAAAATAGCGAGAAACAGCTTGCATTGTAGGCAACGAACTTGAACTCTTTACAATAGGGGTTATTCTGTGCATAGTTGCTTTTGGTATTTCAAGTGTACCACAAATCATTGATGTATAGAGAAGAGTGTCATACAAGCAAGGGAATACTTATGTGTGTATGTGTATGTCAGAATGCGTGTATGTGCATGTAAGGATGAAGATATGTATGTACATGTATATATATATATATATATATATATATATATATATATATATATATATATATATATATATATATATATATATATATATATATATATATGTGTGTTTGTGTTTGTATACGTATATATATATATATATATATATATATATATATCAAAGTGAGTTTTGTGAAGATGACTGCCTTCTTGAAAATGACGTATCTTTTTGTACGTTTCAGGTGACTGACAGCCACTGGTTCTTTAGTGATACACTGTGTGACGTATGGGTTGCGTTTGACGTCATGTGCTGTACGTCGTCCATCCTACACCTAACTGCCATCAGCATAGACAGGTAAGATAACCTTTTAGAGATACAGGTGAACTTGGATATGACGGACCACTGTACGACGGACTTTTGGCTATGACGGACGATATGCTTGGTCCCAGTCCCATGCATATTAACTATGTGTATTTGACCATGCATAGGACGGATTCCGTATGCCGGAACTCGGCTACCACGGACCAATATCACGGCACACACGATGCTATTTACTATGTAATTAGCATTGTGTATGACGGACAAACACGTGTCTAGCAGTCGGCTTATTCTCGCCGAGACTAACACATGTGCTGAGTTACGTTTGGCCAGACAGAACTCAGTTCACATTGTCTGGTATTTCTCAGCAGACAAATATATGTATAATAAAAATCCAGCCAGACATATTCTTTCGCTGTTTTGACTTTTATATAGAGATCAACTGAGGTCCCCAATGCAATAAGATACACACTTGCATATGACGGACTAAGTCCATCATATGCATATGACGGTTTTCGCATATGACGGACCAATTTTCCTGGTCCCACTGAGTCCGTCATATCCAAGTTCACCTGTATCAGATGTAGTTATGGATAATGCTAGTCATGATGATTGATAAAATGAATGAATACTCAAAGTAACATTGCTCCACAGACACATTTTGAGACATAAGTTATTGAAATACCCGCTATAAATTATCTCATGAAACAAAAAACTACGCGATATAAAAATGGAAATCCTCATGCTCTCATGATAGTGTGATAACCTTTTTATCTTACTAATCAGCATAGATAGCTATTAAAGGCCAACGGACACACATTTTCGTTTCGAATGAAGGTTTTTTTTCAGTTGCTCGTCAACATGACAACACAGTTGGAAGAATGAAATACTGTTAAATTGTAAAATATTTTAAACTATGTAATAGTACATTTTACATTCAATTTTAGATTTCTATATGAAAACATATCAATCAATTGCTTTTGTATAATATGCATTGCCAATAAAGTTAAAACGGTCAAACCCTCAGGTGATATTTTTCGCCGAACCATAGCAGCTAGTTTAATGTTCAATTATGTTCATTCTATTACCCACCTGAAACATAAAATTTGCGACATATAATTGAAAAGATATATGTGACACTAATTGATGATTAGTAACATAATTGAAAATTGGCTATAATTTACAAGGTAACGTAAGTGGTATTTGCTATGGCGCACCTGTCAGGGCCCACTAGGCATCTCCATTCCATTAACTATTCTTGTCGTTTGGATCTACAATTACAAGGTTTGTCGGCTGCCTTCTACCAACCACAGGCACTAAGTGTGAGGTATAAGGCATAACCCACACTTTTAGCCTTAGAAAAGTTTGTTCTCTTAGTAAATGATGCCTAGACCTCCAAGGTGTTGCCCATGGATATTGAGCATGGATGCTCAGCCAAGCTTTTCTTTGCCTGTGATTGGTGGAAGGCGGTCATATGTTGTACAAGCTGCATAGACCCCTCGAAAGTTGTGTGTATGTGATACCCCTTGGAGTTACACGGCCTCGCCTCGTAACATTTCGGGTATATCACCTACACCACAGCTTCCTTGGGGGTCTATCCACTATATACATGTACAGCCAAAGAGCAGTTTGCAAATATGCTGCACTTCAGTTGGTCGCCATCTGTTGTTTACTCTAGAAACTAACAACATGAGAATGCTCTTAATGCTATCTCGCACATTTGTAAATAAAGACGCTGATCGCATACTAATAGCAGTATCAACTTTCACTGGATAACCACAAAATGAGATTATAAATTCAATGGATCAGTGGTCAAGGTCATCTAAGGTTTGTGGTCATTTGTAACAACCGATGTTAGAAAGAGCACTTAAAGTCATGTTAGGGTATTCGACAAGCTGACAGTGGTATCTAAAACTTAAAATCCATTTAGATTCATTTAAAATATACCCAAAAATAAGAATTACATGAAACTTTGCATAAGCTATGCTTGTCAGATACCCTTTGGAAATCCAGAATAAAATAGGGGGGGGTCATTCCGTCCATATAGGTGGCGCTAAATTTGTGAACTTCACGGCTAAAATTGAAATTCCGTTAAAAAAGTACTCCGCAATAAGAATTTTATCAAACCTTGCACGGGCTTTCATTGTCAGGTCCCCTTTGAATATCTGAAATAAAAAGGGGGGGTCACCAGTCATGCCGTCCATTTAGGTGGCGCCTAGGTGGCAAACAATGTAATTCGCAAACGGAAGTTTTAAGTTTTAGATGCCACTGTAAGCTTGTCGAATACCTAAATGTGCCTTTAATATTGTGTAACGATTTAAAACATCTATATACTCTAGCGTCGAGTCATTGTCGCAACACTGGCCAAGTATCTAGTGTATCTCTACCTATGGTTTGATCGAACAGCTGATGTTTGTATCATTTCGTTTTAATTCTGAGAGATGATATGAATATATCCTGACATGGCAGAGCAATGCTACTGCAATAGTTCCCTTGACAGTGTAGTCCTACCACCATCATATGAAGTTGCATATTTAAATACTAGGATAATCAGAAATCCATAGGCATTCGGTGATTATCACAGGGAAACAATGTAAATGGCAATATGAACAAATCGCAAAGCTCATTATAAAAGACCAGCAAAGGCAGAATTCTCTTTCTAAAACTACATGTAGGTCGTCGTGATATTTCATCTTTTGCATATTATCCTCGTAACCACAATCTGTATGAGCAAAAAGCTAACATTTTCAGATATTGTGCTGGTACTGGTTGTCCAGTCCCTTTTCCATTAAATAATAAATTTGTCCTGCTTGTAAAATACATTGCAATTACATCATATAGTATATACGTTAATGGTGCTGGTCGATTCCCTTTCTGGTTAATGATATATGTGTCCTGCTGGTATAATACATTGCAATTATATCATATAGTATATACTGTGATGGCGCTGGTCGAGTCCCTTTCTGTTTAATAATATATGTCTCCTGGTATAATACATTGCAATTACTTCCCTTAAATAAGTTCCATCGCTGTGCTCTTGCCATACCATATTCAACGTACAGTATTTGCCATGGTATGATAGAGCGAATATGTATTCACGAATTGACTGCATTCGGTGTTTACTATTGACAAATATTCTTTATCATTTCCTCTGCTGCTGTTTCAGATTCATCGCAGTAACTCAACCAATCAAATATGCGAGGCATAAAAACTCAAAGCGCGTCTTCATCATGTTAGCATTGACCTGGATCGTCTCGGCTAGTATAGCGCTCCCTATAGTTCTAGGGATGAACTACTCTCCGGATAGGCGAAGCACGCTCTGCATATTTTACAACTCGGACTTCATTATTTATTCTTCCATGGGCTCCTTTTACGTCCCGTGTGTCGTCATGTTGGTGCTGTATTGGAAAATCTTCAAAGTAATTCGAGAGCGAGCGCGGAAGTCGAATAGCCATAAGAAACACAAGCTGGAAAATAAAAACTTAAAGCACGTGCTGGCGGCAAAAAAGGCCCAGGCTGGAAGCACGGACGCTAGCACCACCGATAACTCGGGTAAGGAACTCATACCCATGCCCATGGCACACAGAAAGGGTGGCAGTGGGAGCGGGGGTTGCACCACCCCTATCATGGAGGAGTCTACGTTCACGCATGTGCAGAACACGGACTCATTAGAAGAGTCCGACGAACCCGTCACTACTGTGAAACCTGAAAAATCGGAACCAGATGGCGCCACCGGCGTGAACGGTGGTCACGTGATATCAAATGACAAATCAGCGGACGTCCTGAGTCCTGTCAGCGAAGACAGCCATGACGTGCCCTCGGAGAAGGATTCTGGGTACAGCGCACCTACCAATGTCGAGGTGGAGGACCACAAGTCGCCAAATAACGGCTCGCCAAAAAGAACGTTTCTCAGTATTCCAAAGAGAAACCTATACGTGAATCTGCAACATAAACGCAATGGCGCAACGTCACCTAAACCACCCAGAGACAAAGCTCTGAAGCTAGGTGAGCCAGTGACACCAAAGAAAATTGTGACGCGATTTAACTTCCACTTGCGCCACCATAGTAAAAAGAAGAAAGGACGGGATGTCCATAGGAAAGAACGGAAGGCCACGAAGACTTTGGCCATTGTACTTGGTAAGAGATGCTGTAGAGATGTTCTGATGCATGTCGTGTGCAATTGTTCTTGACCATCAGCCCTGTGATGATGCAATTTGTGAGATGAAAGAGTAATACCCTAGATATACAGGTGAACGTGGATATGACGGACCACTGTACGACGGATTTTTGCATATGACGGACGATATGCTTGGTCCCAGTCCGATGCATATCAAGTATTCGTCATATGTATACGACGGATTTTGCATATGACGGACCAATTTTCGTGGTCCCATTGAGTCCGTCATATCCAAGTTCACCTGTAAATCAGATGGTGGTAGAATTCCATATCATTATTATGAAAAGATGAGATTTCACTTTCACAGCGAGCAGTCAGTGGCAATGCCTTAGACCGTGATGTATGTTGTTAGTAACAGCTGGCAGGCTGACCGAGGTTCCTTCTGCTATTTCAGTAATAAAAGACTGATTAAAACTCAAAATATTTATCGGGTACACGTCCAGTGGTTGAAAATATAATTAGGTTAAACACGTTCGGGAGGACCAAGAGCGTATATTTCTTACTTTTCACGAACCACTGAGACCCGTTATAAGGTATTGAACTGTTGGTGCACAATGATTTCTTGTGTCTCGTAGATGTCTAATGCATACAGGGATCACTGTGCCATATACATACACACACACACATATATATATATATATATATATATATATATATATATATATATATATATATATATATATATATATATATATATATATATATGTATATATATATGTGTGTGTGTGTGTGCGTATATACATATCTTATAAATGTTTATACATATTTGTCTTCTTCTATTTGCAGGTGTTTTTCTCTTCTGTTGGGTGCCATTCTTCACTCTGCATTTTATCAACGCTCTGTGTATTCGCTATGAACTGCATGACCGCCCGGAGTGTAACATTGACGCAATGCTCTTTAGCTTCTTTGTGTGGCTCGGCTATATCAACAGCTTCCTTAACCCTGTCATCTACACCATCTTCAACATAGAGTTCAGAAAGGCATTCAAGAAACTCCTCAACTGTTAGTACAACTAATGGTTTAATACAGAATTCTACACCATCTTCAACATGGAGTTCAGTAAGGCACTCAAGA
This sequence comes from Maea johnstoni, assembly GCA_963942565.1. NCBI lineage: Eukaryota > Metazoa > Annelida > Polychaeta > Spionida > Magelonidae > Maea > Maea johnstoni. Next base: position 16,299,753 of record OZ012689.1, on the reverse strand, counting down.
AACTTCACAACTGTTGGTCGACTGAAGCTCCAACTCACCAATCTACGCTGTCTTCAACATAGAGTTCAGAAAGGCATTCAAGAAACTCCTCAACTGTTAGTACAACCACTAGTGTAACCCAGTTATCTACACCATCTTCAACATAGAGTTCAGAAAGGCATTCAAGAAACTCCTCAACTGTTAGTACAACTAATGGTTTAATACAGAATTCTACACCATCTTCAACATAGAGTTCAGTAAGGCATTCAAGAAACTCCTCAACTGTTAGTACAACTAATGGTTTAATACAGAATTCTACACCATCTTCAACATAGAGTTCAGAAAGGCATTCAAGAAACTCCTCAACTGTTAGTACAACTAATGGTTTAATACAGAATTCTACACCATCTTCAACATAGAGTTCAGTAAGGCATTCAAGACACTCCTCAACTGTTAGTACAACCACTGGTGTAACCCAGTTATCTACACCATCTCCATTCTTCAACATAGAGTTCAGAAAGGCATTCAAGAAACTCCTCAACTGTTAGTACAACTAATGGTTTAATACAGAATTCTACACCATCTTCAACATAGAGTTCAGAAAGGCATTCAAGAAACTCCTCAACTGTTGGTCAACTGAAGCTCCAACTCACCAATCTACGCTGTCTTCAACATAGAGTTCAGAAAGGCATTCAAGAAACTCCTCAACTGTTGGTCAACTGAAGCTCCAACTCACCAATCTACGCTGTCTTCAACATAGAGTTCAGAAAGGCATTCAAGAAACTCCTCAACTGTTGGTCAACTGAAGCTCCAACTCACCAATCTACGCTGTCTTCAACATAGAGTTCAGAAAGGCATTCAAGAAACTCCTCAACTGTTAGTACAACTAATGGTTTAATACAGAATTCTACACCATCTTCAACATAGAGTTCAGAAAGGCATTCAAGAAACTCCTCAACTGTTGGTCAACTGAAGCTCCAACTCACCAATCTACGCTGTCTTCAACATAGAGTTCAGAAAGGCATTCAAGAAACTCCTCAACTGTTGGTCAACTGAAGCTCCAACTCACCAATCTACGCTGTCTTCAACATAGAGTTCAGAAAGGCATTCAAGAAACTCCTCAACTGTTGGTCAACTGAAGCTCCAACTCACCAATCTACGCTGTCTTCAACATAGAGTTCAGAAAGGCATTCAAGAAACTCCTCACCTCAACTGTTAGTACAACTAATGGTTTAATACAGAATTCTACACCATCTTCAACATAGAGTTCAGTAAGGCATTCAAGAAACTTCACAACTGTTAGTACAACTAATGGTTTAATACAGAATTCTACACCATCTTCAACATAGAGTTCAGAAAGGCATTCAAGAAACTACTCAACTGTTAGTACAACTAATGGTTTAATACAGAATTCTACACCATCTTCAACATAGAGTTCAGAAAGGCATTCAAGAAACTTCACAACTGTTGGTCAACTGAAGCTCCAACTCACCAATCTACGCTGTCTTCAACATAGAGTTCAGTAAGGCATTCAAGAAACTCCTCAACTGTTAGTACAACCACTGGTGTAACCCAGTTATCTACACCATCTTCAACATAGAGTTCAGAAAGGCATTCAAGAAACTCCTCAACTGTTAGTACAACCACTGGTGTAACCCAGTTATCTACACCATCTTCAACATAGAGTTCAGTAAGGCATTCAAGAAACTCCTCAACTGTTGGTCAACTGAAGCTCCAACTCACCAATCTACGCTGTCTTCAACATAGAGTTCAGAAAGGCATTCAAGAAACTCCTCAACTGTTGGTCAACTGAAGCTCCAACTCACCAATCTACGCTGTCTTCAACATAGAGTTCAGAAAGGCATTCAAGAAACTCCTCACCTCAACTGTTAGTACAACTAATGGTTTAATACAGAATTCTACACCATCCTCAACATAGAGTTCAGTAAGGCATTCAAGAAACTTCACAACTGTTAGTACAACTAATGGTTTAATACAGAATTCTACACCATCTTCAACATAGAGTTCAGAAAGGCATTCAAGAAACTCCTCAACTGTTAGTACAACTAATGGTTTAATACAGAATTCTACACCATCTTCAACATGGAGTTCAGTAAGGCACTCAAGAAACTCCTCAACTGTTGGTCAACTGAAGCTCCAACTCACCAATCTACGCTGTCTTCAACATAGAGTTCAGAAAGGCATTCAAGAAACTCCTCAACTGTTGGTCAACTGAAGCTCCAACTCACCAATCTACGCTGTCTTCAACATAGAGTTCAGAAAGGCATTCAAGAAACTCCTCACCTCAACTGTTAGTACAACTAATGGTTTAATACAGAATTCTACACCATCTTCAACATAGAGTTCAGTAAGGCATTCAAGAAACTTCACAACTGTTAGTACAACTAATGGTTTAATACAGAATTCTACACCATCTTCAACATAGAGTTCAGAAAGGCATTCAAGAAACTACTCAACTGTTAGTACAACTAATGGTTTAATACAGAATTCTACACCATCTTCAACATAGAGTTCAGAAAGGCATTCAAGAAACTTCACAACTGTTGGTCAACTGAAGCCCCAACTCACCAATCTACGCTGTCTTCAACATAGAGTTCAGTAAGGCATTCAAGAAACTCCTCAACTGTTAGTACAACCACTGGTGTAACCCAGTTATCTACACCATCTTCAACATAGAGTTCAGAAAGGCATTCAAGAAACTCCTCGAACTGTTAGTACAACCACTGGTGTAACCCAGTTATCTACACCATCTTCAACATAGAGTTCAGTAAGGCATTCAAGAAACTCCTCAACTGTTAGTACAACCACTGGTGTAACCCAGTTATCTACACCATCTTCATTCTTCAACATAGAGTTCAGAAAGGCACTCAAGAAACTCCTCAACTATTAGTCAACAACTTTTTCAACACAGAATTCTACATCATCTTCAACTTTGAGGGGTACTTAAGGAACTCCTCAACAGTTAGTCTATAAACTTCTTCAACAAAGATTATACACCATCTTCAACAAAAATGCTTTCGAAAAGCTCCTCAACTGATAATCAACAACTGCTACAACGCATTAATTGTATTGGAGTTCGGAAATGCTTTGAAGACACTCCAAAACTGTCTGGCGAAACAGCTATATATACAGTACAGACATTTGATTTCCGCACCAACAACCGGGCCTAGTTGTGCAAACATCTATCGATAACATGTCAAAAAATAGCCAAGAACATCAATGACCCACGTTGCTTTCGAATCAAAGCTATGTTCAGTTGTGAGTTCCATGCATACATGCCCAGGAAACTGGTGGCAATTCGGCGTGCGGTTGTGTATTACACCTGGGCCTCCCACGTTTTCAATGCGGGAATTAAATCTCGGCACTGTATCTACACGATTGTTCCAACAAAGAGGTCAGACAGGCCTTAACAAATTCCTCAACTGTTCACCAAAGACCTTCTCGATGGAAGACACCCGGCCATGCTGACCACATAGTTCAGGAGACCCTAGCAGAAGCATTACACTAAAATACCCAAATGGGCATTCAGATGAAAGCATTCAGCTGATGTAGTAGTGAAGTACTTAACAAAGGTCTTTAACCCTTCCAATGCTGAGGCTACTTTTGTCTAACCCATAAGGGCGCAAAGACTTTAGAAAACCATCTAAACCCTGTCATGTTGGTACTCATTGGATAGCTCTCACTAAGTACTTTCAGATGAATACCCATTTGCCAGGGTTTCAGTCATTTTCCAGGTTTTTTGCTTCATTTTGTATTGTTCAAATTAACTACCAGCAGCATAAGGGTTAAATGCTTACCAGTACTTGAACGTTAAAAAGGAGATATTTACTTTACTAAGGAATTTAAAAACAGTTTTCTAATGAAAACCTGTACTAAAGCATTCACCAGAAGTTTTCATATGAACTAATGTCACATTAGTAATGTGTGTATTACTGCTCCTTAAATGAACACATACTAATTAGAGTTCAATAATGGCGTTCTCTTATGTGTTTAATCCAATCACACCTGTATTCTACATGCGAATTGACATTGGCACTTTACAAAAAGATATTTTGGTATAAACAGTTGTCAACCTCCTGATTGGGTCCTTTTAGCTCTAAATCGTTAAATCAGTGTACACCTGTCCTAAATTGTTAAGCAAAAGTTCTTGAATCACAAAGTAAATATTTCCAATGGTTAGACCCAAGTATTTACAGACGGCCTTACAGTATAAAATGTATTGACGACAAGATTGATATTCTCAGTCTTACGGAGTAAAAGTCTTTGTTACTAACGGGTTTAACGATTCCTTTTGGCCGTTAGGATCATTATTCAGTTTTGTGAGATACGTGTATAATTTCCAGATAGGTTTAATCCAGTTGCAAAATATTTGAGTATGACAAAACCATACAAGTGTTCCTAGATGAAAAACTAAATGCATTGTTAATGAAACATGCGTGGTATTGATACTTTGTATTGCTTTTTAATAATAAAGCATACCCGTAATGAGCACATGTGAACTACCATTGACGTCAAATCACAGATGTTGAATCCATACAGTACAGGCATTTAATTCCTGCACCAGTCATCAAGACGACTTACAGTACCTGGTATAACCAACACTCATGTATAACATGTCAAAAGATAAACCAGGTATATCAATGACTCGTGTGACTTGCGTATCAAAGCTACGTGTAGTTGTGATTCGATCCATGCCTCCATGCCCAGGAAACTGGATGTCAATCGGGCGTGCAGTCGTATATTACGCCAGGGCTGCCCACGCAGTTTGTGTAGGAATTAAATGTTGGCACTGTATGTATCAACAATCTTCATTGAAAGTAGAAAAGTGTTCAGAGGTAACATACTATCAAACTGTGGATATCTGGAAATGATGGTTATTCGTCTTTGAAGATATTAGCAAGGTACTTGTGTCAACATTTTGCATAGGCGAACGTATGTTGTCATGCTTTTTGGTGGAGGCAAGAGTCAGAGCACGTGGTTTTGTGTGCAGAGCTGAACCCAGTGTGCTTTCCACGTGCTTTCAGCATACTCCCAACTCCCCCTGGTCGCGTTTTACTGAACTATCAAATTACTGTTTGAAGGTTGTGTCACCTCATTCAAATAATGGGTTTAACAACTAGGAGCTATTTCATTGGTGTGTGTATAATAGATTGTGTTTGAAACAACAACAGAATGCATGCATGAGGCGCCTATGTTTGTGTGTGAGTGTGTGCGTGTGTATATATACATTATATATATATATATATATATATATATATATATATATATATATATATATATATATATATATATATATATATATATATATATATATATACATATATATATATATATATATATAAATATATATATATATATATATATATATACATATATGTATATATATATATATATGTTTACATGTATATACATATATATATATATATATATATATATATATATATATATATATATATATATATATATATATATATATATATATATATATATATATATATACATATATATCTATCTATCTATATATATATATATATATATATATATATATATATATATATATATATATATATACGTATATATATATATATACATATATATATATATGTATTTATACATAAATGTATGTATTTAAATATGCTGTATACATATATATATATATATATATATATATATATATATATATATATATATATATATATATATTTATATATATATATATATATATAAATATACATGTATATATATATGTATATATATATATATATATATATATATATATATATATATATATATATATATATATGTATATATATATATATATATATATATATATATATATATGTATATATATATATATATATATATATATATATATATACATATACATATATATATATATATATATATATAAACGTGTGCTTGTTTGTGAAGTGTGTGGTTAGATGGATGCCTATCAACAAAATTCTGCATTTCCATTCAAATATTTATTTTCGTTAAAAGTATCAGTTGCCAGTTAATTTGTTCCATTCAACGCAATGATATGTTTATTTCTACTTTGACTCCCTTAAATTCAACATCATTAAGGTTGACTGTGTAACTGTGCGAGGAACTATGACTATACTTACCCACTACATATGTCTAGACGTAAAAGAAAAGGAGGCATACGAAAGACAACGTTGGTTAGATATACTATAAAGACGTTTTGTTGATATCGACAGATGTCTACATCAGATATTTAATAATGATGTATGTCTTGGATTTAGTCCAGTCCATAAATGAATTACGTTTGCAAAATTGCATTTAAATTGCATTTAACTAATTGTAACTTAATGATGCCAAAATTGAGAAAAATGATTATCCCACCATAATTTAAAAGATTACAATACATTGATTGTCTTGAAATCAAATTGCCTGTAAGAGATAATGATAATGGATGTCGTTTAATAGCTTTGTTCCTCCTTTGTAATGAATGCATCCGGATAGCATCCCTTACGGCGGACGTCATTAAAAACACAATCTCCTGTATTCGTTTTTATTTCGGTGATTAGTTTAACACATGCGCACAATTATAAATATATCAACTTGCGCTATAATAACAACTCTTATTTTACAATGGCTTACTTTCTATTGTTGGTATTATATACTGTCTATCAATATAGTTAACCCTTATGCTGGTAGTGGCGAATTTGGCCGATACAAAATGATGCAAAAAAACTAGAAAAATGACTCAAACCCTGGCACATGGGTACTCATCTGATAGTACTCAGCGATAACTATCCAATAAATACCTACATGACAGGGTTTGGATGGTTTTCAAAAATGTTTGCATCCGTGGGCTTTTGATGAAAGATGCCTCAGCATTGTAAGGGTTAAGATTAACACTGAACATTCTTTACTATCATGCAGGTGTTTCGTGATAAAATCCGTTTGCGTGTACCAACATTTAGGCATACATGCGTATAATGATTTATCAATAGGTATGCCATGGATAAAGTGGGGTCCTAGCAAACTCCGCAAGTTCCATATAACGTGCTTTATTAGGAATCTTTGATACCTATTCAAATGAACAGTTGCCCCGGTCTCCCTATCAATTTATGTATGCATGTATGTATACGACAATTTCAAACGATTCTAATCAAAAACCCAGAAATGTCTGACGTAATAAGTTTATTATTATGTCAGTCAGCTTGAGGAAAATGTCTGTAGATTTTTCGCTTCGAAACATTTATTTTATACCTTGTATCGTATTCTTTTTGTCACTCAATTTTGGTAAGTATCGCAGATACATACGGAAATTTGTTTGAAATGATTTTTTAAATATCCTCCGTGCTCTGATGTGTGTATGTGTATGTTCGATGCATGAATGGTTGTTTTTCTTGAGTAACTGCGTTCACGAGTGGGAATGCCTCCGCCAGGTATGAATGTTATGCTAGCACGTGTATGCAGTCAGAGTGCCGCCTATAACTAGCCAATCAGAAGATTACTTACAGTTCTCCTGTGATTAGCCAATCAGAAATCTAAACACAACCCACCTGTAATTAGCCAATCAGAAGTCTGTTTACAGTCCGTGTGTGATTAGCCAATCAGACGTCTATTTACATTTCGTCTGTGATAAGCAAATCAGATGTCAATTTACAACTTAGCTGTGACTAGACAAAGGGCAGGGAATTGACTTGTTGATTTGACTTTAAATCATCGTGAAATGACCAATTCTACAGAAAAGAGATGTTTTGCGAGATATGTATCACCTAAAAAACTTTGAGACAACAGAAGAGCTGCTTTCCTTCCCAAAAGTCCTTTCAATAATTGCAGAAAAAATATCTTCTCACTCTTCGTATTCGTATTCACAAATTCTGGAGATGAACATTGCTAGAATTAGAGTTTTAAGATGATATATGACAATGTCACGAATTTCCTCCTATATATCCTTGTTTGGCGTCAAGTCAACTGATGCAAATCTTATGTTTAAGTATTTGGTACGATGGGAGACTGATTTGCAAAAGTTTGCATATAATAGAGAAATTTATTCAACACGAGACACTACATACGACTGTTATAAGGCAATAATACCTCATTCATTGTGAATACATACTGAGAGGAATTTCCCTAGTAAGTATTTAGTGTGGCGTGGTGAATTGAATGTCATAATCGCCTTGGTAACTTGTGACCGAGGAATTATATATCTACGGATTGGAAGCCGGCATATCTCGCGCGAGACCCTCGCCGCGAGTCACCACAGACAGTCTACCACCGACAAAAAACGTGACTGCCGCTAAAGACCAAATATGTTTACTAAGCTACGTCTGGTTTCGGCATAGTAGATCTTGATATTGTCGTTTTTAGGAGGATGCTTATGCTCTTCGAGGAGCAAAACAGCTTATACATAAGTAGCAGTGGTATCTGCAACATTGGTTAAGTTTTTCCGGTGTAATTATGTCGATTTTGCTTGTACAGTTAGATAGCTAACATGTAAAGGATGCGTTTTGGGGGAAAAGTCATGCAGCCCTAGATATAAAACTTTACGTAGTGCTTGCGAGGTGCTTGTGGTTAAGAACACATCGAGAGAACAATGGACTTACTAACAACAAGCACATCGCAAGCACTACGCAGAGTTTTGTACCTAGGGCACAATATTCTGAGATATAATTGTGATTTCACAGTTGTGAACATTAAGAACATAGGAGCAAATTGAGGAACTAGATGTCTTCCTAAGCTAGGCTTAATGATTGAGGGATGGTGTCAACTAACTATTCTAGGAATTTTGTATATGAGTAGATTTCTGAGTCGCTGAATATGCTTTCTTGTTAAGCATTGAATTCAAAGGGCAGGTAAGTCAACATTTAATATACAGGTAGTTCAGAAACTAGCCCAGAATGATGAATGGATATGTTTGTTCGATCAGTGGAAAGGTTTGAAATGGAGCCATACTGAACTATATATATATACATATATATATATATATATATACATATATATATATATATATATATATATATATATATATATATATATATATATATATATATATATATATATATATATATATATATATATATTTATATATATATATATATATATATATATACTTTTTGAATGTGTGTGGGTATGTGTATGTGAGTCCCCGGTTGAGACCCTAAGCCTATGGTGTTATCCAATTGGAGAAAATTGAACCTGTGATGCTGCTTTGGTTTATGTTAACTACAAATCATATGCCATTATTCATCCTTTTCCCATGTGGGTTATTACTTGGACATTTTCAAAGTTTGATTGTTCAAAGTGTGTGGGGGAGTTTGAATGAGTTAATACGAACATACAGTGTTACATGTGTGAGCTTGAAAATTTTAGTAGAACGTGAATGTGTGAGAATGCTGTACATTGTAAATGTATGACATAAGATGAATGATAAGTGAGAAAGAGATGATTTTGTTAGATGTATGAATGTTATGGTATGCATGATGTGTATGCAGTAATATTTACAAAACAAATCTTGTCAAAATAGGGACAAGTTGTGGCCAAGCCGTGACTAGCCAGTTGTAAATGGTGGGCGAAAAATGAATAATTGTCAGATCCTTTGCCCAACCTCAATATATATATATATATATATATATATATATATATATATATATATATATATATATATATATATATATATATATATATATATATATATATATATATATATATATATTATATATATATATGCTGGTAGCATAGCGTAACTTTGGAAAGACCTTCTTTCTCTGTGTGCAAGTGCAAGTGGTTGAATCGTGTGGGTGTGTGCGTGCATCAGAGTTAAATGAGGATCGTTTGTGGAGAGAAGAATGAATACATGTTTGATTGAGCGCCAAAAAGTTATATGATTGCCAAATGCATGTATAAACACCTATTTTTCTGTATATTGTGTGGACGGCGCCATTGTCTTGAAATATTTCAAGGTATGAAAATCGTCTCGGGAAGGTATTCTTAGATAGTCAACCATATGGTCAACTATATAGATAGCAAAGGGACCCGAATCAGAGTGATATTCCTAGATGGTAAACCACATGGTCAACTGTATAGATAGTGATGGGACCTGAATCAGAGTGATATTTGTGGATGGTAAACCACATGGTGAACTATATAGCTACCAATGGGACCCGAATCAGAGTGATATTCCTAGATGGCAAACCACATGGTTAACTATATAGATAGCGATGGGACCTAAATCAAGGTGATATTCCTAGATGGTAAACCACATGGCCAACTGTATAGATAGCGATGGGACCTGAATCAGAGTGATATTCCTGGATGGTAAACCACATGGTGAACTATATAGCTACCAATGGGACCCGAATCAGAGTGATATTCCTAGATGGGAAACCACTTGGTTAACTATATAGATAGCGATGGGACCTAAATCAGGGTGATATTCTTAGATGGTCAACCATATGGTCAACTATATAGATAGCAGTGGGACCTGAATCTCACCTTTGCGAATATCCGATTAGTTGAACGAGTTTCGTCGCCACCCACGCTGCTTTTGTGACACGACTTTACACAGTGTATGTAATGTTTATGCACATGTGGACATTACAGCGACACCATGCGGTGATACCCAGAACTAATGAGTAATTCTCTTGGGTAGATTATAAATCCACACAGACCTCAGGAATCGACGCCATGGGAACTTGTGATCTTGGAATACCCTGCCTAGGTTTAGGGTTAGGGTTCAGAATCAGGTCAAGGGTTAAGGTTACCTAACCCTAACACTAACCCTGGACCTCATGCCTAACCCTTACACTAATCATAGTAGTGTAAGTGTTATAGTAGGGAATCAGGTCTAGGGTTATGGTTAGAGTTACCTAACCCTAAACCTAACCCTGGACTTGATTCCTAACCCTAACCCTAGGTAGAGGATTACAAGATCATAAGTTTAGTTGACCCATTGATGAGGACTGCGCGGATTTAGAGTCTACCAATTATCTTAGCTCTCCTGACCCAGCAGTTGTATTCCCATATTGGAATATCGGTAGTGTACAGTACTTTATATACTCACCAGATGGTGCCACTGTCTTGCATGTCTTTAATTTCCAAAGCTTGCCTCACAGAGTTAGATATTTTAATGTATCAATAATTGCTAAATACATATAAGCAAAGTGTACGTTTTATTAATAAATTATTCCTCCTTCGGAGACAAACTTGCCTGTCATTTTCATTATTCTTGCATCTTCCCTTCGAATTGATCATATGTACTAACCCTTCCGATGCTGAGGCTCCTTTCGTCCAAAGCACAAGGGCACACAGATTTTCGGAAACCATCTAAACCCTGCCATGTTGGTATTCATTGGATAGCTCTCGCTGAGTACCCCTGTGCCAGGGGTTCAGTCATATTTCAGTTTTTTGCATCATTCTGTATTGGCCAAATTAGCCACCAGCAACATAATGGTCAAGATACATTTTAAAGTTGGTATGGTTCCATTTTCCTGAATCGAAACTTCTTCTACATCACTAAGGTAGCTACTGGGGTTTATAATTTCCTTGACACGGTCTTCCTCTACCATGCCTTTATTTGACAATTAAGCCTATACAAAGTATTCATTGCCTGCAACGTCTTCTGATGTGGCATACATCAAACGCAGCAAAAGTATCCTCACAGCAGGGTGTAAGATTTATTTCGGTAAAATCTTAAAAAACATGCATAGTAATTTCATACGGAGCTCCTATCAACCACTATGGAGGAGACACTACGCAGAAAAGAATACAATATTTTTGATTCGTACTCCATTCATATCCTATAACTTTCACTCAGATTTTTTGATAAAATGAGAAAAAAGTGCAACTTTCTGATTCCATAACATTTGAAAGAAGTCAGAATTGGAAAAACAGTCTCAACATTCCCTCTGAAAACCCTTTAGCTATAACTGTGCACATTTATGCAAATCCGTTAAACATTTAATACACTAAATGCATGTGAGATGCGACAGTGTTTTGGTGAAGTAAGCTATAGAGAAGAGGGCCAAAAATATTTTCTGACTTCCTGCTGTGTGCAAGCCTATGGGAGCTCGGTGATTGCCTGATTATGAATTAATAGATGTAGGCTTTAACATGCGTAAACATCTCAAAATGACACCCACAAGCCACCTTAAATTGCAAATATCTATCAGTCGTTTATTTGATATTTCACAAAGCTTGCATTTCATAATTTAGGAAAGTAAATCCGGTAATAAATAAAGATAAATAAATGTTAGGTTTATAGTCTTGTTCCATTTTATCAATGTTCACACGACTCTTACATTTATTCCCCAGCAGGCCTGTTCAATCTTTGAACCATATCAACTCCCTTGGGAGCATGCAACCGGTAATAAAACCGCCGGAAATTTAGAATAAACATGTGACTATATTTTGCAATTATATTTTGAATTGTGTTAGATGAGAGACAATTACATACAACTACAACTTTTACGTAAGTGTCTCAAAGTTTCACAAGAAGATATAGCGTTTTAGATGTTTCCAATCATAACTAGACATTGTAATATTTAGCCCTTATGCAGCTGTTGGCTTAATTCGCCAATACAAAATAATGCAAAAAATCAGAAAATGACTGAAATTCTGGCATATAGATACTCATCTGAGAGTAATTAGTGAGAGCTATACAATGAATACCAACATGACAGGGTTTAGATGGTTTTCAAAATATCTTTGCGTCCCTGTGCTTTGTTCGAAAGTAGCCTCAGTATTGGAAGGGTTACACTTCAGGTAAAAATATTCGACGTATACCATCTCTTTTTTCTAAGAGTCGAACGATTTTAAGCTCATATTTAAAATCTAGACATTTTTTCACACATCAAAATGAATAATTATGATAAAGATCCTCAAGAAGCCCATTGTGGCTGCAGTACCATTTGATCCTAAAGACCCTGGAATTTCTTACACTTATTTTACATTCATTTATAAAATGTTGTGTTTTTCTTCAAATATAGAAAAAACTTAATACTAAAGAATGATATTTTATCTATTTTTTTATTTATTGAAACACATAACTCTTTTCATATCGGTCCTCAAACGTGCAGTGTGGAGTTGATTTGACTTCACGCCACTAAACCTGTTGTGTACATGTAATTGATTCCTTCAACGCCCAAATGATGGCGCTCTCAGTCTACAACGTAGGTATGTAGTACAAACACTTTAAGCCGGGCACTTAAATTGATATCATTACATTTTATTGTACCGACCATTCACACAAAGAGTGTATGTATATAATTAAGTACTTAATATATATGAATTTGTATTCAAATCTATACAAAGTGATTTGGTCGATCTATCCAGTCACATGAGTTACCAATTGATCTCCCTTAATGTAATGAGGCAGTTCTGTAGGTTAACGTACTGGTAGTCTCAAAAATATGCATTTGTATAATTTTCACATTCAGGGAGTTGCGAAATTGTAAATGCTTCTGAAAACAAAGCATACTTTTAAAAAAGTGCAAAGCATAATTTGAAAAATTGCAAGTTTGATAACATTTACACAATGAGTGTTTACTGAATGACATTATTGTTGTTTTTGTTGTTGTTGCTACTGTGGTTGTTGTTATCAATTTTGCTGTGTACCTCCCGTAGGCCGTCGACAGTCCCAGGTTCCCAAAGAGTCCGATCGGCACAAAACCGAAAGTATCGAAATATCTAAGAAACAAAAGATGATACACTTCCACGTGTAAAACGATCATGTACAATTCGTATAAGATAGGAATTCATCCAATCGAAGTGCGCTACCGAAACCCAGGCTTAGACTGCTTCAGTCAAAGTATCTTTTAGCGGCGATTATGTGTACACAGTCTGACTGATAGCTGTGCACGCAATAAATGACATGTAATATCAGACAATCAAATCCAAAATGAAAGTCTAGTCTAGCTATTTGGCCTGCCTTCACTCAGGCTCTGACTAGGTTTTTCTACTCTTTCGGCACAGATCCGCGTTTTGGGGGGTTTCTAAGAATTGATTCTTCGGAATATACTTTTTAACTATTGGACTGTTTTGGTTTGGTTTTTGGTTTTTCTAAGAAAGCTTTCTTTGGAATCTACTTCTAAACGTTTGAACTTTTTTTTTGTTTTGTTTTGTTTTTTGTAAGAAAGGATTCTTTGAAATCAATTTTTATTTTTGGACTTCTGGTTCGTCTTTTCCTTAGCTTTGATTCGTTGCCATTTCGTTTTTGTATTCATTAGTTTTTGTCATAATTTGATTTGATTACTCTTTTTGTAGGTCTACTTTTGTATTGAACTTTTATGCCTACGACCTTGTCAATAAAATCAGTATTATCATTATTTACAATTGGACGAGAACCAAGGGAGTATCCAAATATTGCCCTAATGCAACTCATAGGGGATTTCTTGTCTTTTGAGGCTATCGATGACCAATGCCTGTTGCACGCTACCAGCGCAGAAATTGCTGAGATAAAAGCATACAATACGCCACAGAAGGGCAATTTCTGGAACAGTTATAAAACCACAATGATTTATTCATCGTCATCGCCGAAATAGCAATATATTGTGAAACGTTTTGACAAGAATCGATACAAAACACCCAGGCCAAACCGAAACTGTTCTTTCAAGTACCTGCCACTGAATCTGACGAGACCTTCTACTCTGACTTACGTGCCGTGTGAAAATGCGTGCCGTGTGAAAACGAGAGCAACGCGAGATTTAGTCACGCAATGAGGGTTACCCCATTTGGAGCCAGTCCATACCAGTGATATCTGCAATATCATACGTGTGACTTTTGGATATATAGTAATTTAAAGCGTCAGTTGAAACATTTCTGCACACAAGTAGTTTTATCGATGTATATTGGAATCATTTGTTATATATTCGATGATAACATCAATGGTGGAAACGCAGCTGACAACACATATGTATACAGCCAGGTATGTACCATCCGTCAAATCGATACATCACACATCTCTGAATGGAACCTATGATTCAGGTAGCATAACTAGCACACCATGAAGAGCGGAAACCACAAATTACATTGCTGTAGATAGTGTTACACTTGGACTTTGTAAATTTCGTCAACCTTCTATGTAGTAGGATCTTACTCTTAGCCCTTCCAAAGCTGTGGCTACTTTCGTCCAAAGCACACGGACACAAATAATTTTGACCCTCTCATGTTGGTATTCATTGAATAGCTCTCGCTGAGTACTCACAGATGAATACCCATGTGCCAGGGTTTCAGTCATTTTTCAGGTGTCATTTTGCATCGGCCAAATTAGCCACCAGCAGCATAAGGGCTGAGGCTGTGATGACCAAGTAGTCCATCATAATATACATTCAAAATAATCTATCTCCTATTGTAAGCACTCCTGTCCGCTTAACTAAAAGATGCTACCCAATGCCTGTAGTATTGTTTCTTCAATAATATATATTTTTGTTCTAACTCAGCTGCTTGAGCTCACCTGGAAAGGACCACAGTTTCCATTGTGTAGTGTTTTACCTTTAATGGCATATCATTGATTGAAAAAGAGTACATTTGAATTGTAAATAAAATACACACAACACTCTAGTCTAGGATAACTGAATGGAAAATCTCGAGTTCCTACAAAAGAGTACTGTAAATTCGGAAAAGTTTGCGTTAGTTTAATTTTTGCATTTTTTTGCGTTTAGCCTCGGACGCAAAAATAAAATTCGCAATGATTAGTGCTGCCACTTTAAGTGTATAGCTGGCACTCAATGTTCGCAAAGTTAAAAAACGTAAAAATTGATTTTCTGTAAATTCGCAAAATTAACTTTACACAATCTTTTGTGAATCTACAGTACCTTTCCGCATACGATTTTGGTAGAAATTTTACTTATGAAAGTAGGTCAACAACAGTTATTGGCAGCGAGGGCATCTCAGCCTTAAAATGTTAAATAACTATGCAATTCTAAGGAACCCATTGTCAAAGTCATGGTGCGAGTAAGAATCTAAACAATTGAAGGATCAGGGGACTGAAGAGATTTCCGATTGTCTATGATACTTACCATGGGCGAGATGAAAGGTCTGAACTGTGATGCTTGCCTAGCTGATGTGTACACAGTTATTACGTATAAAATAGTTTTCCTATGGCTTTTTTCTTTTATTCTTCACAACTGGCTTTCTTTTTATTTTCCACGATTAGCGTGAATCATCAGGCACGTTGTACAGTAGCGATATTTGATTTTTGTATTGGCCGACTGGTTGTCTTCCAGAGCTAGATAGGACGACTGGTTGTCCAATCATTCAGGCTGCCTGAACACGATAACTACAGTGCAGGCTAACATTCATGATCCTTTTACTTTGCTACCCAATATATTGTCTAACACATGTAGTTGTTTTTCTTTAAAGCTTTCCTTTCATTTGTCTTTCAAAATAACAATAAACATTGTAATTATTTCACTGTATGTTTTATATATTTGTGAGCAATGTTGTTTACCTATATGATTATGTAACATACATAATATCCCGAAACTGAGGTCCAATAATAAATGCACTAATCTTTTTTCCCAAAAATATTATTCTCTTATATCTTATTCAAATACTAATATCCAATGGGCAATCACTCCTCCTATTTATCTAAAGCAATTAATCGTCATCTAACCTTTTGCCTTTACCTACTCAGTTTACAACTGTCGCACACTAGTACACGGTATGGTTAACTTATTTCATTTCATTTCGTGTATAACGAG
This sequence comes from Maea johnstoni, assembly GCA_963942565.1. Taxonomy (NCBI): domain Eukaryota; kingdom Metazoa; phylum Annelida; class Polychaeta; order Spionida; family Magelonidae; genus Maea; species Maea johnstoni. Next base: position 16,283,080 of record OZ012689.1, on the reverse strand, counting down.
ATACAACATGGCAAAACACTTAGATCGCATGTACATGCATTACACAAATAAACAATAAAACAATAGTATGTACCATTGTAATTATCATATATCTTTGCACAATATGTCAAAAATTTATTTTGCCATTAATGTTGATTTCGAAACCTTTAGCCTTTATATCATCATACTATTGTTTAATTTCAAATACTTTTAGTTTCATTCTCGTTTGCTTCTTTTGATAAATTGTTTATATTGTAACAGAAATAATCATATCCATTGTTTGATTACTCTCCTGAAAATGGTGTTGGAACAGATAGCAGGGCGTAATTTTGAATAAGATCTGAAACTAGATTGGACTTACCTTTTCAATTCACTTGGCATTAGCTACATACTGTAAAACTGGTAATGTTTGCGTGTAGTAAATATTGCGTTTTTTTCATTTTCTCTTTTATGCGTGTTTTAATTAATGCGAATCAGACCAGACGTCAGATATCTGAAACAGAAGGGACAGATTTATGCGTGTTTTAATTATTGCGTCCTCATGCATTCGCATTAAAACGCAATAATTAAAATCACGCAATCATTACCAGTTTTACAGTAGTAGATGATATGGATACAATTACCAAAAAATAAAAAGGTAGAAATTAAAGGAGAAACAATTCAATAAATGTATGAATATCAATTTTTTGACAATATTTGGTAAAATAATGTTCATAAAAAGTAAGATGATGTCTGAAATCACACATATCCTGCTGTCTCTACTAAGACCAAAGCGGGCAATATTAGAGAAAAATCAAAATAACATTTAAAGAATTTATATGGGATGGGAAGAGTCCAAAATACTAAGAAGGAATTGTGTACCTCTCAAGTGAAATGGGGGTATGGGATTATACCCATTTAAAGATGTTTGATAAGGCACAAAAGGTATCCTAGCTTCGTAGAGTTATAAACAGAAGGAGTAATCAAGTTTTTCTCATTATCATGGTGTGAGTAAAATCTGGTTGTCATATTTTTAGAAAATTGGAGAAAATGCAAAATACGTTCTGGACAGATGTGTTGAAGATGTCTCTGGACATCAAAATACAAATACCAAATTCCAAATTGTATTGTAAAGGGCAGGACCGCTACTTGGTTAAATCCAATTGGTTTTTGGTGGCTATGATAAGGGATTTCTCAAAAATGGATTCAAATTCATAAGTGATATCTCTGATAACGACGGGGATGTTTAACTAGGAATACCACGAGCAGAAGAACTCGATTTTCTTGCACATACCTTCTTGCTGAACCATCTGGTCCTTATTTCCCATATTCATTACTTAGATTTTATTCGGACAGTAACGGGTGTTCATCTATCTCTAAAGGTTATACTATCTTGGTTACAGTAACAGAAAAATAGACCACTATACTTTATGAGGACATCTTTCTGTACCGCATTTCGGGTGGCATTCAGAAGGCTACATAAAACTATGAAATGTATATATTACAAAAGTATCCATTATGCATTAATGCAGCATCGAATAGTCACAAATGAAATATAAAAAGACATGGAGAAACGGTATTTCACGCTTTCATAGAATGCCCAAACTCTACTATCTTTTGACAAGATGGCGAATATTGGGTCAGGAGGAAACTAGCTAAGTACAGTGGAATATCAGATATTGAAAAAATCTTTCGAAATAATGAGAATATCACCATGTTAAAATGTATATACATGTATTTGAAACGATATTGACAACTTTGATTCTTGATTATAGGACGACTTTTCTTAAATGCCAAAAGCTAATTCAGTATCGAGTGACCTCAAACATTACTAAGTCTAGGATTACTCTCATAAAAATTCTTATTTGGATCATCTGTCATGTATTATGCAGGGGCAGTACGAGAATCTAGGGGTTATGTAGTTCAGAATATCGTGCTCCAGGGAGATTCAGGTATCTGCAATACCAATTCAGTGCATAGAAATATAGGCCAATTGCATTTACTCATTTTCATGGAAGTGAATATACGGTCTGAAAATTGGTAAAATGATAGTTTCAATATAGTTGTTTTTTAATATTGCTTTCTTACAGAAATAATGACACATGTGTTACATCATGTTTGTGCAACAGAATGTGTTACATACCTTGGACAATAGTTTATGGGGTTAATATGTGGATATTAGGACATTTGAAGAATTTCACGTTTTAAAGTATGCATCTTTTTCCTAATACTAAATACCAACTGTCGACGTCTAGGTCATCAATTAGCAGAATAACACTCCGGATATTAGAAGATCCGGTAGAGGATTGAGATAAGATCACGATACTCGCTGACAAATGATTGCCGGATTTACCTTAACATTTTGGTATCGTAGTTTGGAATCAATACTGAATTGAAGAAACACATTTTGAGAGACTGCAATGCCACAAAACACTGGGCCATCAAGACTGGCCCTCGTGGGATTATAGCGTGCATAAAATATATCATGGAAAAGGTTGTATTGGAACAATCTGTGCCCAAGATATCTAAGGAAATACGACATTGTGTTGAGTCCTATTGTGCTGGTTATCTTACACTAAACAACTATTAGTTATATTTTGTTAACCTTACCTATATTTATTTCTGTAAATTTGTTTTGGTGTGATTGATAACCCTATATGAATCTCTACAATATTTATCGTTTATGATTATCTACCCTGTAATTGTATGCCTTTACATCAACACCTCTGCCAAACAGAGTTGGCTTAATACGTGTGCCAGACAACTCTAGCAGACAAGGAAAAATCTCCAGATCAACTCCCTAAATAATTCAACTGCCAGTCATGTGGGGATGCATGGGATTGACCAAACTAATAGGGCAGGTAACGTAAATGCTCCATTTCGGTTTATCGATTTTGGCGGTGGCTTACGCTAGATTATCTTTTAGTAATAAACATATCCATTATCAGGATTTTATATAGTTGTGTTGATCATGCCTGTAATTTTATGCGTGATTTAATCAAAAGAACATGTGATGCAGATATGCTTGATAAATCCTAGGTATTAATGTCCACTCTACAATGTTACAAGAGGGGGTGGCCTTTGAAGCCTAAGAATATTTAAAGTAGTAAAGTCGGGGGTGTATGTTTAATACAATAACTATGTAGTAGAACTACAAAATCTTTTATACTAAAACACGCATACGGAGGGATTACATACCGAAATATGTACACCTTGATACATTACAGAGAGGGAAAAAGTAGAAATTGAAAAACCAAATAACAAGGACAAATTGGGTAAGGCTTTAAAAGATGAAAAACAACTAACCCCTAGAATCAGACGGATTGAGCCCTGTTTTGTTTTTGCAAAATTCTAGGATCTCCTCGGATTTCATTCTCCTGAGTGTATCAATTAGTGTTTTGGGACTAAGTCAATCTCAGGGGGAATGTATTATCATCTGCTTACCTATTTCATCAGCTTATTTTCTTGAATTTGATGCAGGTTGTCCTTTAATTTCTGATTCCACTGGAACATATATAGGTATTCTTTGTCTGCTACTAACATAGCCATACCTTTCTCTTAAACAGTATATTCTAATCTATTTTTCTTTGACCATTACGTTCAATGTGTGCTTTTTGTTTGCCTGGGTTTTCCTTACATCCATGTTTTCTTATCTTTATTGCTAAATGTAGATCATACTGTGTGTAGTATTATTTGTATCTGTATGCATTTGTGTTATCGCTGTGTCAATAAACTACAATACTGATTATCATAAGTGTGTTGCTAATCATTGGATATGGTAGGAGAAATATGCACAATTACCATTTAAGAAGAATTGTTAAGCCATATACAGAGATAAGCTAATTGGAAGTGTCAGACGTTTGAGTTCACATTCACATTTAATTCACCTTACAGATAATAACTAATTGACACCTGAAAGTTCATCCTTAGATCTTAAGAGCTCTATCTATAATTCAGGCAGCGTTTGGTGTCCACTGTGAATCCTATATTAGCCTTATGCAAGGAGACAGATAACCCTCTTGGTAACGTCATTACCAGGTAGTAATAGTGTACTTTAATAGTTCTATCGCGTGCTTTGGGTACTAATCTGAATGAACTCATGATGCGTAATAGTTTAAATCCGTCTAGTATTTCTGCTGCATCTACGACCATAGCGAAATTGGTAAGGTTCTCAATTAAAATAAACATGGTATATTAGCTATTTGTATAAAATGATTAGAAATAACAAACATGTAAAATATCAGATTGTATACATGACATCTATATCTAATGTACAAACATCAGTTGTTTGCTTTATGTTTGAAAGCAGCACGGATTTTTCCTGGCCATTATCCTCATTCGTATGTGTATATGTATGTATGTGTTTGTATACATGCGCATGTGTGTGCCTCAATACTTAGAAAATATTCTTTTTTCATTTTCAGAAATAATTTGCAACTTTATGGTGGTGGCAAGTGAAGTAAATACAGATATCTATGCTTTAATTGAAATGCTTGAGTGTGCAAACAGATTATCTACAAAGACCCTATGACAAATTGTGAGATGAATCTGTTTGAGTGATAGATGACACAACCTACTATCGAATATAGTTGTACTTTTATCAAAATGTACCACTCGTGGAAGCATTTATTATCTGTGATTGTTCTGCAAAACATACTTCACGTGTGCTCTTCAATCCCAGCATTAGAGCCTTCACCAGACAGCAAACCTGACCGAGGCAAACACTCAACAGCTGCAGTGCACACACCGTTTCTTCCGCTTATTTCAAAGCCTAACACAGCCCACAAAAGCTTGGATATACTACGTCAGCAAGGAGTTGCATCTCGCATAGTTCCTGGTGGAACTTTATTGTTTTTCAAAAATGGCAATAATTTAGGTTCTGTAAAAATCGGTCGTCCTTTGGAACACACAAGCTTTACGGCAAAGATTGCAAGATTTAGTTTATTTAGATCCCCCAACCGTGTGCGTTATAAAAGCAATACGTATCAACAGGTCACAGGCACCCATCCAAGAACTTCATCAAGTATTCCAATGCATGTGAAAGTGAACAAGGAGGTTGGTGGGGGAGCAAAAGGTTATGCTATAAATAGAAAAGTACCATTGATGAAACTAAACTATGGGCTTGGCAACTACTTATATAAACAAAAACGTGGATTAGGTGAATTTCAGTTGAAGTCCCATTTTTTACACAGACATCTAACCTCAACATCAGCAGAATTCATATTGTTAAGAGGTATACAGAGAAGTGCTAGATTACAGATTTCTCAACTATTTCAACCTATTGCTGTTCCTTCGACCAAATGGAACATGAATAAGGTAGAGGAGTTATACTCAAAATTATCTCATACTGCTTATTCCTCACTAGAATCAAGTATTACACAAGTACATCCCAGTATTGCAATAGATGGCAGTGTGATGAAAAGTAAGGCATTATATACAAAATTTCTAGGTTACGGATCATCACAAATGCAACCTAAAGTGATGAGGGCAAAAAGAAATGTGTTGTTCCAAGACAGAAATACCATTTCCCAGGTTATTAGCAAAAATACCATCAGTGGTGTTGAAGCCAAACAGCCTGATTCTAAAGGACTCTTCACTTCTGTGCTTCATTTAGCTCCATTTAGTAATTCGAAAATGGATAGCAGCTTAGAAATTATGAACCTAAGTGTTGCATCCAATAGAATAGATACTTTGAAAACTCAATCATTACTGCTTTCAGAAAATGTGCACAGGTCAAACGAATTGGGTATAACGTCAAAGCTCAATTTATTCACAAATAGGAGTATTATTTCCAGTACTGAACAAACTCATATCCGTGTAACTATTGCACAAAGTGACTCAGCTGCATCCATAGATGCAATATTACTGGCATCATCACAATCAGTCTTATCTGAAACCAATAAGTATATCAAAAGATCAAGTTTGCAATCCACGTATCATAAGGAAATGATCACTGAGAGGGGAAAACCAATTGTTGAGACATCACAAGTCCCTGACTCTGTGCATTCCACGATGGCATTTACGAACACTAATCTAATACTTAAAGGAAGTTCATCTCTATTCACCAATACTATGGATACAAATATATCTGACTCAAATATAACTGTTCTACCAAGTAGTCATGGATATCAGGAAAGAACTATTTTAAATGTGTCTCGCCTTGAAAGCTCAATACATGCAACACACACTATGTCCAGATTAACATCAATCATTGCTTCAAATCGGAAAATATCAAAATCTCGTCACATGGAAGACCATACATTATCATCAACTGAACTCAAAGGCTCGGCTGGCTCATTATTAAGAATTCAGCCAGTAACTGATGACTTATATAGTACAGTGACAAGGCCTCTTTACAGTCTATCCACTGTGGTATCTATGCATTCAAAGCCAATAAAAGAAGAAGGCATGTCCGAAAAACACACTTCACGTGGTTCATATCTTACTATAGAATCATCTCCCACATTTAGAAGCCAAGATGTAATACAATCTACCAAACCAAATACTAGCCTGGGATCATCTTCAAGTCAAGAGCGAGATGGAAGCGTTCATATTACAAATAATCATCCTGAAACTGACATTTTCAGGGGGAAATCATCCATTGCGTCACATCAGGAAATATCAAAATCTCTTCACATGGAAGACCATACCCTACCATCAACTGAACTCAAAGGCTCGACTGGCTCATTAGTGAGGATTCAGTCAGCAACTGATGACATATATATTACAGTGACAAGGCCTCTGTACAGCCTCTCTACTGTGGTATCTGTGCTTTTAAAGCCATTAAAAGGAGGCATGTCTGAAAGACACACTTTGCGTGGTTCATATCTTTCAATAGAATCATCTTCCACATTTGGAAGCCAAGATGTAATACAAACTGCCAAAGCAAATAGTACCGTGGTACCATCTTCAAATGAAAAGCGAGATGGAAGTGTTCATTATCCAAAGAATTCTCCCGAAACTGACATTATCAGGGAAACATTAATGTCTCAAATTAAAACAGACTTATCTAAAGCAAGTGATGTCTTGTCGAAACAAGTAAGGACATCAACAAGTGATGAAAGCTCAATAGTCAACTTAGGTTCCTCTAATTTACATACACCACTTGGATCAGATTCACTTAACAGTCACTTAGTACCAATCATAATTCGGTCAACTTCTAGTTTAAAGTTGGGTACATCTAGTGCATCCATGACGGCATTAACCTATACAAATCCTTCCCAATCTCCAATTAAGATAACTGAAGCTAAATCTGATACATGTAAATCAACAATGATTGATAACTATTGGTATTATAATCTATCATCTACTTCTGATAAACTCTTTTCATCTCTCAAAGAAAATCAGGAGACATCTTTACCAAAAACTGAGAGTTATACAACCAACAGTTTATATTCTAGCAGCATTGAAACTACCATTGCCGATTCAGAAAGTTATTTGGAATACTTTACAAATTTGGAAACCATAAGGAGCACGTTATTATATGATTCTTTCAAGACTCTAATCAGTACTCCTTCACCCACATTTCTAACTCCAGGTACAGAGTATTATGGATCATCTCTAAAACTGAGTGGACAGAACGAGAACGCCTTTTTGAGTGTTACACCAACTACATATGTTTATTCCCAAAACAGTGTTAACAATTACCAATATTACACAAAACCATCAAGTGTCAGAAGTCAACACATGGAAGAACAATGGTCATTTGGAATGACTAATGATTTACAAGAAGCATTTAACACCATAGGCAAATACCAAAGTGGATATTTGCAAACTTTGGTCAATGAAACGAATGATTCCATTGAAAGGACTAGATCTATATCCCAAAATGAAATGATTTTCTCATCAAACATGGAGAGTGATAGAAAACAATCTACAACTGTTGTTGAGACACCAACTGATGACAATTTGGGGATGGTAGTTTCATCATTTAATACATATGTACACAGTGCATTGACTACTGTTACTAACGATATGTCTGACGTACTTTCTAGCATTGTAGCAATTTCCATGTATGACACGCAATCAATTAGATCTAGTGACAACTCAACCGTAATTTATAAGACTAGTAATATTACAACTCCATCATTACATACTATATCTGTAACAAGCAGGGATATGTTGTTAACAACATCTGGGGACAGGACAGTGTTACCAGTGATAAGCAGACTCTCTGTAAAAGACTCATTAGAAACAGTTTCCTCTATGGTTTCTGGTCCTGCCCTTCCAAGTTACGATATTACAGGCTTACAGTTTTCATCCCATCTCTTGACAACATTAGTGAGTTTTGCATACTCAGGAGATTATGGAAGTCATTACACTTTAGATAAAGGTGATGTACATCCTACTAAATGGATGCTTTCATTTACAAATGATGAATATCACCATTCCAGAACTAAAACAAATGGCTTGATACGTTATACTGCTCAGCCATATTCATTCTCACATGTGGCATTAGCACCATATTCAAACTATTCTGGAGAACAAACCAGGCTTTCTATGTCATCAAACATACATAAAACAAAATCTGACGAAATATCTGTGACAAAATATGAAAATGAACAATCACACATCCAAGGAGGGAGTACACATATTAATTCAATATTAGGAATATCTGCTACTGGATCAATTAAATACAGTCAGCAATATACTATTAGTATGTTTTCATTGGGTGATGATGTTTTACCCAGAGACCCAACAATAAGTTCATTACTTCTAGCGTCACATTACGTAAGTAGCAAACACGAAACGTCTACATTGGATAGAGGTTTATCTATCACAAGCATGCATTCATCTATTAGTGATGTACACACCCAACCATTGATCACCGTTGCTTCTCTACTTTCATCAAAAGACATTTCACCATCGGAAAAATATTCTAATAGCAAGGATAATGCGGTTTCCTCATCTTCTTTAGTTTCCAGTGTCACAGGGTATGAAATATCTCAATCACCTGTTCTTAAAACATCTATTCAGGGAAGATTTGACTTTTTAAATGTTTCATCAAGTCAAGTGTTTCACTCATTTAATGTAGAACCTAAAAGCAGCACATCCAGTCGTACCACCTCTACAGCAAGAGGTCTATCACAGCTCAAGGAGGGGTCTTTGTCTCCATTACTTTCTACAATTGATGAACGAGAATCTGCATCAGTCATGATGGATCCTAAACGTCATAGCTCATTCTATGAATATGAAAATGCACATAAACTTACAGAAAGTCCAACATCATTACCCAGTGTTGACCAGACGGAAGTCTCATTTAGATATGATTATTTTAAAACATTTAGTAACATTGAATACCTACAAAGCACACACGCAGCAAATATGATGCCAACTGATTCTTCAATGAAAATACTATCAACTATTAAAGGAGCCTGGGGAACAACATATCCCTCTTATCATGTAAAGACGAGTGACCTGGATGTAGGCTTTGTGGAAAAATCCTTCCATGCAACCACGTCTGGGAGTTTACCAGCCGAATCCACTGACGAGGCTATAACACAAAGTATAAATGTGCACATGTCTCTTACCGTAAAGAATGATCGAGGTACACACCTGGCATCACACTATACAAAACAGGCTGTAGAGTCAATCCCACTAACTCTGGCTACATTACCTATGACTTCAAGCTCTATCAATCAAAATGTAATGTTTACATTACCAGTCTTTGGAAGCATACAATCAGTAGCTACAGATGCCTTTAAATCGTTTGAGTCCATTTCTGCAAGAGAACTACCAACAGTATATGACATAAGTACTGACATAAGTGATTCAAGGATTAGCACTGAGGTGCCAGTGACTAAAACAGCTGTAAACATTAATCAAAGTTCCATTATTTTAAAACTGTTTGAGAGCTCAAATATAGCTACTACTGCAAGCCAACAAATAAGTGCACGTATTAAAATATCACCCTCACCTTCATACCTAATGTCCAAAGGTGACCTACCCTCTACAGTTGTCATAGATGGTACCAAGAAGTTTCATACAGTTCATACAGCATCAGATACATATTCTATGGTATCAATTTTAGGATCTATAACCGCTGGCTTTGAAATAGAAACAAGCAAAATTTCAACCATGTACACAAATCTAGGAGCAACAAAGGTGAATTTTCTTTTGACAACCACAACATCACAGTCACAGATGTTCTCTTCTTTTCAACGACAACAACTGTCAAATAGTTTTGGAAATGTAGTTACAGACATTTGGAAGTTGTCAACACAACGAAACACAGATATGGACACTACAAAGGTTGAAAATGTCCATTTATCCTTTTCAATTGAGAATAAAAGAGGTCATACGAAGCTTTCATCAAGCTTTCACTCATATTCTACCACCTCTGTTTATGAATCATTGAACTCAATCACCAATGTTTTTGAAAATAGTAGAAAAGTTTCAAACACAGTGGGATATAAAACAAAAGATGCAGGTAATGTCGGTTTGTATAGTGTAACAATTGAAAAAGGAGCCACAATATCCCAATCATCAATGCTAGAAAATGTGCACACTTATGACCAAAAATATTCCATATTGAATGATAGACAGGTTACTACTTCTTTTACGGCACTAAACCTGCTATCTTTATACCAGACATATTCTGATTTGACTACTTGGAATGCTAAGGAGACAACTTTAATAAAAGTGAGTACCAGTAAGTTACATTTTACCACTGCAAAGAACAAAGAATCTACAAGGGATTTGTTTTCCAGAAGGGAAATACATAGTACCTCTAAAGTGGGATATATTCTTCCAACACCTGCATCCATATTTTCTAAAACACAATCTGCTGCTACAGAACGTGGGTCCATATTTTTATGGTTTAATAGCAATATCTTTGAAGCATTTACTAACATTAGCTTAACTGTAACATCATATAAAATACCTTCTGTGAAGGAATCATCAAACCTCTTTACCGCTTCAATTGGAAAAGGCGGGACTATATCTATGACAGGTGCAAAAGCAGAAACAACAACTACTTCCACTGTGAAAAGTGCCACTATCAAGCAAGAGCCACCTTTAACCAAAATATCACTATATGACTCCCATAGTACCTTTACAATGCATCAGGATACAACGTCATTCAATGGTATAGCGCTGCAATCCTCTTTCCCCCAAAATTCTAAAGTGGTGAGGAATACAATGACTGAATATAGTCCTGTGCATAAACTGTATACCATGACGTTCCATCATACCACAACAGAGTCACCAACCTTCATCAGTGATGTCACTTCTACAGGTGATAATAACGTCGTGTCACTGTCAGGAGATGAGACTATTCAACCATCATATGCAACTATTTATCATGAAACACAAATCAGTGCAAAAGGAGATATTTCTATTAAGGAAAAAATGAGTTCTGCAAGTGTGTATTCCACTACACAATACTTTACAAGTGATTTATCATCCAGTAGTGAAGGAATTCGTATGTCAGAAGACAAGCATATTGTTCCAACAAGTGACAAAAAGGTGATGTCACAGTCAGGAGAAGAGACCATTCAACCATCATATGAAACTATTTATCATGAAACACAAGCTAGTGCAACAGGATATATTTCTATTCAGGAATCAGTGAGTTCTGCAAGTGTAATTTCCACTCCACAATACTTAACAAGTGATATACCGTCCAGTAGTGAAGGCATTAGTATGTCAGGAAACAAGCATATTGTTCCAACATCTGCATCATTATATGATGAACTACGAGTGAGTGCCGAACAAGATAGCCCTACCAAGGCTTCGGCGATTTCTACTAGTGCATATCCTGCATCACAAGGGTATGACACAAGCACAGTCAAAGCAGGAGGAAACCCAGGCATGCCAGGTAACCTTTTGCTGCTGATTTTATATCTCTGCTGTACTATTCTGATACCTGCTATAATGTAAAAAGTACATAAACTATGTGTTCAAGAAAATATCAAGAAAATTAATATATGGAAGATCACAACAGAGCCAAGTATAGAATTTGTGAATTATACAAGTATAAATTTCGTGCTGTACTATTTTGATAGCTCGTTTAATGGAAATAGTATATGACATATGGTCAAGTTAAATTCAGGAAAATTTAAATGTGAAAGCTCACAACAAAGGATAGTTTAGAAATATACAGGTACCCTTGCTGCTGAGTTTCTTCATGTGCTGTACTATTTTGATACATGTTATAATGCAAAACGCACAAAACATATGTTCAAGAAAATGTCAGGAAAACTAATGTATGGAAGCTCACAACAAAGCATAATGTAGATTGCTTAAAATATGCAGGTACAGTGCCGACATTTAATTCCTGCACTAAATGCGTGGGCAGCCCGGGCATACTACACGACCGCACGCCCGATTGGCACCCAGTTTAATGGACATGGATGCATGGATTACTTCAAAATTGAAGGGTCATTGATGTGATTGGGTTATTTTTTGACATGTTATCCATGGGGTTTTATACAACCAGGCACTGGCAGACGTCCGGTCGACTGGTGCAGGAATTAGATGTCTGTACTGTATTTAGATAGCCTGTACAAAAGCTCTAGTGCGAAACCATTCCTTTGTTTAATTGTTAATTTACGTCACTTCTCGGACACAGTCTGACACCCTTTGCAAACATCAGACATGTGAGCCAGTCCCTTCTCTACCATCTTGATGTTATTTACCATGTTTACCTCAGACAAGTGGGTGTTGAGGAGCAGGGCAACTCATACCAAAGCCAACTTGCACCACACCAAAGCTCGTTGATCATACAAGCATATATCATCACTAGGATGTGTACAATATTCTTCCCAATTCAAAGAAAAAGCCTTTGCAAGCATTGCTAAGAAAAGGGTGAATGTATTTTGGACAAACAAGCAGAGTCAGGATAATGATATATAAATGAAATGAAATAGAGAATAATGTCCAATCTACCGCCTTTCTGTGCTGGCTATTAATATCAAGAACAGGAAAGACAAGTATATTTGTAATATGTAACTGGATAAAGCGCTTCGTTATTTATGATACAACTTAAGACTTACACTTTATCTGATTAGTTACATGTAACTACTAATCTCACTGGGTGCAAGTTTGTTTCGTGGGCACATGTTGACTTTGGTATCAGATGACGTGGAATAAACCTAGGTTTTTATTGCAGCTTTTCCGTTTATGCAATGGCCTTATACTTTAAAAAGGGAGTTTTCCAAAGCATCTTATAGGTAAAGGTTACTCGGATCCCTGTTGTATTGGACATATTTCCTCAGTACCTTTCTGTAGAAGGGAAGCGATGTTACATGTATATTTAAATCTAATATAATTTTGCTGTAAGTTATACATATTATACTATTCTACTAGGTTTAGGGGGTAGTGTTCTGATCAGGCTAATTGTGGAACTACCTTGGATGAGTATGTATACAAACAAAGACTCGAACCAA
>OZ012689.1:16254734-16264734 GCA_963942565.1 Maea johnstoni | reverse complement strand
TTTGTCGGTTCAAACATGAACATGTATATACATGTACTTTAAATTTCGGGGACGTTTCAATGCTGGCAATGTTCAGAGCTTCGCTCGGCGTCGAACCCATGCTTCATCATATTAGTAGTAGTAGTAGTAGTAGTAGTAGTAGTAGTAGTAGTAGTAGTAGTAGAAGAAGTAGTAGTAGTAGTAGTAGTAGTAGTAGTAGTAGTAGTAGTAGTAGTAGTAGTAGTAGTAGTAGTAATAGTAGCAGCAGCAGCAGAAGAAGTAGTAGTAGTAGTAGTAATACTACTACTACTACTACTACTACTACTACTACTACTACTACTACTACTACTACTACTACTTCTACTACTACTCTTTATTTCCTTCCAATTTAAGGAAAAACACTAGGGAACAATTGATAAGAGAAAAATGCAGAGGTACATAGAGCCAGAGATAAAGCATTCTAATCACCTATATTGTCTGTTCCTTGCAGGTGCCCAGATGACTACATAGGTGAGCGCTGTGAAGCGAGGGTTGTCAGGATCACCCCCGACCCCAGCATGCCCGTGGCCGTGGCGCTGGGGATCCCCCTGACTGTCCTCCTCCTCCTCCTCGCCGTCGCCCTCCTCCTCTTCAACATCCGCAGCTACAGGCGGCGCCAGCAGCTCGTCATCAACCACAGCAGCAGCGCCACCAGCGGCGGAAAGTAAGACTACTCTCTCTCTCTCTCTCTCTCTCTCTCTCTCTCTCTCTCTCTCTCTCTCTCTCTCTCTCTCTCTCTCTCTCTCTCTCTCTATCTCTCTCTCTCTCTATCTCTCTCTCTGCCTGAATTGTCGGAGAACATACACATACACAAACACATAGTTTCGATCTCATTCATCAGGGGTGTCCAACTTTCGCATTGTCGCACTAGCGACATAGGCTTGCAAACGTGCGACAAGACAAAACTTGTTTGATTCAGGAAGGTTTTAGGATAAATGGCCATTTAATTCGACTAGATGCTTCAGACTGTATTTACAAAAAATGAAAAACCAATTTATGAATGCAGCCGATCGATTGGTCTAGGACTTAATTATTGCTAAAAAGGCTCTCCCCTAAACATTAATGTTTACCAATCCATGGCTACAGCTTCTTTTAGCGAATTAAATTTGGATATTTTAACATATTTCGTTTGAAATTAACACAAGGATAGATCAATTTTCTGTTAGCTCAATACATGGCGCACTAGCATGGTTTTGTTATGCTTTCGTTCTCTGCAAGCATCAAAAACAAGTGAAGGAGCAACACGAGTCATTTCCTTTCAGTTACATGAGGTTCCGAGTGTACTTGAGGGTTCTGTTTTTTGTGAGACCACTGTCGCTCTCGAGACACATCCATACCGGCAATTCAGTTTGATTAACTTAGCTCGTCCTACTCTATTGCAGGAAGAGTGAGTCAGGTGCATGCACACCAGTTAGCCTTATCAGAAGACTACCTGCTGATACCTGCTGATATCTCCCTCTACATGTATGCTGCTCGTGACTAATTTGGCCAATTGAAAATGATGCAAAATACCTGTAAAATTATGAAACCCTGCCACATGGGTACTCATCTGAGAGTACTCAGGGAGAGCTCTCTAATGAATACCAACATGACAGGGTTTAGTTGGTTTTCACAAATCTTTGCGTCCTTGTGCTTAGGACGAAAGTAGCCTCAGCATTGGAAGGGTATATTACTTCTCAGGTCAAATGGAAGGTGCCGCCCGAGTCACACTCAACTATCTATCAAACGAAAACACATGTTCTACTGTAAAACTGGTTAATTTGGCGTGGTTTTTAATTTGGCGTTTTTGGCGAATGCCCATCAATGCCAAATTAAAGATCGCATAAAAATATGTCTACATAAAGATGGTGTTGTTCTGACTGCTCCAGACGCCAAAATAAATACAGTGAAAATACTTTTTTGAAAAAAAACGCCACCTTAAGTACACGCCAAATTAACCAGTTATACAGTAATTGTCTCAATGTTCTATATGTCTCATTCGTCAAAAGAATTTTGGCACTCACTCGTTTGTGTATTTCCAGAGAGGACCTTCGACAGGCGTTCGGTAAAGTGTCCAGCCATTTCAAACCCAACTACAACAAGAACTGGCTGCACCTGATGACGATGCTGGACTTGGAGGCGGAGACAGAGAACCTGCCGCCTGTTGTCGCACTTCCCCGGGTGGGGCTCGTCTCCACGGACCACTACACGTACAGAACCACCTACTCGTCCACTCCTTCTGAGGACTACAGCGTGGAGTACGACAGAAATTCAGGTACCTTTTTTAGAACTCTCTACTAAGCATATGTCCTTTTATTGCCTCTCAACATCAGCCTATTTCAAAGGTTTCAATATTACAATTCAGAAAGATAATCAATAATACTCAATAATAACTATCAATAAAATTCCAAGACTGATAATATCGGAAATGTTGTAACCTCACTCTCAATCAATCAAAAGAAATATCAAAAAGTACTTAACTCCTGTTCTATGGGCCCCCATTTTAAGGAAAACTGGCTTCTTCAGCCCCTGTCATTATTGGAGTCCTTTCTTTTATAAACTGATTAAAACGAATTATTTCACATGAATAATGTATGGAAGTCCGATATCTTGTCTCTTCCTAAAATTACCTCTTTGGTAACAATAATTATCGCATTGATGGTTGGTTTTTGCACATCTCCAAATATTTTCTCAGAATCTGACAGTTTATTATATGTGTCTACATGTTCCCTGATCCATAATTCCACTTGTCTTCATAAATTAATCACTTGAGAACAATCAAAAAAGGCATTGATGAGAAGAAGAAGTAGTAGTAGTAAAAAATAGTAACTTTATTGATTTTTTCAGTGTTCATTCGCGATCTAAGGAATCATAAGAGCTTATGGCATTGATACTTATTTTCAGAAGTGGATGATGATCCTGAGATGGCACCGTTTAATATGGAGTTTCTCGCTGATTTAGTTGACACAAAGAACGAGGTGCGTTTAAAATTTACTTCGATTCCTCGGTTTCGGTAACCTTGTCATTGATGAGACATTAGTTGTCAAGCGCAAGCCTTTAACCAGTCGGCCATCGGGGCGACCCCCTAAACTACACGCACCGAATGTGTGCCTCTTTTATGTTAGCTGAAACAAACACAATATCAAATTTAGTGAAATATGCTTGTTTAGAGTATGTCTCTTACAGTTGAAAAATCCCAGATCCAAAAATCGTGCGAGAAGTGACATCATCATTTTCTTTAATCGAAACATTGCGCTCCATAGGTGTTGTATATCTTAGCCTATGAATCCACATTAATTCTAAGATTAGAGTAACATAAGATTCTTCAGAATCAGGATCTTTACAGACGAATTGAAGTACATACAGCTAGACATGGTTAAGACCAAATGCACAATCTTTGGAGTAGTGAAATGGCTTCATATCGTTGGTATGGAAACCGATTACTTAATTCGTTTACGAAGTAATCAAATGGTGGCGCTACTTGTCTGAACACAGTATAGTGATGGCATAGGTGAATAACATGACTTTAGCTGCGAATACAGGGCCATTTAGGTTCGCGGATATCTGTAACACTCTATCTGTTATCTGAAACACTAGTGTGTACATGTTTGAAAGCAGGGACTTTTCAGGTGGATTGCGAGATATGAGTTGTATCACACTCAAAAACAGTTCATAACGA
This sequence comes from Maea johnstoni, assembly GCA_963942565.1. Taxonomy (NCBI): domain Eukaryota; kingdom Metazoa; phylum Annelida; class Polychaeta; order Spionida; family Magelonidae; genus Maea; species Maea johnstoni. The sequence continues at coordinate 16,261,058 of OZ012689.1, read as the reverse complement.
ATTTATCTCATGATTGCCCCCTTGACCTCTGCATACTAGGTAATTGAAAAATGAACAAACTTTTTGGATTGACTTGGTTTTAGGGGCAGAGAATTGTCTGCTACCGGGCAGCCATCGTGCAATGTTTGGGAGAATTGGTGATTGCATCATGCCCTCTCCCTACCCTAAAAAGCAGCAGGTTAATATAAGAATACTTGGAGGTTATATAGGATTCTGAGAGGTTAATATAGGATTCTGAGAGGTGAATTGAAGGAAGTTCACAACACAGCTTTATATCATGTGCCAATTGACCAATCAAAAGCCTAGAATTTTGCCAATCATGAGAATATATATATATATATATATATATATATATATATATATATATATATATATATATATATATATATATATATATATATATATATATATATATATATATATATATATATATATATATATATATATATATATATATATATATATATATATATATATATATATATACAGTATTGTATCAAGAGAGAGAGAGAGAGATGTGTGTTACTACTATTAAAGCATGATATATGATATTTTTGTAGTTTAAGATTATGCGCCCAAATGTGGTTTTGCCTGCACCGCCAAGAAAGTTCAAGATCAAGCGACCAAAGATTGCCCCTAAGCCACCGGATATCCGGCCTCGAGGATGGGTGGAACCACTGGCAAGGAGACCCGAAACCCTGCTCCCAGTCATCCTTCCTACTAGACAGGTGAGAGGTCCCTTACTACCATTAGCAACGTGGTTATTTTTTCATGCTCCATATAAATTTTTCAAGAATGCCTTTTTCAAAAAGAATTCTTTTTGAAAATATTGGCTCGAGTATTGATAAGGCAATGCTATCATTTTAGAATTTTGATTTTTTCTCCTAAATGCCTGAAAAATTCCAATTATTATTATTATTATTATTATTATAAATTCCAATTATTATTATTAATTCCAATTATTATTATTATTAAAAAAGGCCAAAATATCATTTTTTTTTTTATAGTTCAAGTTCATTTGAAGGTCAAAACTCATAAACTGCATATCCCAGGTATCGAAAGGAATCATTATGGCATTTTAGACATATTGATAAGTGTCCATTTCTGAGACTTTCTGACCCAGTGTGAAAGGCAGCCACTTGTACAAATATTGAAGATAGCTGTGAAGATAACAATTGCAAACTGTCAGGGCAATCTGAGACGCATGTGAAAAAGAAAACTCGTTAATGCATTCATACCCACATCGGTCAGATATGCCTGACTAGTTTGACAATACCTCTCTGGCCTCAGCAAATAAAGAATGGTCTCAGGAAAAGTGTTATTTAGAACCCAATTTTGTTAGTCATTCTCAAATCGCCTGCAAACCAATACTTTACTCTCAAACTATTTGAAAATTTGGATAGTAGTAGACGATATTCTTGAAGCGAAGTCCTTGACCATGAATGCGTTAAACTCTTTAAAGGACAATTACACCATGAATTAAACACAGGCCCAAATAGTTTCTTATAGTATTCTCTACTTAAACCCAAGTTCCCATCCCTGCCAACCTTCATACAAGCAGTATTTGCTGTTTGAACATATCCTAACACACAAGAGATGGAGCTACTGGGAGCGGCCATTTTAGTCTATTAATAGCTTATCTCATGCTGTTTGGTACCTATGTCATTCGCAGTAAGGTAGCTGATATATAATGACAAGTGTTTACCAAGTAGTTTCAGAAAAGCTATTAATAGACTGAAATAAGTTGCTTGTTTTTCTAATAGTTGGTAGTTATAGTAACTGTCCGTTTGAGTAAGCCTTTTAATTTTGAATTTAGTGGCAAATTCTAGACTAGTTGTTTGGTACTCATTTGCCATTAGCAGCTACCTTAGCAATTAATGGTTACCCTGGCGGCGAACTTCCTGGGTGTAAAACATCTGAGACGCTCGACATCTCGAGGAAATGAGCAAAATAACATGTATCTCCACGGACAACTATCGCGTGTATGAATCAAGCCTCGTAGAGCGAGTTGAAATATTAATGACGCTTTCTGCGCCTCTTCTGGTCTCTGGCGGCGGAGGGAGCAGCGGCCACCATCGCTCAGTGAGCGACTCCTGTCCCAGCCCCCAATGGCGTAGCCTGGCTCTCAGGATGACTTAAAGGACAATTCCACAATGAATAAAACAGAGGCCCAAATAGTTTCTTATGGTATTCTCTGCTTAAATCCAAGTTCCCACCAGTGCAAACCTTCATGCAAGAAATATATTGCTGTTTAAACACCTCCTAACAGACACAAATTGGAGGCACTGGGGGCGGCCATTTCAGCCTGTTAATAGACTATCTCTGGCTGTTGGTGCAACTATTAGTCATTAGCAGTAAGGTAGCTGCTAATGACTTCAATACTTCTTGTATGAAGGTTGGCACTGGGGGGAACTTGAGTTTGAGTAGAGAATACCGTAAGAAACTATTTGGGCCTCTGTTTTATTCATGGTGGAATTGTCCTTTAAGTATAATATGATGCCACCACCACTACTGGGTAGATGAGATGTCTCTCTCAACCTATAGGTGGCAGCACAGTTTTCAGAAGTTGCAGTTAGGAAGACAGACTACAACTCAAGTGTGTCCCCCTTTAGGATCTATTCAGAACTAAACCTGGAGTGACATCAACTCAGGTTAGATCTAGGAGACTATGGAAAGAGCCAGATAACACAGACTTGTAGCAGGTCTGCCCCAATGGCGCTGCAACTGCCTGAAAGCTGCTCAGACTCATCGGCCATTCTCAGATGATGAGAGGAAAAGTTGTTGTGTCAATTCGTGACGTTGAGAAAACTAGTTCCATCGTCGTCGTCGTTATCATCGTCATCATCAGCATCGACATCATCGTCATCATTATTGACATCATCATCATCACGATCATTATCATCTTCACCATTACCATCGTTATCGTCATTGTTAACAGCGCTATCATTCATAATGTTGAGAAATCTAGTTTTGTCGTAGTCATCACCATCGTTACTAACATCATCATCATCATTACCATCATCATCATCACTATCATCTTCGTCATCATGATCACCATCATGATCATCATCACCATCATCATCATCATCAACACCATCATCATCATCACAATCATCATCGGTTGGATCGTCATCATTTGTACCATTGAGAAATCTAGTTTTGTCGTAGTCGTCTTCATCATCGTTATCATCATCATCATCAACATTTATTCGCAGCGTCATCATTCGTGACGTTGAGGGATCTAGTTTGTTTTGTCGTAGTCGTTCCCATCATCGTCATTAACATCATCATCATCACTATCATCGTCATTAAAGAAATCGTCATTATCGTCGTCATTGTCATCATCGTCATCAACAACATCATCATTATCATTGTCATCATCATCATCATCATCATCTTCAACATCATCACTCTCGTTACCGACACCATGGTAGTTGCGTGACGTAAGAGATGTGAACCCCATTAGACCAGGGCAAAAGTGTTTAGTTATGCTAATTACGATGCTACGATGCTAATTACGCCTTAATTGGCGAGGAACATGGGCATTTTAGTATATATCAGTTATTTATAAGAGTTGATTTGTCTGTGTTGGTCATACGTCATACTCTTAGCTTCAAATGCGTTTGTTCTGTTATCATATGTACAACTTTGCAATGTGTAATGTATGTTTTGTATTTGTATACTTTTGCATCTTACCGATATACCAATACATTATCATATACTACAATGCAATTAGGAGGTGTTCACATCTCAGAGGCCTTTCCTAACGCCTTAGAATCAATGGGACACCGGATATTTGTTCATAGTAGAGGGCGTTCAAACATCATGTATTCACATAAAAACGGTTCACTGTAGTCCGTACTCTCGCAATACGTCCAATACGTACATAGATTTACCCACTTTCATGACTTATTGCCATATCAGATGACTTATGTTGATTAAGTGTTGACCTAAAATTAAATGGTAATAGATGACACGAAGTGAACTAGATATAAAACCAATGTACAGTGAGCAGTTGATCTGATCTTAGCATATGTCATGCCAGCCATGTCATGGATTTGTGCTGAAAATGTGTGTATAATCTGTATGATCTTATCTGGGCGTATGTCATGCCAGCTATGCCATGGATGTGTGCCGAGTATATGTGTATTACAGATCAATGCATTGTAATGAGTTGATTTGATCTTGGCGTATGTCATACCAGCTATGCCATGGGCCTGTGCTGAGTATATGTGTATAACAGATCAATGCATTGTAATGAGTTGATTTGATCTTGGCGTATGTCATACCAGCTATGTCATGGGCCTGTGCTGAGTATATGTGTATAACAGATCAATGCATTGTAATCAGTTGATTCGATCTCAGCGTATGTCTTACCAGCGATGACCTGGGTCAGTGGATTCTGCCGACCGCCCCACAGTTTAGCGTCTCGTTTAGAGCCATCAGTTAATACGTTACACAACATTATTGATTGCAAACTTGTAGAGGATATTTCCCATGGGCGCCAGTTCATTTCGTTAGCTTTCTCCTCACACTGCTCGCAGCCCCCCCCCCCCCCCTCCCCTCAGTGAGAGTGGAAGACCAGTATTTCTCGAACTCCCAAATAGCTTAAATGAATAAAAAAAACAAGTGGATATAAAACGAGCCGGTCAACCTGAACAGGCAAAAAGCCCAAATTCGCGTTTGCGCATGTTGGTGCGCAAGTTTTTTTCTGTAACGTAAACGATACGAACGCCCTGATTGGTCTCTATATCATAGTGACGTCACGCTGAGGACAGACCTGAGACCCCTGGGTCTTCAAGGTCTTCTCTATAATAGCGCATATAGTAATTGGTCCTTCGCTACATATCCATTATTTTATTCATCTAAGGTTAGACATATACCCAGATCAGATCAACTGATCACAGTGCATGGGTCATTATAGACGCATATTTAGCAAAAGCCCATGGCATAGCTTGCATAACATACGCCCTGATCAGATCAACTAATCACTATGCAGTGATCATTATACACACATATTTTGCAAAAATCCATGGCATAACTGGCATAACATACGCCCTGATCAGATCAACTGATCACTGTGCATTGATCATTATACACACATATTTGGCAAAACCCATGACATAGCTGGCATAACATACGCCCTGATCAGATCAACTGATCACTGTGCATTGATCATTGTACACACATTGCATTTAGCAAACATCCATGGCATACGCCAATAGCGGCTACCAATGGCATTTCCATCCACATGCACCTGCATACATACACCGCGATTGGCTATTGATTGATGTATATTTCAATACACTGGGATTCACATCTTTTGTGTTGTACTTATAGCTTAAGGGTAAGCCAACTAGGCACTGGACCCATGAGCAGAAATACAAACATAGTGAGTCTTATTGTTTTAAAAAGGCACTAGGTCTATGGCCAGAAATGCGAGCATTGTGCATACGTACTTTTTATTTGCATTTTAAAAATTTGGGGCATCCTTTTTTCGAGGGAGACTACAATATACAAACATAAATAAAGCGTAATATCCTTATACGTTGCCATTATAATTAATTTGAGATGAATAAATACAATTATATGAAAGAAATTGACTTTTTAAGAAATTATTCACAAACAATTGGATGTCCTGATGGTTGATTATGAAGGTGTTGGTGTCCATATGACGGCCAGACGCCCTCCTGGCTAGGACTTTGTAACATACACACATGCATGCATGCATGCACGCACAAACACACACACACACACACACACACACACCCATATATATACTAGTATATAGATTTGAACATCCGGGACCTTCTTAAAATGTGTCATCCGGTTTCTTATCATCCAGTTGCAGGACTTCCAATTAACACTCGGAACTGTTTTGTACGGATTAAACTTGCACATCCCTTGTGTTTTGATATAATTACATCACATATTTGCATAGATCCAATAGACCGGTCGACCTGTCGGTTAATGAAGGAATTCAGCAGCAGTAATGTAATGAGCGGTTTTACATTCCAGGACGAAATACTTATAGATTAAGAAAAATACTCTGAGATGTGAACACCTAATATGTGAATGCCTTAGTCCTGTTCCCGGAGTCGTTCAAAATTCAAAGGTTTCATTGTTAATATGTAAAATCTTTATTGACTTGGCTTCGACTTCGACCGTTTCGTAGCCACAGTCACACAGACAGTAAAGTGAAACCTCGCATTGTGAAAACCCCAGAGATGTGAACACCTCCTGATGTGAACACAATTTCCCGGTCTAATTGGTATCTAATGGGAATGCATTTGCCCCGGTCCCAAGGTGTTCACATCTTCGAGG
>OZ012689.1:16224147-16254534 GCA_963942565.1 Maea johnstoni | reverse complement strand
ATAAGGTGATACATGTATCTAGATTGAGTTATTTAAAATGATATTAGTGTATTATCATTGTTTAAATTCCAAATTTGTGAACGAGATGCATTTTTTTATTTTGACTTCTTTCTTACCATATCTCATATATGGTGATATGTGATATTTTGCATCAAACTTGGAATCAGAAAAATCTATGCATTTAAGGCTTATTCAAAATTAATAATACAACAAATGTTACGACCTCCTGAAATGTTCATTGCTATCTCAAGTCATAGAGACAAACCGTACAAAGCCACTGTTGAGTATTATCCTTGTCATATGTGTTGCATGAGAGATATGTGAATCACTAGACATTAGCCATATGTTGAACATGTTTTGAAGTTGTATATTTATGAAGGATATTTTACGAGTATTTTTATAACTTTGATATCGCCCACCAGGGGCAGCAGCAGCTCATGCGATAATCATACAATGTCAACCCATGTCAACCTTTGACCTTTGGCCTGATTTAATGGTCACCGACCGCGCTGTCAATATTCAATATAATTGAATACAATACGACAATACATCAGTTAAGAGTACACTGCTGATATGCCTTGAACAAGAACCACCCATGCGACACCCACTATTGACCTAAGTGATTTTTAATTTTATGAACTTGGTTTCATATACCAAAAAGTATATATATATATATATATATATATATATATATATATATATATATATATATATATATATATATATATATATATATATATATATATATATATATATATATATATATATATATATGTCACATGTAAACAATTATACCACTAACGAAGCGAATGTGTGTTGCAAGACTTCCAACTGTATATGAGTACCTATCAGGTATTATTGTACATAGGCGGTGGTATTATGTACAGGAGAGGACAAAGGTTGATATGTAGAGACAGCTTTAATTGCTAACTAGCTAGAAATCCTCCTCCTCCTCTTCCTCAGAATAAGGAAAGTTTGCTATCCATTATAAGCCTCGACCTTACGCTGGTTTCTAATAAAACATCATGGTAATATTATGTGTTTGTTTTATATCTCCCATATTTATATATATATATATATATATATATATATATATATATATATATATATATATATATATATATATATATATATATATATATATATATATATATATATATATATATATATATATGTATATATATATATATATATATATATATATGTATATTTATTTATATATATATATATATATATATATATATATATATATATATATATATATATATATATATATATATATATATATATATATATATATATATATATATATACCTATGCTTTGTCTTTTCTAACAAACAGTAAAAGCCTTCTACGCTTTACCAAAGACTTGGAGTAACTGAGCTGTATTGTCTCTCCTAACAAACCGTAACAGGCCTTTACCAGGGACTTAGAGTAATCTGCGTAGCTGTTTCATGTTACAATCGCCCACATTCAAAATGCGATAATAATATACTAGTATTGCTTTTAATCATTTATGGTAGAGTTCTCAGTGCCAGGTATCAGTTGGATTCATGATACATTCAAACATAATTATTGATTAAAAACACTGATTACATGCTCATCTAGAGTAAAGGGAGTTAGCCGATAGGGAATGTTACACACTAGTAAAAATGTAAACATGTCTTGAACATGTACATGGTTAACCCCTATAAGGGAGATAATGTTTACCGTTCGTGTCGGCGTCCGTGTCTGGACTACCGTTCAATGAAATCTTGGAATGCGAATGGAATATAGATATCAACTTCTTGGATTTAGGACCATAGTAAGAAATATGAAGAAAGTTTATAAAGAAACTACTTTGTCCCTTTGTGAAGGTCATAATATACTTATAGTACCTAAAATAATGGAAAACCAGAGGGTAGGAGTATGAACGGCTGTATTCATATCTATACCACAACAAGATGAGGAAAACAAACTTTTTAATTCCATCATAATACTGATAACATAAATAACAATCTACAAATGTATATTGAAGGCTACCCCGCCAAATGGGGTACACATTTGAAAATACTTAATTCAGCGTAAATCTGAAGGAATACAAGTTTCGTCAGAAATTGAAATGGAAATTTCCAGATCCAGATGGGCCCAACTTGACGTTGTTCCACAATCATCTCAAACGTATCAGTGCAATGGTAGCTTGAATGCCATGAACATTGAATATAAAAAGCCATTAATGCCTGCCGCAGGTTAATAAATCTACCAAGATTGATATCTTATTTATCGTTTATATATGCAATGTAGAATAAACATGAAAAAATTCAAAACATTAAAAAGAATTTGCACTTAAATGAATTTATTAGATTTTGGTAGCCTTTGATTCATTTCTACGGTAGTAATGGGATGTTTTGGGTCAAAAATTCTTATTCTGGACAAGACTAGCTTGTCTGCAAGATATTTCAAAAACAGTTCAATTAAATTAGTCCGTGAGCTACCATGGGTTACCGGCCATCAGGTGAGTATTTACCAAGTAGCTGTATATAGCCCTTACTATCGCTACCATGTATGACGGCATATTTTCAATACAACAAAAAGTTCCAAAAATACAATGTTTTTTCCTGTTTCTGCATATTTACCATAAACGTGGGGTCACTCAGAACAATACACATCTTAAACATTTGTCTTAACTGATTTCACTAGACAAGGATCTTATTAACTTTTAAGAGTAATTTGAATGATAAATAATGCTAAGAAGCCACACAACTAGAATGAGATGGTCATTAGGTGAGTTTTCACCATGTGCTGTATAAGGCCATCACTAAAGCTACCATGTATGAAGCTAATTCTTTAATACAAAAATGTGCAAGGGGCTCTAACAATACATCAAATGAAAGCTTATATAGTGTCTACTGTTTAAATATATCTATTTCCTGCATGAACAACTTTAAAAGACTTTCAGAAAATATTCAAAGAAAATTTTTACTCGTTTCTACATACGTACCCTAAAAAGTAGGGTCACTTAGTGCAGACACAATTTCAACATTTCATTTTACGTTTCTTCACTTGACAAGGACGTTATTAAATATTGAGAGTAATTTGAATGAGAAATATTGGTAAGAAGGCCATCAAACAAGAATTTAATTAAATTCTCCCATGAGTTATATTTTTGCCATTTTAGAGGTTTTCGGCTCCTGATGGTCTGCCATCAACCCCCACATGGATATATGCATGGTTAACATATCTTAATCTCTTCAGGACATTCTAAGGAAGTTTTCTAAAACTCAAAATTCAGCATTGTAGTTATGAAGAATGTGTAGAATGTACAAAAAGAACAGAATTTCTCTTAAAAACACCCGATTTTGGCCATTTTCTGACCATTTGCCATCAATATTGACCTCCATGGGTCATTTATGACATTGGTTAACATTCATATCTCATCTTCAGCACCCGAAGTAAACTTGTGCCAAATCTGACTTCTCTGTCCCAAAAAATAAAATTTCTATAAAGAAATCCCAAAAAGTATGCGTTGTTAGTCATTTTTGAGAGAAATTGCCCCAAAATGAGGTGTTGATTTGAGTTTACGCGATGTTAACATCTTGATTCATGATCCTCACCATCCTGCCTACAAAACCATACCATGGTGGTACTGCCCAGGGGGGGGGGGGGGGGGGGGTGCATGGTAACCCATGGTAGCCCACGGACTAAATCTTTTAGAATCTCCAGGATCCTTTTTATGGAGTTAGGATGAGCCTGAAGGGGAAGAAGAAAATGTGCCAACCAGTATCAATGTTTCAGATGCAGAGGAGACAGTCACCCATATGAGAAAATAGATAGGTTTCTCAACCAGGGATCTCAACTAGCGGCTACCTAGCTGCTAGCTAGCGGCTAGTGTACATTTTACCATGCAAATGACCTTGCTGATTTGTCATCTCTTGATCACTTTTGTCAACTCCTGATCACTACTGCTAGCTAGCAGCTAGTGAACATTTTTACCATGCAAATGAGCTTGCTGATTTGTCAACTCCCGATCATTCCTGTCAACTCCTGATCACTACTGCTAGATAGCGGCTAGTGAACATTTTAGCATGCAAATGAGCTTGCTGATTTGTCAACTCCTGATCACTCCTGATCACTACTACTAGCTAGCGGCTAGTGAACATTCTACCATGCAAATGAGCTTGTTGATTTGTCAACTCCTGATCACTCCTGTCAACTCCTGATCACTCTTGTCAACTCCTGCTCTCTCTTCTTGCATAGCAGGGTCGATCCAAGCTATAGCTGCATTTGCCCCCCCCCCCCCCCCCCCCCCCTGCCTATATAACCGGAAAAAAATCTGCGTTACATAAACACTGCTATGGACTGTAGGTATCAGTACATGTACAAAAACAGATATGGATTGCCATTATATAAATCTTTCTCTTCACATGCATGTTTATTTTCATCAAATTTACCTATATGGGAAAGTGATGCACCATTGCATGCATGCCATCATTTTAAAGGTACAAATGCATAGATCAATATTAATTCAGGAAATTATATAATTAGCAAGTAACAATCTTAGACATAATAGCCAGTGCCTGCCAAAACAATCCAAGATGGGTGAAAGCATGCATGAAAGAAATTTGTATTCCCTGTTGATCTAGTACATATCATAAGTCAATGGAAAAGCACCAAGAAATTTCCACTTTAGATTCCCTTTAATACCTATGTGTGACATTTCCTTTTTTGGCAGGAGGTGTTATGCAGTTGGATAATTATTGAAATAATGAGCATTTAATTGCTGTAGACTCCCACCTACTGATTGGGTAGTGTGTGAGTCAATACGTAAAGGAATTTATCATCAGCTCCACTCTGATACTAGCAGCTGATTGGTCAATTTCTTTGTTGTACTGGACTTTATTGCAATACTAACATTGCTTTTCATTAATTGTCAATGTAAGGATCCAAACAAATGTTTTATCCCCCTTCGCCATGGTTACTATGGGTTTGACCTCAAGTTTACAGGTCACAGCCTCGTTTGGGCCCTTAGCGACGGATAAAAATGGCAGACGTCATGGTCTTTTTTGGCCGCAGCTAGAAACTGTATTTTGGCATTTAAAACACTAATTTGCGCAATATAAACTGCCAAAATGGTGTATATATGAAAATAAAGATGGCAGAAAGTAATTAAGATTTAGGTTGGTATGTCGCACATTCCTATGAGAAATCATTACAGTTTCAGGTCTGACGAAAATCTCCATTGCTATATAGTCTGTCAGACTCGAGTTTGGCAACCGCTTATTTCATACCACATACCATGCATGCTTATTTCATGCTTCCGGCCTCGTGGGCCTGCTCTGACTGCACGCTGTCTCTCACCACTGTATGGGTTCGAATCCTGGCCTGGACAAGTGAGACAGTTGCCAGTGACTTTGGGTTAGGCGGTGTTTTTTGCCGGGTACTCCGGTTTTCTCCACTAATTACAACTGGCTAGTCACGAATTAGCCAAAATTGGCATAAATGTGACAAAAAACGAAATTCCAAACCAAACCTCCGGCCTCGTGTGATATGGCTGCCTTCAGGCCGTATCTTTTTTTACAAAGAGGATAACTTATATTTCTGTCAAACACGTTTTCGAAATGCAATACCATATTCCTCGGAATAAGTGCCCAGGCCATTGTACAGGAATACGGTATTCCTCCCCCGCAAGGGCACAACTTATGGTGTGCAATAGGAGTTGGCACCTCCCAGGGAACCCTCAGCTGGTGTGGCACCCTGCTCACCTTATAAAAGATGGGGGATGTGCGGATCTGTCTATGGATACGTACCCTGCATCTAAAAGATCCCATGGTCCTCTTTGGATCTGAAGGCTCGGCTCTTACTCTCCCTCTTTTTCTTCTTTCACTTCAAATAATTATACTTTGTCATTTGTTCTTCAACAATGACAAAGGAGCATTTTTTGATAATATTTTATGGCACTAAATGACCTGTGTGTGTCGATATGCCTTTAAACACTCATTCATTAATTCATTTACTATGGGGCCAGCAACGCTACCACAATAAAAGCCAATAGCATGCCGCATGAAGGCAGTCAAGACAGGATTGTTACAATATTAATGGACTTTGCCTCTGGACCGACGACATCACAACCTCTTGCCCAACTCTAACGTGATTTGGTGAAATGAAAATCATAAAAAAACATGATATTTATCTTTTGTTTCTCAAAAAATACAACATTTTTTCATATTTCAAGAATAAAGAAATGAAATCTTGAATTAAAAAAGATGAGACATACATTTTTTTTATTTTTTTCATTTTTTGAATAAATGAATTTGAAATTAATAAATAAATTAAATAAATCTGAAATGAAAAACATGAAAAGCACAGTTTTCTTTTTTTCTATATATTTTTTTAAAACCCTTCGAATTGAAAATTTGAATTGAAAAAAATTGAAAAAAAAACTATTTAGAAATGTAAATTATTTTTATTTATTATTATATTTTTATTTTTATGATGAGCTACGAAGGTTTCCGTATATATTGATCATAAACATATTTAGGCGGGCTTATAACGGTTGGCCGCAAAGTGCGAAAATCAATAAGCAACGCTTTCATCAGTATTTCGTGATAGCAAATGTTTGGAGCAATGCGCTCGAGTATCCCTAGGACGATGTATCTCCTAGGAATGACTAACTTTGCACAATACGGCTATCTTAATCTCGCGTTTTATCGCGAGATTTTACACCTCCTACGGCTTTATATAAAACGAAAATGCGTAATTCTTTAGAGTATTAAATCAGTATATAATTGGCATTAAGAAACACTTTTTTGTACAGTACGATATTTGCAAAACTTAACTTAGATGTTTTGTTCGATACATGGTCTTCCTTGATAATGAGTTTGTGTTAGGTTCCCTTTTTCAACAGTTATGTTGGTTTTCCGTTTGCCGGTTTTAGACTATTGTGTACCTTGACAACCAAATGGACCACCATTTTAGTCAAGTGCCCCCTGTAAACAACTAGTCAGAGTTTGGTGTTAGGTTCTTAATCTGTCTTGGATAACCTTTTTAAAATTACGACAGCCTCAGGAGAAGGATCGTAAATGGCTGCTCAAACGCAAACGATCCGCAAGAATGCGGCCAACCCAACGCGGACGCATGATTATCTATATGGTTTGTAGTTCGTCGAAGTCTAGTTAGAAACAAATGTCAGAATACCCAGATGTTCCCTGTCAACTGGTGTCAAATGTTACTTGGTCATGTTTTGTTACTTACAATAAGTTCAGATAATTTTGCAATTCAGGTACATACCAGAATTGTTCCCTGCTAACAATTCTAGAACTTACACGAATTGTCAGAACAATTCTGATATTTTATGACAAATTATGTGTATAGATATAGAGGTATATGGTCAAAATCGCCGATTCCGAAATCGCCGTTCACAAAATCGCCTTTCGCAGAAAGGCCGATGCTTAAAAGGGCCCTATTTATTGGAAATCAATTAGGCTTAGTGTCCGTGTATACGTGTGTGGAAAGTGATAAAAAAGATTTTGGATTGGTTTTAAGTGATGTCATTTATCATTAGACCGATTTCGGACTTAAAAAAAGAATATTTCAAGAAGAAAAGTCGCCGTAGCTAGCCACTCTAATTTTAGGATGTCTTGGCTTAGTGGCGTAATTACGTCTAGAATTAATACTCAGATTTAAACAAAAACATATATCGAAACACAGAATACTTTATAAGAATGTTTATGACACTTGACATGTGGAGAATGTTAAGTTCAATTACTGAATTAGAGGAATAGGAAGGTTTATTTCAGGAGGGCCCAATGATTCATCGGCCGTTTTTGCGACCGGCCATTCAGGTAGTCGGCGATTTTCGGATCGGCGATTTTGACCTACAATCGATATAGATACCAGAATTGTTAAATCTAACAGTAGGGCACACAAATAAAAATCATTTCACTTACATGCCAAGACTAACAGCGATACAATCTAAGCTACACGATTATATCTCTGCCACCACACTGGTACTATTTTGATAAGTGATGTCATTAAATATAGACCGAAATATCTGACTCTACATTTGCCTAGATGGGGTGGAGAAATGGCCCAATGGTTAGCGGGTTGGGCTGGCGACTCGGATGTCGCGGGTTCGATTCGAGGCTGAGCCACACTTCTATCTGTCATTAGGCAAGACAGTTTACCACTCGTTGCCTCGTCCGTCAGATGGGGACGTGAAATGTCGGTCTCATCTGCAGGGAAAGTCACCCCCTGTGCATGTCAAAGATCCTATATGATATGTCGTTGAAGAGTAGGGGGAAACCCCGATCACATGGCCCTATTCCACACAATTACATATCTAACTCCTAGTGAGCAGCGGGAGGGTAAATAAAGCAAGAGCTCCTTACTACTCCTAGTGAGCGGCGGGAGTGATAAATATCGCAAGCTCCTTACTTCTACTCCCAGTGAGCGGCGGGAGTAACTAAATAAAGCAAGCTCCTTACTTACGCCTAATAAGGCAGTTGCACTGCTTCATAGTGCAGATTTACAGTTGGAAAGGAAAGTTGATTTTCTATGATAATTTCGATATTTGGACGTTTATTGAATATGTTCAGGATCTCGCTGGCAAAATAGAGTCTCCCAACCTAGGGGTGGCGCCCTACTCCCCACCCCTCTGTTTAGTGGTTCGGTAAACCCTTTTCACATACATCAATTTTCTTCCTTGTCTCCAAAGCATTTATTCCATCACAAGATTGTGACTCCATTTGGACAGGTATTTGTTACTACTGTAGTAGGACGCTTTCCAGTAGACACTGGCAAAGGATGATAATCGATTAATCAATCGAAAATTTAGATGATTAATCAAGCTAAAATTGTCCAATGATTCCCAGCACTAGTAATCATCCCCCTAAAACTCCATCTGTTTTGTAATCATCTTCAAATTAATTGAACCACCTCTTAGACGAAATTCTCCCCTCCCGAAAACTCCACCTATAATGCAAGCTTAATAACTCAGCAGCCTGACAGTAATCTAATGCAATTGTACCTTGTGTAAAAACCTTTGTCAACCTCGTCTGTCATTTTCTTGGTTTGATGCAAGTGTTACCCTAACCTACCCATAGGGTTGCATACCGTTAACACAAAACGGTACGATACCGGTACGGCGGTACCGGTACTGGCGAAACGGTACCAGTGGTATCGGTATCGTTAACAGTGAAACGGTACCTCTGATCTCTGAGGCCTGATCAGCTTTTTTACGACATTCATGTCGCTAACAAGTGTAGTTCCATTCCTCAATTCTATGACAACAATCAATAGTTGAATTGGGGAACAGAACCAACGATTGAGACGGACATTGACAAAGTTACTGAAGCAAATGATCGCCACAACGCACTGCGAACGTGCGTGGGATGTTAGATCGTATCGTGTTTCCCGCCGAATGCTATTCCAGACAGCGTGTCTATAACTCTTTCGGGGGGAATCAGCACACAAAGTGTCATTGCTGCATATTATTGGCAGTAACAAATTGTATAAACTGTTGAAACGAAGCGGTACTCAAAAACGAAACGGTGCCTTTTAGTACCGGTTCTCAACGAAACGGGTAAATACCGGTTCTTTTCGAAATGAATATCGGTTCCTATCGGTACCCGAGTACCGGTATGCAACCCTAGTTACCCATAACAGCCAAACACCTCTGTCTCTCACTCAACCGCATCCGCTCCCCCCCCCCCCTCCCCCCCCCCCCCCCCCCAAAAAAAACAAGATAAAGAAACATTGACCAACCCCTGTGATGCTCTCATCCTGCACAACATTCAACTTCTGCAATACACCACTCGGTCATCTCAGTGAAGCAAAAATTTAACCAATGACATGCCTACAAAATAATATGTATAATAACTAGAAATCCTGTTTTTGACAACTAATTTTTATCAAAAAACCTTTTTCGGTCCCCTGGCTGGAAATCCAAGTGTCAGACCCTGCAAAAGTCCTCAAGGCAGTACACCATTCAGCCAACTCTGTGAAGCAGTTATCCCCCTCTCCCAAAAATCCTTCAGCAATCTCTATTGCAATTGTCTTTAAATTAACTACATATTGCTGAATATGCACCCCTTTATGATAAAAGACTCATTTTCAATAAAAAAAACCTTAACCAGCATCTGAGCCCTTCTCGTGTTTACTTGCATGTATAGGAGTTGAGAATATATTAGAGGATTTCAACTTTATCATTTTTTTTCCTTTTTGATATTGGCAAGGTTGACGTGTCTAAATTTAAAATGAACTTATGGTAAATATAATTTTTGAAAGAGAAAGAGTTAGACATTTCCTCAGAGCTCTGAGACTTTGAAAAACAAACTTGCAGGAACTCTTGAATACCCTATTTCCATATTTGAATCAGTCCTGATGATGTCATTTGCTATATAGGCTAGCCAAATAAAGCTGGCTATTTTTTAGAGACAAGATGACCTTGACATCATCATGTCTGTCAGACATTGAAAAAAAATTGTGATGAAAATTTGACACAAATTAAAGCATTTGTAAAAGATGTTTGGAAGCTTCCAGTGCAGTTGAGGTTATGATTTTGTATTTTGCCATTTAATCCATTCATGCCTGTAGCAGCTAAAACTGCCATATTATTTCAGTAATATCTTTCTAACAAAAGCAATATTAAGGAAATATTTGAAGAAGTGTTAATAATTAAAACGCCATCTACAACTCTCCTTCAAATATTTTGACAATTTATGCTTCCTTCCAAAGTCAGGGTCTGACATTTAGATTTCAGGCTAGGGGCCCGAAAAGGTCTTTTGACAAAAATTAGTGGTCAAAAATAGGATTTCTGGTTATTATAATATACTATTTTGGGCCCCTAGTTTGAAAAATCTAGGAGCCCACAGCAAAATCTAGGGGTATATGCCCCTGGGAGAGTCGAACCCTGAAAGTTATTTTCAAAAGTATGACAGGTCTAGACGGCACTTGTCAAGTATTTCTTCAGGCATGCACAGGTTAAGGTGATGGGTAGCATTGCAAGCCAGTTAAAAGCCCTGTCCCAAAACACACCTCAAAGCAGCATAATCCTATAACTAGGTGTATCTCCAGGTTCCTGAGTGTCATCAGGTAGAGAATATCATCGCCACCTGTCATTATTCAATCCATATTCTGTTTTATTTCAAAATTTACAACTTTTTTTTCAAATGACATATTCTCATTAATTACGCAGGTGATGGTTACTGCAGGTTCAGAGTTACTTTAGGGATATCATTGACTATGCCCAAAAAGAAGTATTTTTTTGATTTTTTACCCCTGAAGATTTTTACAGACCATAACGTTGAAAATTTTAGTTAGAAATCTCCACACCAACTTCACTTGGTAACATCACGTGCTCATAGCTAGCACCTATTTATAGCATCCTGACCACAACCCATTGTCTTGAGATCGTCGATGTGTATCTTTGTGCAACTCTCTTTTGTTTCGAGTGCTCAGGAGTGATCAGCGAGGTATGTCCATTACTATCAAAGGGATTCCCATGCCTCCACACAAGAGATTTCTCACTAGAATTTTCAATGTTATGGCCTGTAAAAATCTTCAGGGGTAAAAAATCAAAAAAATACTTTTTATTGGGCATAGTCAATGATATCCCTAAAGTAACTCTGAACCTGCAGTAACCATCACCTGCGTAATTAATGAGAATATGTCATTTGAAAAAAAAGTTGTAAATTTTGAAATAAAACAGAATATGGATTGAATAATGACAGGTGGCGATGATATTCTCTACCTGATAACACTCAGGAACCTGGAGATACACCTAGTTATAGGATTATGCTGCTTTGAGGTGTGTTTTGGGACAGGGCTTTTAACTGGCTTGCAATGGTATCCATCACCTTAAGAAAGACACACTATCTCCACCACCAAGTGATCCTTTTTGTGATTTTTCTGATGGCGTTGCTCTTGTTTTCTTTCCCAGATCCACACTATGTGTCTTCAAGTGAGCGAGATCATGCCAGGGCCACATTCAAGGCACACACAAGCACTGACAGAGTTGTGAGTATACGCTGCCTTTTTATCAACTCTAATTAGCAGAGGTGTCCAAATATTTCAGTCCCGGAGCACAGTCAATACGTCCCGCAGCACAGCAATTTTTGGTGACCGAGGTTCGATAATAGCTATTAATATTGTCACCGGGTAGCTCTACCATATTAGCCCTTATTGCAATAGTTAAGACCAAGACCAATCATCAGACAGTATTACTAAGTGGAGTTCACTAGTTTATAGATATTAAAAATAGAGCTGCACTCACAAACTCGAGTTGCTCGAGTCCTGGGGCAAACTCGCCGAGCTCGAGCTAAAATGTTAAAATCGTGAGCTTGTCTATGTTGGGAACACAAACGTAACACAGAGCACCTAACACACATTATAAACATACATAACTGCTTATCGCTGTCATATCTTCTTTACAATCTCCAATGTTTACATTCAAGTAGTGTTGAGTGTTATACTGACCTTTGTACCTCATCAGCACGTTTTGAAATTAAACAAACATTGCAATGTTAATAAATCTCCTCCAATAAATATTTAATTTTTAATAGCCGGGCTGAAAAATAAGTAATTCTTTGGAAAGTTGGAACGTCCGTGAGCTCACGAGTCAAACAGTTGGTGAGCTCATGAGTTGATCTCCCTCCGTGAGTGCAGCTCTAATTAAAAATAATTCCAGTGAAATATGTGATAGGCTCAATTGGTCATCATTTGCGAAAAATTCCAAGTTAAACAGTGCTTAGAATTGTTGGCTTGTCGCACGTTTTGAAGGCCTTGTCGCACGCTGGTGTGACAATGCGACAGTTTTTCAAATCATTCTTTGAACACTCACCAAAATAAGATGCTAATTTTGAGCCCTGTGTTATATTTCACAGAAAAGGGTGCCTGTCTACAATACTATGTTTTGTTTGTCATTTGTAGACAGACTGGTACTAATGTTATGCCAACCTGTGACTGTACTCATGTGGTATTTCACAGAAGTGGGTGTCTGTCTACAATACTATGTTTTACATATATATCATTTATAGACAGACTGGTTCTAACATTGCGCCAGCCTTTGACTGTAAAATGCAATCATGTTGTATTTCACAGAAAAAGGTGCCTGTCTGCAATACTATGTTTTGCATGTCATTTGTAGACAGAATGGTTCTAATGGTGCGCCACTGCCAAAAGGGAGCCAGAAGCAGTGTTGTATTTTACAATAAATGTTGCCTGTCTAGAGTCTACAATAATGCTTATGTTGAGCCCTGTGACTGTAAGAAGCAATTTCTACAGAAAAGGGTGCCTAGCTGTCTGAAATACTGTTTTACCTGCCATTGGCAGACAGGATAATGCTGATATTGGAACCTGTGACTGTATATAAAAAAACAATGTTGTATTTTACAGAAAAGGGTGCCTGTCTACAATACTATGTTTAGTGAGCTGCGCCATCACCAGCGGTTTCAAATGCGCTTGGATGTCAACGATCCGGTCCCAAAGTTTATCTCCCGCCAGTGGAGGGGTTACAATGACCAAGCGCGCGAGGCACTTGTCCGCCATACTACGTAAGTCAGAATAACTGGGTGAAATTTTCTATTTACGTGCTAACTAATTCATGCAGAATTTCTCCCTTGAAATCTGCTGAACAGATGCTACAGTACTTTCAGAATAAGACAGAAATTCAAAATATTTGATAATTAAGTAAGTGTTGGATTGATACTTAAAGTTTTTAACTGCAAATAGGGATTTTTCTAGAAAAATTTATCCTGAAATAGACAATATTGCGAAGCATGTAGAGTTTAATCCACTACTCTCTTTCATATGTTTACAGTTTTATATTTAATTCTGAAGTTATTTACATATATATCATGCATTTAGTTAATTGATTATAAATTGTTGATTGTAAAGTTCACAATACCCATTGACTATTGCCAAGTGATGGTTGTATACTTTTTCTACAATACCCATTGTCCCTCTGAATTTAATTAGTAATTTTACTTTTTTAATACCCATTCTATTTCTTTAGGTATAACTATTTTCTTATCAAAACCAGATGATTGTATATTCTTTCAATACCAATGGCCACTCATTAGATTTAACTATCTGGCATTAAATAATGATTGTGTATATTTTCACAATATCCCTTGTATCTCTCTTGGTATAACTATTTACTTATCACATTCTATGGTTGTACATATTTTTTACAATACCTATTGCCTCTCATAGGATTCAACTATGTAAATAACCATTAATTGATGACTTCATATATTTTTACAATACCCATTGTCTCTCATTAGATTTAGCTATTTGGCAATAATCAATGGCTGAGTATATTTTCACAATATCCATATTTACTCTCTAGATACAACCTTTTACTTATATTTTGATGATTGTATATATTTTTACAATACCCATTGTCTCCCTCTAGATATATATTTTTTATTATCATTAATTGGTGATTGTATGTATTTTTTATAAAAAACATTTTTTCCCTCTAGATGTAATCTTTTGATTATCATAAATCTGTGATTGTATGTATTTTCATACTGCCCATTTTCTCCCTCTAGGTTTAACTATGCTCCAGGCATACAGGTACCTCCTGTGCATCACACTGAGGCCCATGTTTCAGGAATTAACAGATACAAGTATTTTAGAAGGTAGGGTCACACAAACAAACAAACTTTTCTTCTTCTGTGAACAGTATATCATTAGATAGGTATTGGCAAGGCAGATTGGTCGAGTGCTATAATGATGGTGATGTTGAGTGGTGGTTCCAATGAATCATGATATCTGATGATGGTTGTAATGGCGGTGATGGTAATGATGATGATGAATATAATGATGATGATGGTGCTGATGAATATAATAATAGTAATGATTATTAAGTTATGATAATAATAATGATGATAATGATAATGATAATAATAATAGTAATAATAATAATAATAATAATGATAATAACAATCATTTTGATAATAATGATAATAATAATAGTACTAATGATATTAATAAGAATAATTATAATAGTAAAAATAATAATAATAATGATAATGATAACAATAATAATGATTATGATAATGTTAATAATAATAATATTTATAATAATGATAATAATTATGATAATGATAATAATAATAATAATGATAATGATACTTATGACAATAAGCATTAAATATAATGTTTTTTATGATTGTAGGCCTATCATTCCTTTCCTACAACAAGTTCCACCTGAAGTTATCTTAGCTTCTGCGAGGTAAGTTTGCATTATTTCAGCTGTACATATTTTTACCTTAAAATTTGCCTTATTTTCTATGATCTTGTTATAAGGCATTATTCATACATGAAAAGGATGTAATTATTTACAAACATACACTTAGTAAGCCTCTTCATCCTGGATACAAACCAGATACCTTATTTAGAACTGGATTATGGCAAAGAATGATCACTGCACTACAATATGCAACCTGGGTCTCAGACTGAGTTAGGTATAACGCCCCCACCACCACACATACCAGGTGTTAAGTAGGTTTGATGTCTCTTTCACACTATAGATGGTAGCACAGTTTTCACAGTTGTGTTACAGACGACAGCTCAAGTCTGTCCCCCTTGAGGGTTAATTCAGAACTAAACCTGGAGTGAACTCAACTCAGGGTAGACCAGTGAAAGACCCAGTTATCACAGGGCTCGAAATTAAGATTTTTTCCAGGGAGCCCAATTACATATTCAAAAGCCACTTACAGGAGTTGTGTATAGAAACCATAACATTTTTGGGCTCCCTGCAGAAATTTGAGGGAGCCGCTGGAGAATTCAAGGGAGCCCTCGGCTCCCGGCACCCCCTAATTCAAGCCCTGCTTTGCGATATGTAGAAAGCCCTGTAGATACAATAACAAAATACATCAGCCTGATTTTTTTTTCTCATACAAACTACCATTTTTTCTTTTAAATTTCAGACAAGACCCGCTGGCAGCAGGTGGTGAAGCAGTACAAGTGGAGAGGGCACCCAGTCCACTCACAAAAACCATAGAGACCCAGACCGACTACAGGGACAGTGAGGCACAGACAGATCCCTACACACCAGAGTATGTGGTGAGACCGGGCTCCCAGCCAGAGTTACTCACTCTGGCAACATTGTCTTATGGTGAGTACAACAATGCACTGGTGACAGTCAGCTGGTGCAAGATGCCAAAAACAGAGTGCATCTTGGGATACATGGACACCCCCATATGGCTGCCTCAGGCCTGTAATACATGGTCACTTCTGTAAACTATAACTTAAAGTAGTTCTGAAGAGGACAGGTTCGAGGGAGGTCTTATTTAAAAGGTGACATGTCTAAGCTCATTTTGAACCTAAATCATTCTGATGGTGCATTTGCCCTTTAAGTGGGTTTTCTTAACAAGTCTTGTCTGGGTGCTGTGCTGAAGACAAATTGGGAAAAGAGTCAAAAGACCAAAACCTCCTAAAATAGTTTGAATGAGAGCTGTTGGTAGGGACCTGATCAATGTTTCTCTTAATCTTTTTTTTCTCCAAAAAATGGGATTGCTAGAAAGGTACCTTGAGTGGGTTAATGTTACATAACACACTCAGGAATGCAGTAATTAGCTCGATAGGTCACTCTCACGGTCAATTAGCCTTTGCATATTCATAACACACAGGTGGTGGCATGTATAATTGATTAAAGTTCACAGGTTTTGCGATATTTTGTACTGGTCAGGGTATTGCTTCTAGTTGATTTACCTATTTATGCTCATAGATCCTTGAAAAGTTTCATTTGGACCTATTGATAATAACTTAATTAATAAATTTAGCATAAACTGACAATATGTTTGAAGGAGAGTTTCGTGT
Source organism: Maea johnstoni (assembly GCA_963942565.1). Taxonomy (NCBI): domain Eukaryota; kingdom Metazoa; phylum Annelida; class Polychaeta; order Spionida; family Magelonidae; genus Maea; species Maea johnstoni. Next base: position 16,237,728 of record OZ012689.1, on the reverse strand, counting down.
TTGGTTTTTAACCATATTTCTCCACCAAATTCTTTTTGAAAAGTGCTCTGGTTGATAAGATATTACCAAAAGACTGAAGGCGCTTTAGGGCACCACAGGCAATTATTGTATTGTGATGCAGGGTCTTAGCCAGGATTTAAAAATTGGGTGCCCAAAAATGGCAGTTGGAAAACTTATGGGCACCCTATTTTTTAGGGAAGACCACCATATACTATGTACAATTATAAACATGTATTTACAAGTTGAAAAAAGACATAATTCCCTTATACAATGTCATGGGAATTATATTGAGGTGGAAAACTTTGATTATATGTCTGAAATTGACATTCCAAGAAATGACTCAAAAAATATTTGGGTGTCCTGAGGGGTGATTTTCTAGGGTTTGGCTAAGACTATGTTGTGATGTCTAGTCCTGGTCAGGGTAATTAAAGCTTCTAATTGAATTATTGAGTTCACAGATATTGTGGTGTATGATTCGTCCTGCTCAGGGCAGCGTGGCCTCTAATTGATTTATGAAAGTTCACACGTTTTGTGGTGCTTTGTCTCACGCAGGTCACGGTTTGCCGGCGGGGCTGGCGGAGGTGGAGATGATCGAGAGAGCCCGAGCGAAGCGCGCCTGGGAATCGACGCTCCCGCCGCTGAACGACATGGATCAGCTGGATAAACGCCGCAAGATGATGGACGACATGGAGACCAAGGAGTGGGCGCTACGCGAGAAGGAGATAGAAAAGTCAGTACCGTTTAGCACCTTTATTTATTTCTTGATATACAATTTAGATACCACTTTATCCTTTGTGAGTCCAAATTGTAGTTTTTCCCACAAACATCTCATACCAACTTTTAAAAAAGATATTCCTGCCAGACAGCAGGGTTAGAGGGAAAAAGGAACTATTGCTTCTTCTCAGATAATCATAATCATCAAAAGCACATGTAGATGTTTGTAGATGTATCAATTTTAACAATAATGTTATGTGAGGAATGTGAGGAATTAAAAAGAAAATCTGCAAAGCAACACATGAAAGTTATTCCAACTCCCCTTATGGATTTGAAAGTTTAGTTTGATACATTTTCCTTAACCTGAGAGCTACCCTGTCATGTTGGTATTCATTGCTGAGTACTCTGAGATGAGTACCCATGTGCCAGGGTTTCAGTAATTTAGCAGGTATTTTGCATCATTTTGAAATGGCCAAATTAGGACTGAGGGTTAAAGATGTACTGAAATTTCTGCTTTTGTTTGACTCTCAGGCTACAGGAGGCGAGGCTGGAGGTTCTCAAGAAGCTCCTTAAGCAACGCGAGGAGAACCACCAAGAACTCAACATCAAACGCCTTGACAGGCTCTGGTAAGCCACAGTCAGATGCTCTTCTGGCACTACTCTATAACTGGTATTTTTTATAGGCATTTAATATTCACTATTTTTGTGCTCCCCATGATAGTGCCAAAATAACATCCTTTAAATAAATATCCTGCTATATATGGATTAGTTTGAGTGCTTTCATGAGCAAATTTAAAGTACAAATACTTTCCAGCAGGCCTGTAAAGCGAAATTTTAAGCACTACATATTAAAGTATTACAGTACAGGACCCAGTAGCATAGGTCTAGGCTAGGACTTGGATCATTTTCAATTGAGTTTAACTACCCAGGATTTGGAACCAGGGAGTCAGAACTGAGGATTTATGAAATTTTAGGGATCACAATTCATGATTAGTAACCCAATTAACAAAGATAGTCATACCAACCCTATATACTGTCATAGCAAAACAAGGTTTGCTTCTTTACATCGTTTTATGTGCTATTGTCTTTTTTATATTCATTTCTCAACTATTCAATATGTTTTAGTTGAGTGCTATTTATCAGCAAGTTAGCAATCTTTTCCACGTGGGATGATAGCTTGTCATTCAAGACCCCTATGCAATAATAAAACTGCATTAGAGGCACCTGCTTGCTGAGCGCATTACTCTGTATGTGCAAAACTAACATGGTATACAGTATATGTTTATGAATACCTTTTACCTGTTCAACTGTGGTGCAGCCCAAAGACTTTTCATTTAGTGATTTCTCTCTCTCTCTCTCTTTTCTTTTTTCTTTTTTTTTGTTAGAATAGATCCAACTACAAAGTAGTTTCCTGAAAAAAAATCCCGCGAGAAACATAGTGTCTCCATGACACTTTTCTCTGGAAACATGTACTAGGCATGAATGGATCAGCAATGCTTAAAATTTTTCATCATTAGTCGGTATGGTTCATTGTAAGTTATCTTTTTCCAGGGCCAAGAAACAGGAAGATAGAGAAAGCCGAGTTCAGAAAATCAGGAATGGACATATCAAAAGTAAGTTGTATATTACTGAATTGAGTAATAATAAACATTTCAAAAATTAGGAATCACAGAAAAATTATTATGTACCAGTACTGAGATGTTATTTAAACAGAAATATCCTGCAATCACATAATGCTGTATGGTAAAGAATAATTGACTATGAGGATAATGGAAACATTACATTTATTTGCATCTTTAAGATCTCAAGGTATACACAGCTCAAATTGACAATTAACTTTTCTGCTCATCAAAAAGGTGGTCCCATAAGCTCCTCAGTTTGACCCTTGTGAGTTAAAAATTGTAATTTTCCCTCACAAATGTCTGATGCCAAATTGTATTGGGGATTATTCACCAAACTCCTGTACCAGGTTGTTCATGTTTCACAATCTTATTGGAATTTAAGTCAACCATAGTCATGTGACATATCATAATAAACCTTGATTAGAGCACAACATTTTAACAGCCAGTTGCGTAATCTTTGAACTATGTAGGGGTATTTTAGATTGCCGAACCAGGGTCTTCTTTAAATTAATTTGTTTATCTTACACGCATGTATAAGTGCATGGTTCTCTAGATTATGTTACCATGCATATATGCTTGTGTGGCATTGAAATGGTTATGGAAAGTCTATCTCACATGCATATATACGTGCATGTGTCTCTAGGTAATGTTACCCCAAATGTATATATGCTTATGTGGCATCACCAGTATTATCAATCAAAGTATCTTGAGTGGCATCTTCCCATCGCAATGGAAAGAATCTAAGATTACTCCCCTCCACAAGGGTGGTGAACCAGGTGATTTAAACAATTACAGGCCTATTTCTATCTTGAGTACATTATCAAAGGTGTTAGAGAGACATGTCCATGATACACTTTATCAATATTTCTCTGATTGGAACCTATTCCATGTTTTTCAATCAGGTTTCAGACCAAAGCATTCTTGCCAAACAGCGTTAACCAAAATGATGGATACCTGGCTAAGTGCAATTAATGACCACAAAATTATTGGAGTTATTTTCTTAGATTTTAGGAAAGCTTTTGATGTAGTGAATCATGAAATATTACTGAAGAAACTTGAAACATATGGGCTTGGTAGTTGTTCACTTAAATGGTTCTCTTCTTATCTTTCTGATCGTTATCACAAGGTTTCTATTGGACCATCTTTGTCAGGTCCAGAACACACCTATGTAGGAGTACCTCAAGGTTCTATTCTTGGACCACTATTGTTTCTTATATTCATAAATGACCTTTTTCTGGTGATAAAAAATGATATTGATTTTTTTGCAGATGATTCTACAATATCACTTGCAGGTCATAAACTGTCAACTATTGAATCAAGCTTACAAAATGATCTTAAGAATATTGAGAAATGGTGCCAAGTAAATAAAATGATTATAAATGTGGAGAAAACAAAAGCTATGGTGATATCCACCAAACAAAAACAAACAAGATCTATTGAGAATTTTAATCTCAACCTCTTTCTGAATGACTCAAAATTAAAACTTGTCACTGAACAAAAGCTTTTGGGTATATTAGTGACTAATACTTTAAATTGGAATGAACATGTCAACCATGTATGTAAGAAAATATCAAAAGGGATTTTCGCTTTAAAAAAACTGAAATTGTACATGGATCTTAAAACAAGAAATCTTTTTTTCAATGCGTACATACTTCCTCACTTTGATTACTGTAATACCATTTGGGGCCACTCTAGCTCCGAAATTCAAACAAGAATGCTTAAGCTACAGAAAAAAGCTGCAAGATATATACTTGATGTTGATTACTCTCATCCAAGCAGGGGTCTATTCAAAACACTAAAATGGTTACCTTTCCTTAACAGAGTTCAATTTAATACTGCTATTCTAATGTATAAATCTGTCAATGGACAGAGTCCAATATACCTGAAAAATATGTTTCAGTTCTGCTCAGATCAACATGGTCACCTTACAAGATCAAATACATCTCATAATTTGGTTCCTCCACCGATCAAAATCGAGCTATATAAACATTCATTCACTTACCAAGGCATAGTATTATGGAATTCCTTATCTTTAAATATGAAAATGGCACCATCTCTCTCATCATTCAAGAAACTATACCTTGAAGAACAATTTTCAACTCTGTGGCCTGAAGAATTGAATGTATAATCCTTAAATCTGAGGGCCACAGCGAAAATCAAATCTTGTATTTGACTGTGTTACCCTCGTGAAATAAAGATGATTATTATTATTATTATTATTATTATTATTATTGAAATGGTAAAGGGAAAAAATCTCATAAGTTGGCATTTCTTGAGGAGTGCAGTCCCAGCCTATTCCAGTGCCTTATTGTCTTGCCTGTTGCACTGTTCCCACTCATGCCTTAGATAAATAACACAAGTGGATATGAAACCAGCCAGTCAACCTGAACAGGCTGGCTGCAGTAAATAGCCCAAAAGTTGGTTTCTGCACATGTTGGTGCACAGGTTTCTCTGTAATGTAAACGATACAAGAGCCCTCTTTGGTCTTTGTCTCCTAGTGACGTCACTCTTAGGCCAGATTTGAGACTCCTGGCATAGCCAGGCCTTCGCTATAGCACAATAGTAATTGGGAATCTTGCTACATATCCATTGTTTTATTCATCTAAGCTTATGTACTCCGGTTTCAGCCATCAGGAAGCTGACGGAGAAGCGTCGCAATGTGGAAGGTAAACTGGAGCGCCGCGATGTGACCCAGGATTATGCAGATCCAGGGTCTCAGACCTACGCCCCCATGACCAGAGTCGGGGTATTCCTAGACAAAGGTTCTGAGCAGAACGTGGTCAAGTCAAGATATCTTAACACCTACCAAGGTAAGGTCAGATTCTTAATCATTGTAACCGGAGACCAATTTCTCAAAACTCTCCTTGGAAATTACTGTACAGTGCCGTTTCTAATACCAAAGTTAACACGTAATCAGTATCATCATCATCATCATCATCATCATCATGTCCTGTAATATCATTTCCATCACTACCAACACCATCATCATCATAAATATCATCATCATTATCATGACCTTTAGCATCATCATCAAAATTGTTATCATTATCACCACCATCATTTTCATCGTCATTGTAACTCATCATCATCATCATCATTATCATCATCATCATCATCATCATCATCATCATCATCATCTTCATCTTCAACATCATCATCACAATTGGCATCATTACTATTGTAACTGCCGGGTCTGACACTTACATTTTAGGTTAGGGGCCCGAAAAGGTCTTTAGATGAAAATAAATTTTAAGTGGTCAAAAACAGGATTTCTGGTTAATTTGCATACTATTTTGGGCCCCTAGTCTAAAGAATCTAGGGGACCACAGCAAAATCTAGGGGCATATGCCCCTGAAAAAGTCTAACCCTGAACTGCCATGTTAATTGCTGTCAATGGAGTTATCATCATCATCATCATCATCATCGTCATCATCATCATTATCATCATCATCATCACGATCATCATCATCATCATCATCATCATCGTCATCATCATCATCATCATTATTATCTTATATTAAGTCATGCAGTCTTAGCCTGAGCTGGCACTTACCGGCGTTATGCAATAAGCTACCTTCGTTATAGTTTCCCAGGTGATTACTCTGTGGCTGTTGCATAATCACCGGTAATTAATTGATTGCCATCTGCAGGTCAGTCATGCTATATCACCTAATAGATCCTCTGATCCTTTAGCTGCTGGAATCTAATTTGGTCAATAGAAAATGATTCAAAAAAGCCAAAAGATGACCAAAACCCTGGCACATCAGTACTCATCTGATAGTACTCAGTAAGAGCTTTTCAGTAATTACCAATAGGGCAGGGTATGGGTGGTTTCCAAAACAGTTTTGCTGTTTTGTGCCTGTACAAAAAGTAGCCTCAGCATGGAAAGGGTTAATCCTGCTTGCAGTATTTACAACTATCGAGACCCTGCTCTTAAGCGCTTATCGTCCGCTCCATCTGTAAGGTCTAAATAAGTTGTTTGTTTCCTGTAACTGACCCTAACAATCTTTTACTCAAAAAAAATCCTACCCTCTAGTTTTTTTCTGCCCTTCCAACCAATTAATATAAAACATGCATCAAGTATTCATTTTTTTAATGAATTTTTTTTTGATCAATCAACATAAATACAGGGTTGGAAACTACATTACAACTACAGCTGCCATGAAAAAGCTGCATTTTTTGAAGAAAAAAAACATGAAAAAATATGATATACCTACTTACCTACCTTATTTTTGTTTGACGGCTACAGGAAACAAACAATTTATTTTCAGGCCTAATTGATTTTAATTTTCCCTGGATCCGCCAACAGAAAATATATGATTGACTCATTTAAAATATCAAATAAGAATTTTATTTGTAAGGGGTACTTCTAATAAGCAACAGGAAAAAGGGTTTGAAAAAGATCATAGAAAATAACAATTGATTTATGGTGGACTAGGTGAAAATGTCAACAGAAGAGTGAATTGCCACTAGGTGTTTCCCTAAAGGGGCAAGTCATAGGCATTTTCTAGTTTTGTTCAAACTAAACAGAAAGATGAAGATAAAACAGGTTCTTGCTTGTTTCATTTTAAGAAGCCTGCTGCTGCCACCTATGACAAAAAATGCATAACGTTTCTGGAAATATGTTTTCTGAAAATTTGAATGCATCTGTGAACTTATTGCTGAATGATTTGCTAGCAATGTCAAGTATGAACTATGCGTATTATTGTATAAAGGTCAGGATTGACAGTTGATAGTTCATCATAAAGGTCATGCTGGTTAAGCTACATACAGCATTCCATGTTAACTTGCTGTCACCCAGGCAGTCTCTCCATATTCCTTTAAAAGAGAGGTCCCAAAAGGCATGAATGGGTTCACCCTTTGTCAGTGAACTGGGAAATTTGGAATTTTGCTTTTCATCAATTTTTCTGCCGTATTGAGGCTTAACTGTGATTTGCCACTTGTGCTTGGTGAAGTAAACTGGTGAACAAAACTAGGGAACACACGGAAACCCCTGTTCAACCTTAAGTCACTGGTAACTTTCTCACTTGTCCTGAGCTGGGTTGGCATTCAATCAGAGGTGAGGTACAGCAAGAAGTCAGCGGCACCACTCAGCCATCAGGGTAGGCCCCAGTAGCCAGGGGATCTGAATAATGTGAAAAATAATGTAATATTACTCATAGAGAAAAAATATTATTTGAATGAAGAGAAACATTACATATAGGTTTACTTATCTAGGCCAGGGCTCGACGCTAAGGGTGAACCTATGGCCCCAGGCCAGTAGAAATTCCAAAAAACAGCTTCGGGCCAGAAAAAAAGACCTCAACTGGTCCTACAGGGCCAGTTAACATTTGGAGACATTCTTTCTAAAAAGTTTCCCACTGAGAATGTCCCCAATTGTTTTTGAAATAAATGAAGATAAAAGTTATAAATATAAATGTTGTGGTGAATCTTATGCAATGTACATTCTTGTTATGTTAAAGAAAAAATGTAGGACCAGTAAACATTTTGCAGGACCAGTAGATGCTAGGTGTTACTGGTCCTACAGGGCCAGTATCATTTTGAGTTAGCGTTGAGGCCTGTAGGCGTACATAATGAGTCGAGCAGTAAAGAGTCAACAATCACAACATTCAAACTAATCATTTCTCAACCAAAAATGTTTTCAAAATCAGTATGTTTGATTCATCAAAGCTCCTTGAAATGCCTAAGTAGTTATGAATGAGTGAAGAAAAAAGTACACATTTATTACTTTTTTGTTTTTGAGCATCATCATCTTAATCCATGGTGATCTCATCTGATTGTTAACGACTAACATGATGATTTTTAAGTGATCTTCCTCTCCAGAGCATGTGAGAAAGTTGCCAGTGACTTGGGGTTAGGCGGTGGTATTCGCCATGTTCTCCGGTTTCCTCCACCAGTTGGCAGTTACTACTGGATAGTCACGACTTAGCCGCAATATGGCAGAAAAAGTGATGAAAAACGAAATTCTAAAGATTCCAAGAAAAAAACAGCAGCTGAACCCCCAAAAACAAACAAACAAAAGAAATAATTTTGTTGATCATCATGTTTTCCGTAATTATAGGCTAAATGGTTACGGCAGAAAAAATGAAGGAAAACGAAATTCCTCTCCTGAAGTTTGATCCCTTTATATATTGCCTGGTGGTTGATCCCGCCCATATAAAAACATGATAAATAATTCATGCTCCCCTGCACTAACATGTTGTGCTGTTGATTCCTCATTAACGACCGTTGGGGCGGGCTCCCTGCACAGCTTGCTGATGGCCTCCTGCCATTGGTTGGTCTGATTGTGTTTATTTCATTCCGCTCAGGCCTGCTGGAGCTAGAGGCTTCGCTGCCAGACTTTGTGGTGCACCCGCGCATCAAAGCACCCAAGCCCAAGACCGTCACCAAGTCGGGCTTCGTCAAGAGGCGCTACCGGCAAGAGAGGGAGCTACAGGAAATACATGAGGTAAGAGAACATTACAGAAAAGGGGTGGCAAATATGTAATTATATATATATATATATATATATATATATATATATATATATATATATATATATATATATATATATATATATATATATATATATATATATATATGTATATATAATCTGAGATTTCCAAAAAGTAGTCTGGATTTATGATACTTTTGACAATAACTTAGGAACAAACCTTCAATTTTCATAATATCAGGAGGAACATTGTAGGTGTGTGATCTTACAACTTTTAGTATTACCCATCAGTAAGAGCTATATTTGAAACCTATTGAAACGAGGTGGTTATATACAACAGGAACAACTGATTTCGATAAAAAAAACCACAACTAAAATGAATGCTTTGTCTAGGCAAGTAGTTGCCATATTTATTAGCTCATGTCTAGTGCACTGCAGATGCATAGGATTATTATTTATTCATTAAACCTCCAGAGCTGGAGAAACACATATACAATTGAAGTAAAAAAACAATACATACAGTAAAATAAGATACAAGAATAGTCATATCATGCATCACAGACATGACAATGTTACAATGATGAAGCAAGACAATCTCAGTACATGGCTCCAGTTACTCTTAATAAAATGATCTAGTCAAAAGCTGGAGAAATTCACGCTCTAATGTATTCCTCTTTCAAATATTTCTCAATGTTGGTGTTTTCATTCATAAGAAATTGTATATATTTTTGGGAAGTCCAGCTTGATATCTTGTCTGACTTCTGATCAAAAATGTGTGGTGAAATTAAACAGAAATATCTAAGGGCTGTTCCATTTAAAAGTGTGGGGGGGGAGGAGGAACGGAAGGTTTTTTGAAGGGGGGGAGGGGCCTAATTCTGAATTAATTTTTCCCATTATATTACATTAGATGTCTGGCAGGAGGGGGGGGGGGGGTGTCGAATTTTTAATTATCTTCCGTTCCTCCCCCCCACCACACTTTTAAATGGAACGGCCCTAACAATATTACTAGCCCATAGTGGCAATGTCTAAATTTGAAAAGTGCCAGTTGGATCTGTCAACTATCTACTCCTGACAAAAGGCCTGACAATTTTGGAAATATTTTTTGGAAAATATTTGAAGGAGAAATGTTCAACAGAAGTCAAACAACAACTCTCCTTCAAATATTTTGTGAACTTTTGCTTTATTCTCAAGTCATTTTTAAAAGTATGAAAGTAGCAGACGATACTTTCTAGGGTAACTCTGAGTGTGAATAGGTTAAGGTTAGATTTGATTATATATTAATGTTTGGTTGGTGAGCATTATGAAAGTTGCTGAGATACATTCGATTAATTTAGAGTGTTAAATGGTGAAATATTTTGTAAATTCGGGTTGTACTAGTACAGGTTTGAGAATTAATTGCTGGCCTTTCTCAGGCCAGAAGAACAATAAGATTATTCTAAGACTATTGTTTTGCAAGTTGATGTAGAGTCATGATATTCATATATATGTTTTTCAGGCAATCAAGGCAGACAAGACTCGAGGTGAAGAGAGTCCAAAACCACTGCGATTCCTTCAGAAGATAGAGAAACCTGTCCCTAGACCTCCAACCCCTGCTGTAGAGGTCCCTTCGGAGGTAAGCAGAGGCTAGATTTTCCAAGGGCTAAAAGAATAAGTGTTAGTTTCCTGTGATAGTCAAAAAAAAATAAAAAATAGGTTAGGTAAAAAAAAAATTGATTTTTTTTTATTAAAAATGCATTTTTTTATGCATGTTTTATGTTGATTGGTTGAAAGGGCTGAATAAACTTCAGGGTTGTGATTTTTTTGAGTATAAACTTGTTACAGGAATCAAACAAATTCTTTTTTAGGCCTTACGGTTATGGCCTTGCAATCTCTATTACAAGTGGTAGTTTCTTCGGGCCATCATAGATGGCGCCAGGAGTGGTCACCTTAGCTGGCCACCCGGTGTGCAGTTGTCAAACTACAAATGGGTAGACTAAGTAGTCATGTATGATTTTTGCACAATAAATGTTGGGTTCTTTTGAATTCCTTCAGAGCAAAAGTTTCGAACTGTTACCAATATAATAAAAAAATCCTCTTAACCCTTCCAATGCTGAGGCTACTTTTGTCAAAAATACAAAGACGCAATGATTTTTGAAAATCATTTAAACCCTGTCATGTTGGTATTCATTGAATAGCTTTTGTTGAGTACTTTCAGATGAGTACCCATGTGTCATGTAGATCCTTGGTCCTACTGTTCCTACCGGACCAGTAACTTTTAAAATTATCATTGAGGCCTGATCCAATATAAGAGAGAGTTGTTTGTGTGTGTATATACCTGCAGTGGGTCTATGTCTTGATCTATCAGCCTCACATAGGTTCTGACAGCTGGTAGGATACGGCTGATTGCCTCATTACTATTTCATGCCGCTGTGGCTTGTGAAATCCCCCTTAATCACATGCAGGTCGGGAATTAGCGGCTAAAAATCAATATCTTGAAACTCAAGGTGTGTCTGATTGCTAACCTGGCATTAACATCGCCACTGAGCCTTAACCTGCACGGAGTCAAAGACCAGTCTAGTTTCATGGCTGCATTTAACTTTATTTGACTCCTTTGCAATGGTGACAGCATATGGTCAGTAAAGGCGTGTGGTTTATATACACACTTGAGGTAAGTGAGAGTTATCAGTGACTTGCAGGGGTCGAAATTAAGATTTTTTCCAGAGAGCCCAATTGCATCTTCAAAGGCCACTTACTGTTGATGTGTATAAAAACCAAAACATTTTTGGGCTCCCTGCAGAAATTTGAGGGAGCCACTGGAGAATTCAAGGGAGCCCTTGGCTCCCGGCACTCCCTTATTCCGAGCCCTGACTGCCCCCGGCACTCCCTTATTCCGAGCCCTGACTTGTATGCATTTTTTTGTATTTTGTAGATAATCATGCATAAATTACTTTAATTACAGGTGTTACCATTTAGCCTATGATAACAGAAAACATGATGATCAGCAAAATTCTGATTTTAATTTTTTTCTGAAGTTTTTTTTGTATGTTTTATGGGTTCAGTTGCTGTTTTTTTCTTAAAACATAGGCCCCCACAACCATCAGCTACTGTCTTTTCTCCATTAAGTCTAAGAATTCTAGAAAATGTAATGATATGCAAAATCCTTATTTGGATATGTGTTTCTAATTGCTTTTGTTTGTTTTTTGTCATTCAGGAAGAGGAAGAAAGGGAGCTGGCCATCATATTCCTCCAGCAGGTACTACGAGGACGCGCCATTCAAAATATGGTGAGTAAAAAAACGCTGTAAATGTTCCTTTCCATCAAATCACGTGACCAAGGTGTGATGTAATGCAATATATAAATGATATGTCCCCTACTAGAGGTATGTCAGAAAGATACCAGTGACTTGGGGTTTGACAGCAACTTTCCCACTTTGCGTCCCCTGCTAGAGCTATGTCAGAAAGATACCAGTGACTTGGGGTTTGACAGCAATTTTCCCACTTTGCGTCCCCTACTAGAGATATGTCAGAAAGATACCAGTGACTTGGGGTTTGACAGCAACTTTCCCACTTTGCATCCCCTACTAGAGGTATGTCAGTAAGATCCCAGTGACTTGAGTAGAGACTGGTTTTTATAAGATACTGGCAACATATTAGTAGTAGAAATGAAAGTGGTCATATGTGACCGCATCATTAAAACTATAATTTAAGAACATACCCATTTGTACCTGTCTGTTCCTAGCAGTCCACCTATGAGGGAGTGTGTCTCTATGTTGTATTGTTGTGTGTTGTAGATGTTTGAGGGGAAGGAGAAGCGTATTGAGCTGATCAAGGAGCTGCGTAGCACCCACGCCCTGCAAGAGGCAGAACAGCAGATGAAGAAACAAGAGAAACAAGCAACACTCGCTCTACAGAGACAGAGGAGACTCCATGAACACAAGGTACATCATCTCTCTCTCTCTCTCTCTCTCTCTCTCTCTCTCTCTCTCTCTCTCTCTCTCTCTCTCTCTCTCTCTCTCTCTCTCTCTCTCTCTCTCTCTCTCTCTCTCTCTCTCTCTCTCGTCTCTTCTCTCTCTCTCTCTCTTCTCTCTCTCCTCTCTCTCTCTCTCTCTCTCTCTCTCTCTCTCTCTCTCTCTCTCTCTCTCTCTCTCTCTCTCTCTCTCTCTCTCTCTCTCTCTCTCTCTCTCTCTCTCTCTCTCTCTCTCAGCGTTTATATATTATATTACTCTCATTTGTGCTGTAGGAAGCGTTCATTGATGAGGCTCTGGCTGAGGTTGAGGGTAGCGGTATCGGAGACACGCTGGATTTCCTGAGCAAGGAGCTGATCAGGCTTCAGGAGGAGCGCCGTATCCACGCCTTCTCCATGCTGGCGGAGCGCCAACGCCGAACGCGCGAGGCTGAGGAGTCTGGGCGACGACAGGTGGAGGAACGGCGCAGGAGGGAGGAGGACGAAGCCTTCAAACAGGTAAGGCAGGGGAAAATGTATTTTTTGCTTACTCTAACACTCCAAGATATATAGTGATAAATGGTAGGCTCATAGTTGAGCTGTTCATGTTTTTTCATTTGGAATACCGAGTTTTGATTCAAAATGTCATAAATATAGGGTAGATAGAGTTACAGGAACAAACAATTAATTCTTTAGGCTAAGAGTCCAAACATGAAAAATCGGTCACTGACAATAATGCCTGGAACAAAGCATACTATGATATGCAATTATTTTATATTTGCTTATGAAAATGTGTGTGGCAATGACCACAATGTTCGGAACAAAGCCTACTGTAAAATGAAAATTTTCACATTAAAATGAGATATTATTCTTTCTGTGCAGGTTATCAAG
>OZ012689.1:16098567-16223947 GCA_963942565.1 Maea johnstoni | reverse complement strand
ACGAAGCCTTCAAACAGGTAAGACTCGAAACATTATAGTGTTGGGCTGATCATTGCTTATACTTGATAATTGATCCGTTGCCTCTTTTTCACCGATTTATCAATTACAAAAGTGGCAATCGATAATAATCGTTAATGAATACACCTAACTACTAAAAAAAGAACTAAATGACCAGCAAGTTGTCAGCTTTCTTGCTTTGAAACTAAGCTCCAAAAACACTTCAAAATAAAGTTAGAGTGGATGCTAATAGCAAGCAATAGTCATAGACTATCACTTAGTTTTTTTGCTCTAGACCTCCACTTAATGGAAAGGTGCGAAGAACCGATCATGATCGATAATCGATCGGTTGGCTGCTACTGATTATCGATCATGAAATTGCAACCGGTTACCAAAAATTAATTAGGAAAAAAAAAAAGATTAGGAAAATCAGCAACTGATAATAATGTCTGGAACAGCGCATACTATGATATGCAATTATCCTATAGTCGCTTATGAAAATCTGTGTTGAAATGACAATAATGTTTGGAACAAAGCATACTGTAAAATGAAATTTTCACAATAAGATGAGATATGATTCTTTCTGTGCAGCTTATCAAGGTCCACCAGAATACTGTAGACACTTACCTAGAACATATTATAATGTAGACTGCCTCTCTCTGTTTAATAGGTTATCAAGGTCCATCAGAATACTGTAGACACATACCTAGAGGATATTATTATGGGCTCTATAGACAACACGGCTGATACGCAGGCTCGGGAGGAGATTCGTGTGCAAGCGGACGCTATCAATGACGTGGCCTATGAACTGGAGAGCAGGTAGGTTCCTTAAGTTACTACAATTAGTCTGTGTTATCTGGCTCTTTCCTTAGTCTCACTGATCCAACTCGAGTTGATTTCACTCCAGGTTTAGTTCTGAAGAAATCCTCAAGGGGGACACACTTGAGCTATAGTCTGTAACACAGTTTCGAACTGCAACTTCTGAAAACTGTGCTGACATCACACCTATCCAGTAGTGGTGGCGGCATGCCATTAGACCTAATTCATTGCACAGCCAAACCTGATTGAGAGACCATCTGTTAAAAGAGATCGCTCATCTTAAAAGACAAATCCCCCAAAATCCCCATATGAAAATATATATATAATTCCCCTGTCAGCTTGAACATCTTTTTAAAGACCTCCTTTTTTAAACTCTCATGCTACTGGTTGCTTATTTGGACAATACAAAGTGATGCAAAAAACCTGAAAAAAACACACGATTGAAACCCTAGCACATGGTACTCATCTGAGAGTACTCAGTGAGAGCTATCCAATGAATACCAAGGTGACAGGGTTTAATTGGTTTTCAAAAATATTTGCGTCCTTGTGCTTTGGAAGAAAAAAGCCTCAGCGTTGGAAGGGTTAAAGACCACTTTTTTCAAAGACCCCGTTTTTAAAAGACCACTTTTGAGTTAGCCTGTCAGTGATGTTTTTGAACAGGTGCAGTGAAACCAGTATTGCTGGGACGCTAACTTTTGCTAAGTTTTCACCCGATTCTTGTGTTCAACTAGATATGACCGTTTTGCCAATATCCTATTTGCTAGTCATTTACAAAGCATAAGCAAAATAAAAATGTCAGCTAACTATTTGATGAATGGTTTCTTTTCTTTGAATTGATTAAGTGGACTTGCAGATTATGAATGTTTCTTGGGACACAAAACTTGATCAAAGGGACTACTTTTGGCGTTGTTTTTAAAAACAGCCAGGGTGAGTGCCCGAGCAATGGAATGCAGACAACTAAGACTAGAACTGTTTGCACTCCATACTGTTGAGCTAGTTTCCTTATGTAACTGATGAACCAGTAGTGTTCCATCTGACCTAGCATTGTACTTGTCCTAGAATATGCATTTGAAGTCATTTCACAATTAAATTGGTTTGTCGGTTCCATGATATTTGAAGCATCTAGTAAAATCTGTTGTTTTTATTTTGTATCTACAGGAAAACTGTTTTGGAGTCGGAGGAAATCTGTGCTGAGTTGGTTCACAGCTTCTTATTGCCGGAGGTAGAAAAGCAGACTATGCGGGATAAAGGTGAGTCCCATTACTGTTCACCACTTCATGCTGGAAACAAAGCTCATTTCTTCTTCAAATATACCTGATAAAATGGTAGTGTAAAGAATTCTTCACCTTTGGGGACAAAGTAGCTCAGTCGTTTAGGTGTCGGACTAGTAATCAGTAGGTCGCTGGATCAATTCCCGGCCAGGGCACTTTGGTCTGTCCTTGGGCAGGGCAGTTTATTCAATATTGCCGCAGTCTATACCCAGCGGCAAAATGGGTTCCTAGCATTGATAAGGCAGTGCTTAGAGCTTGTGTCCTTTATGCTGCCAACTGCTCTGGAATATCCCTCGGGGAATTGAAATGGTTTCCGTATGTACAGGCCTGCTAGGGGAGGAAGGTCGTGTGAGCACTTCGGTGGTTACAAGACTATAAACCGAATACCTTTACCTTTTACCTATATTATTGCAGGTTTATGGTGACTCAATTAACCCATTAATGCTCACAGCGGCCAAGAGCAGCCTCTTTCTTTTAATAGCTAAAGTAAAGTGGAGAAAATATTTGAAGGAGAAATATGAAGTACAACACCACCAAAAACTCCAAATATTTTGTGAAATCATTTTCAATTTTAAAGTTGTCAAAAGTGTTATAGATCCAGATGGCAATCTCTAAAGGAACTTTTAAGCATTAATGGGTTAAGCAAATGTGATACAGTGAAACCCCTCGAAGTGACAACACTTCTAAGTTGACCACCCCTCTAAAGTGAACACATTTTGCCAGCCCCAAACTGGCTTTTTCCTATTCCTTCTATATAGTAAAGGGAGCCCCTCTTAAGTTGACCAGTTGTGGCTGGTTCCACAGGTGGTCATTTTAGAGGGGTTCCACTGTATTGGCTAAAAATCAGAACAATCCCAGACAATTACAGATGATATGTGTGCCACATTTGATACAGGCTGTTTGGTTAAGATGAACATGCATCCAGCCTAGGGATAGTTCTGTAGGGACCATTCCATTACTACCGGTCTGAGAGAGATCTCAAACTCATGTGAGGGGCATGTGAGAAATTTGCCAATGACGTGGGGTTAGGTGGGATCTTTTTCACCAGGTACTCAGTGTTTCCTCCACCACATACAACTGGTCACTACTTAGCCGCAATATGGCAGAAAAAGTGATGAAAAATGAAATTTCAAATTCCAGGGCTGCCACATTTTATTCATCAACCCAGATGAGATTGGCAAAAATCAGGATGATTATTTATTTTCTTTTTTATTTCCTTTCTTGATTTCAGTAAAGCAAGATCAGCGCAAGTACCTTGTGGCTGCTCATAACGAGATCCATCAGGAGGGCGAGGGAGTAATCGACATGAACGCCCGACCCAAACTCGGGAGTAACCAGAACAGCAACCAGAACTCCCGGCCATCCTCCTCCCGGCCTGCGAGCCAGCAAGCTCCCCCTGGTGTTAAATCCTCGAGTCGCCCCTCTTCGCCAGCTGTTAGGTCAGGGAGCAGCAAGCGCGCCACACCTGGCGTCAACGGCGCCACGCCTACTGTCAATGGCGCCACCTCTAGGAGTAAACCTAACACGCCCTCTGGTGACGAACCCCGTATCCGTCCCGCTTCCCCCATCGTAACTTCTAGTCGACCCGCATCTTCCAGCCGACCCGCCTCAAGAGTACCCTCAAGTCAGCAAGAGAAACCTCCAAGCCGACCGTCCTCACGGGGACAGCAAGAAAAATCGGCAAGCCGGCCGCCATCTTCCTCCCAGGAGAAATCCGCCGCAAGTCGGCCTCCGTCGCAGGGAGTAGTGTCTCAAGAAGACAAGGCCGGGAGTCGTCCGGCCTCCTCCTCAGTGGCACAGAACCAGGGCAGTAATAGTCTGAGCAGGGCTAATTCTGTTGTGGATGATAAACCTGCCAGCCGTCCCGGGTCGGGGAAGAAGTCCTCGAGTAGGCCCTCCTCGCGTGTGCAGTCTCCAAAGGTCAGCAAGGTAGGATACTGATATTGTGACAATTACTCTATATTTTGGTATTTTTTCGCATATAAACTAGTATGCTTGGCAGGCAAATGTCTTTCATTGGCAGTTCAATAAATGTGGACTTGAGGGGTGCGCAAATATGCATTAATGAAACTGACGCAATGTTAACAGGGTATACATTAAATAGGCAAACCTGCCACCTGTTGGCTAAGACCACCTTTCCACTAGGATAGGTCTTTCAAAAAATTTATATAGTGACATGGACCTGCAATAGATAATACCTGCTAGCAATGACAATCTTTCTACAACGACAATGCTTTCAATGATCAATAAAGTAAGATTGATGGTCAGGCCTGCTTCAACCACTGAAACAATGTATCAAATGTCATCTTCAGTAACATGCGAAATATCATGCATTTTTCATTGTGGTGAATGGTCTTTGTAGACAGGTTGATCTTGATTCACTTCAAGAAATATGTACAGGTCATTTTTTGTGCTACTGGTGTGAATGAGACAGGTTTATTTAATTTCAAATATGGTAGACCATGTTAATGTTGCGCATCAAGTAATGCGCTCGGCAGGCCGCTGCCTTGAATGCAAATTAATTTTTGCGTAAGGGTGTTGAATGACAAGCTATCATGTCAGTGTGTTGTACGATACTAGCATAGGGATCCGATGTCCAAATAATGGTGCGCAGTTTAATGGATGCTGACTCCAGCATTGCTCAAAGTACACATTAAGTAAACTGCCGCATTAAATATACTGACTTATTCATTCTGAATCTATGATACTTTGGAAAATACATAAGAAATTAAGTATAAATTATCTGAAGGAGAGTTGTTGATCGTTTGGGTTCTTTCCCAATAACTCAACTGCCATTATCAAGTGACCTGACACCAGTGAGGCCACTGGAAAAATGAATAGTTTGAGTAATTAAGTACCAAATGCTTCAAAGATGCTATATAGTTGACTTTTCTACTTTTACTATTTTCCTAATTATGTTTTGCGTATTGTAGGATGTGGAACTGGATCTTTCTGTAACAGGAACAGGCTCCCCTGCAACCTCTAGACCAGGTGAGTGATACTCTAACCTTTCATTCTTCAAATAGTGGGAATAATGTAACTAGATGGTAGCATTTTGGCAATTATTGGATGCACAGGTGTTTCATAATAGGTTGAATGATAGTGATAGGCTGAGAGTAGAATAAGCAAATTGACGCCTTATAGCTAGGGCTGTCATAGATGCCTGATTTTTTATAATTCTGATTTTGGTTTACCCAATAAATTGTTTTCCTAATTGAAAATAAATTCTCCTAGAAGATTTTGCCTGTCTGAAAAGGTATTTTTCTGGAAAATGTCAGTAAATGAAACTGGCTGGACAGGTCCTGGCTTAGTCCCTGATGTAACTTCAACATAGACATAACGCAAGATGATAATGACCTGCTACACATATGTTCTGCAGCATGGGTATCTTGGTTCATTTCATAGGGTCAACAAAGGAAATCTTAATAAAGTGGTATTTTTTCCTTCCATTTCAGGATCTAAGCCAGGTTCGAGAGCTAGCTCCAGGCCGGGATCTGGACAGAACTGACATGCCACAAGGAGACCCGTATAACAGAGCAGAGATCAATTCAATCCCTTGTTCGCAAGTCTGTGTTTTTATGGTGAAACAAGTTCCAATATGTGGTCTAATCTTATGGTGGATATGATCAAGATACTATCTAAATTGAAGTGTCTTTCTGGGCATGTGCATGAATGGTATGAAATCAACAAGGCACTAATGGGAGGGAGTTTACTTTATTATCCATTCAGCAAAATTTCTGTATAAAATCAAAATTAAAGACAAAACGTAACATAGGTTTACTTTCAATTTCTGCCTTGCTCTCCCTGCTGACTGGGTGCTTCCAGATCCTATCACCTTTTTGCCAGTTCTGTTACTTCTGACACATACTGAATGATATTGACATTCCTATATGGCATTTCTGTTAATTGCTCTTTGGAACAACGTGATAAGTATTCAATATATTTCCAGTCTGTGAAGCACCAACACATGCGTTAAATTTTAATTTCTAGGTTATTCTAATAAAAGATGAAAATAAAGAAACTGGAAAATGTAGGCAGGGGATTTCTGGAGCAAAATTGATTTATATGAAGATTAATAAATAAACAAATAAAAATGGAGATTTCAAACCACTAGATTGTTATATAATGGAGGTGCTTATTCTTAAATAATCATGATACAGTTAGGCTGTCCCTCTGATTAGTTAATCCTTCACTATAACAGGCTAGCAACTTTGTTCCCTAATTATTGTATGTATGCATTTGAAATACTGGATGTTCTCTGGTTCTAGTGAAAGACCTCTGTACATAATGTGTATATTTCATATCTCATGATATTTGTTATGTAAATTCATGTATATTTGCCAATGATGTATGAATATTTTTGCAGAATTGTAACAAAATAAATATTTATGAAAAGCAAGCATTGATATTGTTGTGTTAGCCCTATTAATAAAGGATGACAATTATCTTAGTGCAGGGATAGAGAGAATGTGAAATTTGGAATTCTTTTGTCACTTTTTCAGCCATATGAAGCGGTTAAATTGGGATTATAGTTGTCAGTTGGTAGAAAACCGAAGTACCTAGGAGACACCACCATCAACTCCAGTGGTAGGTGGTTTCCAGAGCCACGAAATAAGACGGGTTTAGGTTTCGTTTGTTTGCTTGCCAGATGCCAGAAGTTCTTGTTCTTTTGTACCACAGTTGACTGCCTTCCACCAATTACAGGTCTCTCTGAGTGTGGGGTACAAGACTTACCACACACTTTTTGAGCCTTTGTTCTTTCAGCTACCTAAACCACAAAGATGTTAACCAAGGGCATTCAGCAAAGAGTGCTCAGCCAAGCTTTTCTTGGCCTGAGGTTGGTGGAGGGCAGTAAACTGCGATACAAGCTACATAGACCCTTTCGAAGTTGTGTTGTGTGTGATATCCCTCAAACTTACTCTGGGATCCGCTGTGGCCTAGTGGTTACGATGTCTGGCTCTGTGAGTTCTCAGGCTCTGAGTCTCCGCTGCATCCCCAAGCTTTGTCTTGTCACAAAACAGCTTTTGTGGGGTTTATCTTCCACACCAATATGAGCATCTCAACAAAACTTTATACAGAAAGAACACTTTTCAAGGGAAACTCAAGACAATGGTTAAAGGTTACAGTCTTAGTCTTTACTCTATAGGCTGATAATTTTTCTGAATTTTAATTAATACTCTAACTATAACCTTACCATTTGTATTACCCAAATCAATAAGTAAATTCATAGTTGAATAAATCAAAAAAACAATTGGGTCTGTATATTAAAATTTATTGAAGCACATTGTTAAAAGATACAAAATATGTCAACAGTTCAGCATGTTTCCCAATGGACAACCAATACACAAAATGCAAATGTTTCTGCAAGTTAAGGATAATGATGAAGTAATGCGGGTAATCTAAAATTTCAGATTTTGCAAATAAGTTATGCATGTTTTGAATGTATCTAGGAGGTAAACTCAACGCATTTTTATCTTGAAGGTGGGGGGGTTTACCACCCTTTGTAGAGAGGCAGTCTCTTAAGTAGGTCTGTAAGGATTGTAATAAAAATATTACTAACTTCTTATTTAAAACTTAAAAAATAGTGCTAACATCCTGGAAGCGTCGTGGATTCAGACTCCATCTCAAGATTTGAATTTTTGAAAATAATTCAAATAAAAAAAGCTGATAGTATGATAAGGTAGGAAATTTCATTAAGCTCCTGTCTATTGCAAATGGATAACAACATAACAATTAAAAACAATAGACCATTGATGGCAAAGGTGGAAACCAACAAAATATTTTGAATTCTTTTTCATAACTCACTTGGATCGATAATACTGATAAAACGATGTAATCCTGTAGCACTTCTAAAGTTGATCACAAGAAAATAATCTTTAAGTTAAGTGAACAGTTTTCAAAATACAGAAGTTGCTCAGAATGATAAAGAAATGCTTTCATTCAATTTTTTTTCCATAATATTTTTCTTTGTTCAAAGGGTAATTTGCGAATCTTGGACAAATTGCCCATGAACTAGAATGAACATATTGCCAGATTCACTCAAAGTAAAACCCCAAGACCACAAATTAGAGTACAATAACGAAGCCTTCTTGACTCTTTACAAGGGCATTATGAAAATTTAACACAAGATGGAAGGTTTCAGCTCGGCCGGATGACAGAGTCATAGGGAAGGCACAAAGTCATTGCTAGACCCCTGTTGATAATTATCCATAACGCCCTGGAAGACAGGTGACACATGAGTTGTATTTCTTTCCAGTCAAAGAGTCAATAAGATATTAAGTATATCACCTCTAGGGGCAGATGGCATTTCATGGCTGCCCTCTATGTCATATGACATTGGAAAACGTTGTTGAATCACATGGTGTGATTGGCAGGATTTGATTGACTAATACTTTTGACAGAATGTCTCATTTGCCGAGGGATGGGAATTCATCGGGCATCAGGGCGTGGACACGGCAGGTCGGGCAAGTCCTCTGCTCCCTCAGCCAGGTACGGATACACTGTAAAACACAAACAATTCAATGATAGCCTCATATAATAGTCACTGTCACAGCTGGTACGGATACACTGGAAAACACAAACAATTCAATGATAGCCTCATATAATAGAGTCACTGCCACAGCTGGTACGGATACACTGGAAAACACAAACAATTCAATGATAGCCTCATATAATAGTCACTGCCACAGCTGGTGCGGATACACTGGAAAACACAAACAATTCAATGATAGCCTCATATAATACTGTAAAACTGGTAATGATTGCGTGATTTTAATTATTGCGTTTTAATGCGAATGCATGAGGACGCAATAATTAAAACGCATAAATCTGTCCCTTCTGTTTCAGATATCTGTATATCTGGAGATTCGCATTAATTAAAACACGCATAAAAGAGAAAATGAAAAAAACGCAATATTTACTACACGCAAACATTACCAGTTTTACAGTAGTCACTGCCACAGCTGGTGCGGATACACTGGAAAACACAAACAATTCAATGATAGCCTCATATAATAGTCACTGCCACAGCTGGTGCGGATACACTGGAAAACACAAACAATTCAATGATAGCCTTCTATAATAGTCACTGCCACAGCTGATGCGGATACACTGTAAAACACAAATAATTCAATGATAGCCTCATATAATAGTCACTGCCACAGCTGATGCGGATACACTGGAAAACAAAAACAATTCAATGATAGCCTCATATAATAGTCACTGCCACAGCTGGTGCGGATACACTGCAAAACACATAAGATTCTGCACAGATTTTCCATTTTTCACAAATTTAAAAAAATCGTTTTCAAAATATTCTGTACTTTATGCAATTTATGTGATGAGTTGGATCGCTAATGTTTGCCTATAAAGATAAATTTCTCCCATGCAATACTCAGCAACAGAAAAGAGGAGCAAATAAAGCAAACAAGAATAAGAATGAAATCACAGACAGTTATTCAGTGCGGTGATAACTAATACATATTTAGGTATTAGCAATGCAATCTTTTTCATTTGATATGTTAGCTTGCTATGTGGGAGGAGTGCACTTTCCCCACGCATGTATGATATCAGAGACAAATGCTACACTCATGTTATCATGGGAGAGGCACATTTTACCAGCAATACATTCCCACTCATGTATGATAGCAGAACAAAACTGCATGGCAGCAGTACAGTACATTCTACACTGAGACTCATGTTTCCCACACATATACTGTGATAGCAGGGAGAAAGAGTGCACTCAAATTATCATGGAAGCAGTACATGTCGCCAGCAATACATTCTACACTATGACTCATGTTTCCCACACTAGTCTACACATGAATATCAGAGAAAAAGACTGCACTCAAGTTATCATGGAAGCAGTACATGTTGCTAGCGATACATTCTACACGGTCACTCCTGTTTCCCACACTGACACATATATGATAGCAGAGAGAAAGAGTGTACTCACATTATCATGGAAGCGGTGGCCGCAGTCCAGGCGTACAGAGTTGGTGGAGAAGAGCTCCTCATGGCAGATCACACAGGGGTCCTCCTCCATCTGCAGGAAGTCTGGCGTGTAGCTCGGGCCGCTGGGCCGCGATGGCGGGGGCGCGGCCCGAGCCTGGTGTGACGACGATGCAGGGCGGGCGCCCGGGAACTGCCCCAGTGAGCGGGACCCCATGGGGAAGCCCGCGGGCGTACGGGCGCTCGAGGAGACCCCTTGAGGCTGGCTGGTGGGAGGACGAGTCCTCGTAGTCGACTGCTGAAATAGGTGAGAATTAAATTCAACATTGTTGAAGATTTTGCAGTTATAGAGAAATGCGTGTAAAAATATCCATCTTTATTTCGCCTCCCTTGACCATCTAAGGTCCTGATTGATAAAGAAATGAATGGTATTCCTCTTTCCTCACATTTTACCAAATGCTTACAATAAACCAACTGTACCCCTCAATTAGAGGTTAAACATTTTACCAATTGTTTACAATAAATAAATTGTACCCTTCTATTAGGGATGTAACTCTTCACCAGCTGTTTACAATTAAACAATTGTACCCCTCCATTAGGGGTGGAACATTTCACCAATTGTTTACAACCAAATAATAGTACCCTACTAAGTGTGAGTACACTCAAGGTGTGACTAAAGGAATAATCATGCAGAACACCATGTCCATAAGGTGTCTAATCTATACCTTTTGTCACTGTTATTTTTTCTTCCTGACTTTATACAAACACAAAGACACAAAAAAGCCATGTGCATATATATATATATATATATATATATATATATATATATACATAAATGAATACACATAAACTCATAGTGAACATCAGCCGAGTATACTCACAGATGTTGGAGCCTCTAAGGCTGCAGTCCTGTCCAGTATGTTGTCAGCCACGTTGCGTACAATATCCTCCAGTTTCATGCCCGAGAGCGACCCTTGAGAGGTGCGCAGATCATTAATGTGCTGCCTCACATCCTGTCGCGTCATCGTAGGAAACATTTGGAGTAGCGTCATGACGATCTTCTCGAAACTGTTCTTCGCTGCTCCGCCTACGGTGGGGATGTTTGGCTGCAGCTGCATCCCCGACACCCCAAGAGCGCCCCCTGGCGGTCGACTAATGGCGCCCCCTAGTGGTGTGGCACTGAAGTTAGCCGGGAGACCAGGGGGACGGGCCACAGATCTTGGCACAGAGATAGGATCCAGGTTGGAGAGAGTGGTACTGGTGGTGGTGGGGGAGGCGCGTGTGTTTTCCAGGGGGTGGGATATCGCAGCACCCAGAAGTGGGGGACCCGAAAGGGACAATGGAGGTCTGGTGGCGCCACCTCCTGGGAGGTTATTCGTACTAGTGGTGGATACTGAACTAGGAGGCCCAGTAGCAAGGGCTAGCGGATGGCTCTGCAAAAAACAAAAAAGCACTTCTGTAATTGTATGCAAAAATTATTCTGGACTCACATTTCAACAAATATCTAAACAACACTTGCAATACCTTAATACCAATAGCGTAATCAATTGCACGGTAAAGCATCAAGGCAAATGTTGCCAAAAATGGGTTATTCCGGTGAAATTCCAATAGAATGCATCTCAACTGCTTTAAGTATACTTAATACAATTTGATACCAAATTTGAATGTGCTACAATACTAAACGGCTGTCTCAATAATGTTGGGAGTCTGAATAATCCACCCAGAGTTGGTTTCATTGCATACATGCGTGCATTATTCTCTAGGTTATGCTACGACAAATGTTTACATGCATCTGCGGCATTGGAAGGGTTATTTTTACCATAGGGGCGGCTGTCAGTTCAGGCGGAGGTGAAGGTCTGGGGATGCTCAGTTTAGGCATGGAGGACAGCGGAGTGCCCCTCTTCACAGCAGTGATGTACTCCTCAAAGGATTTCTGAAACAGTAAACAAAAACTCATTAAAAAGGTTTGAGTTCAATCTATAGATTTTTTATCTTTATTCACTTAATCTACTTTACTTTGGTTTTCGTCTTGACCATACATAGGAGAGTGACCAAAAAAAAGGTTCAGTTTCTATTTTGCCCAGTAGGTTGCATTTTGTCATGTTATATGCTGTTAATGGTTGTAATTGTAGGACCTGCAGAATCTGGACGCAGCCAGTCCGTCAGACTGGCAAGAAAAAATTGAAAGTAAACCTCTGTGAATACACTGGGCTGAGCATTGGAACCACAAAACACCACATTCACATTCTTTGCCATACAAGGCTTAATAATTACTAGGTGGTAGTTAATCGTGAAGGAAACTAGACACTTCAGGCCTCAACGCTAACTCAAAATGTTACTGGCCCTGTAGGACCTGTAACCCTACTGTTTACTAGGATCTACTGGTCCTGCAAAATTTTGACTGGTCCTACGTATTTTTTTCATTAACATAACAAGAAAAAACGTTCCATAGTATTCACCACAACATTTATTTCTTATTTTATTTCCATTTTTTCAAAAACATTTGGGGACATTCTCGGAGGGAAACATTTTAATAAGAATGTCCTCAAATGTTTGCTGGCCCTGTAGGACCAGTTGAGGTCATTTTTTACTGGCCAGGAGCCGTTTTTGGGAATTTTTACTGGCCTGGGGCCATAGGTTTACTGTTAGCGTCGAGCCCTGCACTTTGACATAAAATACATTAAAATATATTCATTTTCAGGGTCCCTAGGTATAAAGTTTTACATAGTGCCTGCGAGATGCTTGTGGGTAAGAATAAAAAGGGAGAACAATGGACTTTCTAACCACAAGTAGATTGCAAGCACTATGCAAAGCTTTATACTTAGGGCCCCAGGTTTCTAATTCCAGCAGAAATTTCAAAGCTCACTCTTATAATAGCATGAATGGGCCCACAAGAACATACCTTAGACTTTGCATAGATGTCTCTGTTTTTGTCGAGAGTATCTTTCCACTTAAGACAGGCCTCCTTAAGACGAGGATCCAGAGAGCCTTGCTCCTCTTGAAGCCTGCAAATCAGCGAATTACAATTACAGGTACAATAAGCAACTGTTTGGCAAGATAACACATATGGGTAGAGATATACTTAAGAGTTTGTGCAAGTTTGTGTGAGTGATAATTGTAATATTAGTGTCAGCTTTTCCGTAAAGGTATATCATTTGAGCTTTACCACTAGTCCACCACTAATATGCCACATACTAACCATGCAAAGTAGTTAGTATATGCAGGGTTCAACATAGGTTGCAAAACATTATTTTCTGAGCGGGGCAAGTTACCCCTAAAGTTGACTTGCCCTGCCGGCACGTTCACTAGCCCCGCCACTCTGTTAAACTAAGGTGAGATTGGACTTTGCCCAAAACATTACTTGCCGAGCGGGCAAGTCAGAATCTTGTTCAGCTTGCCCCATTGCCGTTTTTTGCTGAATTCACTTGCAACTTGCAACGGGGCCAGTGGTTATGCTGCTCGCTGATATGTTACTACATGGTAGTTCCTAGATAATAGACTCATCATCGGACATAGTAGTGCTTGAAAAGGATCTAACTAAAATAACATATACAATGTACAACACAAAAATCTTCCATTTTTAGCAGTCATGCTGCTGGTGGATAATTTTGCCAAGACAAAATGATTCCAAAAAAGCTGAAAATGACAAACCCTGGCACATGGGTACTCATCTGACATTGCTGAGCTATCTAATGAATACCAACATGACATGTTTTAGATGATTATCAATAAACATTGCATCCTTGTGCTTTGGACAAAAGTAGCCTTAGAATTGGAAGGGTTAGTAAGAGAATTCTATGACTTACTTGAGAGTTTTAGCAAGTTTATGACAGTAGTGCTCGGCATCGTGGAGACCTTTTTCCATTATAGTACTGCCCACCTCCTGCTGGAGCTGCAGAAAGTCAACCTAAAAACAAACACATGCAGGTAGAAATACAGCTCACACCAGGAAATATAAGGTGTCGTTGATCTAAAAGTAAATACATTCATGAATATAAAAATATTCCTAATATGATGAAATCTAAAGTGCTGTTGATCTTAATACAAACACTCATGAATATCACATATATTCCTAACAGGATAAAATCTAAAATGCTTTTGATCTTGAAACATACACACTCATATCACAAATATTCCTCACATGATAAAATCTAAAATGTTGTTGATCTTGAAATGTACACTCATATCACAAATATTCCTAACACAGTAAGATCTAAAATGCTGTCTATCTTGAAATATACACACTCATATCACAAATATTCCTTACATGATGAAATCTAAAATGCTGTTGATCTTAAAACAAACACTCCTGAATATCACAGATATTCCCAACATGAAAAAATCTTAAGTGCTGTTGATCTAAAAACAATCATATTCATTGTAACAACCATATTCATGGGAAATGTTCATAGGAATCAATCTATCAACCTCCTTTCAAGCATTTTGAGATTTTATGCTTCACAAACTATCTTTTCAATGTATGAGAAACTTAGATGTTCTAGTTAACCGATTCATGCCACCTGACTAATTTAGGTGATATCCACAAGGAATTTTCATGAGCATTTGATCGAGAGATGTTTTTCAGAACACTATATACATCACTCCTTCAAATACTTTAAATACAAATTAATGCCTAACTCCCAAGTTATTTTCAAAGATCTCATATATCTAGATCACACTTGCCAAAGAGATCTCCAGGCATGGATGGTTAATGAGATTTCTAAATAAGATGTCATACTGTAATTTCTCAGTAATTTGGGATACTTTTTAAATAATTTTCATGGGTTCAGGGTGGCTCCTGTATTCTGAAAAAGCCTTGATGTTGTATCAGCAAGATTTACTGCTAGGTCCATATTTTATGAAATAGCAACTGCCGATCGACCAAGGGTTGCCTAGATATCCCATTACTTATTTTCAATAATAATTATAGTACCAAAATTCCTAGAGTGGTCTAAATTTCTGACAATTTACGGTATACTTAAATGTTCTAAAGATTATTGCCGTCTCTTACCTCGGCGCTCTCTGCGCGGGACAGTGCTGTAGTGTATTTCTGCTCCATGTCCGAGATCCTGTCCTGCGCCCTAGCCTGTTCTGCCACATACTTCTCCTGCGTCTCCTGCAGCTGCTGACGCATCTCAGATAAAAACTTCTCCCCCTCCTTCAACTTCTCATTGGCACTGCAACAATAGAACAACAATCAATATAAGCTATTGTTATTTTTCTGCAAATTGGCACTGCAACAATAGAACAACTACAAAATAAGCTATTGTAATTTCTCTCCAAGGCAAAAAGTAGTTAAATGAATGTACACTAATCTAAAACAAAGACTTCTCCCTCTCCTTCAACTTCTCATAGGCACTGCAACAATAGAACAACAAACAGAACAAGCTAATGGTATTCCTCTCCAAGTCAATAAGTGGTTAAATGAATGTACACTAATCTAAGATAAAGACTTCTCCCCCTCCTCCAACTTCTTATTGGCACTGCAACAATAGAACAACATATAAGTAACAATATAACGTATATAGGTTACTGTTATTGATATCCAAGTCAATAAGCAGTCAAATCAATATAGGCTCATCTAAGATAAAGATTTCTCCTCCTTCTGCTTAAACTTCTCATTGGCACTGCAACAATAGAGCAATCTACTGTTATTTCTCTCCAAGTCAATATATATATACATATATATATATATATATATATATATATATATATATATATATATATATATATATATATATATATATATATATATATATATATTTGTATATATATATATTTGTATATATATATATTTGTATATATATATATATATATATATATATATATTTATATATATATATATTTATATATATATATATTTATATATATATATATTTATATATATATATATATATATATATATATATATATATATATTGTATATATATATATATATATATATATATATATATATATATATATATACATATATATAAATATATATATTTAATATATATATATGTAGATATACAAATATATATATATATATATATATATATATATATATATATATATATATATATATATATATATATATATATATATATATATATATATATATATATATATATGTATATATATATATATATATATATATATATATATATATATATATATATATATATATTGGGATATGAGAGCAGGCCCCATCATTATGCTCAAAAGCTTACCTTTCTTCCATACTCTTGATGGTCTTGATGTGCTGTTTCAGAGTGCTGACGTCATCACTGAGGGCC
The DNA here is from genome assembly GCA_963942565.1 of Maea johnstoni. NCBI lineage: Eukaryota > Metazoa > Annelida > Polychaeta > Spionida > Magelonidae > Maea > Maea johnstoni. The sequence continues at coordinate 16,207,632 of OZ012689.1, read as the reverse complement.
TTCCTTTCCTGCAAACTCCTTTGCCGTTCCACTTCTTGCTCCTGCGCAGAGGCTTTCTGTCTCTTCTCCAGGGCCTACATGGCAGGAAAAAAATCAAAACTTTAACTCTCATAAAGACATAAACGTCAACGAAAACTATTTAAACAAGAGAGACGCTGTCAGCACCAACATTGTGAGATTTTACCTTATTAACATATTGTTCTATCCATTTTTTGCATACTGTAGAATAGGAAATAAATCTGAGTGGTTAATTCTGCCGAACTTTTCCGAGTAGGGTCAGTTCGGTATAATGAAAGTTGGATGTATTATTCCTGTCATTAGAATATTACCCTTCAATATTGGCTTTTAGGAATATAGAATCTAGGAAAAATCCAACATCACATATTCAGTTAATTTGCACCTCGGATTAATTTCCTATTCTACAGTAATGCAAATTGCCTCTATATGGCAGAGAAGAAATCATAACAAAGTGCATTCAACTCTAGGACTGTAACTCTTATAAAGAACAAAGAAACCAATTAAATAATGAAAGGCAACTTGAGATCACATGCATTTTATAAATCCTACCTAGATATTCATATATCTCACCCCAGGATTTTTCACAGAATAGAAGTGTGTATTGTAATGTTAACGAATACCCTAGGTCAAGCTGTACTAAAGATGTTACGTTTGTTCATGTCAGGGCCATAGCCAGGACTTTAAAACTGGGTGACCAAAATGGGCAACTATATAAATTGTACATCCTCATTTACGGAAACTTTGTATGTGTGCATATCTCTTCAGAATAATACTCCTAATGGAGGTTCTGTTTTAGAACAAAATAGGGAATCACAGAGGGAAAAAAGAACAAGAATTGTCCAGCTACTACTTGTTGGACATATTTTTTAGGCGTGAAGGGGTTAGGAGTGAAGATTCGGAAGGAAAAGCAAGAGTTTGTTGTAAGTACTCACCAAGTATGACCTCTTGAGCTCCTGGTATCGCTCCTGCCACTTCAAACTCTCCAGGTTCTCTGCATTCTGCTGTTGCTCCAGTTTCAACACAAGTGCCTTTCGCTCTGCATCCACATGCATATATTCTGCCTTGTAGGGTTGATAGGGCTCAGTGTTACATCCCCGCGTAGCTGTACACGGCACTACCTTGAAGCCCACACTCGGGATAGAGTCACTATTCTTCTCACCACCATCCTTCTCAACATCTTCCTTAACATCTTCCCCAACGCTAGCGTTGCTCAGATCCTTGCGGATATCTTGAGCTATGTTTTCCACAAGGTTCTCGCTATCAAAAGCTATGTGCTCCTGGAGGTCTTTCGCTACGGATTCCGCAATCTCTTTCACCAGGTCGTCATCGGACTGCTGGACCTGCTTCAGAACCTGATCTTCGATTTCACTGACGCTGCTGTCCGTTTCACTGTGCGACCATGCCCCAGCCGCGTCCGACTCGCTCGGGGCACTGGGACTCCACACACTCGAACCCAGTCCTCCGCCAAACCCAACACTGAACGATCCGGCAGCATCTAGCACAAAACCCTTGGATTTGGATTCGCCAATTCTGGGTGAGAAGCCCTTTGCTACAAAGGGATTAAAACTATACTGCGACCCTGAGGAGCTTAGTGCGGGCCCTTTGATGACTCCATGAGCAGGACTTGAAGTTGAACTCCTTGAATCATTGCTGTCCACGTCATCTCTGTCAGAGGCCAGAAGGAAGTCCACCGGTCCCGTCAACTCTTTGTCCCCGCCCACTTTGGATGGTACGGGTGAGCTGGTACTCCATGAGTAACTGTTACCATTTCCGGTATTATCAGTGGACCACGTGTACTGGGCTGAACCACCAGAGGGCTCTGACTTCATCGTACCAAAGATATCCGACTGCATGTCGATAATAGGAGCAGTCTTCTTGGTAAACTTCCCGTTATTATTATTCTGTGCCTCCAGCATGCGGGCGTTGTGGAGGTCAGAGTTAAAACCAAAGCTGTTGGCCGAAGTGGAGTTGATTAAATCGCTGCTGCTCAAGAGAGGAACTGAAGTGGTGGTCGATGCTGTCTCCTCCTCCGATGCAGCTTCACCAGCATTCAACAACAAAAGATCGCTTTTAAGTTTATCTGGGGCCGCCAGATATTTAACCTGTTTTTTAAACTCCTCACGAATATCCTCAGCTTTCTTATCACTCGTATTGTCGTAAGACTTGTCCCGATTAACTACGGGAGGGTCGGAGAACAACACTTTAGAATTGTCCGTACTCTTAGCAGACCAGTTATCCAGCCCGATACCAGAGTCACTCTTTGCAGTGGTGTAACTTCCTTCGTTTTTACCTTGGATGATCTTGTTTGCGATGGAACCTAAACTAAGGGGAGACTTGGCATTAGTGGTGACAGAAACGGAGTTGACTTTATCCTGGTTCCCACCGAACAATCCAGGTGGCGCTCCAGATACTGGGGGAAAGTTTGACGGTGATAAGTTTTGGGGAAACCAGGCATTGGATTTGGGAGGTGTGGACATGGTAGATGAATTATGAGATTTCCTGTACTGATCAGCGAGAGTCTTTGCATTGACCGCGTCTGTCATGAGGCATATAAAGTTATCGACCATGGCAAACTGTAGGCTCTGTATGAGGAGTCTCCCAATGCCACCGTGCTGACTGATCACATTCTTGGTTTCCTGGGGAAAGTCCCCTAACTCTGTCAAGAGCCGCTTATCTTCTACGTGCATCGGCCCATGCACACGAAAAAAATCAGCAAAGTATCTGAAAGATGAGTAATTGAACGATCAGCACTGTCAATAACTGCATATAGTCTATGCAGATGGAAAAGTTGGCGAAGAATCTGAAAGCCAAACTAATGAAAGGTAAAGTTATCAAATGGTCAACACCTTAAAATGTTGCTTATTGCCTACATAATTTCAAAATATATTTCTGGTCAAAACAAGGGAAAATTTCTTAAAAGAAATCATGCATGATACAGAACAATGTCTTACAAAAAGAATGCCTTTCAAGAGTCAATAACTTACATATACTGGAACCAATTTTAATATTGACCAAGGAAGTGTCTTCACGGAGGTATTTCCTTTAAGTAAGTCCTTTTACATTTTCTCTTAATGTATTTTACATTTACAATAAACTGGAATATACTTTCCTTGAAAAGTGTCTTTCCTTGTTAATAAACATTTAATTTTTTTCCTTATGTGCAACAAATTATCTTTCAGACAAGAATCATGTTTTGTATGCATTCCACTCACGTTTTCACTAATAATTATCACGACTAAGCAGACAAATGTTCAGATTAGGCTGGTTATTTTGACCTCCACAATCAAAGAGTTCCACTGTACTCACGAGAAGATGTTCTGCTTTATCTCCAGATCCTGAAGAGTGCTGCAAGCTTCCGACTTCGTCGCTCCAGCCTTGGGAGTGTAACTTCTCTCAAACTCGTCAATATTGTTCCTCAGATGTGGGGGTATAACAAAAGGGCTGCTAGAATCCATGATCCCATAGGACCTGTTGAAAACAAAACTTCCAAATAAATACTGTGGTATCTCATGAATAAACCATGTTATAAGTTGATGGAGAGGGACAAAAAAACTGAGAAACAGGAGACAGATTCTAGTGATGTATAACCCTTTCATGCCTACCAGAGCTCAAGCAGGACAGACCATTCTTTAATGAAAATTTGAATGAGAATTAAACCTTAAGTAGTTTCACAGTACATGCTGTACATGAAGTTGTCTTCACAGATTCATGTAACAATTTATCAGGGGAATTTTAGGACTGAAAGGTTAATCCTTATAGCCAGGGTCTTGGCCATGATTTAGAATCTGGGGGCCCAAAGTTTGCATTTGTAAAAGATTTGGGCATTTTATTTTTCAAGGTATACCACAATATACTCAGATTACAACCATAAAACATAAAACTTTATGGAACAAAGTATTATGTCATAATGTCATGTGAATTTTATTAAGGTGAAAATGATTTTATAATATCCTTGAAATTGACATTTTCAGAAATTCCTCAAAAAGAATTTGGGTGTCCCTAAGGGTGTGGGTTCGGGTGTCCAGACGCCCTGCTGGCTAAGACTATGCTGGAAGACTTCTAAAGCCGGTTTGGCTCCAGCCTACATAGCCATGCAGAATGCATTAAATGGATGGATGATATTCTAATAGCAGATACAGGGACAATTTATGGTGACCCCCATAAACTCTACATATCTAAGTGAAGCCCAATGTCAGGGGGTCCCAATAGTATGAAGATCTCAGGAAAAATTACTTTGTGGGGGTCCTAAACTTGCAATCCCTACCTTTTTGAGGTAAGAACATTCTTAGAAGCCTATTCCCATAGTAAGAAATAAGGGTTAATGTAACAGTGAAAGGAATTTGGGTAATTGTGTCTACCTGTCAGGATGCTCGTCATACTGCTGATGCTCTTGTTCCTTCTCCAGAAGGTCACCGACAAAGTCACCCAGAGACATGACTTTCTTCTCCTTCTTCTTTTTCTGTTTAGCTTTAGACTGCTTCTGATTTACCTGCAACGTATAGGAAATGCTATCATATACTGTATATGGTTTTAATTTGGAGTGTTAAAAATTTCATTTACAGCCATGCGCATTCAGGCACTCAAACTACACCATATAGTAGCAGGATTTGAAGGATGTTATTCTGGCACTATCATGAGGAGCCCGAAAAGCCCGAAAAGAGCAAAAATTAAATGCCTGTATAATATTCCAGTTATACAGTAAAGTATCATATACCAACCATTCTTTATACCTGGGCTCAACATAACCTATTGCTATAGTCACATACCAGTGCCCAGTGTGCCACCAAAATTGTAGGCTAAGGTTTTGGTGGAAGACTGGGCTCGGCACTGGTAGTGGTAGAGTAGGTTCCATTCCATCATAGGCAAAAAAAAGATTATCTTTTTTTCACATACATTCCAGCACAATCTGAACTTCATTGCCATTTTTGCATGACAGCTTGCATGCTTGATCGAAACTATTACTTCAACCATATACCATTCATTGATAAGGGCCCTATTGCAACAGGAATGAACCTGGCATTTGGCAAGAAATAGAAAGCCATGTGACCCCATTATATTCAATGCCAAGATAGAATGCCAAAAAAGTGTCTGTTATTGGTTACATAACCATGTAATAATAGGCGCCAACCGGTAGGCTTTAAGATTATTTTGTATATTATTACCAGATTTTATCTTCATATTATACCAATGAAAAGACATTTATTTAGATTAAAGTTTGCCTTGACTATCAATTCAAATAAATACATCCAGGGCTCATTAGCCATAATTTTAGTGATTCAGGCATGAAAATAAGTATTCATTTTTCAAAAATGTATTTATTTGCATGGCTTGTAATGCATAAAGGTGATATCCAAGAAAATTTTACCATCGGTGAACCGAAAGGGTCAGTTGGGTCCTATCACCGTTGAGTGACAGAAATGAAAGGAAAGGTGACAAGAAACTGATCAATTAAAAGAGATGGCAAGAGCCATTTACCTTAGTCTCATCCTCTTTATCCTCCTTTTTAAGAATAGTAAAGAAAGAGTTTGGAACAGTCAAATGGGCAGGATCAAGAAGAGGTTCTGCAAAGAAAATGCAAACTTATCTTAGAAGCAGACAACAAACAACAAACATAATATAGGTAAGGGCGTCAAAAACACAAATCTATGGACTGTAAAATCTTATTTATATATATATATATATATATATATATATATATATATATATATATATATATATATATATATATATATATATATATATATATATATATATATATATATATATATCTACTAGAGCTAGTACGATCAATCGGCGGCTCGAGCTATTGCTCGTATCATCGCCGGCGGCGAGCACTCGAGCCGCCATTACAGCTCGCCGAGTTCGGCAAAAATTTAAATAAAGCCACATCGTCAATCATCCGCCATCTTTTTTGTCTTGCTGACGTCTTTCTCACGTGATTGGCTTAGGCAGGCATGGGCCTGTTCTAATTAGCGTGATTGACAGCAATTTACGTTGCTCATTGGCTTAGGCAGGCATGGGGCGGTTCTAAATTAGCGTGATTGACAGCAATTAATTTCGCTCAGCAGTTGATTTCACCGCATATGCAATGAGTTGTTTAGGGCTCGTAATATGTCGATTAATCGCTCGGCAGTTTCAGCGATTGATCGAGCCGTTTTTTAGCGGCGAATCCGAGCACTAATATCTACATATAAAATCTTATAAGAAGCAGAAACTGAGTGAGTGTGTGTTACCTGTTAACTCTTAAACTCAACTCAACACACTAACACACTTAGACGAGCCCAGCCTCTAATCTTTAACTTACCCTTGGGCGAGTCTTTCTCCTCAGTGTTTCCCTGCTGCTGATTGTGCTGCTGCTGCTGCTGTGGTTCCTCCTCCTCCAGCTGATCCAGGAGTCTCTGCGTCTCCTCCTGCTCTTTCTGCTTCTGCTTGTGTCGCTTGCGAGTCTCTTTACGAGCTTGACGAGCCGCAATTGTACTCAGGCTGACGAGAGAAAATACACAAAGTATGAATACTTAAATAAGAACATAGACAGAGCAAGACTCAAAATTGGCTGGAGCCAGGAGCCCAGGGCTCCCTTGAATACTCCTGGGCCTCCCTCCAATTTCTAAGGTCTCAATTAAGAAAGGATTTTTCAGAAATTTCTGAAGGTGGCCCTAATTTCTGAAGAGAAATGGTAGTGATATCAACAACAACAACAACAACAGCAAAACCATCAACAGTTTCATCAATAAGAAGGAATAGAAGGGGGAGAAGAAAGTTTCTGATTAACATGGCAGTTCATTAACCCTTCCAATGCCACACACACAAACATATGCGTTGGCCAATCTAAAAGACCCTCTACACGGTTCGAGATTTAGGCAAATTGGTTCATTTTGATAAGTCACACAACTATGATGGGTCAACATGTTATAAGATCTTCAAACATGAAAACCCAGTATTGGATTTTGGCCAATAAACCCCATTACAATTTGGCATCATACATTTGTGTGGAAAATTACAATTTGGACTCCAAAGGGTTGAATAGTTTGGCCCTGGAAAGAGAAACTGACCTGGAAGGTTTCATCTTCGTCCTTTTTCTTTTGATCTTGGGTTCTTCAGGACGAGCGGTGGCCACAAATTCCTTTGTTTTCTGCCCATCTATGTCGTACATCCTCACAGTGCTGATGGTGGCAGAGCAGTCCGGTGTCAGACACGCCCGGCCTGTGAAATCCTGAAATCAAATACCACAAAACATCAAAGACTCAAAAGAAACAAATACAATCGAATGCAGTATTGTAACTATTTTTCCATACATAAGTGCAATATACTGGCCAAGGAACATGGAAATCATAGCCAAAAAAATTGAAAAATGAAAAATTGATAATTAACCTCACAGCTGTGCAAAGATTTGCAAAGACTGAAGTGTTGTGCCATTCAATTTCAAATTTTCCTGGGACAGAGAAAAACTTGTTATAAAAGTGCCCAACATGGCAAGTAGGTTTGAAAATACATATGGGTCACTATGAGATTATATATATGTATATTTATATGTATATATATATATATATATATATATATATATGTATACATATATATATATATATTAGTGCTCGGAATCGTTGAAAGCTGCCGACCGATACTCGACCATGGTCGACCATGTCGGGACAATTCAGGAGCGGCGCCGGTCCCCCGGAAGTTATAGAATAAGTACATGCGAAGTGCGCAGTTAGCCATGTTGTTTACAACGCTGAAGCGCTGCGTAGATATAGGTGAGGAAACTACAGCAACAACAACATAAAGGTAAGTTTATTTTCATTTCATGGTAGATATTTCGCTAGATAGGAAGGTTGGCGGCGTGGTAAGTTACTTTCATTGTGTAATATTTTTGCTTTTGGACAGACTAGCGCTAATTCATTATACTCGTTTTCGGTCGACCATTCCTATAGTCTGGCGGCCAAATCCAAAAATGTGACTTTTGATGGCAAAATTTGTTACAAGCTGCCATCCACGCTAAATCATATCTTCATAGGATGGGCAATATGGTATGGGTGGATGGCGGGATATCTTTTGTCGTTTAAGATGTTTTTGGGGCAAAAAATGCAAAAAATGAACTAAAATGAGTGATTTTTGTAATTTACATCAAAAAAATACTTATTGTCAACCTAAGCTCATGAGAGTTTGTACATATATGCTTGAGGACATACTCTTTGAGATGGTAGAATTAGATTTAACAAAATATTAAGCGTTAACCTAAAAACTGATCTAATATGGCAAAAAATGGCTGAAAACAGTCTTTTTTCAAGATTTACGTTTAAGAAAAACGTCCACAAAATTCCATTGGAAAGAGCTAGGATTATGAAACTTGGCCAAAAATATCCCTGATGTGTCCCAATAAGAATATGATATTGGTATACTGTGTATGTGACATAATGATCCTGTACTGGGGTTGTTGAATTTGAGATATATACAATTAATGAACATTGGCGCCATACCGTATATTACACTTATTACAATAGTATGTCATAATACATGACCCTCATTGATAGAGAACTTGTAATATAAGGTTAGCAGCAATGTTTCATATATTGTATGGGTGGATGGCAGGAGTTATTTTGCCATTTAAGGTGTTTTTGGGGCAAAAATTAGATAAATTGAGTAAAAAAAGTAATTTATATCAAAGAAATATTTTTTGTCCACCTAGGCTCATGAAAATTTGTACATATATACTAGAGAACATGTTATTTAAGATACCTGGGTTAGGTTTAACAAAAACTTATGTGTGCTGCTAAAAATGGCTAAAATCTGGCCGAAAAATGGATAAAAACGGTCATTTTTCAATATTTTTGTCTACAGAAAAACATTAATTTAATCATCATGCAAAGAGCTAGGAATGTGAAACTAGGTCCAAAATATTCCTGAAGGGTTCCAAAAAAGATGCTTTATAGAGTGTGTGCTTATTTCACCAAATAATCATGCAGAAGTTTGTTCAACTCGAAAGATGCAAAAATCCGCATGTGTAGCATATGTTAAACATAATGTTTGCTATTGATTTGGTGATGGCAGGAGTAGTGTCTAGGTATAGGTGGCAGCACCAAGATTTTTGATTTTGTTAGCTTCAAGACAGAGGGTCTGAGAGGGGTCTACTGCAGATGTTGTGGAAGTTCATAATATCTAGGGCTTGCTCTTGAACCTAAAGGGGAGGCTCTGTTTTAAATGACCTCAGAGATCTGATGGACTTTCACTCTCAAGGGTCTAGCTAACTCCAAGTACCACCTCAGTGACAGGGCAATGAACCTGGTTGTATGGTGAGAATTCTTTATAGGGCAAATGCACCATCATGATGATTTAGGTTCAGGGAAGGAAGGAATTGGGTTTTACGTCGCTTTCAACAGCTTAGGTCATATCGCGACGAGATAGAAACCCGGAACCGGGAAGAAATTCCCTACTCTTCACGAATAGTTCCAAGGGGTCTTTCAGTTGCAGAAGGACCATAGACAGTCCGCCGCACATTTATATAGCCACCAGGCTAACCCTCTTGAGGATCCAGGGGAAACTCGAACCTGCGAACTCACACTTGGGAGCCAGGCATCGCAACTACTAGGCCACGGCGGATGCCCGATTTAGGTTAAAAATGTGCCTATATGTGTCACCTTTCAAATAGGACCACCCGCAAGTCTGTCCTCCTCAGCACTCCATAGATATTTCTAATGAAAGTGAGTACCCCTTCTGATTGGTCGAGAGATATCAGTGGCAAGAAGTGACTGCAGGGGTTCCTTATCTTCCTTGACTACACAGATTTGACAAGGCAAATTCATGTTTGGATTATCAGCTGATAAAGAAAAAAGTCATTTGCAGGGCTTTATACTCAGGCCTGTTTTTTACTCACTTTCATAAGCCATATCTGAGGAGTGCTAAGAAGGACAGACTTGCGGGTGGTCTTATTCAAAAGGTGACATGTATAGGCACATTTTGAACCTAAATCATCATGATGGCTGAATAGAAACACCGAGTTAGTTGTGAAAGAAGCCGATTGATTCTTATCTAATAGGAGGGATGGGAGGAAGCGAACTCCTCCATTCTCCCACTATAGATGACCAATGTCCAATTTGCTAAATACTTATAAAATAACTATATAAAAATTCTTTTTCATCATACATTTTTGATCTTATTGACTGTTGGATATTTTTATTGAAGCATATCAAATATGTCTATAAGGTGAATGAAGAATCCCTGGAAATTTAGTTTCTGAAATCATTTTACCTGTAACATATCATTTAGATGACTGGCTTTGTATAGAACAGTCTCGGAAGAGTCTTCCATATGACTATATTCAATCTCTGAGTGATGTAACAAATTTTTGTTCTCTGAGAAATGTTTTATGTATTGAATCCTTCCCCTTCTCCACTTATGACAAAAGTTTCCTGTCTGCAACAGTGTATAAGTTCCATCTGAAACACTGAATAAATTCCTCCAAAATTTTATGAAGGTGATCAAATTTTGAAATATATGCATGAAAAGAGACTTCGGGACCTGGGCTACATTGACCATATGCTAAACTTCAATTTTCTTCTTTACTTGAAGAAGGATTTATATTTCTGTGAAGGTATCTAAAATCTCTGTTGAAGAGCTTTCCTGTCCACCACAGATATAAATTCTTTAGAATCTACTATTTCACAAAAGTCTGGAACAAATTGGGTTCAGATGTGATATTTCTATAAGATAAAACAGCCAAATGAGGGAGCAAGTTTTCCTGAATTTGAATAAAAAATATTGAATTCAATATTCTAAAATTCTGTCCCCAATAATTTGAATGGCTTAATATGGCCCATTACAACCATGAACATGCATGTACTTATTGAAATAAATGCCTTAAAAAGTCACTGAATTCATACTGGAGTGAAAACAATTCAATTATATGTTTGAAAATGGAATTTTGAAGGGTTACACATTTTTTTAAGTGTCCTAAAGTGTGTTTTCTGAAGGATTGGCTGTCCAATTCTGGGTGAGATGTACTGCAGGCCAGCTTTATTATACTCTACTTTAAAACTGTGTGAATGTTTTTAAAAGGTAGTTTGGTGCTATGACACATTTGAATAATTGTACCTTACTCAAAATCACCTATGCGTTAGAACTTCAGATACTCTTTTTTCAAACTATTGTGCACAGTGTCTAATTCCAAATATGGAAACTATCAGTTGATACTTAAAGATAAGATAAGAAACTAGTCCATTTAAAGAATATTTAAGACATCTATAGACTTGAAGCAGTCAATTAAGCAAATATGTGATTCCGTAACTGTTATGGAATCACCAACTTTAACCACAACAAAAACACTGTTTGAAAATCTTCTTTTCAAAAGTATGCCCCTCATAGTTAAATTAATGTTAAAATGCTTTTTTATGAAGTTTCATGGTAATGACCCATTCTGAACATTTTCAAAAGTAAAAAGAAAAATGATATTTTTCTGTTACGGACTCACATGTTACGGAATCACAGATCACCATATTTTAAATTTCATGAAAAACACCCCAAAACATAATATTCAATCCTGTATCTATTGGTACAGACTTCACAGGTCTAATCGTATCATCAAAAACAATATTGAAATTCAAAATACGGTTTTACAAGAAAATATGGTGGTTTTAACATTTTGTGAAATGTTACTGTCAGAAAGGCGTTGAACAAACAAACAAACACCCTGCAGTAAAATGTTTATAACTTTTTCATAAATGGGGGTATAGTAAATCTGACCAAAGATCCAAAACGTAAGACTTCTAGCTTTCCAAATATGTAAGATACATATTGCTACTATAAAGTTTATTTTTTGTCTTAGATGCTAACTTCAACTTGACCGAGCCCATATGCTATACATCCTGACTTTTGCAAGTTCCAAGTTGAACAAACTTCTGCATAATTATTTGGTGAAACATAGACACATCCAACTAAGAACCTTTTTTGGAACCCTTCAGGAATATTTTGGACCTAGTTTCAAGTTCCTAGCTCTTTGCATGATGATTAGATTAACGTTTTTCTGTATACAAAAATATTGAAAAATGACCGTTTTTAGCCATTTTTTGGCCAGATTCTAAGCATTTTAGAATAACGCTTCAATTTTTGTTAAAGCTAATGCAAGTTTATCAAAGAACATTTTCCCTAGCATATATGTACAAATTGTCATGAGCCTAGGTGGACAACAAGTATTTTTTTGACATAAATTACTTTTTTCACTCAATTTATCTAATTTTTGCCCCAAAAACACCTTAAACGGCAAAATAAATCCTGCCATCCACCCATACAATATATGAAACATTGCTGCTAACCTTATATTACAAGTTCTCTATCAATGAGGGTCATGTATTATGACATACTATTGTAATAAGTGTAATATACGGTATGGCGCCAATGTTCATTAATTGCATATATCTCAAATTCAACAACCCCAGTACAGGATCATTATGTCACATACACAGTATACCAATATCATATTCTTATTGGGACACATCAGGGATATTTTTGGCCAAGTTTCATAATCCTAGCTCTTTCCAATGGAATTTTGTGGACGTTTTTCTTAAACGTAAATCTTGAAAAAAGACTGTTTTCAGCCATTTTTCGCCATATTAGATCAGTTTTTAGGTTAACGCTTAATATTTTGTTAAATCTAATTCTACCATCTCAAAGAGTATGTCCTCAAGCATATATGTACAAACTTTCATGAGCTTAGGTTGACAATAAATATATTTTTGACGTAAATTACAAAAATCACTCATTTTAGTTCATTTTTTGCATTTTTTGCCCCAAAAACACCTTTAACGAAAAAAGAAATCCCGCCATCCACCCATACCATATAGCCCATCCTCTGAAGATATGATTTAGCATGGATGGCAGCTTGTAACAAATTTTGCCATCAAAACCATTTTCTAGAGGCTTTTTTGGATTTGGCCGCCAGACTACTAGGCATGGTCGACCGTGGGTCGAGCATGGCGTGACGACCGAATGCTCGACCATACGAGTAATCGTCCGAGCACTAATATATATATATATATGTAGTGTTATCAGTTCAGCAATTGATTGCAAATTTAATCCTTATAAAGAAAACACAAGAAATATGATGGAAATTACCTTATCAGATATACGTTCTTCACCGACGCTCTTGATTTTCTTCCAGCAATTGGGATGGAAATCTATAACACACTCACTAAAACAAGTTGTGCGTACGAAACCCTGGAAAATATAATGGTGTGGTGGTCAGCCTCGAATGAAATTGGTGAAAAGCAAGAACCAGTAAACACTCACAAAGAAATTTCAGTCATGAGAGGGATCTAATGGTATGATAGTAAACGAAATCATAGCGCATCTTGCAAAGACGGGATAAGAACAGCTAATCTCACTTCTTTTCAAAATATTCAACAAGGTGAAAGTTGAGTGTGTCAATAGAGCTACTATTAGTAAGGGTCACACACTCTTCCGCATGCCTTGATGGTACTCCAGTGTTAAACATCCACTTCTGCTTACCTTGAAGTCTGGATCGGTAAAGTAGATCTCCATTTTAAAGTAGCCTTCGCAGTTGCCATAGCGACACACAGCGTCCGGTGGAGGAGGAGCGTGACAGTCCATCAATAACTGCTGCACATAAACCTATAAGAACACCCAGAGAGAAATCTAGTTAACCCTTCAGGCACCAACATACATTTCAGAACTAACTTGCCAGGCCGGGCAAGTGGTTAATGATTTGTGGCTTGCCCGACATCATTTTTGGCTTGCCCGAAATAAATAAGGTATAACAAATCTTAGAATGGCATTTGCTATTTATTGTGGATTTAATGATTTGAAAACCATTTTCCTTTAACTTTCAGATAGCATTTATTATTGATTGTGGATTTAATGATTTGAAAATAATTTTCCTTTAACTTTAGTGCATGCATTGTTTGTCTATTTCTGAGTATTTGTGCCATTTTCTATATAAAAATGTGTTGCGTTCAGAAATCAGCTTGCCCCTTTGGGCAAGTGCCAAATGAAATGTACTTGCCCTGAAGCCCTTTTTTCAAAAATTCGCTTGCCAGGTCAAGCAGGCAAGTACTTATGTTAGTGCCTGCCCTTCCAATGCCACATATGCATTTGTGGTATCATAACATAGAGAACCATGTATGCATATATACTTGCGACATAATCAAAATCATTTGACAAACAGCATGTCTCCCACTAATAGCTCTAAAATAAGGTAATTGACTGTCAGATTGTTGTGCGAGATTCAAGGTTCACTTTAATATGGCACATGACTATGGTAGACAACATTTTAACATGAACAACCTGGTACTTGATTTTTGCCAATGATCCCCATTATAATTTGACACCATACGGGGGAAATTACAATTTGTACTCACAAGGGTTAAGGCCATTAAGTTAATGAATCCATGTATATAGCAACCAAAAGGCCTCATTATTTAGGTGATATTTCAGTGACAAGAGCATGTTCACAGGAGAGATATCATGGGAATTGTAATGGGTTGAAAAACTTCAATTACATCTTTGAAATTGACATTTTAAGATATTGCTCACTAAGGCTAAGACTATGAAATTACTCTTTAGTCTTTACTAAGTGTGTGTGTATAAATATGTATATATAAATATGTATGTATATATATATATATATATAGTGATGGGACGATGATCGACTGTAGTCGAAAGTCGTCAGCAAGTTAATAGTAACCAATTAATCGGCTGGAGACTTTACACCTAATTGTTAGTCAGTATAATAGCCCATTAAGCCAGCCCACATCCTCTAAGGTCAAAGGGTGCCTTGCCAGATATCCCACAGAGAAAGTTGCTTGTCTCACGTACTGACCTACTGGCCTGTTTATACCTTCTAAGAGCCAGCACTGTAATAGGTCTAGTATGGGTCATGCAAGTAGTAAGTAATAGCATACCAAGAAGTATACCTACTGACTCTGATAAAAACTGGGGTACTGAGCAAACTAGATATTTCAGATTCCTTCTAAATGTAGAAATATGAGTTGGATGAAATGTGTTCTATGATGTGTCTTTCATTATTTTTCTAAAGACATCTTTTAATGCCTTCATACATATTGTAAAAAGTATTTTGATTTATTAGAATACTGGTAATTTGTCTCTAAGTTACTGAATAAAAATAAGAAAGAAAACATACAAGTATATCTAACCTGCACTGTCTACATGTATAATCCTTCATAGCATAAATCAAAAACACTTGAGAAAGTTTGATGCCAAGATAGAATAGATAATTTGAAATAGTACAATATTATAATAAGTGTTAACATGCTAAACTTAAGCTTTGACAAGCAAACATTTTCATGAAAGTGCGATGAACCGATTAATCGGTGATAGTCGGTTGGCCTAGCTGACTGATGATCGGTTGGGAAAATTCAACTCCCACCACTATATATATATATATATATATATATATATATATATATATATATATATATATATATATATATATATATATATATATATATATATATATATATATATATATATATATATATATATATATATACATAAATATATAAATATATAAATATATATATATATATATATATATATATATATATATATATATATATATATATATATATATATATATATATATGTGTGTGTGTGTATATAAACAATATTAGAATATCAAATAACCCATACCTGTAATTTTCCAGGTCTTGTTTCCTCAATTATGATCTGCGTACCTGGCCAGGTGTGGACTCCACACACTATATTTTTCTCAACAATGTCAAGGCATTTCTCTAAAGGCTTCTGAGCATCCTTAAACCTGCCATGCAAAAACATAATTATTAAGAGCACTTGATTAAGCTGTAAAAATACTTGAAGAAAATTTTTAACCAGAACCAAATCCACAATGTTGTGCTTGATTACATATTTGGAATTTATTTTCATAAGTATCCCAGGTTTAGAGAACACCAGTCAAGAGAACTTAAGGCATAGATGTGTTGAGCTCTTACCGAGTGATCAGTCAATACAAAGCATGCTCTTGGACATGTCATAGTTACAAAGGAAAAATAAATCACTCTAAAACTGCAATTACTTGTAGTCAATTCCTCAGACTAAATTCAGGGCTCGATTTCTTTTTCCTGGGGGCCCTAATTGCATCTTTAAAAGCTACTCAAAGGTGTTGTGTATAGAAACTATTACATCATTGAGCTCCCTGCAGAAATTTGAGAGAGCCCTAGGAAAATTTAAGCGAAGGCCTGGGCTCCCAGCTCCTGCTAATTTTGAGCCCTGGTCCATGAATTCTGTTCTCAAGCCAGCCACACTGTACCTGTTTTGTTTGAAGTAGGCCTTGCCCAGCCCGTAATGTGCCAAGGGAAACTTCACCTCCCTGTGGTCTTCTATGATACTGATCAGCTTACGCACACCTTCACAGATGTCCTGAAAATAGGGAAATATAGGTAGACAAACATCAATGGAGATCCACTGACTTAATAATATCAGTACCGATAATTGCAGAAATCACCATTTCAAAAACATACACAAATATTTCAGTTCCGTATGTATAAATATATATGTGTGTATATATATATATATATATATATATATATATATATATATATATATATATATATATATATATATATATATATATATATATATATATATTTATATATATATATACATATATATTTTATATATATATATATATATATATATATATATATATATATATATATATATAAATATATATATATATATATATATATATACATACATAGAATACACACACCCATACATACATACATGATACATACTTACATACATACATACAAACATACATGCACGCACATAGACCCACACATTTGTTTAATATTTTACCAACTGAAATTAGTTGATAATATCAATCATGAAGTAAAACGTATTCAACTTCTTTATCCTGATGGCCATGTCACAGCAAGTAAGAAAATTTCAAGTGACTTGTGGTTAAGAAAGTGACAGTCCACTTTCCTCCACCAATAAATACTGGCCATCCATATATGTCAGAAAAAGTGACAATAAATAGAATTACACAAATCTTAGAAGCAAGCATACCTTAGCGACTCCTGTATCCACACATGCAATGGCCAGAGCGTACCTCAGCACCACAAAGTCTATTTCTTCCAACTCGAAAAACTACAAAGGAAACAGAGGGATAAGCTCAATCTTCGAGTAACAGGCAGTAAAATCCTTCTTATTCAATCATAGGTACGGCTATAACAGTTCTTGTTGAAAATACGAAATGATTCTGTTGCTTGAATCTGACCTACTACTGCTGCCATCTAGCGGGTAACAGGGTAGTTAAGGTTTGATCCATTAAGCCTGAAGAGGCCAAAAAATATATTCAGGATATTATTTAATGGAGAATGATTATCAGAACTCAAATTAAAACCAACCTTCAAATACATAATGAAGATATAATTTACTTCTTAGTTGATTATATCATCCTCATAGATCCATACAATACATTTCAAAGGAAAGTGTAAGAGACTTAGAAGGGATGTAGGACATAAGATGACTGAAATTACAACTTCTTTTAAAATGTTTATTTCAAAGCCTTATTTTTGTAATAAACATTACAGCGTAGCTTATTTTTACTTGTTCTAAATCAGTTCAATTTCCATTTGCAACCGGAGTGGTCTGTTTAATTTTGAACAATTTTCTGCCAAATATTTTTCAAAAATCACATAAGGCCCAGTGTGCAGTAGGAGTGTTATGGCTTTTGTTCAGTGTCTGCAGTGCAATAAGTGCTGGACTAATATGGTCATTAAGGACAAGGCTGAAGCAAATACAGCATAAATATTGCGTATAAGCAGGGTATATCAGTCAATCCCTACTGTAACCCGCAACGAAGGTCACACATGAGACCAGTATATAACTATATGATATAACTTATATTTCGGGCAAGCCAAAAATGATGTCGGGCAAATAAAAATAATTGACTACTTGTCCAGCATGTTAAGCTAGTTCTGAAACTTAATGTTAGTGTCTGCATGACAAGGCAGGGACTCAGCCAGGACCTATCTTGCCTATCTTGCAGACAAGCAGTTTCATGAAAACCTCCTTTTTGCATAGGCAAAGGCAAACGTTTCCATAAAGAATTTTCAATTTTGACTTTTTGTGGGTAACAACCAAACATTTTCCTAACAAACCATCTTTTAGGACATGGCTGAAGTGTTAAATTTGTTTTTTGACACAATAAGCTATCAAATGTATTTGGTATAAGGAATTGAAGTAGATTAGTAGCTAAATCCGGACGGGCAGAAAATTTGGAAGTGCTGTTTTGGATATGCACTTTTGAAATACAGGCAACTCTGTGTAATCCGGACTATGTGGACCGTGAATTTCTGTCCGGATTAGGCAAAATCCGAATTATACATGACATGAGCCGATGATCAGCGATGTAGAATGCAGCAGGCACGCACTGAAAAGCGTGTAAATTTCCGAAAATATGGACGTAATCCTGGCCCATTGATCACCCCCTACTTTACCCGACCCTCCCCCCCCCCCCCCCCCCCCCCCCCCCACTGTCTATTTACCTTTCAATCTTCCTCCTTTTGTTAGGTGAGGAAAATGTTTTATTGATGGGTAGAGCTTGGAGCAATGGCGTGGGCGTGCATTCCATTAGTTGAGAGGGCACGCTTGATTCATGACATCGCCGGTCCGAATTACAGTACACTTTTAAAACTTAAATGGTAAAGAGTGTACCGCAAAAATTGTAGGTTTAGCCAGAGTCAGGATTAAATTGTCCAGATTAAACATGCAAATTTGCATGTAAACGTATAGGAAGGGACCGGGACCTTCCAATAAGTACGGTTAAGACGAAAATCCGGATTATACAGGTCCGAAATACGCGCAGTTGCCTGTACTAGCTAAGATCCCTGTCTCCATTTTCTG
The DNA here is from genome assembly GCA_963942565.1 of Maea johnstoni. NCBI lineage: Eukaryota > Metazoa > Annelida > Polychaeta > Spionida > Magelonidae > Maea > Maea johnstoni. The sequence goes on along the minus strand of OZ012689.1, from coordinate 16,188,720 downwards.
AATTTTTTTGGTTGAAGGCCGAATTTATCGCAGTTTTCTAGAGCCGAATCTCAACACACTAAGCCAAATCAAAAGATCACATTTACTTACCATCATGTTCTCTTCCTTGATGAGGTCGAGCGCCCTCTGGTAGTGGCGCATGGCATTCCTGCTGCGGGAGTCGAGCAGGGACTCCGAACCCTGCTTCATGTTCGTGCTCAGCTCGCGCTTCTTCAGCCGTCGGTTCAGCTCACTCTCAGGCAGGTTAGGATTCAGGCCCGCATCACTCAGCTCCTGCAATGTAGGTACAATTACAGCATGATAAGGAATTCAGTGAAACCTGCCCCATTGGACACCTCTGTATGATAAACACCTCCATACATAATGATAATTGAATAATAATTGATATTTCCACATAAAATGTTCAAAAGCACTTTAAAGGATAGTCAGTTGATAGATGTTTGTGGCCCATATAGTCAAATTAACTCCATTCGAAATAGCAATGTTTTCAGCTGTGTCCTGGAATTTTTGCAATCAGCAGCCCTTATCAGTGAGGAAGAATATGTATGTATGTATGTGTGTGTGTGTATGTGTGTGTGTATGTGTGTATGTGTGTATGTATCATATGTATGTATCAATAGATGTTTAAATTACTAGCAGTATCAATAACCTGGAGCCTCATGTTTTCTCCCAGTTCTTTCTTCCTCTTAACCACCTCTCTAATGCTCAGCCATAGTGGTTACCCTCTTTAAGTTAGAGTATGCTTTGTTTATAACCCACCTTATCTCTTTTCCGTTTTTCCTCCTGTTCTTTCTTCCTCCTCCTCACTTCCTCCCTCTCTTTTCGTTTCTGCTCACGTTCCTCCAAGTGCCTCTTCTTCTCTTCTTCAAGTTTCTTCTTTTCTCTTTCTCTCATCAGCTACAAAAGAAGGGAAACTAATCAGACAACAGTGACACTGACAACTTTTATTAATGTAACCAGTGCTTCCTTCTCAACCTGTTTTTCATAAGTATACGTTTGTGTCTTGCGTTCCCCTACGTTGTCTTCTAAGGGTACAATACTTAATGAAACAACTTGATAATAATGTATGAAATTCTATAGAATTTGTTGATTCAAATCAAAGACAATGGCCTGCCGCGTAAATTATTCTTTAAAGATTGCTCTGGACTCAAAGTCCTTATCAACATTGGCAGTCTGGGTTGGCATATATAGAGAATGATATTCTATTGAGGTTTTCATGCAGTTTCATCCACATGTCACAGTGGATGGCAACTATGTTATAAGATATATAAGATATATTAAGCAAATTGTCTGTCAGAATGTTGTGTTTGATTCAAGGGTCATTTTGATGAGTCACATGACTAATGAACAACAATTTTCTTAGATTGTCAAACATGAAAAACCTGGTACAGGATTTTGGCCAATAATCCCCATTGCAATTTGGCAACAGACATTTGTTGGGACAATTACAATTTAGACTCACCTTGATTTGCTTCCTTGCTTCTTCCTTCTTCCTCTCCTCTTCCTGGTGTAGTTTGAACAAGTCCCTGTCCTGAAAACAAACATGCCATGAGAATATTTTCATATAACGCATAATTATTCAGAACATTTTTTTTTGGAGTGCCAGCTCCTTCTTTAAATAGAGAAGCAAAATATGTTCACTAATAAGCAAGATAAAAGGATTTTGGAATTCTAACCATTGTCACTTCTTCTGCCATATTTATGCTAAATCCTGAGTGCCCAGCAAATATCCTCAGACTATCCTTAACTCTCCCATGTACCTAAGAGGAAAAAATGCATTTCTGCAATGTTTAATTTTGATTGGCCAACATTTCAATAAAGAGTGCTGGTTGCACTAAACAAGTCCTTATTCATTTCAAAATTCCAGTTATCAAGAATTCTATAAAATATCCCTACCATCTAGAGACTGACTTACGGTCTTCTCCATTAGGAAAGGATACCGAGCCTTTTCCTCATCGGTGTAAAAAAAGTCATCAGGATCACAATCGTCATCATCTTCAAATTCCTCATCATAATTGTAGTCATCATCTTCATCATCGTCTGACTCGCTGTTAGAACCCTCAACTAGCTCTGGAACATCATTGTCACTGAAGAAAGCAAAGAAATAGTACTTAGCCTTAGACAAAACAGGTGAAAGGTGAAGTTCTGAACAGTATGAGAATAATATTCAAAGGGCACTAGTGGGCCATATTGAGGCTAATTCGTGATTAGCCAGTTGTAAGTGGTGGAGGACACTGGAGCAAGGTATAAAATTCACCCAAACCAAAATATTGTTTTTTAATTTAACAAAATGAAGGGCTAGGGGGCAACTTATAGATTGAAATGTACAGGGCCTTCGGTAGGCATTGCAAACGGTTCAGACGGGTCTCACTAAAAGACAAACGCCAACAAACGCCACCGAACGCCAACAAACGCCACCGAACGCCAACAAACGCCAACAAACGCCACCGAACGCCATCAAACGCCACTGAACGCCAACAAACGCCACCGAATGCCGACAAACGCCAATAACAAATGTCTCCCAAAAATATTGGTAAAAAACAAACGCCACTAAACACCAACAAACGCCACTGCATGCCAACAAACACCACCGAACGCCACTGCACGCCAACGAACGCCACTGCACACCAACAAACGCCACTGAATGCCAACAAACGCCAATAACAAATGTCTCCCCAATATATTGGTAAACAACAAACGCCACTGCACGCCAACAAAGCCCAATACCAAATGCCTGCAAAAAATATCGGTCAACAACAAACGCCACTGAATGCCAATGACAAATGCCACCTAGAAATGTTAATAAACAACAAAGGCCAACAAATGCCATCAAACACCAACATTAGAAACCTTTTGTGCATAGCCTAAATAAACCATTACCACCTCCATAAGTTAAATGTGTTTGAATCAAAATACAAAATTCGATTGGCCTTTTATAACAACAAATAGTTGTAATAATGAGGCATTCCACAATAAGCCTTCTGTCTATCACGGGACAAATTTGACAACTAAAAGGCAATTTAATCTTTAACCATTTCATTGCTTGATAATTTTGCTATATAAAACAGGCTGGCATTAAGGTGTATCATTTGAACTCTTTGTTTGAAAAATTCCTTCATAATTGAAGGAGATAATTAAGCAAATACAGGAGTCCATCACGGGACACAACATGGGGGTGGATTTTTCGAAACATTTTTCTCTTGGTAAATTCTCCTCAAAAACTTCTGTACAAGTAGAATATCTGCCTTTCTAAATAAAGATGCATTTACAATTTCATTTTAATTCTAATGAATAGTGTTTGTGAGGCATTTCATAGGCATATAATGAAAATTTTTGAATTTTATGAATTATATATCATTCCAAAATGGCTATCACTACATGCACAATTGATTCCATTGTACTTATAACAGGGTTCATACTGGTTGACCACAATAAAATTCAAGCACTTTCAAGGACATTTTCAAGGACCATATTCTACTTTTCAAGGAATACACGGGATCAATAGATACTGATAATTGAGAAAAAAATGAATGTCAGAGGAGAGAATAATGAAGAAAGACAGTAATATATTTATAGTTGCGTATAGGTGATCCTTTTAAGAGGGGTAAACATATGCGTCAAAAGCAACTAAGTTTTTTTACATGAAAAAAAAATTGGGCAGAACTCCGGTGTGTGTGACAGTAATCTTGTTCGTAAGAATGAGATCCCATCACTTGTTTTAATCATCCCCCATTCCCGGCCACCTTTGTAGGACAGGGGTTGAAAACATGCATTAATTTTAACTATTTAAGAGCCCATGTTATGTATGACAATTCTAAAACACCCCCCTGGTGGCATCCCAGGTTAGTGATGTATTAAATAAACTTACCTTCTGACTCTGATGCAGATGACTGGGGTAGACTTGACAGTCAAGTGCCTGTTGATTGTTGTCTTAGTATCAATTCGTTGTTTTGCATGATAGCGTGAACACTTACCTTTTACTATGTCCAAGGAACAAATAACACTAGGGGTGTGTAAATAGGCCAATAAATATTCTTAACTATTGACTCAGCACTCATAGCAACTCCGGCCTGTCATGCCAGCAGCAGCAGGCATCAACGATCTATTAAATATTCATGTGTATGGGTCAGTTCATGTTTGCAGAAAACCTGAACATGTATATGATTTGAGGTTCCGTGTTTGTTGAGCTCAATTAATTCTTTTGTCTCATGTCAGCCCGGCTTCGTCTATGCTGATCGCAATCGCACAGTTCTGTTCATCTTGTTGATTTCCCGGTTTTTCAAGGACCTATCGTAAAATTCAAGCACTTTCCAGGTCAAAATGAGAGGTAAACAAAATTCAAGGACTTTCAAGGTTTTTCAAGGAGCGTACGAACCCTGTTATAAGCATTTGTGTAATAACTTAAAATAACTTAGAACTAAAGACTACTATGTCAGCCGAAATACAGCTTTTTATGAAATGATGTCCCTCTATCACAGGATACAAAATGGAAGTGGATTTTTCAAAACATTTTTCGCTTGCAAAATAGTCCTCAAATACATGCACTATGGCATTCACGCTTAGTGTATAATCCATTACAAAAGTACTTAGCTTCTACTTGATATATTTTAGATGGTAAAATATTCTGTAGTTACAAAGAAAATTGAGTGTGATGTCCTGTGATAGACATGCAATGTCTGTCACGAGACAGATTTTAATTGTCGTCTTTTCTTGATTCAGAGAGATTTTCTATAGGAAAACTGCATCACACTATTCATTTTATCTCAAAGGAGGAGAATATGTAAAGGCAGCATTCTATGTATGTGCATATAAGAGATAATAAAATAAGAGATAAAAAATGAACAACTAGGGCTCATTTCTGTTTGATATTTAAACAACAATTATAGAACCTTAAGAAAATGAACAAAATGTCATGTCCCATGTGGTCAACACAAAATTTTCCACAAATTCCACTTTCGAAGTCAATAACTTATATTTGGGCGATCATAGGGAAAACCCAAAACCAGTTCTAAAAACTTTGCAAAGTTTTCTTTCAGATTCATGTTAAATGAACTTTAGTTTCAAAGGATGACAAAATGAGAAGTCAGGACGAAATTACTGTGGAATGCCCCTTTTACCGTACTGAATGTTTTTGAAAAACAAAACAACCCCTCCCCACCTCAACCAAGTTTTTCTAATGCACTATCCCACCTGCAATGGTTTTGATTTAGCTTGCAGGGTGCTGCAGACATGCACAAATTCAATTTCTTAATGATTCTGAACAACATTTTACAGACAACATAAAATAAACAATTGAATTGAACTGGATTCAAACACCTCTTTTTCAAAAATGTCCAATTATGCACGTGTAAAAGAGAGCAGGCTATGCACAAAAGGTTTCTAATGTTGGTGTTTGGTGGCATTTGTTGGCGTTTGTTGTTTATTAACATTTCTAGGTGGCATTTGTCATTGGCATTCAGTGGCGTTTGTTGGCGTTCAGTGGCGTTTGTTGTTAACCGATATTTTTTGCAGGCATTTGGTATTGGGGTTTGTTGGCGTTCGGTGGTGTTTGTTGGCGTGCAGTGGCGTTTAGTGGCGTTTGTTGTTTACCAATATTTTTGGGAGACATTTGTTATTGGCGTTCGTTGGCATTCGGTGGGGTTTGTTGGCGTTCGGTGGCGTTTGTTGGCATGCAGTGGCGTTTGTTGGCGTTCGGTAGCGTTTGTTGGCATGCAGTGGCGTTCGTTGGCGTGCAGTGGCGTTTGTTGTTTAGCAATATTTTTGGGAGACATTTGTTATTGGCGTTTGTTGGTATTCGGTGGCGTTTGTTGGCGTTCAGTGGCGTGCAGTGGCGTTCGGTGGCGTGTAGTGGCGTTCGGTGGCGTGTAGTGGCGTGCAGTGGCGTTTGTTGGCGTTCAGTGGCGTTTGTTGGCGTTTGTCTTTTAGTGAGACCCGTTCAGACAAGTTCAAAAGGAATGATCATTAACTGATCCCCACAAGGCATGTGAAAGGCACAGCAGACTAGTTAGAAAATCAAGAATTTTTGGGGCAACATAATTTTGTTATTTTCTAGGGTGACTACAGATATTTCGAGCCATGTGTTTTGTTGTATGAAAACAGGTTGACATAAGGTGAGAGGAGAAGTGCCTCACCTATTGTGTTCCTCTTCCTTTGTTTGCACTGCTGGCTTCCCTTTCCCATTAGGCTTGGTGCTGTCTGAGGCCGCCTTCTTGCACTCGGAATCTGTCTTGCCGTTACCTTTCCCTGCTGCTGATTTCTGGCCACCAGGGGGCGCCTTGGAAGGCACAGGTTTCGCTGTTGAAAGGGAGAACGGCATGAGGGATAATAAAGTTTTTTATACAATATTCTTAGGATATAGTCATTGCTACCACTTTATCTCTTTATAAGCATATACCTATTAAGCTACTTCATTTATTACTAGGAGCCTACTAGTACTAAATGTTAGCAGCTATTACAGCCAGGACAACATCATAGGTGCATCATTGGTTAAAAAATCACCCTATCATTGACTCTTTAATTACATAACACAAAATGAGGCACCTCGTAACTTAAATCATAAGATTCCCTTTCTTAAAACCAATTGACCTAAGGAATTGTGCACTGTTTACCGACTCTTAACACTACCAAAGGTCTAGGGTTCAAATCCTGCTTGTATTGAGGCATGTGAGAGAGTTGCAGTGATTAGGGGTTAGTCAGTGGTTTGTCACAGGTACTCTAGTGTCATCCTCATAACAGATCCTTACCTGGAGCCTCTAGGAAGCGCTTGTGTTGGGTGACCAGAGCCTTGTAGTCGTTGGTCATGCTGCACATGGACTGAGCTCTCTGGTTGGCCTCGATGGCCTTGGCCACATGGCCCAGCTCAAAGCATGCCTCAGCATACCTGTAGTGACCCTAGAAAATAACAATAAGGGATTATTTCTCTTTAAAATTTCCCTTTAAAATATATCCATCAACATGCAACAATTAAAAAGATACAGCCAAAATAGATTTAAAGAAGTTCTGTTTACCTTTAAGCCAATCAGATTTAGATGGCTCAACTCTCCTCATATGTCATTAATCATCCCAGAGTTATTTTCAATAGGATACAGTTAGATACTGTAAAACCCTTTATATCCACGCCCCTTTTTATTCACGCAATTGCCGAGTGAATGCGATCGCGTCCATTTAATTACACGCATCAACTGTATCACCACTAGATGGGGCATTGTTATGCTATTTTGAACGTATATCAGCGCCTGTAATATACGCGTTATGATCACCGAGCGCGAAATGCGTAAAATTAAAAGGAGCGCGATAATAATGGGTTTTACAGTATTTTAATTGGTACGTAACTGCTCTTGGGGACTCTGAGCAAGAGTAGGGTCATGTGCTTGTTTACTAAATGCACAAATATGTTGATTAACTAAAAACTAGTTTAATGAAGCAATATCCAATGTTTGCTTTTTGGATGGCACTACATGCAGAATTGGGTAAGCAAAACTTAAGTCTGAATCGTAGGCCTTGATTTTGTGAATAAGCAGACTTCAGTATAAAAGAACAGCAAAGACTTACTCTGGCCCAGTCTGGTTTAAGCACGACAGCTCGTAGCCCGTCGGCCAGAGCTTTGGCATAGTCCTCTGTCTTCAGGTAGGCCATGGCCCTGTTACCATACAGCACATGGTTCAGCGGGCTGAAACAACAATAACAGCAATCACACACTTTACCACAATATCTCGGTAATATGGGACACTTTTTATTAATTATAATTTTCATTGGTTGATCATGGTAGCGCATATTTTCTGAAATTACCGATGAAGCAGGGTGATGGTGCCCCAGATTTCGGAAATGAACTCAACTGCCGCCATTGAGAGATCTGGCAGGTGAGATTGTGGCAATCATATTGTGATTGTAGTTGTACCAGAACAAATATGACTGTAACTGTGCTTGTAAAGCAAAGAAAAGCACTCTTATTAAACAACAACTATTGAGAGTACAGTAAAAAGGATTATGATCAATCGTGAATGTGCCTCCCAATCTTGTTGATCATGTGACTTTGTAGTCTTGAAATTTTGAAAGTACATTCTGATGTTGTTGGTGCAAATTTCTTAATGAAATGTCATCAATAATGAAGATCTAGACATTGGGCATACAGAAACACTAGCCCCATAGTGGAGGACTTTACAGACTTGAAATTGTTTCTCTAGCATCAATACAATGAAATGTGTTTACCAAGAATTTATTTTGTTTTTTGCCTAATATTCTTTTCATAAAACCAAGGTCAATTGGTCCTGTAAAATTTAGGTATTTCATTGAGAGAATTATTTCTAATGAAAATAGATTTCAATAAAAAAAAATGGGAAAACTTTCTATTCCATATGCTAATGCTGATTTGCTCTTGATTGACCAAATACTTCCAGCCTGGTAGGGCTAGTAGCACCTGAATTTCACCAGCCATACCGAAACCACTATTAGCTGGACGTAATAAACAAGGACAATTCAACATTTTTGACAAATTAATATATACTGCTAAATGTTTATTGGACAAACATTTGCTGGTTTTTACAGGATGAGATATGCAGCCTCACCTCCTGCAGATGGCTTGCTTGTATAGAGTGATGGCCTGTTTGTAGTTGCCATCTCGATAGGCGACATTGCCCTTCTCTTTCGTCATCTCACTCTTCTACAAAAACAAAACACACACAGCCTACAATTCTGTTCACTTTTGAGGTGAGGTTGTCAGTGTATTAAGATGTGTAACGAAAAATGTATAGAGTACAATAGATTAAGGTCAAAATGACTAAGATTGTAGGTTATTACTGTGTACTTCTGTAGATGTGGTGCATATGTAGGCACATTTTAGGGTTGTCATTGATAAGGCCCATATTGGTATATCGACAGTTCTCTTCAACCAATACAGCCTGCTTTCACTTGTCAAGACACATATCAATCCATTGAAATTGAGCTCTGGATTTTTCCAGATTTATGGGGAAAAGTGAGTAGACTTCATGATGTTACAGAAAAGTCTTCAAATATTGCAAAGCATAATTACTACTTGTACATAACTATATATATATGTAACTAAAATTTTGTCCTACTAACATCAAACGAGGGTTGAAAAAAACTATATGCAATAGTGTCAGACCCTGGGCAATGATGTAGTTTATCCTTCGATCATTTCATTGATAATTTACCTTTTCATCTGCTCTGATGTCTTCGTTGTAGCTGTTCACAAGGTCCTCTCCCTCTTTATGCAGCTTCACAACATGTGTGGTATCTGTAGTACACAACAAGCCATACTCTTAGTCTTAGAATATGCATATAAGCAAGGAGTTTGAATCTGGTCATTCAAAAATGGACACAAATTGGAAGAAGTGGAAGTAATATTGTTCAAGGGAGACAATTTGCATAATTAAGAAAACAACCATATATATATATATATATATATATATATATATATATATATATATATATATATATATTACAAAAATACATGAAATTCATCTGAAGAACATAAATGTTTGTACAATGACATTGTAACAATATTTATCATATATCAATTGATATATATCAGAGAGTTCTATTTAAAGATCTCTCTGATATATATCTACTGATAAAAAATCACATTTTGTAATTTGAGGTTGGGCCCATAAGAGTTTGAGTAAGGCTAGTAAATTACAAGTGTTACTAGTTCCACCTAGCCTGACAACTCCTCACTAGATTATCACTGCACAATATGCTACTTACATTGCTTGACCACAAAGAGAATAGCTGTTCCCACTTTCTTGTGAGCTCCGGGGATATCGGCACTGGATAATAAATAAAATACAAGAATTACAATTTCATAGACCTGGAAGTATGTATACCACCATGTAAACAGAAAATAAGGCCTATGAATGTTTATGATCAAATGTGAATAAAGAATGTCATCATTTGACAGGAAAAACAGTCAATGAAAACCATGCAAATTTAAAATACATATTGTATTATGTAATTCTATTTGATCTGAGATTCACTTGAAAGAATAACATGTAGGTATTTCATCCTTATAAAATGGTAGGGTGCAGGGTTTGACAATAAAAGTTAAAGGTGCTTTTGCAACTAAAAGTTGCTCTGGGCCCCTTAAATATTTTTTTCAATTTTGTTTAATATCTAAAGCAAACTTGCTGGATCATTGACGAGTCTCAGTCAGGCTATTTGAAAAAAGCCAATCATACATGTATATTATATTGTGGATATAGAAGTATGCATTGTTTTGTTATGATCTTTACAAGACAACTACTAGCAGGAATAGATTAACAAGCTAGGAATCATTGTTTGGAATTTTGACTATTGTCCCTTTTTCTGCAATATTCAGGCTGTTGTGACAAGCCAGTTGTAAGTGGTGGAGAAAACTGGAATACCAACACCTAACCCAAAATTACTGGCAGATTTCTCGCATGCGCCAAGCCAAATTTGAATGGCAACTAATATCACTGACAGCATTGACGTGAGAAACAATGCAGGGATCTTTTTCTTACCTCCACTTCTTCAGAACTTTATATTTCTTGATTATACATAGCAGGCTCTCAGTGGGACCTTCAATTTTCGTTGGCTTAAGTCTCTCACAGAAATCAATAACATCGAGTAATTCCTTCAATATCTCATCATTTGTCTGAAATCATAAACCATTTCAATCAAGGGCTATAAAAAATCAGTCATAAATAATCTAACCAAATCAGAGATGATTATATTTGCCAGGCAATTCAAGGGCTATCAGTATTTTACACCTGAAAATATCATTAAGACTATGCACCAAGAGGTGTTCAAAGTGAAGTGAACCTACATTCATTAAGTCTTACTCTACTCTGAAATTAACTCCGAAACCTGAGTTCTTAATCGTTTTTTTTTAAATAAAATCAGTCAAAAAGCTATTCAAAATAAAAATCAACTTCATGATTGTCAAATAATTATCAACCCCTTTTCTATTGGAGCGACAGGCTTAAATGAAACCAACACACATACCTGCAACCAAAATTTTAAACATTCCCCTTTATTAGCCATTTTTTTTTCTATTTTGCCAAATCAAGGTGAATATTTCTTTCTAATTTCATATAGGATTTGTTGTCTTAAGTGTTACTCTATCTGTCTAGGCAGTTAGATGGCAGACAATGACAGTTTTAGTGCCCAGATTTAGCCCAACGTATTGACTGTAGATAGTGGATCAGGGGCTTAGCCGTAATGCGTCCAGCGTTTCATTTGGACACGCAGAACACTGTTTTTTGACAGTTTGGACACCCAAAAGTTTATGTCAGAATTTGCTGAAGATGACTTTTCTTAGAAGATAGATGTAGAAGCTGTAGTGTCACTTTTATAAGACACACAAAGCAGTATCTGGCCTAAAAAAGCAAAATCTGTGAAGGTATAGGGTGTATCTTAATAGTAGTATGTATTTTGTACCACACTTTGGACACGCAAAAGTCTATGAAACCTCTATTTGGACACCCTATTTCCAAATATCGGCTATGACCCTGTAGTGGATAGTATAATCAAACTACCAGACGATTAAACAAGTCCAAAATGTTTCAAAGCTCGACAATGCCCTAATTTGTTAATAACCAATCAGGGCTACATTCCCAATTTTTCTAGCCCTAACATTTTGGCTTGTCCTGAAAATAGTTAAAAACTTCAAGGTGTGAAAATGTTTGACTATTTTCACTTAACTCCCAGGGTAAGGGGCCAATTTTTTTCTAGCACAGATTTGTTTTTATTGCTGGGCTGGTGGGCTAGCTTTGTTGTTGAGCTCAAGGATTCCCAGCACTATTAATGTAACACACAGCACTTACCATATTAGTGAGAACCACATCCAGAGCTGATTGTACAATCCTCACATGCTTCTGTTGAGATTCGCTCAAAATATCGAGAAGTGTATTTTCCCTGAATAGAAAAGAAATATGATAAAAGTAAAGCCTGTCTAGATGTTTACTCTGTATGGAGACCTTTCACTATCCGTCTCACGGTACCCTGAGCAAGTTCAGTTTTAGAAACCAACCTCATAGTGGAATTGTCCTCTAAAGAAATCCTGACTAAACAGTAAACAGTGATGAAATAGGTCCTCAATCCATTTTAGTTGGTTGATGGGGTTGATGTTTGAATTCAGTGTCATTTTGAGATTTTTACAAATGTTAAAGCCTATACCCTTTTCCTCAAAATCAGACCAACACTACCTCTCTAGGCCATCATTGAGCAGTGTAAACACTAGTAAACACCAACTATCACAGAACCTCCCACAGGCTTATACCCAAACAGAACCCATTCACAAAATTCTGCCCGCCCAGAAATTAAGATACTTAAAATACGTCTTCAAATGGTTATAAATGCAAACTACATTTAATGGCTTTTTGTGTCATGAGGGCCATTTACACTTTAGCAATGTCTTGGAAGATGGTTTCTTAAGGAAAGGCGTGGTTATTAGTTCAAAAAAGAAAAAAATTGAAAATTCTTCATAGAAATTTTTGCCTGTCTGAAAACAAGTTTTTCAGGAAACTGCCTGTCTTTTGGACAGGGTGGACAGGTCTTGACTAAGTTCCTGCATGACTCAGTTAAATTACTTACCAGCCAGAGGGCAGAAGACCTGCTTGGTTGATCCAGCTGATCCAGTGCTCGGGCTGGTTGACGATGCCGAACAGGAAAGGGCCCATCACATGATGGCGGATGACGTTGTGGTGCTTCTCGCGTGTCCTTATGGACAGATCAAACCACATCTTTGCGCACTCCTCTGCAAAACAACATGACAAGCTTTTTACGACTGAATTAAAAACTGACTTTAGGAAACAAGGGCATTGAGTTATGGAATTTTCATCCACATAAAATCACAAGTAGGCATAAAATTGCATCAAACTTTTATTTGGATTTCTTACGAACATTTAAACAATGTAAAAGAAAGGAGAGATATCCAAATAACAATTTTGTTATATCTATCTATCATCTCGACATCATCATTATTACTACTGATGCTTTCAAGACAGCTGTCATATATCAATACTATAGAGGACATACAAGGGCTGTGTGATTTAATTATCTATATGGACTTTGTTTAATTAAACAAAGGTTGTCAAATATCAGTATGTAACTCACCATTGCAACCTGCAGGAAAGAAATCTCCTTCATCATCAGAATCAGACGCGAGATCTGGCACACTACTTCTATCTGAGTCTGACATTTTATCCTGGAAATAAAAAATAAACGCTTGTTACTACCTACTTTAAACCACATGCTGGCCTTTAGACTACATCTTAGATGAATAAAACAATGGATATGTAGCTTGAAGTCACTAGGAGACATAGACCAACGAGGGGCTGGGCTCTCGTATTGTTTACATTACAGAGAAACTTGCATGCTAACATGCCCAGAAGGCGACTTTTGGGCTATCTGCTGCAGCCAGTCTGTTCAGGTTGACCGGCTGATTCCATATCCACTTGTTTTTATCTATTAAAGACTACATGTACTTGATATCGCTACTTCCTGTATTGTCACAGGTGACACTAGATCAGCCTTCATAGAAATAATAAAGACAAAAGATCCATCAGTAGGCAGTTAGTGGTCCGACGATTAAGCAAAAACCCGAGCATTTGGTTGAAGTGAGGCCGACTCCACCCTTTCGAACGGCATTTCATCAGGTCAGTCCTCCCACCTCCATCGTCCAGTCCTATTTGAGGCTATTTCAGAGTACTACATATGTCTATATTGTTGTTGATCTATAACCACATTTGTCTCACAGGGCTAAATCTCAAGGGAGGACCTAGGGGCTCCCCTACAACCCAGGCCACTTGTCACCCCCCCCCGAGCCTTGACTCCCTTCATGTTCCCTATCGGACATTTTAAGTTATTATACCTCACTTGAAGATCGTAAGCCGTGATTGGCTTACAAAGGTTGGCCATTCCATCATGTCCACTGATGGGCTTCATGTCCACCACTGTCACTAGTGACGCCTTGCGGGGAATGTGTGAATCACCAGTCATCTGTGACCTTGACATTATAAACATTGTTTTTTATTGATATTTCACCAAAATGGGGTTTGTTCGGCATAATAAATCAAATATACCATGCCAGTGTGGGTATCCTAATGGAATGTCTTCCCTTGTGAGGATGGTTTTCCCGAGGGCTCCGCCCTCGGGAAAACCATCCTCCCCCGGGGAGACATTCCATCATGTTACCCACACTGGCATGGCATATTTGTATTATATTAATGCTCCCCCTACTTAGAGCAAGCTAGAGTAAGTTTGAGGAGTGGGGTTCATTGGATTACACTGAGTGTAATTAAGGGGTTACGGCTTGCATGGCCTCATAGAAGACACACAGGTGCAGAGAGGGTGTTAGTGAAATATATATATATATTGATATGGGATGAATGTGATGGAAATGACCAGTAAATTCCTAAATGATTACCCCCCCCCCCCCCCCCCCCCCCCCCCGCCCCTCAGCCCCCTATTTTTGTCATGCTTCCTGCATCAGGTCACTTGTGACAAGATAATAATAATTTACACCTACAAAGATAACTCGATATAATGTCGAATGTTTCGAATTCCGTAGCCTTTTTCAGTGACCTACACCACTGGTAGAGTTGGAAGTCGTCAGAGGCAGAGCTTTCCAGTTCACTGCGGATGAAAGGGTGTACGTGTTATGTATATCAGGATTAGTGGAAGACCGTCATAACACGTGCGGATGAATATATCGTGTTTACAATCTATTAATAGAACGTGACCCAATCATTTAAACGATATACATGAAATGAAACTGACAGGTAATTGGCCTGTTAATCCGTGATGTTATAGAATACAGGCAAAGGTGTGATCGACAGCGACGAAAACTAATCGCAGACTTCCTATCAGACGACTTCCGTTCGGGGATTTCCCCCACACGACTCAACTGTTGGTTGAATCAATAAATTCACGTGCAAGTATGAATTCGTCGTTCTTTGGTCATTTTCGTACGACGCTTACCCGATTAGCTTAAAAGCTGTGGCTATCTGTCAGAGATCTTACTCTTTTAAAGTTAAGTCATTTAGTCGTAAGAAAAATGTATGTGAGAGGTCGTCCTCAAGCACAACTAAGTTCATTCTCAGTACAACAACACCACACGATCAGCGGGAAATAGAGGGAGCAGTTATTATTTGAGTGTGGAACAATTTGCACTTGCTAATATTCATAATTCATTTTTCAATATTCATAATTCATAATTTAAGGTATTCATGAATATTGGAAAATCGTGTATGATTATTGGAAAATGAACCATGAATATTGGAAAATTAATTATGAATATTGATAGATCATAAATATTGAAAAATTAGAGATAATTTTACAATATTCAAAACTGAGTTTTCACTCTACAAATGAATCATAAATATTTGAAAATGATTTGTGAATATTATATTTTTGGGGGGATATTAATCAGTAGGGATTTAAAAGCACTTCTGCTTGACCCTCTGCTTGACGAGCAGAATTGTCTTTGAATTACTACGTTTCAAAGTACAAACATTTATGAATATTCCATTTCATTTTTCAATATTCGATCCTAGATCATTTTCAACATGCATACATTATTTAACAATATTATTATTTCATTTTTATATATATTTATCAGCATTTCTATAGTGATCTGTTGTTCTCATCCCTGCAGACACATGTATAACGACTTGTGATATTGAACTGATGATGTGCAATGGATATCTATCCTTCGATCTGGCGAGGACACTTGCTCTGTGAATAGATCTATGATACAAGCCCCTGCGTACAGCCGACGACTGCATGGAGGTTTTACGGCATCCCATGAATGCCATATAGCCCGCCGTTTTTCATTACTTTTTTTATCGCGCGATCTGATTGGCTACGCTTTAAGCATCCTGAGGTTGTTGGCCTGTTGCGCAATCTATCCAGCACACGATCAGCGGAAAACAGAAGGAGCAGTTATTATTTCGTGTTTGTTCTTCATAGTTGACATGACGCATGATGGACACCCATCACATTTGTGGTGCATCCTGTCCATGTATATATTTGGGAAAAGTGAACTAATGTGATGTGCAATGAATATTGGACCTCGACTTTGGCGACTGGGCCACATGCACTTCCTAACTGCGTGTAATCAATAACATCTAAATGACTATCTATATATATATCTCAATCTATCTACCTCAATCTATCTATATATCTATATGTATGCGTGTGTGTATTATATATATATATATTCATACTCATATTCTGACAAGTACCCAGGAAGAAGATATATATATATATATATATATATATATATATATATATATATATATATATATATATATATACATATATATATATACATATATATATATACATATATATATATACATATATATATATACATATATATATATTATAATATGATGAGAAAGCAAAGCTTTAAATGCTCGCGCAGCTCGATGATATTTCTGCATTCCCCTTCAAATGCAGTCACAAAGTGTTTGTTATTGTTATCCGTGACGTCATTCTTTACTTGAACTTCGCTTAAACATATATTGGAAGCCCCTTAATATGAGCTTCCAAGTTAAGTCATTTTTACCGTGAACATCGAAGTTACGACTTTGGAATCCGCGGAATTCCGTCGTAACTCGATGTCATTTCATGACGTCAGCATTTGTCGCACGTGAGCATAGTTGCATAGTTCCGTGCGTGTTGCCCGATAGTCGGCGACCAAAACGTTATTTCAATACAATTTAAAGTAAACAATTCAAATTTATTATTTGATTAAGAAATATCTAAAACATGAAACGATCTGGCGGCAAAATGTGCTCTTAAAGCAAAAAGTTATGCTCATTTTTCGCGAGGTAATCGACCGAGCGAGCCCGACGAGAGACGAACAGACAGACGCCAACACCAAAAATCCTGCCTCAGTATGTAGGTTTTGAGGTTTTGACTATATATGCTGTAAATGCCGCTACGCTACGCCGGCTTGCTACGCGAGCTACAAATATGGACTGATCCCGAGGGCAATATTGCAATGTAGTGACAGTCCATATTAGTTTTATTATATGACCACTGACAAATGGAAGAAGCATCAATTACACATCAGACAGATTGTAAACATTTTTTTTATTGAACTACCACTATCAGGTATCCTTAATACAATATTAAAACATCATTTTGAAGCAAATAATCTTCAAAACTTCAAAACCCTCAAAATAAGCCTTAATTTACCCTTATTGGCTTCCAAATGTTCAATCAGAAAAGTTCAGATCTTATCAAATCCCTCCTTCATTTAAAAAAAAATCTTTATTAATTTCCTTTCATTTTTTTTATTTTTTTTTCATTTTTTAAATTTTTATTTCCTTTCTTTTTTCTTTTTTTTTCTATATAATTTTTTTTAATTTTTTAATTAATTTATTCATTTATTCATTTTTGGGCAAAATGGTGGCCGGTCATGTCACAGCCCATCTGATTGGCTGTTAGCATGCTGGGGAAATGTGTGAGGGGTGCTTCACTATTCTGGCACTCTCATTGGATGGTGTGCCTCTTTGGGATCAGTCAATATTGTCCAGTCAGTCCATCAACTGTTTTGATGGACTGGTTGGGAGATATTCCCTAGTATAGGAAGTGGTCATAGCCTGAATTAACCAATCAAAAGAGAGATTGGTCAGTGGTCATATAATAAATATATCATCAGCTTCACTCTGATACTCGCAGCTGATTGGTCAATTGCTGTTGGGTACTGGACTGTATTTCATTGCTTCTCATTACTTGTCAATTTCTGGATGGGGATAAGTGTTTTATCCTCACTCTTGAAATCGAGGCTCAATGTTTTATCCTCCTTCGCCATGGTTACCATGGTTGACCTCAAGTTTACAGGTCACAGCCTCGTTGTTTTTTATATTACAAGACACACAAAAATAATAAAAAACAAAATTAAAAAATTAAAATTAAAAAAAAAATTAAATTAAATATAAAAAAAAATTGAAAATATTAAAAAAAAATTTGAAAATATTAAAAAAAAATTATTTTTTTTTAAATTAAAAAAGAAAAAATCAAAAAAAAAATCAATAAAAATATTTATAAAAAATTTTAAAAAAATAAAAAAATTTTGAAGTAAAAAAAATAGTAATTAAAAGCATATAAAATAGATAGAATTTTTTTTTTTTTAATTGGAATTTTTTTTTTTTAAATTAAGGCCACTTTTTTTTTTATTTCTGTTTTAGGAAAAATCCCTCGTTGATTTTGGGCCCCTCATTGAAAAAAAAAAAAAGAAAGGAAAGATGAAAAGAATTTCCTTGAAAGCAGTATTTGTGCATGCTTTATAAAAGAAAAAAAAGAAAATAAATATGTACATATTGTTTCCAAGTTGCTTAATAGGAGTCAGGTCATCAATATTTAGTCATCATTTTACTCCCTAGCAGGGACTAGATGGAGAGGGTGAAATCCAGCATGGTGCCGGGGTTCCCACACCCCCCGTACTGGGTATACCGGTAGTCACCACAGGCTTAGGAGAAGAACTCCCTAGCAGTTTGTGGCTTCCATTGGAGAGAGGGGGATGGGTCCTGAGAGGGTCTAACCTCTCCACCTCCCCTTCCTCCTCACCCTCGGCCTGGTCCAAGAACTGGTTCCGGGATGTTGCCAGGGAGGTACGGCCTGACCTAGACACCTAGCTAGAGATGCACTCGTTGAGGGAGATTAACTCATGAGCTCACCACCCTTTTGACTCGTGAGCTCATAGCTCACGGACGCGCGGAGATTAAGAAACAACTTATTTTCCAGCCAAGCTATTAAGAAAGAAATACTTACTGGTGGAGATATATCAACATCTTAAAATGTGCTGACGAGGTACAAAGGTCAGTATAACACCCAACATTGCTTGTATGCATGGGAGATTGTAAACAAGACATGTCTGCGATAAGCAGTTATAAGAAGGTGTGTTAGGTGCTCTGTTTTACGTTTGTGTTTCCAACATAGATGAGCTCACAAGTTGACCACTTCAGCTCGAGCTCGGCGAGCCTGCCCCATTGCTTGAGCCACTCGAGTTTGTGAGAGGTGAGTGCAGCTCTACACCTAGCGGGACTCAGTTCTCTAACCAGGAGTGGGGAGGGGGATGGTGAAGGGGAAGGAGAGGGGGGGGGGGGGGGAGCGGTCTGGCTGTGGGTGATTCCTTATAGAGACTATGCCAATCCGTATGGCGTCTCCTTTGGCTGAGGTCCCCCTACGATACTGACGGCAAGCTAGTAGACTGACTCCCCCCCCCCCCCCCTTTTCCTCGTACTAGTGCGGGCAGATTTACAACCCTTCTCCTTTATACCAGTGCTACCTGGACCTGCAGCCAACGCAGACCTGGTCGAGGTAGTTGCAGTGACAGCAACCTGTGGGGTACCCGCACGCCCTGCGGTACCCACACTCTTTGAGCTACCGATACGCCCAGCGATACCGACGCTCTTAGCGGTTTTCACGCTCTTTGAGGCACCTGCCTGCACTCTTTGCATATATCCACGCTCAATGCAGTACGTGCATTTGGGCTCTTTGAGGTACCCGCGCTCTTTGTGGCACCCACCCTCAATGAGGCACCCCCTCTCTTTGAGGTACCCACGCACTTTAAGGCACCTTCGCTCTTTGCAGCACCCGCACTTAATGAGGTACCTGCTCTCATTGATGCACTCGCACTCTTTGAGGGCACCTGCGCTTTTTGCGGCACTGGCGCTCTCAGCGATACCGTTGCTCTTTGAGGCACCCATGCTATTTGCGGTACATGCATGCCCTGCGGTACCAGCGCTCTTTGTAGCACTGACACTCTTTGCGGCCCTCTTACTCTTTGCCGCACTGGCACTCTTTGAGGGGACCCGTGCTCTTTGTGCCCCTGGCACTCTTTGAGGTTCCCTAAGCTCTTTGCGGCACCCGCACTCTTTGAGGCACCTGCACTCTTTGCGGTACCTGCACACCCTGCGGTACCAGCGCTCTTTGTAGCACTGACACTCTTTGAGGCACCTGAGCTCTTTGCGGTACCTGCACGCCCTGCGGTACTGGCGCTCTTTGTAGCACTGACACTCTTTGAGGCAATCAGGTACCCGCTCTTTCAGGTACCCACACTCTATGAGCTAGCCATGCTCTTTGAGTAAACGCCCTCTTTGATGCACCAGCGCTATTTGAGGTACCCACACTCTTTGCGACACTGGCGCTCTTTGAGGCACCCGCACACTTTGAGATATTGACGCTATATGCGGCACTGGCGCTCTTTGGGGTACCCGCGCCCTTTGCGACACCCGCCCTCTTTGTGACACTGGCGCTCTTTGAGGTACCCACGCTATTTGCGGTACCCACGCTATTTGCTGCACTGGCGCTCTTTGAGGTACCCGAACTATTTGCGGTACCCGCTCTATTTGCGGCAGTGGCGCTCTTTGAGGTACCCACACTATTTGCGGTACCCGCGCTATTTGCTGCAGCCACGCTATTTGCGGTACTGGCGCTCTTTGATGAACCGGCGCTCTTTGAGGTACTCGTGCTCTTTGCGGTGCCTACACTCTTTGGGGTACTCATGCTCTTTGCGGTGTCTAAACTCTGAGGTACGCGCGCACTTTGCGGTACCCCCACTCTTTGCAGTACCTGCACTCTTTGCGGTATCAGTGCTCTTTGTGGTACCTGTACTATTTGCAGTACCTGCATTAATTGCGGTACCCAAGCTTTTTGAGGTGACCGCAAAAAGAAGTTGAAGAGCCCATAGAGCGGTGGAGAGGCTCTTCTCACTTTCTTGACCAAGTCTGGAGGTGTTCAAATGTTTTAACACATGGTAGACTTAGATTTTTGGGGCAAACCATCCAATCATATGAAAGGATACCTGTATTCATACCCTACAGAATGTATACAAGGGTTTCTGACAATAAAAAAATTATGGCTAAGCTTGTATAACCGGCTTTTCACTTCTTTTTTTTTAAACTTTTTTTTCTTTTTAGCTCCCTCTCGCATTGATTTTGGGAAAAAAATCTTCCTAAAACAGAAAAAAAAAAAAGATGGCCTAAAGAATTAAAAAAAAATATATATATATATATATATATATATATATATATATATATATATATATATATATATATATATATATATATATATATATATATATATAGTGGGTGTGTACAAAAATCGTGTTTCTGGTAAGAGCTGAAATAATGGTTATTGTTTTGATCATTTCATGTAAGTAACCAGGAATGAAATAAAACAGCCATCCTACTCCTGTACTAGTGTAGGACGAGGTGCGTGCGCCTTATGCTGAAAGGACATACAGCGACATCTAGCGAGTGTATCGAACACTCTCTAAAATATCCCACAATTCCATGCGGTGCAGGAAGTTGTCATTCACCGTTCACTCAAGTGGGTCGTCCAAAAATGACTGGCAACCAAGGTGCGTAAAATAACAGTGTTTGTCGGCCGATTTCCTTTGCAATTTTTATTTATGTCATTGATATATGCCAAACATTTTCTGTTGCAGAGCCCAAGAGCGCGGGAACACCCAAACGGTGAGTAAAACATACATCCCTCTATTTGTTTTCATCTGTTCTGAAGACATGGACACTGGAAGTGGGTAGGAAATTGAGGTTCAAGTTGTGTGGCTTCTGACTGATACTGATAGCCTTTGATGATAAGCGGTCAAGTTAGAGTGAAGTCATCTGTCATGACAATGCATGCTTAACAATTTAAATATACCTTTGCCATATGTCAGGCATTCTCACCTCATTATAAACCACACTAAACCCACATGACAAGACACTCAATTGTAAGAAACCTTTAAAAATACCACAACAACAGGTGGGAGTGGTTTCCCAAGTGTTGCAACTTGTGATACTAACCCTTTCCTGTTGCTAAAATATGACATGCTCATTGTATGAAATGCGCAAAGTATGTTTGTGGAATTCGAGTTGACAACATAACATGCAGACGATAGAAAGAATGTTGTAATTAACGTGTCTATGCATGGTGGGTAGACCAGGAGACTTGCCCCCTTAGGCTGTCCGTACCGTTTGCCGTGGGGCAAGGGTCCTCACGTTGAAATTTTTGGAACCTGATACGTGATTTTGCACTGACACATTTGAATGAAATAAAACTTACTTGTATTTGTAGACCAGTGTTTATTTATCAATCAAGACAATATCTTATCTTACTCACCTCCTCCTATTTAGAGAAATCTTAACTTTTTTATGGAGGAACATTGAAGGCCTCCCAAATTCGCAAAATGGCCGCTAATTCTCGCGTTGTCAGACGAGTTGTTGCGTTATCTCCAAGCACCAACACACGTCCACGTGCCATCCAACAATTGAATTTAGATATAGATAGATAGATAATTTTTATTTCAAGTCGGTAGTAATTTTACATAGTAAACACGAGCTGCCAGGGCTTTTGGCCGACTACAAAATAACAATTCAAAATATAACATACAGGGTTTAACAGCAATATAAATGATAAGTAGAGGGGAAGTAAGTTGGCACACATAAATTGACAATGATAAACTTTTACGACGTGCGTGGCCAACTTACGTTACTACCGCTCTGGCAGATTACAGCGACCGAGGGAACAGTTCAGAAAAAAAACTTTCATAGCAGTTTAAGAACTTTATTCAAAAATCTGGCCCTTATGAGCCTTTATTAACTTAATTCCTACAAACTTGTCCATTAAACTAGTGACAGAGTGTTTTCATCACAATACACCGACCCAGGTTCCATTTTTTGCAGTGCCGTATAGGTGAGGCCCGTCAGAGCAACAATAGCATAGGGCCGTAACGTTTAGGCACGGAGGGTCTACATGGTGGGCTAGTTATACGAGTACATGATTAGTCCTCGATATGATTCGCACCATCTTTATTGAGGATGACAGGCTAAAAATCATCATTTTCTTTACCAGTCCTTTGAGAAAAACAAATCTTGTTGATGTTCTTATAAACAAGAATATTGTGTATTATGTGTGAAATTATAAATGGTTAGATTAAATTAAGCAAAACTTGTGTCCTTGCAAATGGCAGCAGTAGTCAGGATCGCAATGTCTGGCTAGGCATTCCAGGCAACATGGTCTTAGCCAGCAGGGCGTCTGGGTGTCTTTTTGGACACCCAAACCCTTAAAAAGCACCCCTCAGGACACCCAAAGATTTTTGTGAGGAATTTCTTAAAATGTCAATCTCAAGCATATAATTAAATTTTTTCATCTCCATATTATTCCTATGACAGTGTATAAGGATACTATGCCTTATTTTGATAAATTTATACATGTTTATGGTTCAAATCTGTGTATATTGTGGACCCCTTTTAAAATTAGGACGCCTCAAAATAAAAAAATTGGCAATTTTGGGCACCCAGTTTCTAAATCCTGGCTAAGACTGTGGCTGTCTGGCAGGCAAGGGTCCTATGTCTAGACCCTTCCCCTCCCCACATGCACAAATTTGAGCACATATTATAAGGATATAGTGCCTTATTTCAATGAGTAAGTACATGTTCCTGGTTGTAATCCGAGTATATATTGTGGTCTTCCTTGAAAAATAGGATGCCCCAAAATCTTGCAAATGCCAATTTTGGGCACCCAGTTTTAAAATCCTGGCTATAAGACCCTGATGTCACTTAAATAAAACTGCGGGCATCATTATCAACTAGTCAAACTACTTTTTGTATTGAAGTGCTGGCAATGTTTTTTTCATGACATCTGCCTATTTTAGGTAAGTGAGCCTTTCCTTACTTGTGGGTTGATAACATTTTTGTGCAATGTTTGGACAATTAATCCAATAGTTCAGTACTTACAGGAAGATTTTTTTTCAAATGTTTGCTTGAAATTGACATTCAAATAATTCACAACCAAAATATTTGCATCAGGGTCTTTGCCAGGATTTAGAAACTGGGTGCCCAAAATTGGCAGGTGTAAAATTGTTTGGTGTCCAAATTTTTAAGGGGGACCACAATAGGGCTGTCATTGATACCGCCCGTATCGATGAATCGATAAAAGAAACCTGATCGATTATCGATATCGAAAAAGGTACAAGAATATCGATTCATATGCAAATTAGGTAAATAATTTATTATTTTTGGAAAACACTGTTTCAACAGCATTAACTCCCCAAGACAAATGTGTGCTTCCATTCCATTTATCCCAAAATTCACACAGATGAATGTGTAATATGTGTTACCGTAGGGCTGTGATCAATAGGTCAAAAAATCGCCCCCACATGCAAACCACAACCATTCCTCTTGAGCACATTGCTGGTTTTCATTCATTTTGAATTTGATTCGATGAATTGAATCGAAGTAGCGTATCGGCAATAATTTTGTCGATTATCGAATCGATAAATATTTCTTATCAATGACAGCCCTAGACCACAATATACTGTACTCAGATTTTGACCATAAACATATATAAATCTACCAAAATAAGGCTTAATATATTACAATGTCATGGGAATTACATGGAGCTGAAAAAAACAACTATATGCTTGAGATTGACATTTTCAGAAATTCCTCCCAAAAACAATTGGGTGTCTTGAGGGGTGCCTTTGAAAGGTTTAGGGGACTATGATTTGCATGTCCTAGCGAGTGATTTTCATGGGATTTGGATGTCAATATGACACACAAGCACCCTGACACCCTACTGGCTAAAACCCTGTCTATTAAGTACTCAATTATGATTATAGGATCTTACATAGGTGATAGGTCCTACAGAGACAGACCCCTTTCAACCAATTCATGACGAAAGTGCATATGCCCCTATCTCTTCCATTATGAAATGTTTTGAGGAGATACAAAAAAGGGTGCCACATTATATTAAAACCAATATAAATCATTGCAGTAACTCCTTTTGCGAGAGAGTGCACCTGCTCTTGACTCTCTATTGTTACTTACTGTAAAACCCTTTATAACCACGCCCCTTTTTATTCACGCAACTGCCGTCTGAATCTGATCGCGGCCATTTAATTACAAGCATTTGCTGTATCAACACTAGATGGGGCATTGTTATGCTATTTTGAACGTGTATCAGCGCCAGTAATATACACGTTATCATCACCTAGCGCGAAATGCGTGAAATTTAAAGGAGCGCGATAATAATGGGTTTTACAGTATAAGGCGAGCAGCCACATGTTGCCCAATGACAAATGCTTGTTTAAATGTTAATTCTATACATAACATAACAAAGGATTAGATATCAAGATTTGTATATAGCTGTTTGTTTTGCTATCAGTTCTATATTTAGCAGTTTCATCCTCATCATTCCACTATAAGGCCAAATAACTGGCCAATGCTTAATCTATATTTGTTGCAATTGCTTAGTCTACATTTACTGGTTAAGGAATTCACAAGGGTGGCTTTTGTCTTTGACCTCTTTGTGGATATATGTGTAAACAGGTATGAATATTAAACAACCATGTTGTTCCGAATCTATTACGACCACAATTGAGCACTTGTGTTATTTGTGTTAATTGTACATAGTTAAGAATCTAGTCTGGGAGAGATGTGTATGCATAATTCATACACAATCAATTTACATGAATAGTGAAACTAGTGAAAGGAAATCACTTATGCTTCACTAGTGTAGATTGTGAGTGCAAAGCATTATATATGCCATGTTCGTTATGACACAGACTCCAGTTTTGGCAATAGTAAATTTACCATATTCATTCAATTAAGCGCACATGACTGATTTAGCGCACATGCCTATTTTTCAAGGTTAGAGGGTGAACAGCCAGCACAACTGTCATGAAAAATTTGTAAAACTTACCCTCAGAAGAGTTAAGAAAAGCTAAATCGCATAAATTTCCTCTTGCCGTGTCTGCAAACCAGCATTGAATTCTGCCATTTCTGCAGTTCCTTCACGCTCTCCCTCTTCATATTCGCCACATGATTATGTTATTTCTCAATCAATGATCTCATTACATGCGGGTTTGTATCGCCAAGCGTCTAAGTAAGCTGAACAGCATGAGCGTGAAAGTAAGATAATGGCCATTACACTATGGTTGGCACTGATTGGGGTGTGCAGTAAAACGGCAGATTGCCAGCACCCCTTCTACAGAAAATATTCCCAAACTCTACCTGCACCGTGTGCTTAATCGGAAGAATACGGTAATATGTATTCAACTTTTTATATTATTATTAAGTACACACCCAATATGGTAAATGCAGGAACATCATAAAACCATACAAAATATATAATTTTGATCTAATTGAGATTTTGAAGCTATTTCATTATGAATAAGTAGTTTCTTGTGTATTTGTTCATGATTTCTAACATAAGTTTGGTTTTGAATTTCAAAAATTGGGACTGATCATCACAATTGGATGTAAAAATAGTGAGATCTCTGATTAATCGATTAATCAGAACAACTGCGCTGTATACATATCCTTGAATGAGGTGCCGAGCACAGTCCTAGATAACTCAAATGCAGAAGTATTGATTACAAATGTGTGTCAGTGTAATTGATATTACCTATTGTCCTAAAACAATACATTGGAAACCAGGTATTGGGCTATTGTTGTCCAGCTGTGACCAGATGCTAGAGATCTCTATGGAGAGAGTTACGGTGGGCAGCTGGTTTGGTCAAGCACATAACTAGGGCTGTCATTGCTAAGAAATTTTTACCAATTCGATAATCGATAAATTTATTACCGATACCCATTCATATTTATATTACCAGTAACTGCTGTTCTTTACATCATCACCAGTAATGTGCTCATTTGGCATGTCGGCGGCTCACGTGTGGGGTGATTTTTTGACCTATTGACCCTCCCATACATGCATATATTTCTTGGGACGTCCAAGATATCGATAATCGGCATGGATTTCTTGCCGGTTCATCGATACATGCGGCAGGGTCTTAGCCAGGATTTAGAAACTAGGTGCCTAAAATTAGCCATTGTAAAAATTTTGGGCGTCCAAATGTTTAAGGGGGACCACAATATATACTCATATTTCAACCATAAACATGTATTAATTTATCAAAATAAGGCATGAATCCTTATACAATGTCATGGGAATTATATGGAGATGAAAAATTCAACTATATGCTTAAGATTGACATTTTAAGAAATTCCTCACCAAATATTTTGGGTGTCCTGAGGGGTGTTTTTTGAGGGTTTGGGTGTCCAAAAAGACACCCAGACGCCCTGCTGGCGAAGACCATGACATGCTGTATGGATGACAGTCCTACACATAACTAAACCATATTTTGTATGTATTGTTTATCTTTGAGTTGAACTAAACACTTTGGTGAATGAACAACTGCTGCCATTACTGCATGCGCTCTATGGGTTTTCTGCTTTTTACTATTTTATGATAAACTTGAAAAGATTTTTTTACCTATCAATCTCATCAGAGATATTGCAGTTGGCATTAATCGATTTAGAATTATTGCTGTGGATGCAGGAGATTTCTTTACATTCAGAGGTAGTCATTAATATCCACTTAGAAAGTCTATTATCAGAATTTGCCATTCAGAGTCATGAATGTCCCATTATCTACCTCTGAAAGCATAGCTTTGATTATCGAATTAATTGAAAATTACTTTCCTTTTCAGGGAGGATGGAGAGGAGAAGGTGATATGCCTGTGCATACCACTGTGGACACGATTCAAAGGGGAATATAAAACCAACGAGGAAAAGGGCTCGAAAGATGCTGAGAATGCCGATATGCCAATAGTGTCTGGAAAGACTGGTCAACCAGCTTACAACAAAAAGAAGGAATGGTTGATTTAGCTGCAGAGTGATATTTATCGCCGAACTTAAAGAACCAGCTATTTGATTGGCTGGACTTACTGCAAGAGTTGACAATGTATGCAAGATTTGGACGGCTCCTGTTGAGGTTATAGGGGCAATTCACCGGAGGATCACTTAGTCATCAGACAGCAGTTCAACCAAGAGAGCAAAACCAAGCAAAGACCTTCACCTACAAGACTTAATAAAGTGCTGAAGCCTACAGAAATCTTGTGGGTCATTACAGCTAAAAATATGGCAGTTTTTAGCTGCTTATTATTTTCCAACTGAAAATGTATTTTTTCTTATGCTTGTGTCACATGCATCCACTGCTGCCAGAAAGAGCTCATCATAATGCATTTCTGTGTGATCAATACTTATTCAATATACTATTGAGGCGTGTCTGCCTTGATGATCACCTCTTATTACAAAAATACTAACAAAAAAACAGGCCTCTGGGTATCTTTGTTCAATGTCATCAATACTCAGCTGTCCAGAAACTGTAAGATACATGAAGAACCAGGCTTCTTTAATATATTTGAACATTGGCATCAGTACTTAAAAATGGGAGATCCAAAAAAAATCACTAGGGCCTTGAGGTTCCTGTTCATGAGATCTGACTATGTATGTTCTTTTTGTGGCAGCCATATGTAGGATCATTTTGACCCTCACATTTTACCCACCTCAGTATTGAGTGTCAGAATCTATAATAGCTACTGCCAAATAGAACTACCAGGTATCAACCTACTGCTAACCACTACACATAGGGCTCTGTGGAAATACTTTGTAGAAATGTACCCAGATGTAACAAGTTCATAGATCTATAAGAAGTTGGACACTGGTTGACTTAACAATTTTGATCACTCAGTATTACATAAAATTCTCTGTATTCCTTTATTCAATTAATCTAGAAATTCTTCATTTTTCTCACAATAAGGCAAGTGAATCAATTTCCAGTATGCGTAGAAGTTGATTGAAGTTATACAAATCCTCTATTTGCTATTCTAAATAGTTTCTATTTCCAATTATATTATATTAAATATTACCTAAAATATTTCACTATCTCCAGAGTTACTAACAGCTAGTTAGTTCAAGTAACTTATTTCTGGCTGTTCCTAAGCAAAGAAATTAGGTAGCCTTTGCGAATTTGACTCTAGGTCTGCATTACAAAAATCCTCTTATATCAAACCTTTTCATCAATTTACATATTTTTTTATTTTCTTGGTCCTATCCTTGCTTGTACATCTGCATTTTGCAAGGATATCTATCTCATTTACTTTCATCCTAATTACCCAGAAACCTATAATGGACATAGATACATAACTGCCTATGAGTTTAAGGACCAATAGTATATATATGTATTGGTGGTGGTATGGTACAGAAAGGGCTGCGGAAATGCATTATTCTACTCTAATCTAAATACTTGTGGACTTGTCTTTGTTTTAACAGCTATTGTCTCTTGTGGTATTAACATAATATCACAATGAATGGAGTATGTATGGAATCTCATGGCGGCATTGTCCTAATTGTACAATGTGCAAGGTTGTACATGTTTATCATTATTCATATTGATATTTTTACATAAATATAGCATTTATAGCGCCTAGCTCATATTTCAGAGTATTAAACCAGCTTTGGAATATCAAGAGAATTTTCTCTTGGTATTCTTGGTTTCACATGAGATTATAATATAAATATCTTTTGCATTGCTGTGTTGCTGTATGTGTGTATAAGTGAGTATTTTATCATCAGCTTTGTAGGTAAGATACATCCAAAAATTGGTTGATGTTAGTATGCCGCATGAAAATCTGCTATATGACATGACAATGAATTCATGGTGTCTGTATGTTTTCTGGAATTTTACAATCAATTTCAGATGTCAGTTTAAACCCCTTAGTAAGTTATGATGTCTGTTTATCATGACAATCAATTCATGCCTTCCATTTTGCTATGTTGGGCCCTCATGTTTATGTTGATATCATTGAACCTGGAAAAATACTACTTTACTAACTTTTCTATGCCTTTTAACTAATTAACGTGTGATTTAGAGGGTTCTCTTATTCTGAATCTGAAGATCCTAGAAGTTTGTTGCACAAAGGTTCTCATTACAGTTTATTTTTAAACCCTAGTTATAGCAAAGATGGTCTTTCGTAGCCATTGCTTAAGTAGTGGTTAAATTTCATATCAAATGTTATTGAATTTCCTTAGTGCTAAGAGTCCTAAAGAATTTTAATTTACATCATCTTAGATATTGAACATAGCAAAATGAAACTCATTTCCTGAAATCCTGTATCGCCTCGTGTGTAACCAGCATTTTTCTCCGGATTTTGCCAATGGATTCTAAAGAGATAGCACTAGGAGCCTAGATAGTTCTTTACAATATCCACAATTTAAACAGGGAAAGTTTTTAACATGTCTTATATTTATAATTTCAGCATGTCAACTTATGTCCTTGTGATATTGACTTTACTATGGAGACCTCTTTTACGAAATATTTTTTTAAATCTGTTTTAAAGGTTTTCTAGCCAAGCTGGTATTGTTAAGGGTGTGCAACTGCATTTGAGGTTAGGGCAACCAGGGTCTGACACTTAGATTTCAGGTTAGGGGCCCGAATTGGTCTTCTGATAAAAATTACTGGTGAAAAACAGGATTTCTGATTATTATACATACTATTTCGGGCCCCTAGTCTGAAAAATCTAGGGGCATACGCCCCTGGGAAAGTCGAACCCTGGGCAACATTTTCCTTTACCAGGCTATGGCAATCTTACTATTACATTACCTTTTAAACTTTTTTTTCTTTGGGGGGTAATCTCCATGCATGGCAGAGATAATTCTTAATTGCAGTTGTGGCCCCTACCATGTCAAGTTACTAAAAGGTCGAAAAAAGGTGCTACAAGAAGTGAGGGCTAAAGGAACAGGAGTCTAGTCTTTCTAAAACACATTTTATGTAGGGCAGGTAAAATAATCAGGAGAGCAGAGAAAACTACTCTAAAGGGTTGGTAGATATATTGGAGGTTCATGTGGAGTCCTGTAATACCACTTCATTTAAATATCCTCGCTGCCCTTAGTAACTGATAACCTATGGGATATTACGATGCATAGCATTGTGTGTATAAAGAGATTATGTGTGTTGTGTAAATACACTTGTAGCATGTTTCCATGTGGCTTGTACTAATAGTAGCATTATGGCATTAACTCACAGGGTGTATATATACATATATTACATAGCTTTGTGCTTATGAGTTTAGCCAGTCTTCTCCTGTAAGTGTATCAGGGAATGTATAGAGTACGAGAAAAGAACTGCAAGACAATAGGAAACATTGGTAGCACTATTATAAGATAGGAATGGAGATGAGAATAAAGATGTTGTGTTCGGCCTGAGGTCAACGTGTCATGGTAGCAATGTGCTGTCATTGAAAAGTAAATATTTTTTAGTAAATGTCTGCTTATTTGGAACTAGGATTTAGACATTCTTAATTATACTGAAATATTATTCTGCAATTAAATTTTTCAGTTACACTGTTCATATTTATATATATATATATATATATATATATATATATATATATATATTTATATATATATATATATATATATATATATATATATATATATATATATATATATATATTTATATATATATATATATATATATATATATATATATATATATATATATATATATATATATATATTTATATATATATATATATATATATAGATATATATATATATATATATATATATATATATATATATATATATATATATATATATATATATATATATATATATATATATATATATATATATATATATATGTTAATCAATCAGTTGTTCGAATCTCTTCATCTTATTTGTAATATACAACATTTATTTCGGATAGTTACTTTACACAAACCATGCCGGGCATTTCTGATATCTGTTATAGTTGATGGAAAATTAATCGACAAACTCATAATTTCAGATTTTTTTTCATGTCACAAAAACTCTCTGCCTACACCTTTTAACTCCTCTATGCTTTAGGACTGAATCATATCACTTTTCCCTGTTTACCTCTCATGTGGAATAGGGCTTTTTTTAGAAATGAGAAGAGATGGTATATTAGTTGAGATCTTAATCCTCCCAACAATCTTGCTTGAACAATTTAGCACTTCGTAATTGAAATCCTTCACGTTGCTTAACTTTATCAAATTCATAAATATCTTGATCATTTTGATTCTATATAACAAGCAGACATAGGTTTAATGAGTTTTACATAACAATATATGATGCAAACTTAGCTACAACTAGTTGTTACAAAAAATATTCCCTTCTTGTTTTAGCTTCTACATCAATAATAAATGATAAAGAGGTTCAAAGACAGTAATGCTATAAAGCAAAGTGCTTTTATCATCCTGACCTTCTTTATTCCTTTTACATATTTGTCTTAAAGGTTTCTCACTTTTACTCCTATTATCTTAATTTTTTTTCGAAACTATTACAACTTTATTGATAGGAATAGAGTAAGCACATTTTGACTGCTACCAGTTAGTGATATTTTGATTGAGAAAGTTCATCTTTACATTGCTGATATAACAGTATGAACTGGCAAATCTTCACCTTTTTGGTTCTAGAATATGAATGTCTTTTAGAGTTTGTCGAACAAATATGAAAAGTTTCAATAGAGGACAGGAACTGCCAAAATGGTTTGAAAAAATACTCAGCGGAATATGACAATAACTCCATCACAAAGAGAGTGTGAAAATGTGTATGAGTACATAGATGGGTATGCATGAATAATTGGGTTAAAAAACTATTGTATCATTGAAATTTGTTCTGATGTAAAGATGAAATATCACTTCTTCAATTCAAACCACTTTTGTTCTGTGAGCAAGCACAATTGTTGATGGAGATAGTTATTGACCAAAATGTTTTATGGAGATATCAATGAAACACTACAACCATATCCACAAAGACAGCCAATACATTTCAGCCCAATCAAAAATGAATGAGTCCGTATTTCACAGATTTTCATCCCTAGTTTATTGAAAAAAAAACATGTAACTGTCATTACCATCAAATCATTTGGAACCATACTCGTCCTAGTCTAACCAACCAATCAAAAGACAGGTTGATGCCATGACACACTTGTGAACAGAATAGTATTGTATTTATTGCTTTTGATGTATATATCAATATTGTCATATCTTTTTATGGATGACTTGATCAAGTCGGAGAGTGATATCTATATGGAGTTGTATGTGTGGTGTTGTGTGGTACTTACAGGTTTTAAGATAAGCTTGATATATATGGAAACAAAATACTTTTTACAGGGAGGATATATATATATATGACTTATATGAACAGCAATTATTCTTCAATAGCTGAAAGCTTGTGTATTTCTTTCACTTTTGTGATCCTATTCTTAGATTATCTGCCAATGCACAGCTTTTAAGAAATTTTATATCATGTATGCAAATGGCTTCTTATTACATTCCTTTTAGTGGGGGTTTGGGTCTTGCACAGGTTTGAAGAATGGTTTATGTATGTAATCAGACCTACAAGGCTGCATTCACAAAATCATCTGATTCTTAAAGGCATCAAGTGACAACTTTTGTGGAGCCCATTTATGCTCAGAATGGCAAAATCGGTCCACCAATGTGAGTATTATTTGGAAAATGAAGATTTTTTTTACAGAAATTGGAACCTCTAAGGAAAATCTATTTTTTGACTTCTGTTTAAATTTACCACAGTAGTTGACATGTTTATATTCTAATCTAACTATAAGGGCACACATAGGGTGTCTGACCACACCACACTCAGTGACCAACTTGAAATAAGGACATAGTAGCTAACCAGCAATTCAACTCCATGGGCATTAAACATGCAACTTTTTTGGCATGCTATTTAGATTGGGAAATATTTAGAAAATTCAAATGAATCCCTATTTCATATATATATGTGCAGAGTATATCAATGTTACAGGACACTTCGTTACATTTGGGTGTGCCCTAAAGGGCATTTTGGTGTAGGGATTGAGGTGTTAGAAATTCTATTATATTGCCACTAGGATTGGGGTTACGGATATTCATGTGTAAACATTGGTTTCCCATCTGGCACCTATAGACAGATGATTTTGTGGATGAAAATTGTATATCATGTTATATTGTATAGTTTATTATGTAATGCATATCAACACCATATAGAGTGGTTGAAATGAGTTGTTTAGTTGCTTCATCCTTCAAAACCATAGTGAAGTAAGAGGTGTACTTAATATAATAAAGGGTGCAGAGGGAAATTTTAGAAATGTTAAATATCTTACATGACCACTGCCACATGCCCCTGTCAAGTTGAATAAAGTACATCACTCTTTTAAAGATAACTAATATTGTATTTATCATAACCACATCTGGATGAAGAACATGTGTATGAATAGAAAATATTTCATTTTCCTGTAAATTTTGGTCAACCTATCAAAGCCAGGTTGGTCCAAACTGAAAACAAAAGAGTTATTTTTAATGAACTAAATTTTGAAGGAATATCACTAGCAAATATTGTGTAGATGGTGATTTAGATATTCCATCTTGAAACCATAATTTACATGCTATCATATTGGACACACTGAAAACTGATTGGTTTGACCATTAGCAATCTCTATAGTGATATGTCACCAAAACTAATATATTGTTTTGTAGTAAATAATGAGTTAAAAAACCCTCAAAAGAACAACTATACAGGTCAATTTCTATGACTCCTTTTAATTCTTTTTGTAAATTCTGTGGTCACTGATTCAAATTATCCCATGCGTCCGACCAACAATGGTGTAGAAATCCTGTTACTTTAAGTGATTATAAAAGATAATAAAAGTTCTTCCATCTTTTCTTTGGGTATATATTTTCAGATAGGAAAGAGAACTATTGTGTGAAGAGTCTAGATAGCATTACATGTTTACATTGATTTATGAAGTGGATATCAATGATGCAAAAAAAAGACGAAAGCAACATATCAGGACAATTTGAGTTCTATCAAGACAGCATTTTACCATATTTACTGCTTTATTTGCATTTTAAGTTTAAGCTCTAAGCAACACATTATGCTGGACCATACGTTTTCGTTTTTTGCAATAAAAGAATCTCAGCAAAATGTGTTTGTCTCTGTTATCATATACTTGGGGTATGCATGTGTTTGTGAAGGTATTTCTTTTCAGATTTCACATCAGAATTTAGGGGTAGGGACTGCTTATTAAAACAACAATGAAAGTGTTTAGTTGTGTGTTGAACAACTTTCCTTGAATGTGGAATATAGTGTAATACGTCCTCGTTTGGTTGGTCAAACAATAAAAAACAATATCCATGCTAATACTTAACACTTGCCTATTGCTAACACTTAACATCTGTCTATTGTCATACTAATTTTTCTATCCGACATTTCCTTACAGAAAGGTTATCCCTTACATTTCCTCACAAATAATTACTATACTAATTACACAATCCTATATTCCCTTACAGAATATGGCCCAACCTATATACACCCCCTAGGCATGAATTGGCCGAAGACCTGTTACCTGTGTGGATCGGACGATAAGAATAAAAAGAAACACTTCAAAACAGCCACATGGGCACTGCATGGTGGGGTGTTTTTGCAGATCGTACATGCTGGAAGTGTAAGCACTACGAGTCTCACTCCAACATAGTCACATGTAGGTCATATGGTACAAATGGTGTGTTTAATCCAGTGACAAACTTTATCGAGTACGCCACTAGGATCAATGACTTTCTAAACCACATAAAGTTTGACCTAGGACTGGGAACAGTAGATGAAATCTTAACTACTGTACAAACAAAGCAACTGTTTCATCCACAGGCCACATTTACTGACCAACAGGTGTCATACTGTAAACTGTATGATGAATATCTAAATTTAGAGCCTAAGGACCACTATTCCCCTGTCAATCCAACACATCTATCTGAATTAATACATTGGCAGACACTGACACTGATATTTGATTACTGCGAAAAGGTGGGAATCCTTACAGGCCCAGTGGACAATATGGTGTTAGTAAATTATGTTGACTCCCACTGTCATGCTGACAGACTCAAAGTTAACTTTGGAGTAAACGGCACACAGGATGTGGTGATGGCATTATATGCCGAGATTAAAGACGACAGGTACGAAGGCTGTGTGTCCAATCTAGTAGATCCATGGATGTGGAATGGCCCAATCAGTTCAGCTATCATAAATGACCCTAGGGTACATATCACGGTGGGACTGCACCCCAAACATCATAAGAAAATGTGTGACACAATAAAAAATGACATAGATAGGATGTTGACCCTCCCGACAGTTGTAGGTTTTGGAGAAATTGGTTAAGACTACCATAATGCATCGGAATCAGACAAGACAGGACAGATGGACAGTTTCAGGCAACTCCTCAAAATTGCAGCAAAGACGAGAAGGACAGTTATAATACATGGGAGAGAAGCTTTCGATGACATTCTGACAGAAATGAAAAAAGAATTAGTCTGGAGCACTATAGTTCATTATCACAGTTTCGAATATGGGATTTCTGAGGCAAACAAATTCCTAGAAAGCTTCCCCATGACATGTTTTGGGCTTACTGGCAAAATTGTAAAGAGAAAAGACCACATGAAAGACATAATCGACTCATTACCACTGGAAAACTTAATCTGCGAAACTGACAGCCCCTACTTCCCAATTGGCAACCACCCCTTTAGCTGCCCTTCAGATGTTCTGGCCATTATGGAAGAACTAGCAAAAAGGAAGAACAAATCAGTAAACGAAATAATGATCCAAATGAGACAGAACATTAAGACACTATACAGATTTTAGGCTGGGGCAAACAAATTTGACTAGACTATTGACTAACAGAGGACTGACACAATAGGACAATACCTTAACTACTAACAAAGTGCACCCAGCATGGTAGCTTGGATCAACCAGCAACGGTGCTGGCTGCATTCTACCCAAATACCATATTTGACTGACCACCGGGGGCGTATAAGACATTTGAGAGTGCTACCTTGAGGCCAAATATATATGTAAGCCAACTGGATTAACCAGGAAGCTGCAAATACTCGACTTGGGTCACCCAGTCGAGGATTAGAGTATATGGGATAAACCATTTGCAAAAATGGGAGCACTTCTCTAAACTGTCTATGTATATGTATTTCACTGTTTATGTTTTTGTGCTGTATGTCTGGGGTCCTGGCGGACACATCATTCTCAAAAAGGGAACACTTGCTTACAAGATGGGTCATACATACTGTAGCGGAATGGATCCCTGGCCGAAGGGATGATCCGACTGACAAACAGAATCACCTTACTTAAATAAAAGGTTTCTTAGTTCTCTCTTGAAATGAAATAAAGCTCAGTTGGGTTTTCTGACTCTTACAATAACGCTTAGCGAAGGTTGGGGATGGATGTGGTGTTGAAGAGAAGACGGGACGAGCAAGTATAAATCAACAATACAGTTTAATCATCACAGTACAATATACATACCACCGCACTCGTTCTCTATACAGCAGCACCAACACAATAAGTCCACTCTATGTAAATGACCATCACGACATCACAAGTCCACAAAAAGTTTTTGATCTCTCTAATCTCTGGTCTCAATGTCTGGTAAATCCGGATGTAAATACACACTCTGCTCAGCTACAGTTCTTCTCTATGCTGTCATCATAATCCTCTCTATATACACCTAATAATCCGTGAACAGCTTCAGTCTCTTTCTGGCTACTTGACCTTGTAATCGTTACTCTCTGGGTAGTCTAAATCCAGCTCTCAAGTACCTTAATCCGTCTGTAAACACCTCTGTCGTTAACTCTACTTCTACTCTACTCTAACTCTAATCTAAGACTTCTCACTTCAACGACCTATTCTAGACTGACGTGATTCGAATCTAACCTAGTTTCCCGCCCTTCCTTCCAATCGCACGCGCGGTACATCAATCGTTGAGGCCGCACGAGCGCTACGTCATAGAGCACTCGAAATAACTAGATACTTTGTCGCACGTCTAAATGCTAGGCTCTGCGAAGGCGGAGACCCAGCTTACAATAATAGAAGTGACGGAACATGACCTGTTTCTTAGCCCTGGGGTCATTCCGTCACACAGCCCCCGACTTGCTCTGAATCGTCCTCGATTCTTAAATTTCAAAAATTTCCAAAAAGGGAACTCTAAACGTAACTCGAACGTTAAACAAACAATTCTCTCGAACAAGTTCTAAACTCGTCTGTTATGAACAGACTAACCAAGTGACACACAGGTCACTAAACACAGTATAGGAATACTAACTTCTAATGTACACAATTTCCGAGAGTGGACAAGTCCTGGACTTCCGGTCCAACTCTCCCAATTATCGCTCACTTTGTTTACTTTCAATATCGCTCAGCGAAATACTCTTAACTCTCGAAATCTACATAAACACGAACTCTGCACTGGAGCGGAATACTTAAAAAGAACTACTATAACTACTAATTAAAATAAACGCACCTCTTATACCTAAACGTTAAACGTTAATTCTTAAAATACTCGACTTATATAAAAATCTTTGACTAGGAAAATAGCACTCTGAGTTAACTCTAAGAACAATAAAAACATTGAGAAAACATGGCAAGATAAAAACAATCAAAATCATGCAATACAGTGGTTTACTCACGTTACGGCTACCAGCTGTTGTGTCGCTAAGGTCTCAAAATTGTTCGCTTATTTTAAGTTCACTAAAAATGTGAACGACTCCGACACACCACCATAGTCCAAAATCTCTCAAGTGTCACTTCGTTAAAACTTCTCCTTGGTCGCCGATTTTTTTCTGGGACGTCATGGATGGTACACAGGTCCGGTAGTTCGTAGAGTAGTCAATAATAATCCAATAATTAGGCACAAAAATCGTCGTGACTTGTTAATCCGTCGCCACAGACGATGGACGTAGTAAGTTGGCACTTCGGGTAATTATCCATGGAAGAGACACAAATCCTCGTGACTGGGTAATCCAGCGCCACAGAGGATGGACGGAAATAGGTTGTATCAGGAATAGCAGGCAGGTCGAAGGTTCGACCGCTGCTGCTGGGTACTCCAGCGCCAGAAAGTAAAAGTAGACGTCTCATGATGATCACAATAAAAATAATAAATAAATAAATAATGGTTCGCTCAGGCGTAAGATAAATCGGTTCGCTTAATGCGTGAGATCGAGGTTGTCTGTTCTCTCTTGCCCCAAGTTTCTTCACTTAAGCATCCGAGTCGGGCATGGGTTCCGAGTCGGAGAAGGGGTCCGAATCGGAGATAAGGATGATCCCGTCAGCCGCATCCCGGTCTGCCATCTGCTGTCGTCGCATACCCTCCAACACCCCCCGATCAAAGGCCTTCCTCTCGAGGTCCATTCGGATTTCATCGATGCGCGCCTTGGTGAATTTCTCCAGGTATGTCATCAGTTCATCAGGGCTGGTTCTCACGATGGGGCTCAACACGTTGGCATCGAAGGTGAGACGACGAGACT
This sequence comes from Maea johnstoni, assembly GCA_963942565.1. Lineage (NCBI taxonomy): Eukaryota > Metazoa > Annelida > Polychaeta > Spionida > Magelonidae > Maea > Maea johnstoni. The sequence continues at coordinate 16,149,557 of OZ012689.1, read as the reverse complement.
GCTCGTCAACTTGTCCTCGCTGGACTGCTCTGATGTCGTAGGCTACCGCCAGGGTTCGCCTCACTTCAACTTGGTCTGTTTCTCGGTCTTCTACTGGTGGGAATCGGGCCATGGTCGTTTCACTCCCCACCATCGTTCGCGGTCTCGAAGTTCGGCCTCCGCTCAGTTCGTCCCACTGTAGTTTTAGGTCTTCCAGGCTTGTCGTCAGGGCGTCTATTTCTTCCTGCTTTCCGGCTGACTGCTCCTGGACAAGTCGGATTTCATTCTCCGCCGCCGTCAGCTGCCGATCTCGACGTTCTATCTGGTGCTGCATATGGTCGATCTCTAATCGGCAACTCTGCACCAGTTCTTGCGTTTCTTTGGCCTCTAGTCGGATCTCCGTCACCTGCTTCTGTAGAGTCAGCCTCTCTTGGTCTTGGCAGTGGGCAGCCTGCATGGCTACCTTCGTGGCCTCTTTGTTGGTGTGTTTCTCTAACCGGAGATCTTCTAGCGCCGTCTCGCAACACTCTCTGTAGTTCTCAGCATCCTGTTCTGCTGCCTTCAAACGAACGTCAAGCTGTCTCTTGACTTCTTCAGCTTCTTCCATGCTGAGCAGGGTTTCGGCCAGCATCTTTTCGGTGATCTCTTTCTTTTTCTTGTAGTTCTCTGTTGCCTTCGCTGTCTCTGCGCCAGCCCACTCTGCCATTTCCTGTCGGATGCTGGTCACTTTCCGGCGTAGCTGCTGGATGGTTCGCCCATCGTCTCGTCGACCCGCCACGGCCCTCTGCTCGGACTGGTGGGCTAGCAGGAGCGAGTCTTTCTGGGCTCGACACCTGTCGCTCAGCTCTCTGTACTGCCGCTCTAACTCGGTCTCGTGTAGCGTCATCAGGTCGATTTTCTGCTCCATCTCGGCTTTCGTCTTCAGCGATACCTTGTGGCTTTCTTCGAGGGCACTGTACTTTTCCCTCCAGAGGTCCTCCACATCTTGCATGGACTGTAAAAGTTCTGCTTCGACGCTCTGGATTCGCTGTGCCAGCTCGTCCCGCTCTGCCTCGGCCTTCCTCGCCCTGTCTGTATTAGCTTCATACCGCACGTGAGCCGGTTGCACTCCACGGGGATGGTCGTCTCGAGGGTAGCCTCCCGCTGCTCCGGGCTCGCTACCTTGGTGCCAGTTATCGCCTCCCCCATATCTGCGCCTGTCGGTATCTCGCCTGCTTTCTTCTCGGGAGTTTCTGCGGGTGCGAGGTGGTGAGGGTGTCCTCGTTCGCTTCCTTGGTGGTGGAGTCTCGCCTTCCCATCTTCTCGCCTCCATGCGATACATCGCACTCGCCGAAGTAGGCCGCACCATCGGATCGAACGGCGTCGCTCCCCTCTCTGTTTGCTGGTATCTCTCCTCGTCGATCTCAAGACGTCGGGCAGGGAAATCCGGGTCGTCGACGGCGCTAAACGGGTGCTCCGATGGGTAGAATGGAGCCCCAGGCACGATGTGTCCGTCTTCGACTGCATAATACCCCTTCTTCCACTTGACTTGTATGCACTCGAGTTCTTCGGCATGATGTTTCATGTAGTGCATCTTCATCTCGGTAAAGTTGCAGCCTACGTAGGTGCACCGTCCGCCATGTCCCGTTCCCTTGTAGCTCAGGCACCTCCACGCGTGTATTCCCCTTCCATCGTGCAAGTCTAGGTTGTGTCGGCCCATATCTCGAAAATTCCTCTTGCAGATGCCGCAGTATCCCTCTTCTCGAAGCGAGTGTGTCGGCTGCATGCTCATGTTGCTTTCTTTTGTATCGGATGACTTGTTGACAATGGGATTAGCGGCGATTAATTCGTGATCTGTTTGGTTCGCTCAGGCGTGAGATAAAGAATGGCGTCTTTCCGCTAACTGGGTCAATCTGGTGATGCGGTTCCGGGGGTGTGGCACCCCTTGGAGACATCTGATTGGTTCTCAGGTGACCTCTGCGACACTTGTTGTTTCTCGGACTCTTTCGCCGCCGCCATCCTCCACCATCACCGCCGAAATATCTCAAGTCTCCCCGTTCTCCAGCCTCCACGTTCCCGCATTCTATTCAGTTACTGCTTGACTGCTTGCCATCAGCTCGGTTGGTTTCTATTTCGCCGCGCGGAGATTATTTCTGTACTTTCGCCCACGGCAAATTCCTCGCTTCGCCAAATAGGTCAACTCAGCCACTGCCGTGACGTCATGCGGGGACTCCCTCTCACGTGCGGGGAAACCCCTTGGTCTCCAGATGGGACTTCTCACTCGACTCGCCAACACTCGACGCAGCAACAGGCACAGTTCGCCGCCCTCCACAGTCTCCATTCTCCTGCAGTTTCTAACGCCAGAGCGAATCTTCTTCTCTTCTCCAGCAACTTTCCAACGCCAGAGCGAATCTTCTTCTCTTCTCCAGCAACTTTCCAACGCCAGAGCGATTCTTCTTCTCTTCTCCAGCAACTTTCTAACGCCAGAGCGATTCTTCTTCTCTTCTCCAGCGATTTCCTACGCCAGAGCGATTCTTCTTCTCTTCAGTTTTCACACTTCAGAAATTTCTTTTGTCTTCACTGTTCTTGGTGGTCTTGATGATGCCTTCACCCTACTCCCCCTCTTCTTTTACGCTACAATCTCCTGATTGTTCTGGGATTTTTCTTCCGGATGCCTTCCTTTCTCGTTTCCATGGCAACCATTTCTCCCCAGGTGTCATCTTAAGGACTTTCTGTCGGACATTTTCTCTCCATCGTCTCTTCCTGCTGGTACTCAGGTGGCTGGTCACTTCCCCAAGTGGTCGAAATCACCATTCTTGAATATCGAGAGTACTTCCAGGGTGGTTGCGCAATTTTGAATTTAGTAGATTACTTGGCGTTCTTCTCACTCTTCGGAATGACTCCTCCTCCAGCTAGACGAATATTCTTCAGTCCTCACGGTGCATTAGCTTTTGAGTTGATGTCAGCATGATCCAGGGTTGTAGGAGTTATCCTTGTTGCTGGCTAGTCCTGACATTTCCCCTGCTACCAGCCGGCACAGCATATACACGCGTATTTCGTAGCTCGAACTTCAGTGTCTTGTCTTTCTCTATCCTTCACACTTCCATACGATCTCTCTCTGCCTTAGACCACCTGGTTTTCTTCACTCTCTATTCACACCCATAGCGCTGCGGAGCTCTTCTTTCTCTCCGCCCCGAGGTTCTCTGGGAATTTTCTTTCTCTGGTCTCACGTCGGGTTGGTCATCACCACTTTCGGAGTCTACCGATGTCGGAATCTCGTGTTCTCTCGGCTCATCCTCAGCTCCATCGGTGCTAGACCAATCCCCGGGCTTGACAAAGGTTATCAGCCTCTCTCCATTGACCACTGTTCTCTTTCCTTTCTTGTCTTCTATTCGGTACGTCACGTCGGCCATCACGTCGATCACGGTATAGGGTCCCTTGCACTTGTGTTCAAACTTGGCAGCTCTACCCTGTCTTCTAACCTTGGTGATCAGCCAGACTAAGTCTCCCACGTCTCTCCGGTGGCCCATTGCCCCCCGATCATGCTGCAGTTTCTGTCGTCGCATTGCTTGACTGGTGACTTCTCTGGCCCGTCGGTGGACTTTAGCCAATTTCTCTCGGAGGTCCCAGGTGTGCTCCAGCTCGTCCTGCTCCACCAGGCTGGTGGGCAACTCGGACATGGTGAGTGCCAAGGGGACGGTCATCTCTCTTCCAAACAGCATCATGTGTGGTGTCTGTTGAGTGGTCTCATGCACACTGGATCTGTAAGCCATCAGGGTGAGGGGTAGGATTTTGTCCCAGTTGTCGTGTTCTTCTCCTATCAGGCTTCTGATCATGGCTCCCATCGTACGGTTGAACCTCTCCACCATTCCGTTTCCCTCAGGGTGATAGGCAGTTGTTCTTGTCCACTTGTTGAGCTTCGCTGTCGCCTCGAAGTGCATGCGATAATCCACCCATGACTCGCTCACCCCGTCAAAGCGGTCCACTCGGGCGTTTCGCCAGTGCTCGGATGTCTTCGGCCGTTGGGGCTCGCCCGTTCCCTCTGTCCGTGCTGCCATGGCCCGCTGCGTCTCCGCTATCGTCTTCAACGTTCCTCCCATCAGGGCTGCCATGTCTGCTATCACCTGTTCCATACCAATCGGCTCTCTCTCTCGCGGTGATTCTGTACCTCGGGCCGGGGCTGTCGTCCGCCCCGCCCCCACAATTCCCTTCCTGGGAAAGTCAATCACCCCGGAGCTGCTACTGGCTAACGGCACTTCCATCAGGGGCACCGTAGTGTCCAACGAGGCGTTGACCGCTCCTCTTCTACTCGCCGAGGGATGGCCTGGTGGTGCTCGTGTACCGCAATCAGCTTCTGTCCTCTGCTCGGCTCTGGAGGTCACCCGCTCCCCTGTGACGTCACGGCACGGTCGATCTGGCGCCACCGACTCTGCATCTGACGACGAATCTCCCGCCTCTACCTTGCTATCTCTCTGAAGAACCGCTTGTCTCTCAGCTACCGGTCGCTCGGACGGCCACTCTGTCGCTCGGGTTGCACCAAATGAACGATCTGCTGATATAAAATCGTCCAAACGGGCACCCGAGATCTGTTCTCTGAAAGTGTTAACGGTTCGCTCAGGCGTAAGAAAGGTTCGCTCAATGCGTAAGGAATCGGTTCGCTCAGGCGTAAGAAAGGTTCGCTTTATGCGTGGTTTGGACGATAATTCTGTGTCTTGAGGTGGACTCAATGCCACTTTTGGTGAATGTTCTCGCCCAAACTCCGATCCCGATCTGTTGGCCGCCGCCATCGCCAGTGACTGCGCCGCCAGCCACGGCTGCGTGATGTCTACCCCCTCGAGCCGCAACGCACCGTCCGCCTGTTCCTCCACCACCTCGACAATTTGCTTTCGTTCCACTTCACCTTCCATCCCCACTGATTATTACTACCAACTGTGAGTTCGTTCCGACAAAAAGTTTCGAGAATTTCGCCGATAGTGTTAAACACTATCCCACCGCTGTCACCAAAGAAGAGTGTGCTATATGTAGCGGAATGGATCCCTGGCCGAAGGGATGATCCGACTGACAAACAGAATCACCTTACTTAAATAAAAGGTTTCTTAGTTCTCTCTTGAAATGAAATAAAGCTCAGTTGGGTTTTCTGACTCTTACAATAACGCTTAGCGAAGGTTGGGGATGGATGTGGTGTTGAAGAGAAGACGGGACGAGCAAGTATAAATCAACAATACAGTTTAATCATCACAGTACAATATACATACCACCGCACTCGTTCTCTATACAGCAGCACCAACACAATAAGTCCACTCTATGTAAATGACCATCACGACATCACAAGTCCACAAAAAGTTTTTGATCTCTCTAATCTCTGGTCTCAATGTCTGGTAAATCCGGATGTAAATACACACTCTGCTCAGCTACAGTTCTTCTCTATGCTGTCATCATAATCCTCTCTATATACACCTAATAATCCGTGAACAGCTTCAGTCTCTTTCTGGCTACTTGACCTTGTAATCGTTACTCTCTGGGTAGTCTAAATCCAGCTCTCAAGTACCTTAATCCGTCTGTAAACACCTCTGTCGTTAACTCTACTTCTACTCTACTCTAACTCTAATCTAAGACTTCTCACTTCAACGACCTATTCTAGACTGACGTGATTCGAATCTAACCTAGTTTCCCGCCCTTCCTTCCAATCGCACGCGCGGTACATCAATCGTTGAGGCCGCACGAGCGCTACGTCATAGAGCACTCGAAATAACTAGATACTTTGTCGCACGTCTAAATGCTAGGCTCTGCGAAGGCGGAGACCCAGCTTACAATAATAGAAGTGACGGAACATGACCTGTTTCTTAGCCCTGGGGTCATTCCGTCACAATACTGTATGACGTATAGTCTATTGATGCGAGCTATGTCCTTTTGTCTATGCCTTTTGTTTTTTATTTTTATTGATCGGACAAATTGAATTGGACTAAGATTCGTATGATATATGCATATGGAAGAGTGGGATCCTGAATGTTGGACACTGACAAGACGGGCAGTGTCATCTTTATTGTAGTAAGTAAACTGATAGAATAAGAGTAGGTTTCTCACCTGGGTGACACAGGTGAATTTGTTTTATTAATCCCAGAAGGGAATATAGGTTTTTCACCAGGAGGTTTTCACCTATAATATACATTATTTAGTTAAAGAAAGGAATATATGTTTCTGCTATGATAGGAAAAACAGATAGAGTATGTGAAGGTTTTTCACCTTGGTGATACAGGTGAATACTTTAGTTAACCCCAGAAGGGAATATAGTTTTTTTTACCTGGAAGTGTTTTACTATCTTTATTGTAGTAAGTAAACTGATAGAATAAGAGTAGGTTTCTCACCTGGGTGATACAGGTGAAATTGTTTGATTAATCCCAGAAGGGAATATAGGTTTTTCACCATGAGGTCTTCACCTATAATATACATTAGTTAACTTAAGGAATATAGGTTTCTGCTATGATGGGCAAAACAGATAGAGTATGTGAAGGTTTTTCACCTGGGTGATACAAGTGAATACTTTAGTTAACCCCAGAAGGGAATATAGGTTTTTTTACCTGGAAGTGTTTTACTATGTTAAGAAAGAAGATGGGGCTTTTCACCAGGCTGACACAAGTGAATGGTGGACGGGTGGGGTCCACTGTGCATGATCAGATAATTATTTAATGGTTGAGTTATAATACTGTCAAACCTGAGTTAAATTAGGTCACATCTATTACATTTGCCCTAGATGGATAACTGCTGTTACTTGCTTGGCCCTGGCCAGTGGACTCTTGCCCGGACGGGTGTGGGTCCGCTGGACGGGATCAAAATAGATTTCTAAATGTTGTTTTTGGAGGTATACAGGTTTCAGTTGAAAGCTGTTTTGTCTTGTTGTTTGGTTCTGGCCAGTGGTTCCTTGCCCGGACGGGTGGGGGTCCGCTGGGCGGGATCGGATAGCTACACAAGATGGTGAGTTTATAATAAACACTGAGTTAAATACTCTCCAACCTATGAGTAGCATAAGGGTCTTTCCTCGATATGGTGTTGCTTGGTTTGCTTTTGTTCATAGATAAGAGTTATAGAGTTATATTGTGATATTGATTGGGGTGTGTCCGCCACACTCCGGCTATATATATGGATGAGTTGGTATGGAGCCAGTCTTTTGAGTGAGATCGTGTCATGTCTTATTCGTACTATTGGTTGTATGTGGGGATTAATTTATGTCTAAATGTATATATGTATGTTGCAAAAAGAATTTTTATTCCTAAAATCATGGATATATATTATAGGGGTGGTGCCCTCGGCCGAAACAAGTGTCCTCCATGGAGGACATAATAAGAATTGAATCCCTAAATGCAAGGGGACTAAGAGATGAACATAAAAGATGTGATATTTTTGACAGAATTAAACTTAGACAAACAGACATCCTACTATTACAAGAAACACACTGGACAAAAGACGACTATACAAACTTAAAAGAAAACTGGAATATTGAGATATTAATATCTGGAAATTCTACAGCAGCAAGAGGCACGGCAATTTTATTAAATAATACGTTTGAGTACAAAATTCATAACTCTAAAATAGATGAAAATGGAAGATATATTATATTAGATATTGATATAACTTTTATAGGAAGAATAACTCTGTGTAGTATCTATGCACCAGATGATACAGTTGAGCCATTTATTGATGAGGTATTTAACAAAATAAATGAATTAGAAAATGTTTTTCATATCCTTGGAGGGGACTGGAACATGATACAAAACTTTGATTTAGATACTTACAATTATGAAAAATGGAATAATAAAAGGGGTAGTGACTTATTAAAAGAGAAAATGATAGAATACGAACTAACAGATATATGGCGGATTAAAAATAATAATAATAAAAGATTTAGTTGGTGGAAAAAAACACCTAGGAAGGCAGGTAGACTAGACTACTTCTTGATATCAGAATAATTAACTGCAACCATAGGTAAAGTAGATATACTATCACCTTACAAATCGGACCATGGGTCTATAACTATGGAAATAAAAATAAGTAATGAAGAAAGAGGACCAGGTCTATGGAAATTAAACTCAGAATTATTAAAAGATAAAAATTTACAAACTAAAATTAGGAATGAACTTAAATTGATAAAAAGGACTTACGCATTAACCCCCTATGAACAGGAAAACTTAGAACTGATAGAAGAAGAAATACAATACTCAATTAATCCTGAATTAATGTAGGAAGTTATGTTAACACAAATAAGGGGAGTAATCATAGAGTTCGCAAAAATAAAAAAAAGAAATGAAAATAGAAGAGAAAAAGATCTCATAAAGCAGATTAAAAAAATTGAAAGTAAAATAAACGAAAATAATATAGAACAACTGGATATCTTGAATATGGAACTTGCACAAATTAGAGAAGATAGAATTAAGGGAGCACAAATAAGGGCCAGATCAATAAAACTAAATGAAGGGGAAAAACCAAGTGCATATTTTTTATCACTAGAAAAAGCAAATTATATAAATAAAACAATGTTAGAAATATTTAATACAAAAGAAAATTTAATAACAAACCGACAAGAAATACTAAAAACACAAAAGGATTTTTACCAAAAATTATATAAAAAGGGACGAACTACAGACTTAGAACGATCGGACTTACACTGGGTAACCCAATATGTAAGAAAGATATCTAATGAAAAGAAATTAAAACTAGAACAAAATATAAGTATAGAAGAATTAGAAAAGGTCCTTTTTAAAACAAAGAATAATAAAGCGCCGGGGCCGGATGGCTACAGCTATGAATTTTTTTTAATATTCTGGGACGACATAAAATTTCTTATGTTGCATGCTTTTCAGAGATATTTAGATACAGAAACACTGACTGAACAACAAAAAACTGTAATAATTACATGCCTGCCATAACAAGGGAAAGATAGAAGACATATGAAAAATTGGAGGCCAATAACCCTATTAAATTCAACATATAAATTTTTTAGTGGGATCCTGGCAGACAGATTAAAAACAACACTAGACGCGAGGTTCCGGAACCCGCCGATAGGCGGCTTCAAACACGTTGAATGCCTTTGTGGAACGCCTGGGATTGTTTCATTACTGAAAACTTGGTTCTTCCAGTTATGTATGATAGCGTCCACTCGGTTTTGGTCAAACAGCATGGATGCATTCAATGGACTTATTGTACTAAGAATACACTTTTAGGAAATTAAATAACCAATTTAAATCAGTGAAATTAGCGATTTTACAGTTTTGATGACGTCACAAGTAATTATAATATTATGATACGCGCCGGTGGCGACGCGTAGCGGCCGGGCGTTCATTTACACTACAGACCTGTAGTGTAAATGAACGCCGAACACGAACACGTTACAGTCAACCTCCCCCCCCCCCCCCCTACTACACCTGGCATGGCATCCACATGGCATCCAACCCTAGTTCCGAAAAACTCTGGATAGCATAATACACAACGATCAAAAAGGATTTGTACAGAATAGGTTTATTGGAGAAAACATCAGACTAATACATGACATAATGACAGAATGTGAAATCCAAAATTTACAAGGGATATTAATTTTGGTCGATTTCGAAAAGGCATTTGACACTTTAGACTGGAAATTTATAGAAAGTGTTTTTGAATTAAGTAATTTTGGGGAATTTTTTTTATCATGGATAAAAATTTTACAATACGGTTCAAAATCACAGATAATACAAAATGGGTTTCTCTCAGATCCAATAATGTTAGGTAGGGGTTGTAGACAGGATGACCCTGTCTCCCCCTACATTTTTGTGATATGTGCAGAAATTTTAGGGATAGCAATACGAGAAAACAGACGGATAGAAGGAATCAAAATTTATGGACATGAACATAAAATCTCACAATACGCCGATGACACCACCCTAGTAATTAAAAAGGATAAGGCAAATCTCAATAGAGTCTTGGACACACTTAAATTCTTCCATTCAACTTCTGGATTAAAAGTAAATATTGAAAAAACAAAAGTGGTACAGCTTGGTGTGAGGGGGGACGGCAGGATGATGAATTTAGAAAAGGAAAAACTAGAATTAACAGAGGAATTTGTGTTGTTAGGAGTTACTTTTAATGTAAATGAACTAGACAAAATAACGGATAACAATTGCACATTAAAATTCCCAAAAATGAAAAAAACACTGAGACAGTGGAAAAGAAGACATCTTACGATAAATGGGAAAATCTCTGTGTTCAAAAGTGTGATATCTAGTATGATAACACACATCCTGCTGTCCCTACCTAGTCCATCCCAAGAATTTATATATGAATATGAAAATATTTTAAAGGATTTTTTATGGGGTGGAAAACCACCAAAATATAGACGGGAAATTCTCGAGTACCCCTACAACCTAGGAGGGTTACAATTGCATAACCTCAAAAGATTTTCAATGTCACTTAAAATGACCTGGCTCCGAAGATTACTGTTGAGTGACAGTGGATGGACCACGTTTGCACTGACACACGAAATTGATAAATGCTGGCTATATGGGGACAAGTATTTAGAAAAAAAGAAGAATACAATAAAAAATGTTTTTTGGAAAGAAGTTGTAACTTCCATGTATGACTTGAGAAAAATTATGAAACCGATCTCAGATTATGATTATTTATCTTGGCCAGTATGGGATGATAAGTTAGTGGGATTGCCAGATATCAAAAAGCTTAAAGTGTGTGGTGTGAGTGTGGTAGCAGACCTGTTGAATTCATCTTGGGAAGTTTTATCCAAAGCAACAATAGAACAAACAAGAAATGTAAATCTTAATTTTTTGGAATATATGGCTATAAAACAATGTATAACAAGATTTATCAAAAATGCCAAAAAAAATAGAGCCAATATTGGACCATATAGACCATACATGTTAAATCTTGCCTTTTCACAAAAAAAAGGGCTGTCAAGATATATACTATAAAACAGGTCAATATGGGGAAAAATTACTGGATGAGATTTCAGTAAAATGGGATATTTTGGATGTAGATAGTAAAGACATTAAAATGTCAATGGCATTATTTAAACAAACCACAAGAAACATGTATCTGATGGACATCCAATTTAAATTATGGCATAATAGAGTAGCAACAAGGTTCTTTTTATACAGAATGAATATCACAGAAAATGAAAACTGTATTTACTGTAATCAATCAGAGACTAATGCCCACGCTTTTGTACTATGTGAAAGAACACAAATGTTTTGGAGAGATATTAAATTTTATTTACAAAGATTAGGATATAGAAATTTTAGGCTTGAACATAGCGTTATAATATTAGGCAATAAAGATATGGATGGTCTATTTAACTTGGTATTAATGTTAGGAAAAAAAAATATTTATCAAAATAGAGGAACAGTAAATTTATATTCAATGAGACAGTTTGAAAGAGTAATAGAAATAGAGAGAGAGTCAGAAGAGATAAATGCACTAAACCACGACAAAATGGAAGTCTATGAGAAAAAGTGGGAGAAATATCTAACAGCCTAAATTATGGAAAATATTTAGTAAAATCATTTTAAAAAAGATTGCAACAATGTATACCTGTGTCTTTTTACTTGTATCTTTTTTTATTTTTCTTCATTTTTTTTTTGTAACAGGACCTCCATCATGTGTGTGAATGTTTGTCTAAGGAGGCAGGTATTACAAGAAAATTGTACTTCCATGTATATAATATATTATAAATACTGTATAATTGTTATTATTGTTTATTTCATATTTTTGTTCTTGTTTTATAAAATGAAAAAAATAAACGAACTATGGGTTATCCAAAGTTCATAAAAACAAAAAAAAACTTTCCTTGAATACTTTCCAATTGATTCTATCATAAGGAAACTGTCCCTTGGGATGAGCAGTGTTTTTCTGGCACTTATTAATTGAAGATTACATCCTGACAAAATGTATTTCAATATGCAACCAATTTTCAATCTGGTTGTGAAGGGTTACATAGTAGGTTATTGCCACAGCTTTTATTATACATATGCATGTGAAAATGTATTAAAAACACATCTGAGGTGGTTTAGAGGTTTATATGCACCACACATTGACCGATTTTAGTATCTAGTATCAAGAACTTCCTTTTGTTGATACATGATCCACTCCTAGACATGTCAGGGCTGTCCAAATGTCGCATTGTCGTACCAGCGTGCGACAGGAGCCCGATTCTCGTATCATAAAAATACGATTTTCATTGTTGAAAATCGTACTTTACTATTTTTCTGTTTACGAAAGTCGCGTAAAATTTACGATAACCTCACGTCCTCAGAGGTCATCGTAAATTTAGGAATGACGTCTTTGGACCCTTGTTGCATGGCAACGTGGGGGTAATCTCACGCACCTACACGGGCACTTGACCACATGACCATCAGGGTAGGCTAGTGATTTATAAATGTTTACATATAATTCATCAATATGTATTAATAACCTATGAATGTAAATAGAAGTTTAATTAATTCGTACACGTACAGAAATATTAATCATTTATTTACGGATAATTGTTTAAATATGATAAAATAAGTGGTTTATGAATATTCATTGGATCTCATAATTATTTACGAATCAATAGAAAATAATATACATGTAATCATTTGCAAATAATGTATAGATACTTATGATTTTGAAATGTTTCACTATGGATATATCATTTAGCAATATCCAAACATGCTACAAGTACGATGGACCAAAAATAGTTTATTCTAACGACGGCTATTGCACTATTATTAAGGGCTAATAGAGTAGTGCAACCAGGCTTACTGAGGCTACAATATTCATACATACATGCATACATTGACTGCTCCGCGTCTAAAATATACGGACACCCCTAATTCTGCGTAGGGCTATTCCCGAAAAAAGAACGAGGGGGGGGGGGGGGGGCGGCGCTAATTTTAGATTTTTGTTAATTGGTTGTCCAATTACGGCCCCTCTCAGAAAAAGATGTATAATACTTCCTCGGTTTTCCCCTGTCCTTTAAACCGTTAACCATTTAGGCAGTTAATTTGAACCGACGACAAACAACACTAAATAAAAAGTAATTTATCTACCCCTTTCACGCAAACGGTTATAAATCCATTTTTCATTATGGAAGATTTTGTTGCCTTTGTACGTAGGGCGGAAAGGTAATCGCTGTATCCTTCAACAGTACGCTACGGCGAGATAAATGTCCCACCCATCCCTGACTTTCGTTTCACTGATGCCACTCCCCGTGGTGAGTGGCATACGCAACAAGTGGACTACATACACAACAATTGGACGTCCCAACAACATTTTCCCGTAAATGACGTCATCAATTCAAAGATTTGACGGTCATTTACGAAGAGCTTCGAGAAACGCAATATCTGATCTTCGTAAAAGCCTTCGTAAATTTAGGAAACCGTAAATTAGGAACGATTCGTAATTTACGATACAAGAAACGGGCCCCAGAGGCTTCAAAACATGCGATAAGACAAAACCTGTTTGACACAGGAAATTTTCGGGAAGCATGACCAATTAAGTCTAGATGTCTCAGTAGCATTTTTGAATGCAGATTATATTTAGAACACATGTAAAATCAATTAATTAATAACACCTATTGATTGATCTAGGTATTTATTACTGGTAGAAAGGCTGATATGGTAGTGTCACCTAATGACAATATTGAAATTGATAGTCACTGCACAGTGCCTACCAAAAATTGCTATGCTCCAGGACCAACTGTCTGTGCTCCAGATATTCAAAATTTGGACACCCCTGCATGTATGGTGAATATTAGAATCATAGGCACCCTTCATCTTCATACCATCGCAGATACTTAACATTTAGTATCATGGCAAAAATCTATGGGTATAAATATTGAAAATTCCGCTTGCTCTTTCAAGAATGCGAATGAGACGAAAAGAAACCACAATATCATGCGAAACGTGTCTCCCCATATTTAACAGCGAAATTGGTTGTCATTCATTTGCTTAGTTAATACACACATTCCATTGTTCTATATCCTACCATCTCATTAGAGAAAATGGTTCAGATCTTCCAATTGCAAAATATAAATGAAAATGTGTTGTAAGTCCTTAAGGTGGCCGTAAACGTTTCGTCCTCAGTGAAGCCTGTTTTGAGATTTATGTATTATGTTACTGAACCGGGTCTTACCCTCCTTATGAAAAAAAACCCATAGCTCTACTCCACCCCTAAGTTCATAATTTGTGAAAAAGCTTGATTTGACAGGTATGAACAGACCGACAGAAAAGACTGCATGCTTCAATGTTATGGTCATGTGACCCCAGTTAGCTGATAAGCCCCTCCCACCTCCTTATCAAAGCTACAGGAAATGGATGTGTATTAGATTGGTAACTGATAAGAGCTGGCATTTAAGGTCAGCCAGTCTTTTCTTTGTATGCAGGTGTTGGTTAGAAAGGATGTCTGTTGGGTAAGGTGGGCCACTTTAGCACAAACAGACAATGATGTTTTAATCAATTCAAAAATAGTGTATTAGAGATTAGTCTTAATCAAAATGTGGCTCCGGCTGTCTGAGAAAAACAGGAAACATCCCAGTTTTGGGGCTTCAAGTAAAATAATGTGTGTATTTGATGGGAAAACCTGGACTTTTGGGAGGATGTTGGGTCAATCCGTCTCATACCTTCAGCTGGAACAGACACTCTATGCTCTATGGATAACTAACAATACTATAGTATTTATCAACTTGGTTTCATCTTCAAACACAAGTTTTTCTCAAACAATAATACAGCAATCATGATATAGTTACCCAAAGTACAATAACACCAATATAATTTGGCTATTAACTAATTGAAGCCTGGATTGTATTTTACACAACAATTGTCGTCAATTCAGTTGGAGACACAAAGGAGATTGAAATTGCAGGTGAATAATTGGGTTTATTGATAGATTAGCACTGTGGCTTCAGTTCTGAGGAAATAGATACAGGTATGTGTGGTGTCATAATCCCCTCAGGACTCCCCATTCTAGAACAATAAGTGTGGTGTCACTCATAATCCCCTCAAGGATTATGGGAGTCAGGAACCAATGTCTAAAAATAAGATTTGCTATGGGTAATGGGAAGATCACTTCCTCTAAGCGTTTCAAGCAGTGTAGTAGTTAATGTGGACAGTCTACTCATATGGGATTCACTAGACAAAGGAATTCTGTGTCAGACCTCAGGGAAAGTTGCCATTTCTGCTGCAAAATATGTATGGATTACTCATTCTGGATTATGTAACTTGGATCACTGGAGTGGAGATACAGCAATAGAGGTTTGTGAAATTATCTTTCTTTCAAGGCCCAGAATCTAAAAGCCACCTTGTCAGAAAGCTATGCTTTGGAAGTTTGGATAGCTTCAGAATTGGCCCTGCAACAGGTTTGTCTTAGATAAATGAAGCTAAAAACCCCATATAGAGCATTACAAGCTTTTATTTGCCAAATCAATATACTTGCAGTCAAAGAGTCTGCCAGCATAACACACTAGATAGCTGAAAATTGATTTTGATGGCAAAGTTCTTTGAATTATTAAGAATTCAAGAGCTAAATACATATACATTAGCATGCAAACAAGATGCCAATCTACTAAGTAGGCGGGGCTTGGGTGATGTCATATGCCCATATATGGAATCCAGTTGACAGGGATGTTAGGCAGGTTGCAGAAATGTACTCATTTATACTTTTTTTTGAGGTAATTCAGAAGAAAAAATGTTGACAGTTGTGAAATACAATGGAAGGTTACTTTATCTTTCCACTTGGACAAAAATAAATACATTAAAGTAGTAGCAAAAGGTTGCACAGTAACTTTAACTGTGAAATACACAAAACTGCCATTTTCTCAGCTTAGCTTTCTATAGTTTTACTCTCACGGCTGACGTGAATTTAGACACAAATCTTAATCAATTAGCTTCAAACTTTGTATATAGATTCTAAAACATGTTCTCTACAAATCTAGACGGGGATATTGCAATATCTTATCTGGTTAATTTTTTATAGTGAGTCAAAAATCAAGAAACCAAAAAAGCATTTTTTTCCTAAAATGTTGTTAGATAAATGGCCATAAAAAAAGTTAGGGGCCATATTTTACAAAACCCTTGTCTAGTTTTGAAGAGACAAAGGTTTTTTTCAATGTTTTAAAAAATCAGGTTATTATCTTAGATCCTGCTCCTAGATTTGCGTCAGCCGCGACATATGTACTGAAAATTGATTAGTCAAAGTTTTGACCCCAATTTCTTTAAAATATTTGGAGCACATACAACCTATCCATATCCTATGTATTCCTTAGAATCTCAGCTTTCTAAAAATATATAGTTTGCTAGGGGTTTAGTGTACAAATAATGAGAAATCAGCCATTATTTGAGGGAAAGTCTGCTCTCCACGGGAAACGTTTACAGCCACCTTAAGAGAACTAATGCCCTCTACCAGACGCGCCAATTTCCCATCTATACTACCCTTATCTTGCACAGCTATTATCTTAGATGAATCAAGCAATTGGATATGAAACCAGCCAGTCAACTTCATACCTGTCAACATTCAACCATCCAAAATCAGGAGATTTCTCGCGATTCACTTTTGGGGCCTCTTTCGCGGCATTTTGTTAAGTTCCAATTCTGGCCACTAGGGGTCAGGTTAGTGGTTTAGCTAAGGAGTGGGCTATTGTATTTCGCAGGTGTTGGCAAATTGATAACCATGCAAATATGTGAATGAAATAAGTTCAAATAACTTTTATTTTATGTAGCATATCACACTTGCGGCATGATGATATATTCACAGTTATGGAAATACTTCCATTTTCAACATATTATGAAAAATCTTTTTTTTTTGAAGACTGAAAATATTTTTTTTGCAAGATGGTGAATTTTCCTTGTCAGCCAGTGTAGATTTTTCTTGAGATGCTATCTGATGATGCTAGCCCACAATGCATCTTTCCCTATTAATCCCATAGAACAATATGTGACGATAATTCCAATTAGTTAAGGGATTAGCTATGACTACCTACTGATAGGAATCAATTACTACATACAGTAATTGGGTCGGGTGAGGCACACTGGATAGAAGGGAGCAGACTGACCCACTTGCTGAGAAAAAAAATGGAGGGTTTTTCAAAGTCAGCAAAATCAGTAGCTAATCAGTAGATTTCTTCAAATCAGGTGCTCAATCAGTAGACAGCAATTTTGTGGTCTGAAATCAGTAGAGTACTGCTCAAATCAGTAGAGTTGACAGGTATGCAACTTGAACAGGCTTACTGCAACGAATAGCCCAAAAGTCGCGTTATGCGCATGTTGGCGCGCAAGTTTCTGTATGATGTAAGCGATATGAGAGCCCTCATTGATCTTTGTCTCCTAGGGATGTCACACTTAGGCCTTCTTTTGAATGTCCCCGACACCCACAATTGTGGGTGTACTTAGGAGCTGCGTTTCTCAAAAAATCCTATACTATCCTGCTCTGAGGCCACAATGTATTCATCATCATCAGACCTTTCCCGCAATGGTTACTTTGTATCGGATAAATTGTCAACATGCTATAACTTGTTTCACCTATCTCGGTTCCTAGTGTCATTTCGCTATATTGATATAACGATAACTCCCCATACCAAAAGTAAAGTGAGCCATGCAACCAGCCATTGCTTGAAATAAATTTTCCTCCCTTTTCTATAGTGGTTGGGAAAAAATTAATTTGAATATATTTTCTCCCCCAAAAATACGATGGTGAAAATATATTTAAATATATTTTCTCCCCCAAAAATACGGTGGTGAAAATATATTTAAATATATTTCCTCCCAACAAAATACGGTGGTTATACCGGCTTCTAGTCACAAGCGTCCAGATACATATCATCTCTACCATTGCAAACACGTGATTGGTTCTTTCACTGAGCAACAATATGCTTTTGTTTACTTTTAAATGTGTTGGACAAGTCCAAACTACATATTTTTGAAGGTAGAATTTAAAAGTCGTTATCACTTATCAGTCGCAATCAAAGAGCACTTGTAACTGGTGAACTAATATCAATAATTCCAAGATCAGGTAACGCAAACAGCTATAACTGCATAGCAGGGTCCGCCTGTTGGGTATTGGACAAACGAAAATTAACTTATACAATTTACCTGACACCACTGGAAAAATTGAAAAAAAAAAGATTTTTATTCATTATGTTACAATTATGATTATACCTGCCTATTATAAATAGTATCCTAAGCGTTTTTATTTTTATTTTTGGCTACTGTGATTATCATATTCATTGAATTTGATATTTTGTCCTGTTTTCAGAAATAATGTGTGATAACTCATGTGTATAAAATGGGATTCCCTTGCTCAACACTATCTTATATAAGTATGGGCATATATGGTAACAATTGAGTAACTCTTTTCAAACATTTTCATAAAAATTTGCCCCCAAAAAGTCCCATTTCACAAACTTTGACTATATGCGGTTCGAAAACGTACACGATGACCTGTCATATTCTTCATGTCTCCTTATTAAGCGCATTGTATAAATAGCATAGAAAGAAATTGGTGAAGATTAAACTAGGAAATTCTGACTTATACCAATTTTGGGTTAAAAAGTTGTTTCTCGAATTCCTTGATTTTGCCCAATAAATTATATATAACAGCAGAAAAATAATTTCAACAAGGCATAACAGTATTTCATGCAGTGTTAGTATTTCTGAATGGATAAACATAGCTAAGAAAGAAACCAATTTTGGAGAATGAGATGTTTGTGACATAAAGTGCATAAATCTTTCAGAAATCTGTGAAAAAAACTAAGTCGATGACCCCATGATTTTAAGTTGTTTTGAAGATCACTGTGCTATGTTCTTACCTCATGCAAAGTTTCAGGAAGATTAAACTGAGATTTCCAAAAGTGTCGTAAGACCTTAAATACCGTTGAAAAATAATATTCAACGTAAATTTAACAGGGAATTCATATAGATGTGACTATTTACAATGTGTGTGATTCATATAGTCAAATTCAACTTGTACCTAAACATATCTCGGTCCAAGTAGTTAGGGGGTCAACAATGGGGGGGGGGGGGGGGGGGGGGGGGGGGGGGGGGGTACAAAAAAGTACTTAATGCATGGCAGCGACAACACTGCTTTCTCTCTATGTATTCTCTAGAAAATATCATAACTTTTAAATAGGATAGATAGATTGATAGATAAAAAGGAAAATAAGTCAGGCAACCAGTCATTGCTTGATTTTGTTTTACCTTTCTTTTGTTTGGGGAGGATAAACTAAAAGTTGTATTTACCCTCAGTCTAGAGTGGTTTGTTAACAATGAAGTTTTATTTACCCTCCCTATGGAGCTTAGATCTGGGAGTAGTAGACAGATGGAGAATTTTATTTAAATCTAAAATATTTGGTTCTAAGCTCTGGAGTGCTTGATTTTTTTTTACCTTTCTTGTGTTTGGGGAGGATAAACTAAAAGTTTTATTTACCCATCTAGAGCGGTTTGTTAACAATAAAGTTTATCTATCCTCCCTCTGGAGCATAGATTAAGAATTTTATTTCTAAGCTCTGGAGTGGTCGGGTGACTGAGAATACTGAACATTTTATTTACCCTCCCTATATTAAAAATAGTTTTAAAAATAAAGTTTTATTTGCCCTCCTTTTTTGCATTTGCGGGCGGGTAAAAAAAACGTTTTTTAAAGACAGTGTAATAACGTTTTTTTATTTTCTCCTTCGCACCTGATCCATCGTTATGACAGGTACGTAAACTCTTCATTGGCGGGTTCTTTTGAAATCATGATGCACGAGGCCGCGAATGGAATGCGGCCAACGATCCCACAATTCCCCTCAATGCGGAAGTGACCTACTTAGTCAGAACGGAACAGATCCTCCAAAATGGTATGTGGCTGTCCTGCTCTCTTATTTATGAATTTTCCGATATTTATGCGGTGATTTTCTTCAATATAACGATATATTTATTTTATTTACAGTCCAGAATCACAGATGAGCAAATGCAGGGTGAGTAATTCTATTGTTTTATCCTGTAAAAAGCGACTGGAAATCAAAATATCCGAGACGATAATATTGGGACCAACCGCTCTGCGTCATCTTGGCCCCACCTACTAAATGACAGTGATGACTTCTAAAACTCGTTCCCGGCTCATCTCGTCTCTGTTTAGTGTTTACGTTGTACTTTCTTAACTTTCGATTTATGTATGCTTTCGACGAAATGGAAAATACCTTTGAAGTAAGAATGATATGACTTTCGCTGAGTTGTTGTCTTCGGGCTTTTCCTGGGCCTCAGAGTTCCCTCAATCAATGGCCTATAGTGAAGTTTCCATGATGATGATTCATGCCAATCATGGAAATGAAACTTACTGCCTGTTGCTCTTTACAGAATCTTATCTAGTATGCGATAAACATACGGAAGACTAGTATTGCAACATCCTACATTTTCTTTACAAAAAAGCCCTTATAACCAGCTTGGATTTTCTTACTTCATCAAGTGGAAAAAAGTTATGATTGTAGACACATGGTATGTCATTATGCATTCCTATGGTGTGATGTTTTGATAGGGGGCTTCAGCAAGCGGATATTGTTAGGTTCCTGATAAATGAGATAAGATAGCTTCCATTCCAATACTAATAATGAGAATCAGCATAGGAAGAGAGTTATCAATTTTATAACGAGCCCATAGCATTGCTACTGAGATCCGGTGGTATTCAGTTGACACTGAAATGCAAATGACAAAGTAATGTTTATTCATCATGACTACTTTTGGACCCGTTTTTATCTAAACATATACATATAGCATTCAATAGAGGACCCTAGCTTAAACTTTGA
The DNA here is from genome assembly GCA_963942565.1 of Maea johnstoni. NCBI lineage: Eukaryota > Metazoa > Annelida > Polychaeta > Spionida > Magelonidae > Maea > Maea johnstoni. The sequence continues at coordinate 16,128,814 of OZ012689.1, read as the reverse complement.
AACTGGGTGTCCAAAATGGGCAATCCTAAATTTTAGATTTGATATCTTTTAAATGATGTAGTAAATTCAGTTAATATTCATAAACTTGTATGGATTTGCTTATTGAATCCATGGTATAACTAGAAATGCCTTAGCATTTACAGGAGTAAATTGTCTTAAAATACCATGGTTTGAGTTAATATATATTGAGTAACTAAAGATCAAAACATTAATGTCACTGGGCCTGTTTTATCGCGAAGTAAGCGTTGACTTGTCAGCTAAATATGGTTTCACCAGAAAGGTAGATATTTGGAAAATGCAACAAGTCTGGCTAAGACTATGAGCAAACATATGTCAAGTACATATATGTAAATTCAGTGCGACCAACACGCCTGCAGTATAATCAGTGCTGCACTCTGGTCATTAACGGCCAGTCCTTCACACATCTCCAATGCTAATTTGCTGCAAACAGGGTATATCAGTTGATCGCCTGCTATGGCCCATACCCCAGGTCATATGTGAGATCTGCAGGCATTGAGTATGTGTTATATTTTTCCAAGGTTTCACAAAAAATCCTTGGCCAGTAATTATTATGTTCCCATGGAGAAATAAGTCGGAATGGCTAGCCAGCTCTAATGCTATTGCTAGGCTTGTTGAAAATAACGTGTGGGCTACACCAAAGTTATGTGTAACAAAAACAAAACACGGAGCCATAGTGCATGCCTTGAAATTCTAGAATTGTCCAATAGTCCGCTACTTTAAAACCTCATACCAATTACATTTAATAGCCTACTGTGTCAAAAAGGGCAATTTAAACATCAGTTATGTCGTAGAAGATGGTTTTTAAGGAAAATTATTTGGTTATTACCCCCCCCCCCCCCCCCCCCCCCACCCCCCCCCCCCCCCCCCCCCAAGTCATAATTGAAAAGTCTTCATAGAAATGTTTGCCTGTCCAAAAAGTAGGTTTTTAGGAAACTGCCTTTCCAAAAGACAGGCAGGATGGGTCCTGGCTAAGTCACTGGGGATAAGTTGGGCTACACAAATATCTGACTTCCCGATACAGTTCCCGATAGATGTTTTATAAGGATTTGTGCATCCAAATGATTCCCAGTCTCTTTGCTGCTTTTAGACAGTAGTTAAAAAGGAAATACAACTTTCCGAATGGTTTTCTGTCATCCTTGAATTGTGATTACAAAGATCTTTTAGATCTTTCATGATCACTCCTAGAAAACCTGGTAAGTTTCTAGACAGTCAAAGTTTGCATATAAACATTAACTTTCTATAGCGTTACAGTGAACATTGTGAGTTGTTTTTCACTCTTGAATAGGATACTTCACAACCAGGGTCTTAGCCGATATTTGGAAACAGGGTGTCCAAATAGAGGTTTCATAGACTTTTGCGTGTCCAAAGTGTGGTACAAAATACATACTACTAATAAGATAGACCCTATACCTTTACAGATTTTGCTTTTTTAGGCCAGATACTGCATTGTGTGTCTTATAAAAGTGACACTACAGCTTCTACATCTATCTTCTAAGAAAAGTCATCTTCAGCAAATTCTGACATAAACTTTTGGGTGTCCAAACTGTCAAAAAACAGTGTTCTGCGTGTCCAAATGACACGCTGGACGCATTGCAGCTAAGCCCCTGTTCACAACACGTAATAACATTACTGATTTTCTGCTTGATGCAGCATAGTATAGTTCTGACAGAGGGTAATATCATCAATGGTGGGGTTCAGCATATGTTATTCTGAAAGATGCTATATACTGGCAGGCTCATCTTGCTGCCCAGTTGAACACTTATTGTTATTATCTGGCCTATTGCCAAAGATAACGAACATATCTCCACAGGGGGCTCATCACTGTCTATCAACACTTGAGAACTTGAGTGTTCAGTGCTCAATGGTAGAATCAAGGAATTAGATACTTCTATGCTTTCAGTTTCCTTGTACACATACCAGCTCCTTATTGTTCAATGATCTTTATACTACAAAAATTCAAAAACATAACAGACTGAACAAACAATTTTTAATAAGTTTTATCCACTTTTATACCCTCAGAGTCAGTCGATCACAACATTCCATATCATTATGTATCGAATCTCTGTCTTCATTTTAGCTCCAAAACTATTCATTTGACAACAAAAGCAATAACTTGAATTGAAACATATCTTCTAAATCATTTCCCTTTATTTTGACTTCTCTGACACATTTTTAAAACAATGGTAAGTAAGAAATGATATTGCGAAAATAAATCTCTGAATAATTTGACAGTGGCAGTTATAAACTATAAAACTTATGAAACACATGTTTAAGTTTGGGTTTTATTCTGTTTTAGAATTCCATGAGACATTCTGTCTCTTTGACAACCGTGGAGACTCCAAGATCCAGGCATCTCAGGTTGGTGATGTCCTCCGTGCTATGGGACAGAACCCAACAGAAGCTGAAGTGAGGAAGTGTTGTTCTTCGACCCGAGATTCTGGTAAGTGTGCCTTATTAACCATTACGCTGCTGATGGCTAATTTGCCCTATACAAAATGATACAAATAACCTGAAAAATGAGTGAAATCCTGGCAAATGGGTACTCAAATGAGAGCACTCCGCGAGAGCTATCCAATGAATACCAACATGACAGGGTTTACATTGTTTTCAAAAGTTTAAGAGTCCTAGCATTTAGTAACTGGGTGCCCAAAATTGGCAGTTGTAAAAACTTTTTGGCACCCTATTAACAAGAGAGTTCACAGAATACTCAGATTACACCCATAAAAGTGAATTTACTTATTGAAATAAAAACAATATTCTTCTATAATGTCATGGGATTTATACTATGGGAAAAAATCAATCATATGTTTGAAAATGACATTTTGATGAATTATATTGGGTGATCTAAGGGGTGATTTTTTAGGGTTTGGATGTCCATATGATGCCCAGGCGCACTGCTGGCTAAGATTATGCTGCCTTATCATCTGTCATCACATTTAAAAGTAATTTGGATCCCTACATAATTTTGATGTAAAATGGGCATTCATGAACTTATAGTCGAACATATATTTAAAATCATTCATACGAATGTCAGGGGAAAATACATGTATTAGCATTTGTATTCATTTTGACTATTTCTTTATTTCCTTGACTGAATTATCTTGAAAACCTCATTACTGCTGAGAGCTCTAATTTTAAGCTACGGGGGTTGTTCTATTTCCTCCTAGAAGTAAACATTCTACAACTAACGAATTTAAGGTGAATGAATAGGTGTCCTCTGATTTGTCAAACCAAAGGAAAAGAGACCATGAATCACCTAAATAGTAGGCTACATTTAATTTAAGAATATCCAAATGAGGTCAATTTTTGCATTTGGCTCATTATTTGAGTTTTATTGGCGATAGTCAGAGAAATTACTATTTAAGAAAATGCCACTGCTTAATTTTCAGATATGCGCATCAGTTTTGAACAGTTCCTCCCAATACTCCAGACAATTAGCAAGAGCAAAGACCACTCAACTGCTGAGGACTTTATCGAGGGTTTCCGTGTATTTGATAAGGATCAAAATGGCTACATAAGCGCAGCTGAACTTCGACATTTACTCACAAATCTAGGTAAGTTATGACAGTGATACACTAACTTGCATACTACTGTTAGGGTTGGAATGCATATTAGAATAAGGTGCTGGAATGCTCTGATCTGCTTAATGATAAAAGTCAGATTTGGAATTTTCTTTATCCTCATTTTCTCTGCCATGTTTAGGGCTGTACACCGGTACCAGCACCGTACCGAATACCGCTTCGCAAAATACCGGTGAATACCCGTTTCAGATTTTAACGGTATGCTTATCGGTATTTTGCAAAACAACACAACCAAAGCAGGCACTTAGCTTAGTGCTTGACATACATAGATAGCATATCAATCTCTGTTGGGTATGTTGATAGTATCATGTGAGGAGTTGTACTTACAGTGCGGAACTTGTTTGCTTCGAATGTGCGCTATATATAGCGAGGCGAGTGCCGTGTCGCTGCTGCCATGTGCGTGTTCACTGTGATTATTTATCGCCACCGCGTAGTGGCGCTGCATATCGCCACTACGCGGTGGTGATAGCAATCACAATGAGCACTGTGCATATGGCAGCAGCGACACGGCACTCGCCTTGCTATATAGCGTGCCTTCGAAGTAAACAAGTTCGGCCGGCACCTGTTGACCTGTAAGTACAACTTTTCATGTGATGTTATCAGCATGCTTGGCAGATATTGATATGTAGTCTATGTGAGGTCGGGAACTAGGCTAAGTGCGTACTTAGCACAGTTCAAGACTTCTAGATACCGATAGCAGTACCGTTAAAATACTGTATCGTTTCGTTGGTATCGGTTATGGTACCGTACCGCTTCACCCTTAGCAGTATGCAGCCCTAGCCATGTTAAGGTTTAATTTTGACTCGCCGATTATGGAGAAGAACCCATGAGTACCTGGGGAAGCATTGGAGGAACCACATGTCACTTGTAAATTTCCCACATGGCTTCATACAGAAGGCCAAGTACTAACCACTCACCCGAGCCTCGAGGAATGGAATTCAAATTAGCTTGTGTGTGAATGCTGTTTGGTTTACTGAAGGCTTAACTTTAAAATTGATATGTGTCCTGGAAAAGTAATACTAGCACCTGAAAACATCTGAAAATACAAAGATATATGTTTAATATATGAATCATACTGTAAAAAAAAAAGAACGATTGATTATGTGTAACAGTAATTCATTTTGACTGAAATCCCTTTGAGGTCTACAACCATTTTGTTATTTGTAGTACATGTATCTGTGCCGTACAATCTTAAACGTGATGCCTGTCCAGATTTAGCTACTACGTTACATCATGTCCTTATACAAGCTATATTTCTTGGCTTCTAATACCAAAGAAAACACATTGCCCTTCAACAATGTCTTAAATATTGGTCAGTATGGAAAAGGTTCGGTTACACATCTCAAAAAGTTGTAATGACTCTCATAAAAATCAAACATTTGTCTGTCTAAATAGGCATTTTCTTGAAAGTGCCAGCCCACCAGACAGGCTGGAAGGATACTGACTTGGTGCCTTCTTTTGATAATCAGAACTATATAAAACTAGAAATGTACGATGGTTTAATCTGTTTATTTCAGGTGAGAAATTAAATGATGAGGAATGCGAGCAGCTGTTCCAGAACCAAGAGGACCAACAGGGCAATATCAATTATGAAGGTAAGAATTATGAAGAAGAGTGGGTTAACCCGTTTCCATACAAGTTGAATATTACTCACTCATCAAACAGAAAATCATGTGAAAATATTCTAAGAGTGATTTTTGAACTTAATCGGAACAGAATTTTTCAGTCGTATTCAGTGTCTTAGCCAGGATTTAGAAACTGGGTGCCTAAAATTGGCAGTTGTAAAATTTTTGGGCGTCCAAATTTATAAGGGGGATCATAATATACTCCTATTTCAACCATAAACATCAAAATAAGGCATGATATCATTAAACAATGTCATGGGAATTATAAGGAGATGAAAAAAATCAATTACAAGATTGACGTTGATATTTTTAGAAATTCCACACTAAAAAATTTGGGTGTCCTGAGGGGTTCTTTTTAAGGGTTTGGGTGTCCGAAAAGGCACCCAGACGCCCTGCTGGCTAAGACCATGGTCGTTAGTGGTGGGAGTCAGTTGAATTTTCCCAACCGATCATCAGTCAGCTAGGCCAACCAACTACCACCGATTAATCGGCTGGCTTAATGGGCTATTATACCGACTAACAATTAGATGTAAAGTCTCCAGCCGATTAATTGGTTACTGTTAACTTGCTGACGACTTTCGACTACAGTCGATCATCGTCCCATCACTAATGGTCATATTTATATGTGTCACAGCATCTATATGCAGATGTTATTAATGAGTTAAAGAGAAATAGGGTTTAACTGGAGAAGGATCTATATAAACAAAAAGTCTCACATGAGGTTATCATTTTCATACACATGGAACAAGCCTTGGCAAGTTCACTAGGTCAAAAATAGTACATTGCTTGTCAGAATTTTTGTTTCTATAGCTCACAAGTTGGAGACCTATTTCTGCCACTTTAGATAAAGATCAAAATGAAAATAAAAATGCTGCGACAAGCACTTGGTCCTTTAACAAGCTAACATCAATAGAAAAACAATAGCGGCCGAGCAAGGTGCATGTGGTGCATGATAAATGAATCGTTTAATAACAGTCCAAATATGGTTATTTTATCCATATACAGATCCGAAAAACATTCTATTGTGAATGTGGTTTTCTATCGGATAATGGTAGAAAAGAAAAAAAGCTTGGCTTTTTTAGTAATTAGAAATCAAAGGAGAGAAATTAAGATAATGATTAAGAAATTGTCACTGTGCAATAGCTATGTTTAACAACAGAAAGTGGATGTTAATAGATTTGATTGGTTTGTTACTTATTTGAGATGGCATGTACCTGACCTCTTACAAATAACATTCTCATTAGGGGTTTTCATTGAGTCAGACTGTATTTAACCCTTCCGCAGATTTGGGAAACTTAAAATCAGTTAGGTATTGCCCTAGTGCCAAGGTCAATTACTCAGTATATCATGTTCATGAAAGTTAAGAGTTGTCAGGTTTCAAGTTTCATGTCACTTGTGTTGTTTTTTTATGAACATTCAAAATCATATAGCAGGTCTGTTCAGAACATGTGGTGGCATTTATTATTGTGTGACTGACTGACGCATCCTATTTGACCCATTCACACTTTGAGTTTTCAACGAGTATCGTCCGGTTCTATACTACTTTCAAAATTGAATTTAACTGTAGCACTGATTCTCAACATATCTATGGAGAGTTTTCAGTCAGGATTGGATCCTATGAACAAATCCCTTCCAGTATTTTCTGTTGAGATGCTCCAGACATGCATCAGGCAATGGGATTTGCTCAACCCACTGGCAATATTTTAAATTTGTCAATCTCAATATTGTTTGCATGATCATAATTATAATATTACCCCTGAATAACAGGGAAACAATCCATCTTGCTTAAATTTTAGACAAGACTTCTAAAATCAGAAATTCATTTCTTTTATTGTATTTCTTTTGTGTAAATTTATGATAATGACAGTATTGAAAATGAATGAAAAGGAGATCATGCAGGTGGTAGCAGACTAGCAAAATAACATCAACTTAAAACAAGATAGATGCAAGTTGTAAAACGTGCCAACTTTATGAGCTTCTAGAGTGATCATTTTGCACTTGTTCTATTGCAGAATTTGTCAAGATGGTGATGTCTGGATAGATGTCAGGATGCTTTTCCACTGAGACACACATCACAGAGAACCAACCGTGGAGGGAATCCCGTGCTGCCATATATATGTATATCAAAGAGTATAAGCGAGGGTAGACCCACAGTTCTTCTGGAACCCAGATGAGACACTTACAGGAAAAGAATCTACTTTACCTCCAACCCACCAATAGAGAACCCGCTTGCGAACCAAACACTTTTCCTCAATGAGAAAAATACTCCGCGATTAGTTACTAGAAAAATGTAAATGCAATAAGAAGTCCTGTTTGTTATACATGTTTTATTTTTGAGCGAAAGTCAGAAAAATTGTGGTTACATTTGTGAATCGAGGTTGTGAAATTAACATGTTTTTAGTATTTCAGGAATGTACAGTTAGCTTAATGAAAAAAGGTTCAAATGGTGATACTGGTATCATTGAGAGATGCTTTTGATAAGTGTGTGCTTCAATGAATGTAACAGTGGTATTTCCTGAATTGTCAGCATTGTCTTTATGCAGTAGCTGTATCCTGTATCCTCATATATCTACCCTCATGTCTGCCCTGAGATAGGCTGATGTACATCCTGCTTTTCAAACCTTACACTGCTTAAACCTACCCATTCAGTTTTAGTTACTGACCACACACATATGCACTTAACTTAACATTTACCATTGTCAGGCGTCAGTGGAGATTGTTTACAGGCATCACCACTGTTGAGTAGCAAGTGGAACATTCCAAAGTAAAGGTGTAGCATTAACAATATTTTCAAATCATATATACAAGTAGTTGAATTTTACTCAGTGATGTAGTCTCATAATCATAAATGATATGCAGTTTACCTTTGCCATGTATTATTTATGTAGGGAATGTCGGGACTGAGAATCTCTGCATCCATCATCTGTAGTCCTTTTATCTAAAATATTTGGTATCATAAGGATAAGCTAACTTCGGACTGTTTTAGAAATTTAAAATTGCAGCTGGATTGCTTTTATAAAATTGTACAGTGTCTTAAACGGTACTGAGAATACTATCAAGAAAGTTTCGTTATTTTTGGCACATCTCTAAAAGTGTGACAAACATGCCCTAATACATATCCATCTTTGGATAAATGACCAAGATGAATGTTTGACAGGTATCAATTTCGATTGTCAGTTGATAAATTTCTTTATACTTTTCCATATATCTTGTACTGCAATAAAATGCTGCTTTTGACACATTTGAGTATATGTGTATTATTTTAAAATCAAGTCTCCTGTGGGTCCTTCTTTGGGGGGAGGGGCTTTAGGCAGTCCTCGGATGCTTTAAGGTTGTCTATAAAACCCTTACCATAACTGAGATAAAAGAGTTGAAATGAAATTACAGAAACAATCTTCATTCATCAAAATAGTAAGCCCAAAAAATCACTTTCACAATGAATGCTGAAAGTCCATCCAGCAATTCCATGTAGGCCAAAGTTGAAGAAACCCAAACATAAAAGTTAGAAATTTTAGATTGGATGGCTCAATGTCAAAACGCTTTTTTAAGCACTTTTCAGATGTTGGGTCCCTGACTATATTGGTGGACCCGTTTAATTATCCCTTAGTTCTGTTATGATGTGTAACCACCCATCATTCTTCCTTCACACATAGTGGCTGCTACCAACACATAAAAGTCCCTTAAATCTCGCTTACCATCACAGTACTTTTATCTGAATAGTTTGTGGACTGGAAGGTTTTACATCACAGCATGGCTCTATGCTAGACCCTTAACCTATGCTTTACTGCAACAGCCAAAAGGAGGCTGGGTTAATTTGGTGACCCTATTATCTTAGTTTGAATATTATACCAGATGTAAACCAGACCTCAACTCATGTCTTTTCTTCAATCATTTTTCCAATTAATGCTCTATTTCAAAGTTAGCTGTTGCTATGGGCTAATTGATTAGCCCATAAGCTGATAAGGACAACAGCCTGTCGCTAAGGAGTGAGGAAAACATGACGATTAATCCATGGCCCTTGACCAACTAGAATCAAAATCACATGAGGTATAATAATCATGGATAGCTCTTGGAAAGCTTTAGTTGATGCATTTTTTCAGAAGCCACTCAAAAATTCTTCAAATATTTTGTACATTCAGTCTTTTTTCCCAGGGTAGTTAAAAAAAAAAGGCCCCAAAATAGGTTTTCAACGGGAATGTAATTGAAAGCGAGTTGAAAAAACAAACATTTTCATGCTATAAAGAGGGGAAATTCCCAAACAGGCAATTCAGTGCATGCTAAGTGTCCTGCCTCCCCATCACCTAGCAATATCTAACATCAATGATTTGTCAGGAAGCGAATAAGATCAATTTATTTTTTCAATATTAAGCACAATTAGATTTGAGGTGAAACTTGCATGATTGTAACCCAGCAAAAAGTGGTTTATAGAGTATAGACGTGTGGTTAACAGAGATTTGCATTTATAATTCTGCAAGGTTGTTTCATGGGCCACTAGAATGTGTTACAACTTATGGAGGATCTTCTTGTTCTAGGTAGTGTCCACAATACAGTGGCAATGCTCACCAAATGACTTACCGCTAATTTCATTTTAACCCATTAACACTCAGAGCAGCCAAAAACAGCCTGACAACTTTGATTAAATCCTGCAGATAAAAACAGAATGAGAGAAATATTAATAAAAAGACCACCAACAAATCTCCTTCAAATATTTTGTAAAATCATTCTCAGTTCAAAAGTTATTGTTAAAGGTATCATCGATCCAGACAACAATTACTCTAGGAACTCTTAAGTGTTAATGGGTTAAAAATCCACTAGAAGCAAAAACCCATTGTTCTTTCCACCCAATTGGTAAATGGCTGAAAAAGTTTACTGAGGAAATTTGGCAATAAAATGTACAGATTGTGCCATAAGAGATTTATTAACTTGACACATAGGGCTCTATCCACGGTACCTTATTTCAAGACATGGGACAGTAAATTCACTGTAGTTATGGTTTACGATCCCATAATTTTCTTTTACTTTTAGGAGTCCTAAGCACTCAGTGTTATATGTGAATGATAGTGAATATAGAGTTAATGCAAATTCATAACAATATTTTCATCATAAGTTCTTAAAAAAAAGTAGTTTCTTGCTGTTTCGTAATACTTTGGAGATTTCTTCTATCATGTAACTGTATGATTTTGCTAGGATCCACATGGATTTTTTTGGTAGATTTGCTTCTCAGCAATAGTCTGTACTATTCAGTTATCCCAGATAAGCACACTGACAGTTTTTTTATTCTATATAGATACATACTAGCCAATATTTTATCATGTTTTATGTGGATATGGTCAGATGTGTTAAGGTGATGGGTACCATTGCAAGCCAGTTAAAAGCCCTGTCCCAAAACACACCTTAACGCAGCATAATCCTATAACTTGGTGTATCTCCCGGTTCCTGAGTGTTATCAGGTAGAGAATATCATCGCCACCTGTCATTATTCAATCTATATTCTGTTTTATTTCAAAATTTACAACTTTTCTTTCAAATGACATATTCTCATTAATTACGCAGGTGATGGTTACTGCAGGTTCAGAGTTACTTTAGGGATATCATTGACTATGCCCACACCTCACCTGCTCAAAGCTAGCACGTATTTATAGCATCCTGACCACAAGCCATTGTCTTGAGATCGTCGAGGTGTATCTTTGTGCAACTGTCTTTTGTTCCCAGTTCTCAGAAGTGATCAGCGAGGTATGTCCACTACTATCAAAGGGGTCCCTATGCCTCTACACACGAGAAACCTCACTAAAATTTTCAATGTTATGGCCTGTAAAAATCTTTAGCAGTAAAAGATTAAAAAATTACTTCTTATTGGGCATAGTCCATGATATCCCTAAGGTAACTGTGAACCTGTAGTGACCATCACCTGCGTAAGTAATGAGAATATGTCATTTGAGTGAAAAGTTGTAAATTTTGAAATGAATTAGAATATGGGTTGACTACAGACGGCTGACTATGATATTCCCTCCCTGATAACACTCAGGAACCTGTGGATACACCTTGTTATATGATTATGCTGCTGTGAGTTGTGTTTTTGGATGGGGCTTTTAACTCGCTTGCAATGGTACTCATCACCTTAAGGCATGAGTGAGTACTGCTTGGCTGGTGTTCATAATTGACCACACTCATTTATAGCTGCTTAGGCCACTCCAATTTAATTACTTGTCTTACGAGCTTTTTTTGGAAAAAAAATCCTGTCAGACTCCAAAAGAAAAGAAAAAAAAAGTCATCTTTGGTGTCTTACGGACGAAAGTGGTTTTAAAATTTTCTGTCAGACTCCAAAAAAAAAAAAAAAAAAAGTGCAAGTTTTAAGAATATTCTTTGTAAGTGTGATTCAATCAACTACAGGAAGCTATCATTGCTGTAGTAGAGCCTCAGACTTGAGGAGGTATACCTCCCACCCTTCAGGTTACAGGGATTAATAGATTGATTGATTTTATTTAGTTGAGAATAGGCTGGTAGAAACATTTCGCTACCAGTCCTAGTCGTCAGACTCTAAAAAAATTAAAAAATAAAAAATAAGTCACATTTTTCAACTTTTTTTTTATTCCAAAATGGCTCATTTCCTACCTCCTTAGCACGTAAGACAAGTAAATAAATTGGAGTGGCCTTACTTATTTATAGTATTTAGGTGTATAGCCTCCAAATATGATGGAGACTGCCAAGATGAATGTAATTTTTTTTGTGGAGTCCTATTTTCCTGCCTGAATTTGTTTCTTCTCTGGCAGATGAAGTGCGCCAGCCTGAGAAATTCTCAATGTTCGAGGTCAGAATACTTTTTTCTCTGTCTTTCAGGGCCAGAATATTTTTTCTTGTCCTTCAGGACCAGTATATTTTTCCTAATAATCCACTGAAACCTCAGGTTTTGGAAGTGCAGATTTTAGCATAATGTTAAGATTATGAAGATTTGTTATGCCATCTTATCACAATCCTTCTGGGAGTGAGATGACAGTCACTTATAAAGCACTAATGAAGACATTATGAAGTGGAACTGAATATAATAGTAATCGCACGTAGAATTATTCTATGAAAATGGCATACTGAAAATAAATGATCTCGACCTCGATGGGATTCGAACCCACATACTCCGGCTCCGGAGGCCGACGCCTTATCCATTAGGCCACGAGGTCTATCGACCTAGCGGAAGTGAATTTACGGTTTACATAGTAAAACCATCGGTTAAGCGGACAATAGTAGTATATAATCTCATATTTTAAATCTACGAATTTCAATTTTGATTCACACAACGAAGTAGTGCGTGTGCTTTGGGGACACGGGCACTCCATTTCAACATCGAAATATGCATTTTAAGTGATGATTGTGGTGGCGCCATCTATATTGTAATATAAGACGAATACCGGAAGTCATCTCCCCAATAACGACACTTGCGCATTGTACGTGGCAAAATGGCAGCGATGGGTTGGTCCACGCTTCTCGCCGGTGCTGTGTGTTTCTTGGTAAGTTTACAACACGAGAAACGAGTGTAAACATTATATTTTCTTGTGTGCAGATAGTATTCGGCGTAATCAAATTTTTGTACATCATTCATAAGTGGTACGAAGCAAGTTTGCATTAAAAGGCACCAAGATCCAAGTGTCAAATCGATCTATTCTGTTTTACCTACTCGGCCATACACAACACACTGGATACAACAGACAATCTATTGGAATGTCGATTGTCGGTACACGTATCGCTTAGGGTCGGCATGGATAACAGGATCGATAGAGTTGCGCTTGTAACTTTAAGTGATTTGAGGAGGAAAATAATTGCCATTTATCCACATTCATCATAGTTAGACAGTTCAGTTATGTTGCCACAAGTCTGCAAGATAATATACAAATCCACCACTTTAAAATCTCATTTTCATTTAATTTCAAGGTATGTTTGCAATTGTTCCAATTATGGCTTTTTTCTTCAGAAATCTCCGAAATTCACTGTAGTTAAATTACCTGAATGGTACATGTACCATTAAGGGCTATCGGTACCGACCGGATCGGTCAACAACTTTCAGGTGTCATTGTGTCAATAATCGGATCGACAAAATGCCTGAAATATCGATCCATCGGTTCATGTCACCTCCCCCAACTTTCTGCAAGTTGCATCATGCTCTAGTCTGGTGATAGTCCCTTCACCGTGTCACGTGTGTGATGTTGTACTTACTTTCGGCTCAGTCACAATCAGGGTGTCAAAACAGTCTCACCATGTAACAAAAATAAAGTTTCTCAGATGTGTGTTTATTTGTGTCTATTCAAAAGCTTAGATACTGAGGTTTCATTATTATATAGTTCCCACTTAAGTTTTTGTTCCCTTCTCAAATTTTTTTGAGTGATTTTGTACGTCATTTTTCATGTCACGGACACTACAGAATTGAGATAACAGAGGAGTTACATCTAAATAAAAGACCTCCACAGTGTGCAATATAGCTTTTAACTGGTTTTCTATGACAGCAAACATTAGTGTTTTAGAAATAAACAAAGATAGTGGTTGTTCAGTCATGAATTCTTGTGTATTCATTTAACTTAAAATTCAACAGAAATGCAGTTTCCAACAGACTTATTTTCATCATTGCAACAGTTCTTTTTTTGAAGCTATTAGTCATAAGATACCTCCAATTGATGATTGATGTAACATTACAGATGCATTTGTTCAAAGAAAACACTTAGTGGAGTAATTATCCTCAAAGATGTCGTAATACTGATGATAACTGACGTATGTCACGGACACTACAGCACCACAAGAAACTGGTGAAAGAATGTTCAAAAGCCAGTTAAGTTGAAATAGTTTAATACATTACTGTAAACTTGTCTCACTATCTACAAGTTTAAGTTTTTCTGTGTGTTTTAAAATTAAATTCCCACTCAGTTTAAGTAATTATTCACACAAGACCATGATTTGAAATGGAACAAAAAGAAAGTTAGATAACATGTATATTAAGTGTGCTAATATCTTAAAATGAATTCTTAAAACTCCTTACCAGTTGCATAGTCTATAATGCACAACATAAACCCAATAGCTGCAATATGAAGGCCAACTTGTACTATGTCAACCAGCTAAAGTAGATATATGACTTATGTCACGGACACTATGCAAGAGTTCGAAATTTTACTATAATTTTTCACCTTTTATTGAAAAAGAAAACTGCATTAGAACTAAAAGCATTACAATTTAAATCATCAATAAAATGACCATGTTCAGTGTTTTTAACTGCCTTAGAAATCGGTAGCTCTGTTCACCAGAGTCATCAAACATGCTGGTTCGGGCTCCATATTTTAGTGTGACATACAGCCAAAATCTTGATTCACTATGAATGTTGTGACACCAGTCATCACTGTTCCACATACAGCCCTAAAAAGGTCTTTCAGGGTGTAAGACAGCATTCTCTGTCCACTCATTTTGATATCAGATGGAGCTTTGAGGACTTTTTTCGTTTTGGGTCCACTAGGTATACCAGTGCTCATGGTATTTGCTGGTGGCATCTCTGGCTTTAAATCCCATCACAGCAGTCCAGCAAGCACTTTACACTTATGCTGCCCCCTTCAGTGTATATATCACTTCAACAGGAAAGGGGGTCTCTTGGGTTTTCTTGCCTTTCTGCACAGGAACATTGACCTTAAACAAGAAACCTTTTCGCATTAATCTGAAAATCAAAATTGTCCTTTCAAATTTGGATGAAATCGTTAATGTTGGATAATGTTCTGTACTTTGATGTTTTGGAAGTAAATATGGGGCAGGTAGTGTGGTTTTGTATCATCATCTAATCTTTCACTCTTTTCTTGTGAATCATCTTTACAGACATCCTCTATTTCTGGATACTTCTCTGTAAAATTTCTCTCATCATCATGATGTTGATGATTGTGTGTTGATGATCACAATCATCTTCTGTACCAACACTTTTCTCCTCACCTCCTTTGCTTGGTTTTCAGACAGTATGATTCAGTCTGAGTCTCTCTTAGTCTGGCTCTGTTTGCATTGTTTGTTTTTTCTCGTCTTTCTTATTATCTCTCTTCCTCCTTAAGCTTTCTTATTTCTTCAAATGTTTGTTCCCTTTTCTTTTTACTATACCTCCTCATCTCTTCCCTCTTCTCTCCCCTGGCCTCTGCCCTTTTCCTGCATTTATTTTTGAACAGCATCGTTTGTCCCCTCTTTCTTTCCGTTTCTGCAGTTTTTGTGTTTTCTCTCCGGTAAGTTAAGCTTTTTCAGGATCCATTGCAATTTTAATAATATTTCCTCATTCTTTCTGCAGAAGTTCCTTAAGAGCAGCTCTGACAGACTGATTGGCCTTTAGGCCTCTAGTCACTCTCCCTTCTGTTCCTGCTAAGTTTGCTTTGCTACTTTGGTTCCTAATTACTTAATTCTTCCCATTTTTGATCACACCTTTCTTATCACTTATTTCAGAGCACATGTCTCCCTCCAAAGTCAATGGAGCACGTAATTTAGTGATGTCACTCATATACTGCATGTATCAAGGTGTTACCACCTTTAAGAGGAATAGTAAACCATACTACAGATGAAATAAGGCATTAACTATAAGTTATCCAGGTGCCATTGATCATCTTTGAAAAGGAAATCTGGCCCAAAAGATTTTACTAATGCTCTGCTGGGTGTCTAATGGGCAATGTCTATCTGTAGTGTCCGTGACATAATAACCATTCATCTAGTAAAAATGATAGTGAAGAAATTAGACATATATTCAAGTACTAATGTAGTAGTTATATGTGCCTTTGTGTAAATGCTACTTATTAACCTTTTTGGAATAGTTTGTAATCACTGATCTTGTGCTCTGATCTTAGTTCTTGAAATTTATCCACTGCTGACAGCCAGAAATTCTTAAAAAATGAAAAAGAGAATATATTCCTGATCTTTCTTACATATTATTTTTACTTATATACAGATACATGATAATTCACTGATCCCTTTGAATTATGTTTATTATTTCATTATCAAATGACCAGCAACTTCAAATGTCACGGACACTACAAAACTGCACTTTTTACATTTTCATCTGGTGCTGGTGTGTAATAAAGAGTGTGAAGACACCTTTGCATATTTTACAAAATAGAACCTCTTGCCTCCATACTGGAGACACTTAACCACTGCCAACCTCTCACAACTTAGAGATATGATATGGTGTCACGGACACTACGCTTTTCATCATGAAATTGAATTTTGATCAAAATCAAGGCATTTGTTATTTTATCTATACAAAATATGCCCTAAGATATTGCAAAGGCTTTAAGCAGACCAAATAGAGACCCTTTTTGGCATTTATAGTTATTTCTCTCTCTTTTCAACAAATACAAAGTCTTAAAAGGTCAAAAATGCTGAATGTATTATTATCAGTCTTTTAGGTAAAACTGCTCCCATTTCCGTGAAATGACTCCGATCAGAATGAAATAAAAAACTTTGGAAAATACTGGAATTACTGGTCATGATGGTTGCCATTAAAACATGCAATTATATTACTTGACAACCAATTGAAACTAATGCATTTTAAAAGTGAGACTCAAAAACAGCCATTTTTGCTAGATTTTATATCTTCTATCTATTCCTGTGGTCCTGTACTAATACCAAATGTAGCCATGTGATACATTTTCGGATTGCCCTAAATGTCAGCTATCCAGAAATCTAAAGAAGACAACAAAATACATAACCATATGAAATATATAAGGTTTTCAGTGGTGTTACTATAAAAAAACCTGTTTTGCACCCTGATTGTGACTGAGCCGTTTATCAATAATCGCTAAAACTCTCAGCGTTTGCTAAAATAAGACTGGGACTGTCTCCAGTCTTCAAGAAGCTTCTGAATTTCTAGACTAGTGACAGAAGCTGAGTTGTGTAAGTTAATGCACTTTACCACTATGCGCTACAACGCCCTGCACTTGCTGATATAAGGCTGGAGACTGAGTCCAGTCTACAAGCAGACAGTTATCAAAGCGGGAATTTCTGTCTCCATTCCATTGAATCGATGCACCGACTCGATCAATCGAGTCCAGTCTACAAGCAGACAGTTATCAAAGCGGGAATTTTTGTCTCGATTCCATTGAATCGATACACTGACGTGATCGATCAAAACAGTCAACTATCAATGACAGCCATATTGTACAGGGGTCTCCAAATATTTTAGTCCAGGAGCAAAATTAATTGGTCCTGTAGCACAGCATTTTTTGTGGCTGTGGTTTGATAATCAGTTAAAATATTTTGACCGGGTGGCACTACTATTAGCCTTTGTTGCAATAATATGGACCTAGGTCAACCATAAAACAGTAATGCTATTAAACAGTAATGCTATTAAATAGAGTTCCCTGTCTGACCCAAGTTCAGCAACCGCTTTTCCATTTTTTGTGACAAAACGTTCGCGTTTTCCATCCAAAATTGGCAAATATCTAAGGAGCACTACAACGTGTATGTAAAACATACCTTTTGTCTCAACTCCGCAAAATGTTGATTTTGCTCATTAAGTCCCATTGTATTGTTCGCAACAGACAAACACGTGAAATTGTATTGTCAGCAATGTGCACATTTTACAACAGTACCTATTAAATGTATAATAACGGACATATAAGCTACATCCTAGGGATGTCGGATTACACTCTTTAAGCCCCCACTGAAGCACCTTAAGCCTATAGCAACATCTTAAAAAAATAATCCTGTTTTTGAAATGCTGTTTGTGACCATTTTCCCAACTACCAGACATCTTCAAGACAGGGACATTAAAGGCTTTACCACACATACACACACACACGTATATATATATAAATATATATATATATAAATATATATATAATATATATATATATATATATATATATATATATATATATATATATATATGTATATATTTCTGATATATATATATATATATATATATATATATATATATATATATATATATATATATATATATATATATATATTGTTTTATATAGTTTCAATTTATTTTTTCGTTTTAGGCACTGATTCCACTTGAGCTCACTGCCAGGAAGCAAGCAAAGAGAGATCTTATAGAAAACCTTTCTGATGTTAAAGAATTCAAGAAACTTTTAAGAACGAAAACTAACGTTCTTGCCATCTTTGCCAAATCAGGTAATGACAACTTTTATTTTTTGGAGAAGAGATTACTTCAAGTAAGCATTACGTGCCCTGAGTTAATGTTTAAATATGTGTTGTTTTTATATAATGAAAGATATGCAAAGAAAAAGAAATTCTAGTGAACTTTATAAAAGGACCAGTAACTTATTGAATTATTATTTACTTTCTCTAATCCTATCATAGTACAAGGTTATTTTGACATCATATGCGGTTGATTTTAAAGATGATATTGACATTTAATTGATAGTCCTGAAAAACTTTGGCTTTAATACTAAGTTGATTAGTATTGGAAGGGTCCTCAATGCCACAGAATGAATGAGTTGTGACTTCAATTTTATTGTTTTTGATTTCAGATCGTGGCATTAGTAAGCAGATGACTTTGTATGCAGATGTAGCTAATGAGATTAAGGGCACTGGGTCTCTTGTCTTTGTGGACTGCAGGTAAGCAATATATATATATATGTAACCGGCCTTCCTACCTT
Organism: Maea johnstoni; assembly: GCA_963942565.1. Taxonomy (NCBI): domain Eukaryota; kingdom Metazoa; phylum Annelida; class Polychaeta; order Spionida; family Magelonidae; genus Maea; species Maea johnstoni. The sequence goes on along the minus strand of OZ012689.1, from coordinate 16,109,974 downwards.
AACCCTTAAAAGCTTATGCTGCTGGTGGCTAATTTGGCCATTACAAAAATGATGCAAAAATACTAAAAAAAATGACTTAAACCCTGGCACATGGGTAGTCATCTGAGAGTTCTCAGTGAGAGCTATCCAAAGAATACCAACATGACAGGGTTTGGATGGTTTTAAAAAAAACTTTGCGTCCTTGTGCTTTGAGCGAAAGTAGCCTTGGCATTGGAAGGGTTAAGCTATTCATGCTCAGCCTAGAGCACCTGTATGATATTGTAGTGCACAAATCTTTTAAATGTTGGATTAAACATAACATATTCGGCCGATTAAGCACACAGTCCCGAATAAGCGCACCCCCCCCTACTTTTCACGGTTAGAGGGGGAATGGCTAGTGCAATTGTTATGAAAAACTCGTACTACCTACTATAAATAATGAAGATAATCCTTGATCCATCAGCCTAGGACATGTATTGACTTGGCATTTTTAGGCTCGAGATCGGCATCACTATTATTATGATATTGATCCCAATAGACCATTCTCCATTAACTCTTTATGCTGCTTGTGGATAGTTTGGCCAACAAAAATGATGCGAAAAACTTAAAACAAATGGCTGGAACCCCAGCAAATGGTTACTCGTTTGAAAGTGCTCAGCAAGAGCTATCCAATGAATACCAACATGACAGGGTGTAGGTGTTTCTCAAAAATCTTTTTGCCCTTGTGCTTTGAACAAAAGTAGCCGCAGCCTTAAAAGGGTTCAGAGGGTTGATACAGCAGACTTGGGATCACACTGCCAGCCAATTACTAAGCATGTAATCTACAGCAGTCAAGCCCATCCATTTCCATCAAAATCAACATTTTTCTAAAAAATACTCAATAAAGTCAAGTGCAAATTTAACAGAAAGTACATACTATATCCAAGATCCAAATCACACAACATGGGTTCTCACTGAATGGAGGGAAAATACCCTGCTAGCTAATGCCATGATGGGACTGATGAAGTTTCTAAGGACCGGGGCACTAGTAGTGAGTCAATGAATTGGAACCTCAATTTGTGGACTCATTATACAACGAGTTAGAGCATTCAAGCCAAAGTATTAGTTGCTCAGAAAATAACAGTGACATTGTGACAATTTCATAGTGGGGTCATTCCGGCTCAAGTGGCCCAGAGGTCGGCAGGTGACCATCTCAGATTTTGACGAAACTTCCCTCATGTGTGCCTTCATGTTTAAGAAGATTGCACGAAAAATTTCAGTTCAAAATTCCAAACGGTTTTTGAGAAAAGTGAGGTTAAAGGCATGGGGGGTATAGCTCATATTTTCACTCATGAATCTAAATAGTGTGTTGGACCATTTTCAGATGCTCACAGTTTTTGTAAAATTTGAGGTGCAAAGCCTATAATTGCTACTATAACTAATTGATACCTGGAAAATCACATTATGAAATCTTTTTTTTCATATTCCTTACGGGTACTGAGATAAAGAGGTCCAAAATGTGATTTTCGTTCAATTTCGTTATTTTTTTTCATTTTTCAGGCCATTTTTTCTCCCAAGCCATTCATATTTGATGAAATATTTTACTTGATTTATATTGCCTATTTATAGGGGATTCCAGAAAAGTCAAGATGTTTTTCTAAAAAGCTCAAATTTTGACGCAGTTGGTGGGCAAAAGTTGGCCAGGATCAAATTTGTAGTAATTTGGCCTAATTTAAGAGCCAAGTTTGACCATGTTGTGAATTATCTAATACCTTCAACTTAAGATATGTTAATCAAACCTATATCAGCTACATTTATACCAAATTTCGTTTTGTGGTCTCAATTCCTTCACATAAAAAAATTACTTTTACTAATGGACTATAATCACTGTTTCAGGTCTATCTGTTAACTCTATGGCTTGTGTACAAATTTAGTAATACTTTTACACTGGTAGGATTTAAATTATTCAGTACACAGACAATTAGCAAATTATATTGTTAATTGATTTTGTCAATATTTTTAGTCTTTTTTGAGATAAAATGGTCTAAAATCAGTTTTTTTGTTCATTTTTGTTAATATTTTTGTATTATTTAGGGCACTTGTACTTCTTAATTCACATTAGGTGATTTGTTTTACTTGATTCATACTGTTTGACTGTAATTACTTTATAAGGAAATACAAGTATTTGAAAATCAGTCCAAATTTTGGTACACCTGTTTTCCAAATATATTCCCTAATCAAAATGTGCCTATATTGCCCCTGTTTTCATGATTTGATTTGACCATGAAGTGAAATGCCCACTGCCATCACATTTTGATAAACAAAATGTACTGGTATAGGCTGTTAAAATGTCCGGGTTTCTTTTATGGTTCATGTTCATTCAATCTGAAATTTTTCCCTTGTTTTTTGACAATTGTGGCTCTTTTTGGTTGATTGGTCACTTTGAAATGTTAATTTGTTTAAAAGTATGTAATTTTAATAGTACAAAGATAATATTCACTATACTGTTAATACATCAACACATAAGGACTCAAGATTTTGGAACATTTTTGTTTTTACTACTAGTTATTCAGACAAAATGAACCAAAATTGGGGTTTTGTTTGAACATTTTAGTTACTTCTATACTATATCAAGGGAAATGCATATTTCATGATGCAAATGTATTATTTTATGTATTTAGTCTGATAATAGTACTCATGTTTTAAATAGACCAATTAACGAATTTTAGCCATAATTGTCATAAAACCAAAACGCAAGTGTAATTTAATGGTGAAGGAATGAAAACCATTGAAGGCAAACTGGGAATATTAACAGCCTATATTAGTACTTTTCATGTATTATGTATCAAAAGTTGATGGCAGTAAATTTTTCTCTGCATGGTCAAATAAAACCTTGAAAACAGGCAATATAGGCAAATTTTGATCTGGGCCAATATTTTGTAAAGTGCAGAAATTTGGACACTTAAATTTTCTGACAGTAACTATAAATAGACAGTATAACTCAAGTAGAACAAAGTCACCTTATATAGATGACTAAGTATAAAAAAGTGCCCTGAAAATTACAAAAAATCAATTAATAAATTAGAAAAAAAAAAATTATAGTTTAACTCTAAAATGCCTCAATGTATAAACAAAATTAATCCATAATATGATTTTTTGATTGTCTGTGTACTGTATAGACAAATACTACCAGTGTGCCTCTATGACTATGTTTATAAAGAGACCTCAAAGCTTAAGTTGACCAATAAACCTGACACAGTAACTACAGTCTATGAGTAGAAGCTAAAGTAGGTTTTTAAGTGAAAGAATTGAGACTCCAAAACAGTTTATTATGTTTATAAAGCAGCTGTGCCAAATGTTGGACTCATTTTAAAACATCTCAGACAAGAATCTTATCACTAAAAGCTCCTCGCATCAGACATTACAAATAAAATAATAAATTTGCATCATGAAATGCATTTCCCTCAACATTGTAGAGAAGTACCAACAAAACCCAATTTTGGATCATTTTGTCTGAATAAGTAGTAACAAATACAAATTTGATTTCAAAATCTGACTCTCTATGGGTTGATGTACTAAAATTATAGTGAATATTATCTTTGTAATATTAGCTTTACATACTTTGCAACGGATGACTTCAAAGTGACCAATCAACCAAAAAGAGCCAAAATTGTCAAAAAAACAGAGGATGAATTTAAAGTGAAGGAAGAAGAACCATAAAAGACACCTAAACATATTAACAGCCTATCTTAGTACATTAGACATATCAAAACATGTCACTACATGGTCAAATTGAACCATGAAAACAGGTACGTTTTGATCAGGGCCTATATTTGGAAAGCAGGTGTACCAAATTTGGACTTTTTTCTAAAAACTTGAATTTCTTTAGAAAGCAATCACAAGTAAACAGTATAAATCAATTAGAACTAGTCACCCAATATGTGAATTAGGAGGTGCAACAAGTGCCCTGAATAATACAAAAATATTAACGAAAATGAACAAAAACTGATTTTAGACCATTTTATCTCAAAAAAGACAGAAAATATTGACAAAACCAATTAACAACATATTTTACTAATTGTCTGTGTACTGAATAAGTTGAATACCACCAGTGTCAAATTATTACAGTATTTATACACAGGCCCTAAAGTTGACCGATAGACCTGAAAAAGTCACTATAGTCCATTAGTAAAAGTAGTTTTTTTATGTGAAGGAATTGAGACCACAAAACAAAATTTGGTATAAATGTAGCTGATATAGGTTTGATTAACATATCCTAAGTTGAAGGTATTAGATAATTCACAACATGGTCAAACCTGGCTCTTAAATTAGGCCAAATTACTACAAATTTGATCCTGGCCAACTTTTGCCCACCAACTGCGTCAAAATTTGAGCTTTTTAGAAAAACATCTTGACTTTTCTGGAATCCCCTATAAATAGGCAGTATAAATCAAGTAAAATATTTCATCAAATATGAATGGCTTGGGAGAAAAAATGGCCTGAAAAATGAAAAAAAATAACGAAATTGAACGAAAATCACATTTTGGACCTCTTTATCTCAGTACCCGTAAAGAATATGAAAAATAAAATTTCATAATGTTACTCTCCAGGTATCAATTAGTTATAGTAGCAATTATAGGCTTTGCACCTCAAATTTTACAAAAACTGTGAGCATCTGAAAATGGTCCAACACACTATTTAGATTCATGAGTGAAAATATGAGCTATACCCCCCATGCCTTTAACCTCACTTTTCTCAAAAACCGTTTGGAATTTTGAACTGAAATTTTTCGTGCAATCTTCTTAAACATGAAGGCACACATGAGGGAAGTTTCGTCAAAATCTGAGATGGTCACCTGGCGAGATTTTTGAAAATTGGGTCACTTGAGCCGGAATGACCCAGTGGCCACACAAACCCTAACAGTAATAGATATATCAACAGTATCTTTACCCTGTCTCATTTGCATTTCAGTGAGTCCAAGAAGCTATGCAAGAAAATGAAAGCGTCACCCTCTCCCATAGAGCTGAAACATTACAAGTAAGTATCAATACATCAATTAACAATGGTAGCTGAAGGTTTTTCTATGTTAGTAGTAGAACTTGTAACAGTAGGAGTAATACTAGTAAGGGTGGTAGTAGTTGTAGTAGTAGCAGCAGCAGTGGTAGTAATAGATGTGGCAGTAGTCATCACTGTTGTAGCAGAGGCGGATAGTAGTAGAAGAAGAAGAGGGAGAAGAAGATATAATTACAAACTGTGTAGGTAGTAATGTAGGAGGTTGTTGCTGTGCAATTTCAACGTTTGTATAAACATGATAAGGTCAGTAAACTGTTTATTTCTAGTTCCCATTATAGAGGAGATAACATTCTTCCATATATCACTCAAAGTATAACAATCGATAACAAACATTCGCTGTGAATTTGAACGCTCATATTTATCCACTTATTTTCTAGAGATGGGGAGTTCAATAAAAACTATGACAGGCGAGACACGGTGAAGTCAATGGTGAATTTCATGCGCGATCCTACAGGAGACATTCCATGGGAAGAGGACGCTGCAGCCCAGGACATCACACATGTGGAGACGCCAGCCGAACTTAACAGGTTACTGCAGAAGGAAAAATCTCCATTGCTCATCATGTTTTACGCCCCTTGTAAGTGTATTCAAGTTACTGAGCTCTTTTTTTCGGTAACAGGAAACACATTTGTTATCTTCTTTAAGTGTTCAGGATTATGTTTTTCTGCAAACATGATGTTTTGCAACAAAGTTATTTCAGAAGCAAAACGCCTCCGGTCACCCAAATTTTTTGTGGGGCATTTCTTAATATGTCAATCTTTTAACATGTAATTGATTTTTTTCATCTCCACATAATTCCCATGGCATTGTATGAGGGTATGATGCCTTATTTTGATAAATCTATACAAGTTTATGGTTGAAATCTGAGTATATTGAGATCCCCCTTGAAAACTTGGATGCCCAAAAATTTTACAATTGCCAATTTTGGGCACCCAGTTTCAAAATCCTGGCTGAGACCCTGGTAAAAATGAAAAGGACTAAACTTGAAATCAACATTTTTGTCATTTTTTCTTATCAAAGCAAACTTACCCAATATACAAACTTCAGGAGTGAATAAATCCTGGTGCGGGCAGCACGCCTGTAAGAATTTATCAGAGGAACACTGTCCAGGCCAAGGGGACCATCTGGGGGCATACTCCCTCAGGATCTTTGACAAATATGTGCTTGCAGATGCATTTTGGGGTACTATTAGGAGAAAGAAGGAGCTAAGAATTGAAAAGAAAAATTCTCAAATTAGTCAAATTGTCCTTCGCAAACTTGACTCCTATGATTTAACACCTTATCTCAAAATCACACTATTCAGTGAGCAAATGCCCCTAAAACGACCATTAAGGCCAATCCCTGCTGCCATTTCTTTAATGAGTGATTTCTTGTGTTTCTTTATCCAGGGTGTGGTTTCTGTAAAAGATTGAAGCCGGACTATTCTGCTGCAGCTACCGAGCTCAAGGGAGAGGCCGTAAGTACAGAAATTTTGTTTCTACTCTTTCGGTGGAGTTTAGCTATCACCAGACATTTTACCGGCTGTTTAATTTAGTCTTGCTAATTCTGTGAATTTGGTCGCCCATAGGAAGTATAACAGTTATTAAAGTAAGCTAATAACAGGCTGCAAATGCACTTGTTTATTAACCCATATATGCGTGACTATTTTGGTGATATCTCTCTAACAAAAGCAATTTTCGGGAAAATTCTTGAAAGAGAAATGTAAATCAAAATTAGACTCACAATTCTCCTTCAAATATTTTGAACGATTCTTTCCAAAGTTATTTTCAAAAGTATCAAAGTTCCAGACGACACTTTTCAAGGAGATCACCAGGCATGTAAGGTTTAATGATATGGCATGCACATTGTGACACAAATTCTGTGTTCTCAATAGGAACTTCTGCCTCAACCAGCTCACAAAGCAAAAAGGGCGCAGGTCATTGTTGGGTGCACTGTGAAGCCAAAGGGCTAGATTAGCATTTGACTAGTATGATATCAATGCCATAGTCTTAGGCATATAAAGGCGTAATTTGGAGGCCCCAACCCTCAAAAATACCTCCTCAGTACAACCAAATGTTTTTGCTAGTGATTTCTTAAAATGGTAATTTCAAGCATATATTTTTACCTCAATGTAGTTTAATACAGTTCCCATAACACTGTGTGAAGATATAATGCATTATTTCAATATGTAATTACATGTACATAGTTGAAATCTGAAGATATTGAGGTCTCCCTTGTAAGACAGGACACCCCAAAGATTTTACAATAGCCAATTTCGGGCACACAGTTTCCAAATACTGGCTAAGACCCTACATATCTAACTTTGACTGACCAATCAGCATCAAGAATCACAGCGAAGTGTGTGATAAAAAAATGTTGTATAATTACACCTGTTATGAGAAATGAATGTGAATAAGCTAAAGAATTTGATGGTGTTTGTTGTGAAGGTGATATATTGATTTATAATTTATTACAGGTGTTGGCAGGTATGGATGTGGATAAGCCAGAGAATATGATGGTTCGCACAGAATACAATATCACAGGATTCCCAACTATCTTTTATTTTGAGTGAGTATTTTGGATAGAATCTGATCTCCAACTTCAAGGGAAAGTAAAGTGTTCAATATATGTTATTTTGGATGTATTCATTGACCGAACCAGACTTTTTGGCTTGTTCATTGAAAGAATGATCAATGGTAAATTGAGTTCACAATTATCATTTTCACCAGTGCTGGTGCCAAGAGTTAGAAAGCAAACAAACTGTTGGCTAATTTGAAAAAAAACAAAATAAATACCAACATGACAGGGTTTAGACGGTTTTCAAAAATAGTTTCGTCCTTGTGCTTTGGACAAAAGTGGTCTCAGCATTTGAAGTGTTAAAAGTACATCCACGCATCTGTTATTGATCAGACCTTACGAAATAGATATTTTATGTAAAAAAGATTGACATATTAATTTTGAACATGAAATACAATGCACATCGGTTTTCATTTTAAACACCTGTCCATGATTCATAATTGCAACCTTTATGAAGGGTTAAAAGATGTATGAATCTTTGTTTTTTTGCAGGGGAGGAAAATTACAGTATAAATATGGAGGAGAAAATAACAAAGACGGTATTGTTACTTGGATGAGGAAGTGAGTAGCTTAAAATAACGATGATGATGATGATAATACATGTACATGCAGGAATAATAATAGTAATGATAATAGTAATAATAATAATATAATGATATAATAATGATAATAATAATAATGATAATGATAATAAAAACAATGATAATGATAGTAGTTATGATGATGATGATAGATGATTATTTTTGGATCAATCTACTCGTAGCAATTATCTAGTTGTCTACTGCCTTTGGCTCAGTCTTAATTTCTACTGTTGTGCATAGCATCAACCTTTGTGTATTTAAAATGATATATATTTTTAACATAATAACTTAAAATCAAATGGAAAATGAAAACTTCTGGATTTGATATATATTATAAGTTTATAAGTGAAATATTATTTTAAAAAGGTAAATTTCAATATTTGTAGAATTGTAGATAGCTATTTGATTTTTTGTCTGTATTTCGTTTTTTCTTAGTCCTGAGCCTCCTAAGGAAGCAGCTAAGGAGGCTGAGTGGTCAGATGAGGAAGGAGAAGTCCTACATCTAACAGACGCCACCTTTGATGATGCACTGAAAGAACATTCCTCTATACTCGTGATGTTCTACGCACCCTGTAAGTAGTCGAAATTGGCTCTAAAATGTAGCCTTTTAGATTGAGAGAGAGAGAGCGAGCTAGAGATAAGGAGAGAGAGAGAGACGGAGACAGAGTGAGTGAGTGAGATAGAGAGAAAGAAAGAAAGAGCTAGAGAGAATTGTTGATACAATTACAAAAGACAGTTACAGAGACAGTGATGTGAATACAAAGGGTCTAAGCTTATTAACGATCAATAAAAAAATCTTCATAAGTATTATTACTATACCTTAATTTACCTTATGTATTGTAAATGTGAAGGACTGAATGTTTCTCACAATGGGTATGATCTTTCATGTTTCTTTTTGTGTTGGTCGGCAGTAGCCGATCCTACACTATAAGTCTTCCCTCCCCATTTATAGGGTATCTAATGGGCTATCGCATGTCCATCGGCTCTTTGGATCATCATGGTAGGCCAATAGGTTTAATTGCCTTTATCTTCTTTTTATGTGGTATTTCCTTTGATCTGTTCTGGAACTTGCCGTCTTTGTATGATGTTTTACAAGTATAATAAATAGTTTACCTGTTTTGCTTTCTTTTTGTGTAAACCTTTTTGGCGTTTATTTTGTGTAGGTATCCTAAATATGTGTTTTATAGACTTCTCTAGTCTATATGTATTCCTCTATGGTCCTTGGCTACAACATGGCGTAGTATTGGAGGTCGTTCAATTAACATAAAATCTCTTAACACTCTTGTGGCCGGGCGTCTTATGGTATGTGCCAGTGCATGTTAACCCATTAATGCTCACAGCAGCTAAAACAGGCCTGACAATTTTGGATATATTTTTTCTAACAAAAGCATCTTTTAGAAAAATTTTGAAGGAGAAATGTTAATCAGTAGTCAAACTCAACTCCCTTTCAAATATTTTGAGAACTTTTCCTTTGTTCCCAACTTATTTTCAAAAGTATGAAAGTAGCAGATGATACTTTCTGAAGAAAATCTGTGTGTGAATGGGTTAATCTATTAGTAGAGGGGTCGTTCAATTAACATAAAATCTGTTAACACACTTGTGGCCAGCGTGTTATGGTATGTGCCAGTGCATCTTAACCCATTAATGCTCACAGCAGCCAAAACAGGCCTGACAAATTTTTCTAACAAAAGCATTTTTTAGAAAATATTTGTAGGAGAAATCTTAATCAGTAGTCAAACCCAACTCTCTTTCAACTAGTTTGAGAACTTTTCCTTTGTTCCCAAGTTATTTTCAAAAGTATGAAAGTAGCAGATTATACTTTCTAGAGAAACTCTGTGTGTGAATGGGTTAATCTATTAGTACATCACGTGTCTTAGTGATCGTGTGTCATTATACAGTGGCGGCTGTGTTGTGTATCACTGCCCTAGGAACGTGTATATTGTTAGTTTCTGTATAGTATTTATAGATGATATGGGTCATTGAGTGCATCATTGAATAGGGGTTTCATTTGTCTTTTCTTTTTTCTGTAGCATATGTGTGAGAACCGTGATCATGGGTACGCTCTGAGGGCATAATCAGGCATTTGTGATATTTCCCTGTGAGGTGGTAGAAACAGGGATGGAGATAATGACTGCTTTCAGAATTATGGAAGTATAGGATATGTGACGGAAGGGGTTAACATTTCTGAGAACAGAGGAGTCCTTATCAGCAGAGGGGGTCTGCCAGCGCTGTGGATGATTTTATGGCCAGAATGTTGTTGACATCTTTTATGGCTGAGGCCTGATAATGATAGCATCCAGCTCTTTGGGTGTTTTATGGCAAACAGTTTTCTGGTCTTCAGATATCCTGCTTTGTGATTATCCAAAAGGGATCACAAAGATGACCATTTCTTGAAAAGATCCAGCCTTTAAAATAAGGAAAATAATAATGATAATTGATATTTGTTATATCGCTTTCTCCACCTATAATGTTCAATAGCGCTTTAGAGGCATTGGACATTTGCTATGGTATAGTCAAATAACTCCTTTCAAAATAGCAATGTTTTCAGGTGTTTCTTGAAGTTTTGCACACTAATAGCAGCCTTGGTGAGGTCAGGGAGTTCATTCCAAAGGCGTGGTGCATAGGCACAGAATGCTGTGCACCAAACCTTTTCAGAATAGTGAGTGTTATCTGTAATAAGTTCTTAGTGTTTCATTTTAGAGTCCTTGTAATAGCTTGTTTGACTAACAGTTCCCTCAAGTATGGAGCGGCACTTCATTGCATGCATTTGAAGGTGGTTCCATATGGTTAGTCCATAATGTATGTTAACAACAGACCAGCTGTGGTATATATATATATATATATATATATATATATATATATATATATATATATATATATATATATATATATATATATATATATATATATATATATATATATATATACATATACATATATATATTCATATATATATATATATATATATATATATATATATATATATATTTATATATATATATATATATATATATATATATATATATATATATATATATATATATATATACATATATATATATATGTATATATATATGTATGTATATATATATATATATATATATATATATATATATATATATATATATATATCTGTATATATATATATATGTATATATATATATATATATGTATATATGTATATATATATATATAATGTATATATATATATATATATATATATATATATATATATATAT